>OY728149.1:108594340-109844340 GCA_963277665.1 Viscum album
ATGGAAGGTGAAACAATTATAGTGGAGTATGTTCAAGATGGTTCCCCACATTGAAGAGGGAGTTTAATGGTCTTTTGTTCCCCACCTTTGAATTCAATCTTGGGAGTTTTTTGTTTTGGTCATCCCCACCTCTATAACATTCAAATGGGTGGTTTCAACAAAAAAAATAAAAGTTTCTTTTACTTTATTTTTATTTCCACAAAAGGCATAAAAAACATTCACCCTTGACCTACTGCAGTTGCGGTGAAGGTCACCTTACATGAATACTAGAATCACGAGTTCAATGGTTCCCTTAGATTTCAATTCTGAGCACCAGTTCAAAGTTAAAAAAATCTACTCATACATTTACTGAGTGTACAAGAAAAAAATTTCAAAAATTCATTCCGGGCACACCGGGCTTCCGAATCACGTGCTGTAAATTTTCACTAACTCGTAAAATACATATATAAGTGAAAATAAATTACATGGAATGCTTGGGTCTATACAAATTCTCTTCATTTCAAATTAAACATGATTTATTACAATGATTATCACATAATAAGACATAGTATATCAAGAGGTCTTGTGCCTTGGGAAATTATGAACATTACATAAAAACTTAATAAAAGAAAACTTATTTATTGAAAACTTATTTTAAATGACAACATCATTCTTTCATACTTAACACTACATGGGATAACCTAAGGAAATACATTAGAAAGGGGCAAGCTATAATGCCCAGTAAGAGAGAAAACAAGGAATAACATGAATAATCCAATACATGTTAGAAAATAGGCATATCAATTGAGAATAAAATTACCATGAATATAACTACGTAATAAAGAATGATAATCATAATATGGAAATTGGGAAACAATATAAAACACTCCATCATAAACATAAGTCAAAGATAAACCACAAAGAAATCATGGTAGTAAAATTCCCATTGAAAAATCAGGTAAACCCAATTCCCAAAATGACATATCATGATACTAAACATTACCCAATCCATTGGAGTGCTATCTGGGTGCTCCCTTCATAATCATTTCAATCAAAGGCTTATGTGTGCCACAAAAATCATATAACATGGATTTATTCAACTTCATAATTTATTCCAACATCATATAATGTGTAATAAATACATTTAAGTCATCAATCAATATGTATATGTTCATAATGGTGAATACCCTTAATAGAGGAATGGTCATGGTATTCACTACATGATACTTTTGGAATGGAAAATCATGGTACAATATCAACAGCATAACAACGTCATATTGGAATTCATAAAATGGTTTTATGAGAGCTAACGAGGTATCTCATAACTTAAACATAAAATAAATAGTAATGGGATGGTGGAACATAATATCCCAACACATTAAATGTAATTTAAGATTAATATTCTATAATGGTTCCTGAATGGAAATGAGAAGAAAGAAATACCTTATGAACTTTTAACCTATTAAAGACTTAGTTAAGGGTCCAAATGTGGGGGAATAAATGATCCATAATTCACATAACAAAAAATAGAAAGTAGATATTTGACTAAAAAATTGTTAAAACATATGAAATTGAAATTAAAAATACAAATTTCAAACAAGTTCCTTGAATTGAAAAGAAGAGTGGTGGTGAGGATCCCTTAGATGTTTGAAAAAAAGTATTGGGATTGGCTTCATGGGTTCTTGGGGTGACTTCAAAGAAATCTGGTGAGGAAGGGTAAGATGGTGGTCATGCTTCAAACAATTTGAGTAAAATGAAATTGGAGCATGTTTGTGTTTATATAGGAAATAGGAGGATTTTTTTATTATTTTTGTTTTGGACAATACAAAATAAAATATTCAAAACTAGAAATTGTTCCATGGTTTTTACCATGGTTTATATAAAAGGGGAAAGATTTAAATTATTTTATAATGTAAAGGCTTTATAATATTAAGATATTTCCCTTGTGTGTAGGTGAGTAACATTCTTAAAAAAATATATTTCAAATATTAAAATATATTATATGTTTTAGAGGATTCACTATTGATTTATTAAATAAATAAAAGAAACATAAAAATAAATTATTTTAGAGGAAAAAATATATTTGACCGATGATAATTTTAATAGTATATGTTACATCTTTTTTGGGAAAATATGTTGTCACAAAACACACAGTATATTTATACAGTTTTTAATTTTAACGAAAAAATTCAATTATATCCAAAAATTATAATAATTAAACATTAGATAATTTTGACATCCTGATTCGAAAAATAATATTAATTGTATCTAAATCATTATATATATATATATATGAATTTTCATTATTAAAATAAAAAACAAATTTTATTGTAAATTTAGGGTTTTTGACAAAAAATAGTTTTCAATGATTAATAAATAATTCACTTTGAATTAATAAAAATTATATAATAATTTATTTTTAATAAAAGTAATTTAATATTAATATTTTTTAAATATTATTTATTTCAAAAAATTAATTAATTAATCAATTTATATTTCTTAATTAAATAAAAATACTATTTGGGCGTTAAAAATTAACTACCAAGTAACAATATTAGGACTAAACTTTATTCACTATTCTATACACAAATTAATGTACATATTAATAATTTTAGGGCCTGTATACATATCCCTTTATCACACTAGTAAATTCTCTAACAGTAATGTGCACAATGGGGGGGATTTCATGGGGTCGTTCCGTGAACATGGTTTTGGTTGTGATATCGATGAGTTTGAACTTCTCCCATAAGTGGTTATCATCATTCTTATGTTTTTGGATCTCAAATTGTGCTTGCTCTATGGAAAAGTAGAAAAATTGCATCTCCTATAAGCTTTAATAAATGGGCATTATAGGGTATGATCCAATTGGTTGAGGCCATCACTTCCTTTGTCTATGCCAAATGGATGGGATAAATTCTTATATTTATATTAGTCATTTGTTCAATATTCAAATACTATATTATCAAAAGTAATCATAATTAATGGATATTTAAAATCCATTGGATTTTATAAAAGAAATTTATGTGTTTTCTATAACAATAAGACATTTAATGGGAATTTTAACCATAACAGTCTAGGTTATTACAACTTTCCCCCTAATGAAATTTCAACCTTGAATTTTCCTTTTCCGACACTAAAATATATGATGGTAACTATGCTTCTTCACCTCCTCTGGTACCCACTCTCCTTCTCAGAACTTGTTGTTCCTCCCACACACATTGCAAGGGTAATTTTTTTTTTTCATTGAACTTTTTTCTATGATATAATACCTTTACTAGATACTCCACTTAAGAAAGGTCATTCTATAATAGTACCACCTCTATATTGAGTACATGTGATGTGTTCAGTATGTACATTATTAAGAGGGATACATGGAATACATAGTGTAATTGAGGCAAGTTCGATGGGAGTTATAGTCAATAGTTCATTTCTATGATGTTCTCAATGATCTAAAAATGGCTTATGTATCTTGGAATAATTTTTCCCTTATTCTCATCTATTGAGACATGTGGAGGAATACCATATCTCCAACAATGAATGCAAGGTCACGTCAATGATTTTCATCATAAATCATTTTTTAAATATGGGAAGCATTGATGTGCTATTTTATGGTCTTAACCTTATGTACAATTTCTTAAAACATTTCAGGATCTAGAGTTTTTTGTTCCCCAACTTCATCTCAATAGGCCAGTGTCATGCGCCTATTCCCTTAAAGGGCTTTATAAGAGACCATTTGGATGCTCTAATATAATGTTTTATAGTATGAGAACTTCCCCAAAGGAGAGTATTGGTCCCATAATCCTTCTAAGTCCATCGAGGAAGCTCTCAAAATATCCTTAAGTGTTTGGATAATCTACTCAGATTGGCCATCAGTTTGAGGGTGAAAGGTTGTACTTAGATTTAGTTTAGTGTTTTGAGAATTATAAATACTTTTTCTTAAACTTATATGTGAATCATGGATTTGAGTCACACATAATTGATTGTTGTACTCCATGAAGTCTTAACACAACCCTAATTTATATCCATTCCAGTTTATCCAGTGGGAAATACTCTTGAATCACAATGAAGTGTGCATTCTTAGTAAGATAATCTCAAAAAACGTAGATATCATTGTTTTCCTTTGGATGTATTTGGAAGTACGGTGAACTATTCTATAGTTATGGTCTATATCTTCCATGTTTGAATGAGTAATGGTTTAATAATCCCCTTATACTTATATATTTCATCCATTACGTGCTAACATATCATACACATTAGTTTATATTCGTCAATCTCCTTTTATCCCACCAGTAGTGCTCTCAGAGATCTTGATACATCTTTGGGCTTCCTAGGTGAATATAAAAAGTTGAAATATTTTCATCATCCAAAAATTAATTCATTATCACATGATTTTATGGTACGCAATTTCATGACCAAGATTTCTCAATACCTCATTCATTGATATTGAACTTAGAGGATTTACCTTTTTTGATAGTTTTCACTTTCTTCTGAATTCCTACATCAACATGTTGAGCATCCTTTATGCTTTTCAAAAGAAAATTTTGAGAAATATTTTGTAAAATAATTCATTATGTTCCTTTCTTTATTATTCCCATTTATATCCTCTTAAGTATAATAATATCATATCCTTATCAATTCTCCTCAATGATAGAATTGTTGGGTCCTTTGTACAGATATCTTTTTCTACCTAGTTTTATTTGCAATAATTGTATTGTATTGAGAAATAATAATCATTGATAAGCTATTTCCATCATAATTGGAGCATATTGTTCTCATTATAGGTGAATATATATTTGAATCTTCTGTGATCTATATATATTTCACACATCTCCCCAAAGAGATAATGAAACTGTATTTTCAATGCAAAGATCACAACCACTAACACCCGATCACGCATGGGATAGTTTGGCTCATTAAATTTAAACTTACTTGAGGAATCAGCAATGAATTTTTCATTTTCCCTATAATTTCCAAAAGGTATACTTATTATATTTTCATGAATAATATTCCCACTGACTCCAACATTTTATACAATACTAGTTTCATTTTTCCCAAATGAATTAATAACATTTCCGGTTGGGACACAATGCTCTTAGAAAACATAAAGGATATTCTAATAGGACATGAATGGAAATACCTTATGATATACCCTAATTTGAAATTGTGGTTACATGTATTTTGTTCATCATTATTCATATTTGAATAGTAATTTCTGTGCTCCCTTGACCATAGAGATTATTGGTGTTCATCTTGCTTCTCAGCCTTTGAAATAGAAAATTGTCTTATACAATGTCCAAACTCGGAAGATTGATAACATATTTCCATATATAATTCCTTATATTAAACTGTGTTACCATCCATCACATTTTATATTTTTTGATTGAAATTAGAAAACTTATTCCCTATTATTCTACACTTATAGCATCTCTTAGTCAGTTCGTGACATTGTCCTTTGTTCCACATTTCTCACTTGTTGTCAGAGGGAAATTGGGTCCTCATTGCATTGTAAGCTTTACCAGATGTAATCTCATGAGATGATATCTTCTTCATCCTTGAATTCCTTGAGAATTCAATAATGTCCCCATTGTTAATCATGATTTTTGACACATTTTTTGGAATAATTATGATATGTCATACTTGATCCCCAATCTGATTGGGAATCCCATTTTGGAATGCGTCTCATTTCCCTCCATATTGATTGTTTATCTCATTCCTAATATTTTTTCCACTACGGAGGATCTAGTTCATGCATTGTCGACTTCTCCCTAGAAGTGCAGCGGTAGCGACTTTTATTTTTTCAAATGGAGTTATGATTTCCATCTGAATCCTAACTCTCCGGTCATAATGGTTTGGGTTAGTCTGCCTCTTCTTCATCTTTCCTTTTGAAATCCAATGATTATGAACTTGTTGGGGAACATGGTCGGGCACATTATTTGTGTTGATGCCTGCACTACGTCTATGAGTCGCCCAATAAACCCACGCATGTGTGTGGATGTTGATGTTTCGAGGGAGCCGGTTGAGACTGTGTGGATCGAGGCTGCTGAGGAGATCAGGTGTAAGAAGTAGGTGATAATCGACCATTGGGTGGAGTTTCTCTCTAACTGTAGATGACTGGGTCATTCGGAGGCACTCTACCGATGTGGTGATAACCAGGGGAAAGGTGTAGTGAAGGTAAGGGAAATTGATATGGATGAGAAAAAGAATAATAAGATGAGTTGGGTAGTGCAGACCATAACAGAGGTGAAGAACGTTGGAAATCATTCTACGTAAAATGTATTTGATAGGCTTAAGGATGACTTAAGAGTCCATGACTTGAGTAATCCAATAGATAAGGGGTATTTTTCATCCTATTTGCAGCATCAAGAGGATGGTGGGTGTGTCAGCAATATTTCGGTTGGGCATCAGTTCATGGGCTGAGGTCTTGACTCATCAGTAGATCCAGATGGTTCTGAATAGATTCTTCAGGTCAATGCTAAAATGGTTATGCCTAATTTTTTTGATCCATGATTTTTGAATCATTTTTTAGTGCTGGAGGGGGAATACGATGTTGAAGCAGATGTAGGGTCCAAGAAATTGATTGTGGGGGCAATGACATAGATATAGAAATTATGTCGGGCATGATGGTGAAAGAAATGGCTAGTGGGAGTAATGCCTTTGATATATAACCTGGAAATTATAATGCCTATTTGGTTAAAAATGCAGAGAATACTGTAAAAAATGAGCCTCCCCGGATGGATAATAATCTAGCTGACCACTCATTGTCTATGAAGGAAGAAAGGAATGAGGAATTGCACTTTCAAGGTAGTAATATCCACATAGAGTGTCAAACTCCTGTTGATATAAATTTAAATACATTTCTTGAGGTTCCAATGGATAAGAGAGGAAAACGTTAATACATAGGACCTTTGGAAGGTGAGGGAAAGTTGGTTGCGGCCTCCAATGGAAGAAAGGAAAATGATGGTGAATACTATAAAGTTTTATACAGTGATTTCATTAGAGGTGAAAAGAAAAGAATCACAAATAATGAGGATGTGTGTTTGCATTGGAGAAATGGGAATGAAATGGGCGGAGCTTCCACCACTCCACCTAAGATGAATCATAGGAAAGATAACTCTAATATATCGAAGAATGTTTCTACTAGGTCCTCTACCAAGAATAGAAAATGGGATGACATGGACCAAAGTAAGGGATGAAACAAGCAATCATCAGGTAAGTCTTTGACCATTGATGAATTACGTCTGAAAAATCAATACATCACTTTGTTCAATTTTTATTCTCTGCAATCTGAATGGGAATTGGTGGATCCGAAAGATTTCTCAAAAGATATTGGTGCTGACAGCTTTGACACTTTCTGATTTGTGTTTTTTGTTGGACTTTTCTTTTTTTTATTTCTTTATAGCCTGTACTTTATTTTTCATTGATAAATCATTGGAGGATTGGGCACTTTTCCTAGGCCTGATCCTTCCTCATTATTCCTCATATTTCTGTCCATTGGAAAAATTAAAATGAAGACTAGGAATAAGTATATTAAATAGTTAAGCACATAATAGGGTATCCAATGACATTAAAAGGATAACATATAAATTACATTTATCACCTTAAATTATGAGTTTCTAGGATTTAGTCTATGTTAACAATCATATGCTTCTTAATATATATTCCTATGGTATTTTTCAATTGGCTTCCATAATAATAGTTTTTAACGAGTTTATGAATTTACCAAATCATATCCCATGGGAGTGGAAAAACATGTGTGTAATAAGGCATGTTTTCATGTACTTGGATACACTAAGTCATGCCCGGAACACTTTTTCATAGTTGTTACTCCTAGGGACATATTTTCCAAAACCACATCCACATGTAGTATCCAAAAAGGGATGTCTTTTATTGAAAAACACTTTCCATATACTCACAAAACATTAGGTAAGTTCCCTTACTCTTAATCTTATCTCTAAGGGTTGTCAATGGGGTTTTGTAATACTAATCCTAAAAATAACTAAACCAATATTCTTATACAAACTATAGAAACCATTCAATTTATTTCATATTTATGCAAGATTTATTAAATATATTTTCGCATAATATTACATTAAAGAAAAATAGGTATAGTGTCTTTGAAAATTATAAACATTACATAACAACTTAAAACATGAAATACAATATCTCAATTGAAATCATCTTTTACATGACCAAAACAATCCTTCATACTTGACACTCCATGGGAAAACCTGAGGACTTACAAAATATACGGTGATATATAAATTCCATTAAGGTAGTATAAGAGGAATATCATGAAGAATGCAATACATTTTGTATAATAGTAATATAAATTTAGAATAAAAGACACATGATTATAAATTCATGATAATGAATGATAATTATAACAAGGAAATGTGATAAGAAATTAAAACACGCCATTATAAACATAATACAAAGCTAAACTAAAAATACTTCATTGTGGAAAAATGTCCCATAAAGGAATCAGGTAGTACCATATGCCTACATGATGTATCATTAGGCTAAATATTACCCAATTCATTAAAAATCTATCACTGCACACCCTTCATAAGACTTTCAATCTCATTCTTAAGTGTGGCATATAGATCATATAACATGGAATCATTCGAAATAATCATTTATTCAATGTTAATTATTTTGAATACATACATGTATTTCCTCAATATATAAATATATTAGAATAAATGTGAATACCTTTGATAGGGGAATGGGTATTGTTTTCACTACATGATGATTTTTGCATGGATATTCACAAAGCAATTTAATAAGCATAATGACGTCCTATAGAAATTCATAAAATCGGTTGACGAGAGATAATAGAGTATATAATCATTTATACATTAATTTTATAGTAAATAAATCATGTAACCTATTATCCCAACATATAGAATGGAATTTAATATGCATACAATAAAAGAAGTTCTTCAATGGAAATGAGAAGAGATAAATACCTTACAAAATTTCGGTATAGAAACTACTTAGGGAAGGGTCCAAATAAGGGGAACTAAATAATACTAATTCAAATAACATCAAATAAACTGAATGGAATTTATTATAAATAGATTAAAATATATCCAATTGACGTTAGAATGATAAATTTCGAAAAATGTTCGTGAATTTAAAGGAAGAGAGTAGGTGAGGATACCTTACATGGATGTGTGACTCCATTGGTTTGGAAGAGACTACATAGGGGATTGGGAGTACCTTGGGAGAACTGTATAGAGTAAGGAAAGAGTTTGGTCTATCATAAAAGAGTTTTAGTGAGGATAAATTGTAGATTCGGTTGGATTATACATGAAAGGAGGAGGATTTCATTATTATTTAGTTTTTAGACACTACGTAATAAAATAATCAATACCACAAAGCATCCAATGTCTTTTCCACGATATTGAAAAAGGGGGTGTTTTAGATTATTTTATAAGGTAAGGGTCCATGCTTATTAAAATATTTCCTAGCTTATGTGGACATGAGATACACACTTAAAGAAAAGAATTTAAAATCATAAGTTATATTATATGTTTTGGATAATTCTGTAAGTATTTATAAAATAAATAAATTAAACATAAAATTACATTATTTTAAATTCTAATCATATATTTTGCCAATTATAACTTTTATAGTTTTTTACAACATTATCTGGTCGTTATTATGTCATAAAATACACTATATTTTTATTCAGTATATAATTTTTACCCATAAATTCAATTGTCTCGAAAAATAATGAAAAATTAACAATTGGATAATTTCAACATCCTAATTAAGAATATTCATTTTATCTATATAATTTACTATATATATGAATTTTCACTTTTAAAATAATATTAGTCTTTTAATAAAAATTAATAGGTTTTGTTGAAAACAGTTTTTAAAGCTTAATAAAAATATACATTATACATCATAAAAGATTTATAATCATTCATTTATAATAATAATAATTTAATATTATTATTTTATTAAAATAATATTTATTTCAAAAAATTCATTAATTCCTCCCAATATATTTCTTACATAAATAAAAAATACTATTTCTACTTTAGAAAATATTTACAATGTAATAGTAATGTGATGAAAATATAATGATTGTTCTATACACAAAATAATGTATATATTATTAATTCTAGTTTCGGGATACAAATCCCTTTATCACACCAACATATTCTTTAATAGTAAACTCTGCAATGGAGGGGCTTTCATGGGGTCATTCGGTGAACATGGTTTGGGACATGATCTCAATGATCCGAAACATCTAACAAAAAATGTTTTTCTCGTACTTATGTTATTGGGTCTCATCTTGATAGTGTCCTATGAAAAATTCTATAAATTCTATCTCCCTTTAATGCTATGAAAAATGGAATTCATAAGGTATGATACTACTGGTTGAGGATATCATTTTCATTATATGTGCGAAATGGATTTGTTAAAATCCAATCTTTATAATAGTAATGTGATCATTGTTCAACGGCTATATAATAAATGGTAAAGATACATAATGGTCATTATAAATCTAATTGGATATGATAAAATATGTGTATCTATTTTCTATAACCATAATACTTTTAAATGGTAGTTCTATTCATAAAATTTTAGGTCATTCCATTTATGCTTATGTCTATACTATAACTATGTATTCTATACAAATGGTATTCACTTATGCATAATGTTCCTTGATTCCATTGTGATTAATGTCTTATGAATTACTAATATTAATTCCTTGACTCAGTATAATGATGTTTGATATGGAGTGTATGGTTTTAAAATTTTATTCTCAGGTTCAAATAACTTTATGATCATGTTATGTTGATATACCCATTTTTTCACTTACTAACCTATTTAGATCTCTATTGTTTTTGTTTCCATTCCCAAGGTTATTGAAAAAAGTTAATATATAATATATGTATAAGAAAGATTATAAATAAAAAAACTTTGTGATAGATGATGTATTTCCTTGATGATTCAGTGGTTTATGTTTCTAATTTTCTAATGGATATAGACCTATATTATTATACCAAGGATCATTAGGTTATTTAAATATTATTCATCAAATAAGATGTTATATCTATGTATGTAATCATAATGTCTCTATATTTGGTCTAGGATAATGGTTTTGTTGACACTTGTAAAATATTATTTGAAAACACTAGTGGGAATCCTTAGGATAATCCTTTGTATCAGAAAATATATTTGAATTTCGGTGAAGGATATATTGAGGGGTTAACAGGAAATAATATCCATATCTAGATACAAGAATTTTATGGGGATTTGGGCCAAATGTACCCAAGGTTGATTACTCTTTAAAGGATGCACTGGTCTGTGACTCGATTATCACATAGTAAAAAAAACATGCCTCACTGAACACCAGGTTTGACACTCCCCTGTGATATATTTTGGAAATTGAAAAATTATTTACGAACAACTCTATGGGATTTGAATTGATGATTAACATGAATGATCTAGTTTAAACATATGATATCATAGGAAGGAATGATGGTTTCATTATTTATACATCTAATGAATTATTTTTCATGATTGACCACTTATCAAAAAATTACTAATAATTATAGAAAAAATTTGGTTTTAGTAAGGTATTAAAGATAGAATTATTAAGTCGAGGAGGTAATTTACATGATAAAATATTAATATGCCTAATATTATCTTATATGAATTACTTTATATCAGGAATAATATAATGTAATGTCAATTCATAGAGTCAACAATTATTTGTTGAATTTTCAATAAAACCCTATAATTGTATAAGGATAATATCTCACATCTATGAATCATATCCAGTTGATGTTTTCAAGAATATGATTTCTAAAATATTCTTATTTCCTCATAGATAAATTTATTATTACTTTTGTCATTCATTACCTTTCTCTACATATATTCCATATCAATCTCCAAGGAATGGATGTTTTGTTTGATTTTGAAAGCCAACTTGTGATTATATATTAGTTTAATCATATGCATAGTCTTCATATGATAATCAAATCCATTTTGGAGGTCATGATTCCAATTGAAAAGGGTGTTTTTTATAGTTGGTTTGCGTGAAATGAAATATCAAGGGTATTCATATTGTGTGGATGCTTTTTGATATCTTTCTATAAGATTTGCATGTTTGTATGCCAAATCATGTTGTTGAGGTCTCAATATATTTCATACTTGAGGCCAAATATATTTTAAAAAATCTCTATAGAATTTCCCTATTTGATTTTTAGTAATTGAAACAGAAACCACTAAAGAATATTGACAACATATTTTTTTTTTGAAGTGTGATTCCTTTTTTGCACCCATTCATTTTGTTAATAATAAATTTGAATAGATGTAAATCTTTATTGATTATAGAGAACTGAAAAAGATGAAAATACATAAAAAGTTTCCACTACACTATATTGTCATCCTCATTGATCAACTACAAATATCTGAATACTTTTTCAATATTTATCCAAATTTATTATATCATCAATTATGCGTAAAACAAATAGCATATACCAAAGAAACAAGTCAATGTATATATAATTTGAATACATAGGGATGCCATTTGGAATTAATAATGTCACCAATATCATCACAGAATTGATTTAGAGAGTCTTTAGATATTATATTGATCTATTTTTGGTATTCCATATAGATTATATTATTATATATTTAAAGAGTGTGGACGATCATTAATATAAATTTATAATTTTATTGAAGACCCTAAGGAAGGATAATCTATATAAACAATATACCAAGTGTGTATTTTTCCAACAAGTGGTTTCATTGTTGGGTTATATAATACCAATAGAGGGTATGTACGTGGACCTATCACATACATAAGTTATTTAAAATTAGACCATAAAAACCAGGACGACTGAGGTTCATTGACTCATTTATGTTCCTGGTTATTATATATGGTTTTTATAGAATTTATCACGAATGTATAATTCAGTAACTATGTTAAAAAAATGGATCCAAGATCTATTAGAAAAATAAATGTTAGGAAACAATACAGTAACTGAATAGAATGATAGTAAACACAACAATAACTAAACTAACCTATAGTAGAGAAGGGTTTTTAAACACTATTGATACATTGGAGAAGGGGCTGAGATGTGTTCTCATGCAGAATGACATGATTTTAGCTTAGTACTCCTGATAATTTAATATTCATTATTTAAATTACTCAACTAATGTTTTATATTTAACTATTGTTTTTTTTTCATTTATGATTTGAAAATTATATCATTATGGATAATTCTAACATATATATAATTATAATAAAATTTTAAAGTATATATTCACATAGATGGATCTATATATGTGCACAGAATATTGTTGGAACCGAAAAAAGAATATGATCTCTCAATAACCTACCACCCAAGGAAAATTAACATATTGAATGGTTCTTTAAGGTGAAAGGAACAAGCTAGAGTATCTATGACGAGGGTCCCAAACGAATAAATATTTATGGATTTAGAAAGGATCATTATAATATTTTAAGCGATGTGGATAAATCATATCTTTCACAAATTAGTTTTCAACTATCTATCAATGTGATGATTAACGTGGTATATAAGAAAGAAGTTGAAATATCATAAAAGTTTAGAAATATCCCAAAGATTGTACTTCATTGTGTTGGAATGATACAGATCTGAAACATTTTTTATTTTTTTCAATAATATTTTTTTAATAAGGATCTATTAGAGGAAGATAATTATTATTCAATCTATATTCATCATAGAAGTACTAATATGTATAGTGGCCATAAAGAGTATTTTAGTGGGATGAAACTATGGGAGATATTGTGGAGTATGTATATTAGTTCACGGTATGTCATTATGTTAAGGATGAGAGAAATATTTCTTTAGGGATTTAACAAACATTACCCATATAAAAATGGAAATGAGAAAAAGTTACATGAATGTTATCATCAGACTCCCTAAAAAACACTATATGATATAATTCCACATGAGTTTTAATAAATCACCTAATAAATCACTGATATTAGAAAATATTTTTCTCATGGTCATATGTATATGATCTACATTAAAGAAGTGTAAGGGTTCCATGGAGTACCACATTCTATTGAATCTAAACATGATCCAAGGTTTACTTTGATGATCTAGAAAAATAATCAAGAAGATCTAGATTTGGAGTTCAGTTTCATACCCATTTGTCATCCTTCGATATATGATCAATCTAAGAGAATAATTCATACCCTATAGTATATGGTTATATCAAGATCAATGAATTACAATGGTGTTTGGGATGAAAAACTTCTTAAATTTATGTTTACTTACCACAATATATTTTACTCTGGTATTTATATATATCTATATATTTCCCTTTATAAAACTAAGTGTAGAACTCCAACACGGTGGGATAAAAATGGAGAATAAAATATAGTGGGACTTGATCAAGTTGGGGAGATGGTATATAATGTATGATCCATTCAACATCCCATCAATTCTTCTCATAGAAAACATTAAATTTATACTGAAAATTGTTTGGATGATCTGGAGTTCAAAGTTATTAAAAATAATTATATATGAATTTATTTTTTGATGAAGTTATTTAAATCCCAAATGAATGTTTTGATGTTTCTATTGTATATTATCCAATTCTTTGTTCTTGATCGTGTACGAATGGTAGCATAGCACTTGGTTCTTCCACTAAATCACTCTCAAGTTCACTATATGTTCGATGTATCTATCCCAAGAAAGTACATACCTGATCTTTAATATATTTCAAACTCTTAGTTCATACAAACTAGAGAAAGTTATTTCTCATTTATTTATTATTTCTCAGTTATTAGGATAATAATAATTCCAATTTTATTATTTAAAGAAACATTTTTTTAAAAAGGCCTTATATTATTTTTTTCTCATATTTTAAAAAATATATTTTCCAATTTTATAATATTTAGTTAAAAATATTACAATACTTTTTGAGTCCACATTTCAATATTATTATAGTTCTAATTTTTTATAATTTTCATAAAGCAGTAATTTTGTCAATGAATAGTGAAAAATTATGTCTTTTAATTAAAATTTGTCGTAGTATTTGACAAATATGAAAAGTTACATTTTATTTCAAAAATATTGGAATAAAAAATTAGTATAAATATATTATTATTAATCCAATTTTGCTGTTTGAGATCAATTTCATATTGATTTTTGATATTAATGATTTTAAACTTTTGATAAATATTTTTTGGAAACCCATTTTCATGTCATGCCTATTGGTTTAATATTTAATTAAATGCTTCCACTACTGTGAATTTAATTTGGTAAAATGGTATCCTTTTTATAAATCATAATAAATATAATTAAGAAATAATTTCGACTTATTTTTTTGTGAGAATGTGTAACTATAAGAGTAATAATTATTTATTGTAGTAAATGTTATCATTTGTTTAATTTATGGGAAAAATATATATTATGGTATATTTTACATGTATAATATAATAAATCCTATTATATGAATCTACTATTATATTTAATTATATGAAAATGGAATAAATTTTCATTTGGTAGATGATTTCTAAATAATTACTTTATCTCTTTATTTTCTTTTAGGAAATTTCGTAGTGGGTTCCACCCCTGCATATAAAATAAAAACTCCTATTATATATTTTCCTCACATTAAGATAATATTGGTATGGAAAATAATTTCACGAAACCTATAATTAAATACATCCCCATTACATAGATTCCATGATTTAATCCATAAAACATCCTAGAAGAAAATATAATTATAATTAAAAATATGTTTTCTAACAAAGTAGTACAGTTATTAAAGATTAATGTAATTTTTATTTCTATTTATAAAACTTAATGTTTTTATAAACCAGGGAAATACTATAAAAAATTATATCCCATGTATTAATATGATATTATGTTAATGAAATAACTTACATCAACCTCTTCTTCTATCAAATGGTAAACGAAATTGACGATCATGTCGAATGTGAACTATCACCACACCTACTAATGTAATATTCTTCCATCCCCTCCAATCATAGATCGATGTAATGATGATTTTTATTGATTAATATTATATTTTTTAAATATTTTTAGATTTTAATTATAATATCCAAAATACCTTATTACCTTCCAATCTATTGAAAAATGATATCGTCGCTCATGCATACATGTGAAAACTCCCTCTATGAAGTGACGTGATATGGTTTTCATTTTATTTTCACATGTATGGTAGAAAATATAGATTTAATTAATATATATGTATATGATATCAATTATATAAATATGATTCTCTAAAGTTTAATTTTTATTTATCATTCCTTCATTCTATACATTAAAAAAAACAAAAATAACAAGCATGTGTATGTATGATCTTCCATATCAATGAATGATGTAGTTGATTTTTTATGCCAATAACAATTATGGGTGAATATATATAAATCTATTGAATAAATGTGATATTTATTTAACTATTATCTATCTAGAGACGATCAAACCATATTTAATGAACATTTACCAAAAACAATGAACCAAAACTTACATGAAAAACTGAATAGTTAACAAATGAAGAAGACAATTTTAATATGGAAATATTAATATATTGATACTAAATATTTATGATTTTATCATATATGATATTATAAATAATTAAAATTTATTATATCATTGTTTATTGTTTCTATTCAAGTATAACACAAGCTAAGTGATTTTCAAATCACATTTAATAATGAGATACATGTTCCATATTCCTCACTTTGTTTCTATACTTTATCCAAAAAAATCATTTTCAATTATGAAAATTAATTTTTTAGGTTATAGAAATAAAAATGTGGTTCATTATTTCATGTGTCTTATGAATCAATTGTTAGCAATGTGTTAGGTTTTTTTTACAATCTACATTTTTATCAGGATGGTTTATGATATATTTTTGATATTGAGATATAATGATCTATCAATAAATAAATTCTATATTTTCCAATACTCTCTATATTTATTTATATTACATATTTTATTTTCATTATGTTATATTTATTTACTCAATATATGGAAAAAATATTTTCATGTAAAAATAACTTCATTTTTCTTTGGTCAAAAATAATATTTCATCTATATCCATAGATTAAAAAAATATTTTCACAAATTTTTTACCCTTCGAATATTATATTCTAAAGTAACTTTTACATATATTTGAATTTTTTAGAAAATTAAACTGAATCTTATTATTTTTATCCAAAAGAGGTACTATATAAAATATTTTGAAAGGAAACATTGTTTTAATAAACACGAAAAGGAATGATTTTAATTTCATAATTAATACTTAATATTTTAAAAGTTCCTTTGTAATATTTTAATGTTAATTTATATAAAAAAATCATTAATATTTTGGAAATGGTTAAATTGTTTAATAAGTTATTTTAGTTTAAAAAAAATTCTTCAATATATATTCTAAGTGATCTTTAAAATCATATATAATCTAAGTTTAATTCCTTTGATGTTTACTAAAATTTACTAGTGATATGATCCTATGATACAATTATTATTTTTCTATGTATGGATTATTTTTATATAAAAAATATATTTATAAAACTCATTTCCTTTTTTCCAATGTATTTTATGAGTGATTTAATAATTATGAAACCCATTTCACTTCCAAGAGTTATTTAATGATGAAGTGTTATTGAAACTAATTTAATTTTCACTATTTATGACATTTCAAATATTTTATGATTTTATGGAACACGTATATATGATTTTCATTATGTTATAGGTGGGAAACATTGTGTATTCCTTCAATGTATTTTGTAATGATTAATGTTATATGATCTTAAAGGGTATAAGAGAGGTTATATCAAGAAAAAAAGAGTGTACATGGGAGGTTATCCTATGTCCAAAAAATGAAATATGATAGGTTATCCCAACCCAAAATCAGGTACATGGATGGTTTGGAAAATCATAATATGTTATGATTGTTTGGGTTGGTAGGATTGACATACAATAATTCATTCGTTTGTGAATGACTCATGTATATGTCATATGCCAATTTTAAACTCTCAAGGATTTTGTAATTTTATTACATTATGATTCATCTTTTATGAACTACCATGATATATTCCATGAATCATTATTATGATCAATAATATGGAGAGTATGGTTTTTAAATATTTTTATCATGTTTTTATAACATTATTCTAATGTTATGCTGATATCTTCCTTATTTACCGCAAGTGAGTGTTTTATTTCCCCATGTTATGAAGAAATGTTTTTTGTATGATATGTATTAGATAGGTACTACTTGCTAAGAACCTGGTGGGAATTGATTTAGTTAACTTATGAAATTGTTTTTTTCTATCCACATTTATATGGACTGTTGACCTATATCACTCCATCACGGATCATTATGTTATGTAATGATTATTCTTGTAATAAGACGTTATATTTATGTATGTAATTTTTGGGATGGTATATATATCCCTTGCTAGTTAACTTGGTTAGTGGATAAGAAAGTCATGAGAAAGTTTCTATAAAATATAAATAATATCCATTTAAAACAAGAAATATTGAAATACAAGTTATCATTGTTAGTCTTCCATAATGTTCAATAACCTCCATCTATGAAGGATCCATATACATAACCTCACATAAGATTATATTATCAAAAACTCTAAATTTTCGTAGAAAAAAAAAAGAAAACATGGTAAATATTTCTTATAATTTTTCATTCTATATGGACATCAGCACAATACCAAAGTGATATTAATGATCTTTATTAATCTTAGAAAATATATGAATATTATCTGAAAGTACTAATATTTCTAGAAGACACATAAGCATGTGATGGGTTATGAAATATATTTCTATTTTTCGTAATTTATATTCAATCTGATATTTACATGATGATGAATGTCATAATATATATAATTTAATCACTAAAATAATACAAGGGATATAATGTCGGAACCAAGTGTAGGATCATAAAATATTATTTAAAAAAAATTAAGCTGTTAAATAATTACCTACTGTGGATTATTTCATCATTTAAGGACTTAACAAAAAATATATTGTTATAATGTTATTGATATGTAGGAATAATGAGTAGATTCACTCTATTAGTGATTCACACATGCTATAAAAATATCCATAAATCGTTGTACGAATCTATTGATGCAAGTAAGAC
The DNA here is from genome assembly GCA_963277665.1 of Viscum album. Classification (NCBI taxonomy): domain Eukaryota; kingdom Viridiplantae; phylum Streptophyta; class Magnoliopsida; order Santalales; family Viscaceae; genus Viscum; species Viscum album. Next base: position 108,613,475 of record OY728149.1, read on the forward strand.
AGATCCAAATGCTTGGTTTTTTAACATTTTATCTCTAATAAAATAACATCAAAAGATATCTATTCGATATCTCTTTAATATAGAGTGGATGGTGGATTAATATCACTCTTTGTGCTTAGGATTCTTCTTGAAGAGGGAGCTCTCCAGTGATTGATATGATTTTCTTTGGATATCATTGTGCACAAAGAAAAGTGAATTGTATCTTTTAACAATAATATAATTGAATTTATATACTTGTAGGGATAGAAATAAATACTTTCAAAAGTGCGCCTTATACTTTTTTAATCCCTATGTTTCCCCTGCCAATAATAATACAATTCATATTATTATTTCTAGACATGAGGTAATCACATAAATTAAATTTAAATACTATTTATTCACATAATTTTAAATATATATTATTTCACATCTGACCACTAAACTATGTCTGATATTCCTCCATAATATTTGTTAAGACTAAAATAATATCCATTTATTCTGTAAATAAATATCATTTCATTATTCGTTAATAAATAAATAAATATTAAATTTACCTAATAGATAATAAATAATTATCGAATATAATTTTCATATAACATTTTCTAGAATTATATTTGATAGAATATAGATGACCAAAAAAACATGAATAATTATTAAAACATGTGTGAGAATATTTTTTACTGTACTTTTTAAATAATATATAGTAATACACTATTAAACTAAGATTCTGGATACACATAGTGTGTGACCCCTTAAGCCTCTTTGTAAGTGGAATTATTTGACATATCCTAAATTTCAAGGATACCATATAGAAACATATTAATGAACTCATGGATTATGATTTTAATGCTACAATGATATAATAACTCATTCATATTCTTATTGTGTAATATAATTCCTTTATCACAATATCTATAATAAATAAGGTTCCATGATCGTGACAGAAACCAATGTGAATAATTTTTCTTTTATTAGCATTCCATAAACAAAAGATTTGACAATTAACACCATGACCATATATTTATTTAGGATATATAATTCTCATCAAAGTACTTAACATGTCAACTTCTCTTAAAGAAAAAAAAGGAAAAATCCTTTCTCACATTATTCGTTAATTCAATATTACTTATTATGAACTCAACATATCATACCTCACTGTGAAAATATATCGTAATGGTTTTCATCAATACATAAAAGTACATAGAAAATAATATTCATTAATAATAATATTAAAGTCTAAGGATAAATACACAAATCTGTTGATGGGAACATCTACTTGCACATATGAATGTGGATTTCCTACTAGAAGTTCTCATTGTCATAATATCCTTCATTGTATATTAACATGGTCTTATAAAATTATAAATTTCTTCAAAATCCTATGATTATTTATACCCGATAGAATATATCACTTGTGTCCCTAAAATGATATCATCTAACTATATAAAATATTTTTATGGATAGTTTCATAGCCTTTTATGTTCTCATAACAGCAAGGAAATTATATGACCTTTTAGTGAGACACATACTCTTAGGAAAATATTATATAGTATGTTTTTAGAAGATCAATAATAATTTGAATATGTATTTCTTAATATTCAAAATTATGAATACATGTTTTTATAAAGTACATAAAAGTTTGTTCTAGGGAACAAATTCCAATAGACTCCCACTTTCACTAGGGCCAACTACAAACAATGATCACTCCACTATCTCTCATATGATACTCACACATATGTTGTGATTGGAATTTAGTTAGAGGGATCTCAATTTTTTTCTATGTGTCATCTCGTTACTGAAACTTCACTAATTTTAGAAAATCCCCCAAGATGTGACTCTTCTGGAGAATGTTCTTTGTATGTCGGTTTGACTATAGTTCATTTACAAGATCCAATACTATAGTATTATCATAGTACAACATGATATAACCATTAATTATATATACTACTTCATATTCCATCAAAATGATTCATATTTAAATCAATTCTCTGGATACATTTAAAACCACAATATACTCATACCCTACTCTAGAGTCATTGAAAACTACCTACATTGATCTCTTCCATATTAGAGGTCATATGTTGTGATTGAAAGCATATCTTGTAAAAGACTTCAGATCATTCTAATAAATTTTGAACATAGTATCAGTGTATCCCCATATAACCATATCCTTTTCTATCCCATACACTGAGAACATATCCTTAGTTCTTCACGTATACTTGAGGATAGAATTAACATCAAACCATGTAAATTTGGATTGATATGATTGGTATATTTCTATGATTATAAATGCACAGGAAACTCTAAGTCTAGTACATAAAATGTAATACATTGATGAACCTATTTATAAAGAATATTTTATCTTACTCATTCATTCTTTATCATGTTGTGTTTGAGGACACATTTTCATAGAACGATGTAAACCATGTGACTCTAGATCCAATCTTATCATGTATTTTTATATACTCTATATATGTATTATTTTTTCAATTTTTTTTTCGTTGAATTGTTCCAAGAGGCCTCTTGTATATATAACGAATGATCCTAATCCCTAGAATATTTCTTATTTCACCAAACTCCTTCCTTTAAAAACACTTGTTTAACCAGAAATTAACATATTATAAGCCAGGTATGTCATTTACAAAAATTAGTATTTCCTCCACATATACTACTAGGATAAATACTACATTCCAACTAAACCTCTTGTAAAACAATGTATCAAAATTTTTCTTAATAAAAATAATATATTTTACAGCTTCATCTAATCCCTGACCTTTATGATATTTTTAATCCATAAATGGATATCTAAAAATTAGACATCTTCTTGTCATAACCTTGTTTCTAAAAACCTTCTAGTGGATTCATTTAGAAATATTCCTATCGGATTAAATTAATTAAATTAGTTTTTACATCCATCTACAAATTTTTATAGTCATGGTAAGCCAATAAATGGAGTAGAATTATCATGGATTTAATCATGGAAACTGTTTAAAACATTTCATTATAGTCTATTCTTTGAATCTATTTTAATCCCTTTTTAATCTTCATGATTTAAAAATATTTAATTTACCATACATGTGAAGGTTTCACATGAATAGAAAACCATATCTATTTAATTTACCATACATGGGTTCAACATTTTCAGTCAATAATGATTCACCAACATCATATAATAGAAAACCATATTTATCTAGTTGTATTGCCTATCTTCCAGTCATACACAATACATGTGTTTTTGGAGATAATTCTTCGTTGGGGACATGTGAAATTTTTTCATGTACCAATTCTTGTTCATATTGGACATCAAATTCTTCAAAGTCAATATTTGTCCCACAATCCTTTTTGAGGATGTTTGTCCCTCATGAATGATGCATTTTCTAGAAATTTTCACGTTCTTTTGAGATGATATGTTTGGGTAATATCAATATTTTTTCGTAGGATATCATATAAAGTTACTCTTTAAACCTTGTGGTTCTAGTTTGTTACCTTAGAAAGCCTTAAAAATTCATCGGAACCCCATAAATATTTATACAAAAAATGGGTTTATTTACAATCCATAAATCAAAGGGAATTTATATTTCCTCTTTTATTGGTACTTGGTTTAATGTATATGTCACAAAACAATTTTCATATCCCCAAAAGGATAATGGGAGATCGACATGACTAATCATAAACCATATAATTTCTAATAAGGAATGGTTTTTTCCATTCACTGACACCATTGAAATACAATGGATATGGTGGATTGAATTGAGAAAGAATCCTAAAATCCCATTCGGTTTCAATTAACTATGGGTTATGATATTCAGCACCTCAATTCGATCAATGATTATTTATCTTCTTTCCATGTTTATTATCTACTTCATCCTTTATTTATTTGAATTTCACAAAGGAAAATCACATATACATCATCAATTTGACATATCCATATCAACTGAATGAATTAATAAAAGTTATGATGTAAGAATTACAACCTCTAGATTTTACTGGATATGGTTCAAACACCTTTGTGTGAAACAATCCTAAAATATCTGTGACCCTTTCACCCTATCCACAGAATGGGTGTTTTGTTATTTTTCCATGTAAACAAGCATAAAATATTTCATGTTGTTTTATCACAAAAGATTCTAAAGAACCATCACGATAGATATTATTCAAACACTTCTCAATTATGTGATAGTGATAATGACTCTATAGATGGGTTTTATATGAGTCAAGTGAAATAGATCTATAATTTATTTTTAATATTGGTTTTAATAATTTAATACATGAAAACCATTGTTTAAATGTGCCATACACTTACATATATTGTCTTTATAAAAAAATATTATTTCCTATCTTGAAAATAATCCCATAATCATTGAGTAATAATAAAAAAAATGAGGTTCTTGGTAAAAATTGTCAGATAATAACAAAATTTATAAACCAATATCATTCTAGTAGTAAATTAATGGTGATAGTCACAAATTGTTAGAGCAGCTGACCTCACACCATTGGCAGCTCACATATCCACCTATCCTCTAGATATATTTTATAATATACATGGTTCGTGAATTTAGATATGTATGTGTGTACCAAAAAATTTATCCAATACTCAATATTTTAATATTAAAATATTACATTCGATAACAAACACACCAATTTATTCCGCTTTATTTTAGGTGTAGTTATTCTTCATTTGACTATTCATTGCACATTCAAAACATAAATCCTCATTTTTCCTTTCCCTACCTATAGATCTTTCTCTTTAGTGATGGGTTGTGCTTAGAAGTTTTAGAAATGTCATGAGAAATAGGATCCTTTTCCCTATTCTTTATTTTCAAATTCTCCATAAGTAAAGTCGTTTTGTCATGAATCATGTCATGTCCACTTGTATAATCAATGTAAAAGAGTTTTGAATGATTCTTCTCATTATTATACATGTTATAATTAAAAATATAACTGCCTAAGGTATTGGTTAGTGAGGAAGCCATGGTATTTATGAAAAAATATTCTAGAAATGTAATCCCTAAGATGCATAAGTGTTCAATGTGGCCATTATTATTGACCACATGAAGTTCTATTGGTGTCAAATATCAAATATAAGTTTTAAAAAAATTATTAGGGACCTCACATCTCTATTGAATCTCTTTCTCTTGATAGAGATTCCGAAAGTGAGATATCAAGCTATATGAATCCTTATCCTTTAGTTTATTCAAAAGAACATTACTTATGGATGATAACCTAAAACCCTTAACATCTATAACATCACTCAATTTTTTTCACATAGAGAGAAAATCCTTCCTCACTAGCAAAATTACTTGGCAACACTAGGAACAGGTTCTTACAGTACAAATAAATTCATTTCATGGTGTAGGATAATGTGTCAGCTTCTTTGCTACTCTTGGAAATTCATGCTAGTGATAATATTATTGTTATCATGTATGGATAATAGTGATATGTTTTATGTCATTTTATTGATGTTTCTATAAATAATAATATAACATTTTTGTTCATTATCTTATTATTGTTTGACAAATAAATTAATATTATATTTTTAATCCTCCACTATTTTTTCAAAACCTATTTTTCTTCACCATTTTCTTCCAAATATCATGTTTCTTGGAAATTATAGTGGAATGGATCCATATTACTCTTTTTATTACCCTAATATTGGTTGGGTAAGAAACATGAATGGTTTTAGGTATGAATTCTATATTCCATATGCATTAACAAATAGCTTATTGATCTATTAATTGGACACCCCAATCCTACAATCTGTAAATTATCTTCCTTGAATCCTTGATATTCATTCACACCATGTACTACATTAGAAGTCAACACTATGATTTTAACTATGTTAATTAAACCCTAAAAAATCATGAAATAATTCCCCAATAATCTAAATCACTCTAACATTGGTTTTTCAATCACTTAGAACTATGGTTTTATTTTAACAAATGAATTATAAGGATATAACGAAATAATATGTATTATTAAGGTATTTTCACTTTTATGACTAAATTTCCAATTATTATCTTTATAATATGCTTGTTAATATTATGTAGATTTATTTAAGCAATAATCCATGTATAATGAGATATTCACACATAATCCAATTTATTTTGGTTCTATATTTCATGCTATTTAATTTCATTAATTCAAGTAATTAAAAAAACATTCATAATAAAATAATAATGTAACTATAAAGAAAGAATCTAATAATGTGGTATGATCCAGAGGTATTTATAATTTTTAGTTTATATATTGGTTGGTAAACTAACCATTTACCATGTAGAAAACACCTTGAACCAATTAAGGATCATATTTCATAATTCCACCTATCAACTCATGTATCTACCCTATATTTCCATCCCTTTATATCCAAGAATTAATCCCCTATAGTTTCTTTAGAGCTCTATCTATTACATATTCTTTTACTAACACTCAGGTGATTGAAAATTATTTACATAAAAGAAACCTTATGGACAGAGGCCCTTATATAATAATAGGAGATAAGGAAAAAATGAAAATAATTTAATTTAATAATAAATAAAATGAAAACTATTACAAACCATGGTTTTTTCAATGATCTTCGTCATCTACATGAATTTAATTAACTTTTTTTAGTAAAAGTGGAAATCAATTATTAATCGTTATTAATCAATAAATTTCATGCTCTAATCAATTAATTTTCATGTATAATAAATCAATTATTTAATCTTAATTTCTTTAAAAATTTCTTTCAGAGTCCCATCCATCATAATTTTAAACAAATAAATAATTTTATTTTAAATTAACATTTTATATAAATTTTCCATTGAGGAAACATGACAAATACCCATCTAAATCTACCCAACTTTTGTTATAATTGTACACTATTTATTCTGGTGATGTATAGAACACATGGAATATCACATAAATTCATGATATGTATAATAAAATTACTGATTACATAAGTTACAAGGTTTTTAATTCACATTTTATGCCTTAATGGATATGGAGTAATTACTACAATATGACTCACACAAGATATGTAGATCTAATCATTAAGGAAAAATTAACTAAACACACACAAATATATATTAAAACCCTTCACATGGAATGCCCTATTATTTTAATAAACACACCCAATCAAATTTCAATATTATTTTCGAAGTATAATACATTACATTTAATTATGAGTGCTTTGGTATTAGTATATGAAGTATAAAAGGGAGATACATGGCTTGTATTCTTATCACCGTCTATTCAACTCATAATCCTTGAAACTGAACATGTGATTTTTTAATAAGAAAAATTTGAGTACATGACCTATAAAATGGATTCATGATGTGTCATCTCTGTGTTATATGGCACCAGCCATGTAGGCTAAGTATAAGTTAAACAATGTCACTATGACTATATGACTACACACTGTGTATGTGTACTATATGGTGTTTACTATGGCAGACCATGCACTACGTTGGACCAGTCAACATGTGGTGTATAATTAAATGAACCATTTGTAACAAATAAACTCACCTTGAATTAACTATGAATTAATCCTTGGAGCATTGATCTCTTGTACATTGCTTGTGAAACTGGGTAAAATAAGTGTATTCTTATGTCATTATACTAGAATACTTAACACCTCAAAATGATATATTCGATTTTATTTAATTATTAAAATTTATTTATTTTATAACATATTATAGACATTCATGAGGAAGTAAAACATATTTAAATTCAGTTTAATGAGTGATAAAACATGTATTAAAAACTAAATGACAAATATTTAAATCAATCAATGATGTTTTTAGTAATTAAAAATAATTATGTAACAACATTGATACAACTTGAAGCATACTTTTATAGTGGATGTGTATTATAGGTCATTCGAAAAATCACTTTCTCCATCATCAATGATAAATCAAGGATTCAGAAGATGTTAAACACCATAATCAATGAAATTGAATCAATGAGGATAGACATGAGAATATAAAACAATATAAAAGTTCATGACCATTGCAGTTTATTTATAATTTATTTATAAACTAAATATTTTTTTGTGAATTGTATCGTCATGAATGGAATTAAAAATAGATTGATGTTATACCATCATATCATTTTTGGAATCAAGTGAATATTCCATATAGTAGTGATTTACATGTGTCCCACAAATTGTTAAACATTATTATAGGATTAACCCGATGCTAGCATGGTTGAATCAAAAACTAGTGTCATTCTATTTTTATATCTCTATGAAACTATTCCAATGATTTGAATTTTATCTCTCATGAATCAAGAGGGGATAGTAGGGGATGATCCCTCCCGATAATTGGGAACGGTCTTGTAACACCCTAACCCTGAATTCCCAGAGCTGATGCATTATTTTAATACATTGGAATGATTTAAAGGATTCGATTCCCAAAGGACCGACGAGTTTAGTAGTATTGGAAAATAGATTATCCACATAAAACCTTTATTACAATTCCAAACATAATATTAAACATAGTCTATTCTTTGAGAACACCATTATTATTCTACCGTTCCCTGAAATATCAATCACAAACACTTCTTGGAATCCTGGGAAAATAAATCAGAAGAAATGGGTGGGCATAGATTCTTAGTAACAATAAACAATACAATAGAATATTTATTAAATAAGTGTAACCTTTTGATGCAAGATATAAAACTCAAATACAATCCCTTTGAACACATTCCACAGTATAATAGGGAGTGAATAAATAAATTAATTCAATTTAATCCATAACATTGATGTTATACTAGTCAAATAATCACCAGTAATAATAATAACTAATCTTATAATGAAGAAAGGAATAATTCATGACATTTGAAACTTACCATTGAGGATTCATGCCAAGAATCTAGTATTGTCAAGGCTATATTCCAATATTCTAATACATTGAAGGCATTATTCCAAGGATCTTATAATCGGGTAAGTCCTCAACCAAAACCATATCTATTTTGTTTCATGAATCCTACAGATGCATTTATAGTCTATAGCGGGTCCCACACATCACTTACTATGTTCAAAGCATTCTTCAAATGAAAAGGGTAAAACATAGTAACAATAACATTTGTATTAAAACTATCATCTGAAATACTAATAAATTAATAACAAAACATGAATGGTTAAAATAGAACATCCAAAATAAAAAATATGATCAAACCTTAAATACAATATGGAAGATTGTATTATAGTTAATTAACCTCAATTAAGAATAAAATTTAACAAAGGATGTCTACATAGATGAAAATAGTCTAAAAAGTCATTATAACTATTTGGAGATAAATACACCTTTTTACATTGAAATCATTTAACAGTAACACAATTATAAAAGAAAAATTTTATTTTGAAAATAAACTTATAAGCTTGTAATTGAATATTTAAACTTTTAACGTATCATAATTGTGGCAAATAACTGCCCACACCATATATGTTTAAAAAACATTATTTCACTAATTTGTAAAAAAGGTGATAAAGTACCATGTTTAGAAAATGATGAAAATATTCCTTTCAAAACATTTTATAAAAAGCAAGATATTGGAAAAAATTACTTTAATCAATTTTTTATAATATTTTGAAATACATTTTAAGAAACATTTACATGGAATAAAAAGATTCCCCAGTAGATACTTATGTATAAACAATCATTAATAATAATAAGATTATGAAATTAAACCTTACCTTGTAATTTTCTATAGTCGAGGAAGCATTAAAATCTTATATTATGGTTAAAGATTATAACTAAATTTCCAAAGGACCATAACCATATTTAAGATAGAATATATTATCCTTTTATATCATTTTATAAATAATATTTCAGTATTACCATTGTTCTCGGTGTGAAATGTATTGTTTTCCCATGCATGTTTTTTTGTAAGTCATGTATGTTATATGGAGGATGTATTTTATTCATATAATAAAAAATATAACATTCATAATTATTATTGTTACTCATCATAATATATTTATAGTGATTTTTTAATGGTTAACATGGAGAATTAATCTCACCGCGTTGTGGATACGATAGGTTGTACTTACGCACGAGCAACGTTGTCATTTACTTGATGGATAAATGGTATGTAATTTGATGGTATATTAATTATAAAGACTCATTATCATGTTATATTCATTATTTTTATCCATTATACTCATAATTATATATATCCAAATAAATAATATTTGAAAAATTAATTACACAACGATGTAGAGATGGTAAGTCGTACATATGCATGCATGGTGATTTTGTTTTTCATAAGATTTAAAAAATAAGGAATATGGTTCTCCCATGATTATAATAAAATCTTTTTTATGGATAATACTAGAGTTATTTATTGTTTTAAAAAACAACATATAATGGGGAAGTATAATTGGAAAAGAACATGGAAAGAGGTGATAAAATAATTACCTCTTTTCAGGTATCTCCTTTTTATTTTCCCAAAAGGACTCCTTAAAATGGTTTTATACACAATGTATTTACTGTATTATTTATTTAGGGATGTTGTTATAATAAATTGGAAGGTATTATCTGAACAAAATTTATTAAGAGACGTGAATTAAATGGAAGGGGAAGTATCCATTTATATGAGAAAGGAGGGGCACTTTATGAAACTCTTAAAAATATTAAATTAATATAAATTTATTTTCAATTAAAAATGTATCCAAAGTGAGTATATTAAAGTATAATATTCTTATGGGCTATAATATCATCAAAAAATGTATTTTAGACATGTTTAGGTCATAAATGTAACCTTATCCTTTGGCTTTAACCATTAGTTAAATAATTTAACCTTTACCATGACAACCTGTATTTTTATACTATATGGTTAATATAATGACTATAAATTTACAAAAGAACCCTAATTGGATAATTAATAAAATATTTAGAAATATAGATGTTATTTAGACAAACACTAGTCTTTTATTAATTTTATATCATTTAGAAAATATTTTTCTAAAGTAACATTGATGTCAATTTTGATACTATTTATTATTTTTATTTTAACAAATACCAAAAAAATATGATAACTTAAGAAAACTAATTCCAATATGTCACTAACATTTATTTAGTATCTAAAATATTTATTAATGTCATTAATTAAATAAAATTATATTTATTTTAATATTTTTAATATAATTTCTTTTATATTTTTGTAAATAAAATAATTTCAACTTCACTATTGTGTCATCATTCATCGTAACTATTTAATATCAAAAAAATTATAAATAAATTATTATGAGGTAGGTAATTTTTTTTTCATTTCGTAGACTATTTATAATAGACTTTATCCCATATAAATATCTATATTAAAATTATTATACTTATAAGAAATGGGAGTGTGGCATTTCATCACATTCATTAATTATAATAATATTTAAATAATATTCATGGAGAAGGGTTCATTAAATCAATGAATATAGAAAACTATGTGGAAATAGATTAATTTATCCATCCAATAGAATTTTTTCATGTATTAGGTATATTTTTTGATATTATGTTTACCATTAATTACCCAATTTACCCTTAACCACAGTAATACAAAAATTACTAAAGTTACTATTCATAATATCCCAAAAAAAGAAACCTATTAAAATAATTTGACCAAATGATTCCAAAAGTGGAATAAAATTTTCAAATTTAAAATACATGAGTTTCACATATTAAATTAATATTTATCCCCATTGACAAAATTTTGAGATGAGTTTTTCAAAAGTAAAACCCATCAAAAGAATGGAATGTGTTTATGTTTAATTTTAATTTGAAAATTGTTCCAATGACAAATGTTTTATTAAATAAAAAAAAAATCTAATTATAATGTAAAATTAATTACAGATATAATCTTAAAATATAAATAAAATATATGAAAAATATATTTTGAATTATAATGCAGTATTTTTCACTATTCATTAAAATATGAATTTTATCATAAAAACACAAAATATTTGTCCCAAAAAAAATTTATGTCTAGATTCAAAGTAAGAAGTTTGTGTTGTAAAATTTAACATATAAAAGCGTGATATATTTTATTTAAAAAGGGTTCACCATTGAATAGCGGTAAAACGTCTTTTTTGTGAAAAAATATTTTTTATTTTTTTGAAAAAATAAATTTTATCTTATATCATGTCCAAGAATCAAATAAGATGAATGTTACATGTAAATTTCAAAATGTGGTTAACAATATTCATAAAAACTATTTAAATGTCTAATTTAATAGATCATGGGGTGCTCAAACTAGTTATTGCACGGAACACAATCAATTTAATTAAAGAAGCGTACCGTGGAATATTCTAATGTTACATTATCCCCTACATCAATAAATTGTAACCTCGAAATTTGAAATCAGGAAAAAAATTTGTTTTTTACACTTCAATATATCATTTTTGAAATCCCATATTGGAAAATGAATAATGTTACCCCCACATTAAAATAAATATAGATAAGTATAATGGTCACTGAAGATAAAACATACGAGGGTCCATGTATGAAAACATGGACATGAAAAAAATATTTCCATCAAGTTCATATAGAGAAAGATAGGGAACATGATGAGAAAGAAGTTAATAATAACAATGATAGAAATTAGTGACGATCTAAGGGACCATTTGATTTATCAAAGAATGTAATAGGATAACATTTTTAGTTTCATGATTCCTTCCCTAGAGTTGAAGAATAAATTTACTTCATTGACTATGAATATAAGGAAGCATACTTAATTTACATATATAGTTTCATCCTTTATCTAATTCCTACCACAAACTCGTCATTCTCTTCAAAATATATTAAAACTCAAAAATATTCTATGTGTCTAAATTATATAATTTTTGAAAAAATATCGTATACTATTTAAATAAATAGTGTTTGTTATAATAATTAAGGTCTTATTGTAGGCATGTTGTAGGAAATAAATCCCTATCGCACTTCGGCTGTGGGTTCGATTACTACTTCCTATTCTGATTGGATGGGTTTTATATAGTCGAGGTATTTTCATTTTTCTAATACTATATTATTATAATATTATATAAAAAACCTTCGTACGTAAAACATTAATGAAATGTTTTATCCTCAAATAATAATATCCAATGTACAACTTACTCCATTCCAAACATTAGACTACACCAAAATATTTACATTCAAATTCACTACCAAAAAAGTTCTCTAAATTTTCAAAATCAATATTTACTTCTGATTCCCCAACAAATATAATATAGCTCTTATTGTCACATAAAAAATATTTTATCACCTATAAATACTAAATAAAAACTCTAATTCATACAAATCTATAAATAATAAAATCAATAGTACCATAATTGAATATCTAATTATTCTTATAACCATATTATAATAAAATGGATCTTGAATCCAAAAACATAAATACATTATTTACACCACTTTGATCATAGTAACAACATAAGCTTTACCTTGATCCATTTTCTATATTCTGAGCTATATTTCCTTGCACATACGGAATAAATTTTCATTTTCAACCATATTATTATAGTTGAAACCTTACACATTAGTAAATTCATTCATTTACTTACAATAATAAGCATGGTATCCTTTTTTCCCACACTTGAAGTAAACTCATTTTCCTTTAAAGTAAGCATAATGGTGTTTCCCTCTACAATTGTCACATGTGGAAAAATTCTTCTTTCTTTTCTTCCCATTATCCACCACTTGCTTCAAAGATCTCCTATTCTCTTTATTTTCCCTTGAGTCATTAGAATAATAAAATTATTTCTCTACCTTTATAGAACATGAGACTATATCTTCATATAATGGTATTGATTGGGAGACCAATTCGCTTAAGAGAAGTTTTATTAATCCATCAAACAGATGCTCAATCATACTTCTTTGGTTATGTATGTAGTCTATAGCATGCTTTGAAAATCTTTTGAAATTATCATCACACTTTGCATCATTCTCATCATTCTTGAGCCTCAGAATCAGAAATTTTTATTCCATATAAGGTTGTTTTTCATGAGGAATGTATTTTTCTGAGAAATGTTTTTTAAAAACCCTTCATTATATATTTTTTACTTCTTTATCCTCCTTTTTTTGAAATAATGAACTCCTTTGACATGCATCTCCTAAGAGATGAAAAACATCCATGACAACTTCTTCTCTTTTGTCACTCCCCAAAGTAAGAAATATTTTATCCAAGGAACATATCCATTGCTCATCTGCAAAATTATTTGTAGTCCCATTTAATTTCGAAGGTTGTTGTCTTGTGAAGTAGTCTAACATTTTTCTTCTACATTGTTTATTAGGGTGGTCTGTATGGGTAAGGTTGTTATTCATAACATAAGTCAGCTATCCTAGTACGGTTATTAGTTGTTTTTTACCAGTTGTATCACCAACTTCACTATCATTATCTTTCATAGTAGGGAAATCCATACATAGATTACGTTTGTTGATAAAATTTCCATACCATCCACAAGGCACCATTTATAAACAACATAATACAATATATTATGTTATATATCACAATGATTACTTCCATACATGAAAAATACATAAAATAAATTAAAAAATTTTCTCCACATCTAATCTTATAACATTCAATGTTTTTTTGGAAATATTTACACATAAATACATCATAATATCTTGTAAAGAATATGTGAATTATCCTAAGGATATCCCATCAGAGTGTCATACCAGGTGCACTATATGGGCCATTTTTATATACCTGGTTACTTCGAGATAGAACCGGAACACCTTGTTAGAGTTTCCAACACTAGGTACATCTATTCCAGTTCCACGACCACGTGTAGTATCCAGATAGGGATGTATTTCCGTGAATACAAATAGAATCTCTACCTAACCAAAATCTATAACATTCTTCTATATTAATCCTCAAATTCAAACTTAGGGTTTTGTTTCATTATCTATGTTTTCTAAATTTAATTTCCATTATTTCTCTTAAACATTATCTGATACCCACTGTAATGCCCCGAATTGAAATGTAAAGAGCTGGTGCATTATTCTAATACATTTTTATGATTTCAAGGAATCAAATACTGAAGGACCAATTAGTTTAGCAGCCTCAAAAATAGTTTACATATATGGACCATTTATTACAATTAGAAACATAATATGAAACATAGTCCATTCATTTATAACACCAATATTCACCTACCTTAACCCCGTATATCAACAATAAAAACTTCTTAATATCTTAAGAAAATAAAACATACAACATGGGTGAGATTAGCTGCTCTGTAAGGTTAAACCACACTGAATGAGCTTTCATAAAAAGCATAAAATATTGAGTCAAGGTATAAAACTAAAATAGAATCCTTTAAACACAATTCTCAGCATAATATGGAAATAATAAATCAAATAATTCAATTTAAACAATCACACAGACATGATACTAGTTGAAAAAAAACATGTAAAATCAATAAGTAATATCATAATTTGGGAATAAAAATTTTGGACAATTAAAATATACCATCGAGGCTTCATGACATGAATATAATATTTTCAAGCATCATGCTATGAATCTAATATATTCATGGATTCATGAAAATATTCTAATTATTGGTTAAGGCCCCGGCCAAAACCGTATCTATTTTGTTTTATGAATACTACTGATGCATCATGTTGCTATAGCATGCCATGCTCATCACTTACTTTGTCCTATTTATTCCTCATATGAAAGAGGTGAAACATAACCAATAGAAATATTAGTATGGGAATAAGTTTATGAAATGCAAATAATTTAATCACAAATCCTGAATGGTATCAAAATAGCACATACATAGTCACACAAATCATCAACCCTTAAATACAATATATATGTATGTACTTAAATAAATCACCCACAATTGAGAAAAAAATCAACAAAGGATATTGGAACAGATGAAAATAATATAATAAAATCATTAAAACTCTTTTGGGAGAAATATTCCTTTTTTCCCTCGAAATAATTTTAATGCCGTGAAATTGTAAAAGAAAATATTTCTTTTGAAAATAAGCTTTTAAGTTTGTGATGGAACATAACATAACCGCTCATGCTGTATACGTTAAAAACATTATTTCAATAATTTGTTAAAAATTTCATAAATAACCCATTTGTAAAACGATGAAAATATTCCTTTCAAAATATTTTATAAAACATTAAACATGGGTATTAATTAATTAAAAAAATTGTTTATAATATTTTGAAATAATCTTTAATAAACATGGTTATGGAGGACTATGATGTCCCAAAATATACTTATGTATAAACAACATAAAATTATAATGTGGTTGTGAAATTAACCCTTACCTTGTACTTTCCAGTAGTTGAGGGTTTGTTAAACTCTTGTATAATGGAAAAAGTAGATAATTAGATTATAAAAAGTCTATATCCATATTTATCGTACAATATATGATCCTATTATATTATTTTACTAATTGTATTTAACTATTACCATTATTTTGGGTTGTAACTACATCATTTTCCAATACATGTTTTGTTCTATAAGTCATGTTTGTTATGAATATGATATATTTTATACATATCTGGATTGATATAATGTTTATAATTAATACTTTTACTCATTATATAAAGTTTACATTTTTTTTGAAAGGTTAACATGGATAATGAATCTCACCGCCTCAAGGATACGGTAGGTCATACGTACAAACGAGTGACGATATCATTCCATTGAATGTTAAATGGTATGGAATTGGATGATATATTTATTATACAGAATAAATATCATGTCATATTAACTATTTATATTCATTATACTCAACATAATACACAACTAAATAAAGTTTTTTTGAATAACAAATTACTCCACGGTGTGGTGATGATAAATTGTATGTACACACACATGGTAATATTGTTATTTGTATTATGCATAAAATGCGGAATATAGTTGTACCATGATTACAATAACATATTTGTATTGGAATAAATCTTGATTTATTTTTTTGATATATAATTAACATATAGAGAGGAAGTATAATATGAAAAGAACTTTGAAAGGGGTGATAAAACAATTACATCTTTTTCAAGTAACTCTTTTTGATTTGCACAAAAGGACTCCTTAGGATAGATTTATCCCCAATGTATGGAATCTATAATGTGTCTAGAAAATTTGGGAGAGGTAATGGGTAGGGTTTGTATGAGAAAAAATTATTTATATGTTTGAATTAAAGGGAAGGAGAGGTGCCATTTTAAAAGCGAGGGGGCACTTTAGGAAACTCCTAAAATATTAAGTTAATATATATTAGTTTTCAATTTCAAACTGATCCAAAGTGAGTAAACTAAATTATAACATAAGTATATGTCTAATTTTTATCATCCAATTATTTTTAGAGTTGTTAGATCATAAAATTAACCTTCTATATTGGATTTTACCCTTGGTTAAATAATTTAACATTTTTCATGACAACTTGTATTTTTACACTATTGGGTTAATATAGTGACTATAAAATTCTAAATGAACCCTAATTGGATAAGTTAGGAAATATATAACACTATTAATGTTATTTTTTAAATCCTTATATTTTTTTAATTTTATAACATTTAATAAAAATTATTTATTATAAAATATCATTTATGTTAATTTTGACACTATTTATTATTTATATTCTTAAAAATTCAAAAACAATACGATAAATTATAACCGATAATTCCAATATATAAATAAAATTCACATTATATATATATAATACATGTATTTCATTAATTAATTCAAATTATATTTATTTTGACATTTTTGTTATTTTATATTTTATATTTTGGTTAATAAAATAATTTCTGCTTCACTATTGTATCATCATTAATTGTAATTGTTTAATATCTAACAATTATAAAAAAAATTATACGATGTAGGTAATTTATTTCTCTATCCATATCCATTTAATAATGTTTGTTATCTCAATGATATATTTATATAAAAATTATTATACTTATAAGAAATGAGAGTGATATTTTTTCACATTCATTACTTTTAATAGTATTCATGGAGTATTCATGGAAAAGTGTCCAATAAATGATTATATTTAAAATAATAATTTATATGGGTAAAATCTAGATATCCAATCAGATTTTTAAATGTCTTATGGTAATTTTATAATATAATTGTTTATGTTAATTACACGATTTACCCTTAACTGCAGTAATAAAAAAATTACTATAGTGACTTTTTATAATATCCTTAAATGGTAAACTATTAACATAATTTGGTCCCATTGATTTGAAATCCAGATTAAATTTTTCAAAATAAAAAACACATAAGATGATGTAGTTAAATTACAATCAATCCTCATTGAAAAAAACGAAAAGACAATTTTTTCAAAAGTAAAAACCATCCAAATATTGGCATGTGCTTATTTCAATTTTTAATGTGAAAATAATTATAATTACCAAAATTATATTAATGTTTAAAAAAGTAATCTAATTAAAATTTAAAACTATTTATAATGATAATAAAAAAATATATGTAAATTATATGAAAATGTTGTTTTGAATTAAAATGCATTAATTTTAACTATTCATCAAAATATCAATGTTATCAGAAAAACATAAAAACATTTTTTGAACTAACTTTTTATATACCTCTCCTAAAGAAGATGTTTATTTTTTCATAATTAAAATAAAAAATTTTCAAATATTGGATTTAAAAAGGGTTATCCATTAAAAGGATGTAAACCATATTTTTATTGAAAAATTATTTCTTTTATTCAAAAAATAGAATAGTTTATAATATAATGTCTTGGAATCACATGAGATGAATGATATATAAAGTATTAAAAATGTTGTTAATAATATTAATTTCTAATATTTAAATTTCTAGTTTAGTATATCATTGTGTGCTCGAACTCATCATTGAATGCAACACTTCATATTAAATTAAAGAAGTGTATCATGGAATCTTGGGGTATTACATTATTATAGAGGGAGATCTCTAGGGAATAAAAGGATTATCTCCACCTATAATTGTACAAAAATTTATTAATTGTCACTTTTTAAAAAAATATAATCGGTGTAATTTATATCTTGATTTGGTAAAAATTTATTGAAAAAGATCCCATTTTAATTTAGTTAATACCCATGAGTCCCCGCATCAATTATCATTTTGATAATATTATTATTTTTCAACATTTCATTAACTCCTGAATGAAAATTAAATATTATATATTTAAATATAATTAAACAGATATTATTTTTATATAGACCATTACACTCATTCAACCATTCCTAAATTATATTTATCAAGACTTGAATAATGTCTATTTATTTATTATGTATATATCGCTGTGTTATTATCTAATATATGAACTTAAATTTTATTCACTAAATAAAAAATAAATATTTATTAAATATTCTACTCACATAATATTCTCTCAAGCAACTTGTGATGAAATATATGTGATCAAAAAAATATAAATAATTATTAAACCACATTCAAGAATAATATTAATTCAAATTAATAAATAATAATTAATAATTAATTATTTAACTAAGATTCTTGATACAATTAGTTTCTGACCCTCTAGGAATTTTTCATATTGTCCTTTTTTTAAGCCTAATAAAGTACATGGTTAGTTTCAAGAAACATGCCAATGATCCCATATATAATGGATTTAATTATAAAATTACATTATACCTTGTACATATTCTTACTATGTAATATAATCCATTAATTTCGATGTATCTAATAAAACTGGTTGCTTGATGGTGTCATCAACCTATGTGCTCGGAGTATCTTTCTTTGAATTTTTAGAATCTAAACTTTCCCATTGAACACCATGGAAATGGATTTATTTAGGCTATATGATTTTCTTGAAATAGGATGAGATATCAGCATCCTTTAAATAAGAGAAGGGAAAATTAATTTCTTACATTTTTTATTAATTTAATATTACTAGTTATTCACCCAACATGTCGTGCCTTTCCATGAAGATGTGTCATTTTGGTTTTTTTCAATACATAAATATATATAACTATTTTTTATCAACAATAATAGAAATGATCATGGATCCAAAGACACATTAGAAGATTGGACCATCCAATTACACATATAACTGGGGATTTCATACTAAGGGGGTCTCATTATCATATTATCCTACTCTATATATTAAAATTTGTGTAAACCATGAGATGTTTTGTCAATGTTCTATGAGTCTCTACCCATGATTGAAAGTATCATTTGTGTCCCCAAAATGAAATCATCCTGCTATATAACAAAAACTTATGATTAGTGTCGCAACACATATGGGTTCTCGTCATAGTTGGGATGTTCTATGAACTTTTTATGTGATGTATTTTCTTAGGAAATATTCAAATACTATGTTATTGAAATGAAAAATTATTATGTGACAAAGATTTTCTAATTATCAAAAACCTATGAATATAGAATATCAAAATGTATACATAAATTAGTTCGAGGGAACAAACTCCACCAAAGACTACTATAAATTTATCATGTGAATATCTAATGACAATATTTCTTAAATCCATGAAGGAAATACTGGTATTCACAATACAAGATGATGTCACATTAAATTTATAGAGTCCATACATTATACAGAAGATTGTCTTTGGTATATCATGTATCTCAACACTAAATTGATTATATCCATAACAAATGTAAATCTTTAGAAAGTATTTAACAATGTGTATTTGATAAAACATGAAATCAATTTACCATTATTAAATATTTTTCATTATTGTAATTCTATTATTGTTTCGATAATTAATTCAGATTCGCATTGATCCATCATTCTTCTATAAAATGAATAGATGCACTCTAAAGTGATTCACTTATTCAAATGAATACCTTATCAATATAATCATTGCCTTTATTCTTTGATTACTACAACTAAATATGTTACAATATATATATTGTCATTAAAATATGTGAAGCACTATGTATTTGTTTTTTTAAGAAACTAAACTTCATGATTCAGTAGAAGACCATCCAATTATTCTGAAAAAACATAAAAAACCACAACACAGTAAAAAATTATTCTAAGTTGAGTTTATCCCTAACCATTTGAGATAAATACACATTTTTAATAGAAATAATCACCCATAAAATGGATTTATTTCCCACTGTATATTCATATTTACCATCACACTAATAGAAAACCATAGGCTAGTTAAAAAGATCAAATGTGGCTTAGTTTCATCCTTAATTGATGTGGTATTTATGTAATGAAATTTCATCAATGTATAAGACCAAATAAAATTCATTAAGATAGACAATAATGTGATTTTTAGGGGTCACATTCATATAATCATAAATTGAGGAAGAATAATTGTTTTACGATATGACCATCATAGAATTAGTGAATTTTAATACAAACAAAAACTTCAAATCATTAAGGTTTTATTGTGATTCCCATATAAAAATAATTAGATATAATTGAAATTGTAGATATACAATCAAATAATACATTTTATGTTGTTGAGAGGACAAAAGTGTATCGTTATCCACTTCATTATCATAACTCAAACTATGAATAGGGATCATGTTAGATTTCAATTTTTCTCTAGTAATAAAATGTTTCTAACTTTTATTATCATTATTAACCTTTAGATGTGAGAACATGAAAGTATATTTACCATCCTCTATGAATTTTAAAAACTAGAGTGTGGTTGGTTCATTTTATTATTCATTTCCTCCATCAGAGCTGACATAGACTTCCCATTATTTTAGAATTGGATTATCTAATGACCTTCATTTACATGACAAAAAAATATACTAATTACTTTGAAATAATTTCCACCATGTTTCCTTACATAAATTATGTGTAATGTAAAGTTAATCTTAATAAATCCATGGTTTTTATAATTTCTTTTGAATCCCGTGTTTCTTTTCTCATCAAAACCATGTGATTCATGGGAATGCCCAATATCCATTTCCATCATGATGGGAAATTAAGCACATTTTTAAGAGTTAATGAATTATATTGTAGATAAAACCATTTATAGACATCATTTTAAGACACTGATAAATTAATAAACCTTAGTTTATTATTGTATGATTACACCATAAGCATAATTCTTGTAAAAATTTCTTCATTTCTACTAACAGATTTTTCATACTTCGTATTCAGCTCATCGTATTTGTTCCATATTTTTGTATGAATAATAAAAGTATTTAATATATTAAAAATAATCTATGGAACTAATCCCACTCATCATAATCAATTTCTTCCAATCCTTAATGTTCTGGACAATAGTCTATAATTGATCATCTCCCCCTTCTAAAATATTTATAACCAAAATAAAATTTTCAGGTTCCAAACACTAAAGAACATAAAAAATATTTTTAGTACAACTAATATTTTTCACAATAACTAGTTGATATGTACACACATAAAATAAAGGTCTATGTCTACCCAAGAATGACTCAAAAAAATATTGTTCCCTACTTTTCTGGTTTAAATCGTAGTGAGATTCATCACATGATAATGTTTTTGAAGAATAATAGTATCATTTTTCATTAAATATATCATAGAATTAATATTATTAGGGCGTAATCAATTTAATTATTTTTTATAGCTATTATTAAAAAACTTCCATTGGGTTCTGTTCATTGACTAAAACCTAAAATCATAGTTTGTGAAAAAATATTTACAGTGGAAAACTACAAAATCTTGAAAAATTCATTTAAAGTATGTCTAATTAGAGAAATATTATTTTTCAATCTAGGAATCCAATTTTTTAACATAGATCCTTAATTCCCATCATCTATTCAAATCTTAAATAATTGTTCATATTGAAAAAGTAAATTAACACATGAATATCCCCCATGAATGTCAAACCAGGATTATAGTAATTGATCACTAACCATATACTAGAATGATGGATGTGATCTACTCAAAAATGTATTTTTAGGGTTATCATCCCAAGATGAATCTTTTCAAAAACCATATCCACATAAAATATCTATATTGGGAAAAACATTTATGAAAACCATAGTACATTCTTCACCATGACTATAACACCCTAGTTGGTAATAGTTAATATTGTTTCAATAAATTAAAATTATTTAATGACTTGAATTAAACAATACACCTTGTTAAGAATGATTTATATTATAAAACATGTTATTATTATTCTATATTCATGATTTATTTTATCTCAAATTACTACCAATAATAATTTTCCCTTGTGTTATACATAATTCTTTGTTTATCTTGCGATATACACAACATCGAGTTTAAAACACTCCTCACACACTATTTTAATGATTGTTATAAACTCTCCATTTGAATGGGAATTATGATAAATATTAATTTAATTATGAAATTATGGTTTAAATTTGTTCATTTAATTATTTATTTTGTGAAAAATTAATTATAAAATAAAATTAATCTCTTTTGAAAATAAAGGGAAATTATTTCCATTAAAACAATTTTTATGAGCATATGTTTGTTTTAAATCATAAAATTAATAATATAACGTTTTCATGATAAGTATACTGAGGTTTTTATATTACACATACAATATAATTTTTTTAAAATAATTTTATATGTTTTAAAAAAAGATAAGAATAAATCAAATTTTACACTTAAAAACTCTTAT
The DNA here is from genome assembly GCA_963277665.1 of Viscum album. Taxonomy (NCBI): domain Eukaryota; kingdom Viridiplantae; phylum Streptophyta; class Magnoliopsida; order Santalales; family Viscaceae; genus Viscum; species Viscum album. The sequence continues at coordinate 108,636,980 of OY728149.1, forward strand.
TTTTATATTTCTAAAAAGTGCTTTTGTCACATTTTCATGTCACACTCATTTTCAAACATATTTTTTATAATTTATAAAATTTAATTTGATAAAATAAAATTATATTTTTGAAACAATAATATCAAAATTATCATATGGTGAATTTTGTTATATTTTGATGATAAGTTTAATTAATTGATAAATAATGAAAAATAGTGAATTCTAATTCAAAACTACCTTTTGTAAAATTTATTTATATAATAAATATATATATATATATTTTTTCAATATATAAATATATCCATAATAAATTAATTAACCAAATTAATATCATTCAATTAAATTAAATTTTGAATTTTTATATAAAAACATTTGAATCTTTTGAACTTTTAAAATTAAAAACTCAATGTTTCATCCTGTCTGTGAGATTGATTTTAAATTCAATTATGATTACTCATTGGATTGAATTTAAAAAATGGATTAAATAATTTTATCTGGTATAATTTAGAATATATAAAAAATTTAACTTAATATTTTTATAAAAGGATTGTTAGAAACAATTAAACATAATCATTGTGATTAAGAGAAAAATAAGCTTACTAAGAACTAAAATTTAAGAATTGTGGGTAAAATGTCAAAGGAACTATTAAAAAACCTATTTTTGTAATATAATAGAAAATATACCCTCTCATACATATAAGGTATTAGTATTAGTGGTGTATGATACATGGGAGACAAAAAAAATATTATTTAATTTTCTGTACTTACAAGAGTGTCATTGCTCCTACATTATAAATGGGAATTCACAATCCCCCTTTTCTAAAAAATATAAATACATTTTATTTAACAAAACCATATGGAAATCATGTATCATATCCCTTATTAACTTACTATATGCCTTTATTTGGGATTATTTCAAACCAATGATGTCCTTTGGTTGAAACCGAAAGAAGATACATAAAGAATAGGCAATGTTCCTCAACAATGGTTTTTAATTTATTTCATTCAAAAAAACATTTAATTATATTATTATAATGATTATTTAATAACATAATTATATAAAATATGCTAATATGGTGTTATGTTTAGTGTATCACCTAAAACCAAACACACCTCTATCAAATGGGATACACAAACATCATTTATATGTATGGTGTAGTACCACCTCACAAACTGATATCATTCATTCTTCCATTAACAAATATTATGTATGGAAATAATGAAGAACATGATGTGTATATAATATATATATATATATATATGAGATATTTGTGATTTATTTAAGCTTCTTAAATTATTATATAACACAAACATTCATTACTTCCTTTTTGTGATCATATAAAAATGGTGTTCGTGTGTATGGAGGACTACCGCCACCCAAAGCAATGAGATTAATTCCTGATTGAAATGGAAAACATTAAAGATTTTTTCATATAAATATGTAATATATATGAAATATAAATTATTTTTTAATGATACTCCCTCATATACGTGGATTATTTCAATCTATAAATAAGATGTGAACAATGTTCATGCATATCTACAACCTACTATATCCATGAAATGCGTATCTCATTTACTATTTATATATTTTATAGATAATAATAAATAAAAAAATAATTAATATACAAAATATTTATATAATTGTTTAAATTATATTAATGTAAATATCATGATAAAATATTCAGGGACAAAAAATAACATTTCAGAACATATACAAAAAAGAAAGCGATTATTTCATAAAATGTGACATTAATGTGGAATTATTAATAAATGGGTAATAAAATACTATAAGAACATCATATATGAAATGATATATGTTAATATGATTCTTTGACACATTTATAATTGAATTATATTAATTACACAGTAGTTTGGATGTGTAATAATGAAATCAAGACTTAAGTTATAAGGATTTCTAGTCTACCTTTTATTTCAACAAGACTTTTTCCACTATCACCACTCATTTCATAAGTTTGGTGTATATACTAACATCTAACATGTTATATCATGAATATAATTTATATAAATATATTAAAATTTTAAATTTATTTTATTCTTTTATAGATCCCATGATTCCAAATATAATGAAGTTGTAAGGGATTTTTGTCTCACTTTTTACTTCTGTGAGACAAATGTCTAATTCACCTCCAATTTAATTTATGTGGGGTATATAATACCCAAGAATATATTTAAATATTTTTATACCAATAATTATTCTTATTTAAATATCTATTTAGTTCTTATTCTTTATGGGTTTTATGCTTCCAAATTTACAAAATCGATAATTGATTTTTGTTAGAGTTTTCATTCTTTGAGTCATACGTTTTGTTATAAACCTATATTTATTATTGATGTTAATTTATATAATATTTGACTTGTATTATCATTAATTTATTAATAAAAAATATATTTTATGTTTCATTTAATTTTATTTTTTCATGGGGTTTAAGATTGCAGGATACCAATGTCGTACGAGATTTATGTTACAGTCTCACCCTTTATTGAAACTATTTTTGGTCATGTCGCTAATGATGACACCTCATTATATACCACTTAATAATTATAATTAATCTTCTTATACTTTTAATTTTATTGATACATTTAGTTACTGGTTTCAATTTTTCTACATATTTGTAGGTATGATAATTATTTAAAAAAATTAGGAAAATATTAATTAATTTCAATTTTCGGTCAGAAATCAGTTAAATTCTAAAACAATGTTGCCGAAAAATGTTTTTAAAGGATATATTATTATAATTTAAAAGATAATGAATTTTAAAATGTTTAATTTTATAAAAAACTAAATTAATTTAATATATTCTTTTATATGTTTTCAAGGATATCTTAAAATAAAAATGTTTTCAAAATGCTTTATTTTTTAAAAAGAGTTATTCATATTGGAGTAGATATTTTCCTAATAAAATGTTTTTAATGTTCTTTCAAATTAATTTTCCATATTATATGACATTTTTTGTTGTTACACATGAATTATGGGGATATTATATAAGGGTGACATTAATATTATTTCTCTTAATGGTTTCTGTTATGATTGAATGATGTTTAAAGAAATTTTTTCACTATCATGAGTTATATTCTTTGATACCCACTTTTTAAAAAGATATTCAAATTAATATAATTATGAAACCTATCACATTTTCATAGGTTATGATATGTTTAAATTTTTTATCATCTATTTCAGTGCATGGGTTATAATATAATGAACTTTTATGATCTTGTGGATTGAATATATATGAATTTATTATGCGATGGATGTGACATATATTTCCCTCTAGTGAAATGGGAAGTGATAAATGATATATAATATCTAATAGTACAAGGTTTGTTATCTCATGATCTAAAAATAGGTAACGTAGGTTGTTATCACATTCCCTTAAACAATAGGGTACATAGGTTGTTATAATAACACTGAAAGTTTGAGGATATATAGGTTGTCGTAAAAAAACAAAAGTTTATAGTGTATATGGAGTTTTAGATCATGCATGAATACAAGAGTGTACATGGGTTTCTAGCCCGACCCCAAAAATTAGAGGGTACATAGGTTGTTATCCCATGCTAGAAAAAATACTATATGTGGTGTTTTATCCGATTTCTGAAAAAACAGTGTACATTGGTTATTAGCATAAGAAATGTAGGTATAAGAGTGGCTGAACCAATACTAACATGTAATGAATGTCTTGGTGGGTATCTTTAACATTTTATTTTATAGTATTGGGTCTAATATAAATGTCTATGTATTATTCCATAGATAATCTCTCACGAATTATGTTATTTATGTTTTTTATGATTCATGTATTATGAATTAAGAAATCTTATTCTATTTATCATGGTTATAATCTTTGATATGCATTGTATGACCTTCAGTTTTTATGAACATATACTCATACCCTTATCTTTACGTTTTCCATATGTATCTCCTTTATTTACTATTATAGGCATCTGAGCTCACCCTTTTAGCTGTTTCATTTCCCCTGGTTAATATGAAACATTTTAATTAGGAGAAATAAACGGGATGGTAATTATAGGAAACATTGTAGATATTTATCTTTGTAATAATATTAAATTCAATATAACCAATAATAATAAAATATTTCAAAATTAGAGAATCTTTTTGTGAAATTCATTGAATATTCATCTAAAAAGATGTAATAACCATGTACAGGAATCCTAGGTCACTATAGTCAGTGTTGAAGGAAAGGTTAATAAAACTTTGGAAAGTAAGATGAGAATACTTTAGTGATATTCCTAAGGATATTTATAAGATAATATCTATATATGTATCTAAGGATAATTATAAGGATTAAATAATGTTGAGGAAGATATCCATGATTTATTTTAAAATATTAAGAGACGTGTTTCCAAAAAATGTATCCCAATATTTATATTAAAATTGGATGTGGATTGGAAAATGAGGCACATTGGGGTAACATCCCCAAAAAACATCATTTAGCTAGAATCAAATTGGAAATGGACTATAAAAATGGGTCATGCTGCAAATCTAGATTCAAATTACTTGGGGACATGATTTAGAAATTTAAAAAAAAACATTACAAAGCATTATGTAGAAATTAAATATAATATTACTATGAATAAACTTGGATAAACAAAAGTATTCATATATTAATGAAGCATTTTTCAGAGTTCTGCATGATGTAATTTATTTTCATGATTATGTTGTATTAAACTATGATAAGTTTTGATAACACGATGATTTATGGCTTTAGTAAACTGTGAAATGTAAAAGGAAATTGGTTAATGATTAATGAGATAGACAATTTCCTAATGAGAAGTAAAATGGGATGACGATTTGAGTGAATGATGTTTTTATTGTTCCTAATAATCATTCATAGAACATTGTTGAATATGTATACCTTAAGAAACTTCTAGAATCAAAGAAGAAGGGAAGGAAGGAGTTCACAGAATGTTCAGTTAGTTGATACTATAAAGAAACGAAGATTTAGTTTCCTATGTGGCTAGAATGTGGGAATAAACACCCAATTAAATTTTTCAGAGGGATGTAGAAATGTTTTTAATGTGGAAAAGATAGGAAAAAAGGCATGTAACTGCAATTGGAACATGAAATTATTTTTCAATGAAATTATTTGAAATATTACACTAAGTTATTATCAATTGAAGAATTAATTAAATATAAAAATTAACGGAAATATGATAATCTATGTCATTTTTGGAATGTTTGTGAAGAAATTCATCAAAGTGGAACAAATAAAATCTATAATATTGATGATGATGAGACTATGAATGACATATAAAAGGAAATATGAATTAAAGAACAAGCTAAGGATGTATGTTAATGGATTTTGGATGGGATGGAATAATCAAAGTGTTAAGATATTTAGATTAAAAAATTATGAATTGTGAAATATATAAGTATTGTTCAGTATAAGGTTATCATTAAGGATCTAAAAGCACATGTTTCGTGGTATATATGACCAAAAAAATTTAATAGAATTGTAATATTTATTTGGAAACATAAGATTAATGGAATATAAGCATTAATAGGTTCACAATGTTGATAAAATTATATTTAATTTGTATGAAAAGATGTTCAGTAGGAATAATGTAAATTGGATGGTATAGATTACCTTTGTAATAGATTAATGGTATGTTGAAAATGTGTATTATTTTTTCATGGATACAGTTTATGGTGTTTTTTGGATTTAAGTATTGTATCCAATAATCATTGGAATTATAAAGAAAGAATGTTTTCAAAAAGTATCTCTGGAAATTCTTGTCAATACCATGTTTCAATAGGAAACATGATTAAGGTATTCCAATCTATGGTATGTGACAATGAAGAGATGATTTTTTTATATACGTGGGTTCAATGTTATGTTAATTTTGATAATTTTTGTGAACTATTTTATAATGTTCTATAATTTTAATATTTAATATGGGTTCTAATGTTGACCAATTTGTGGAATTGTTCAATATAATATTTATATGAGATTTATGATGTTAAAGTATTATCTAGCCATATGAGGATTTAGGAATATTAGATGACCTATTTTAACAATATTACTATAATAATAATTAAGGATCAATGAAATTCATTATCATCATATTTATGGATCTCATGATCTATTGGTAATTAAGACATAAAATCTCCACATCATTTCCTGGAGCAATAAATGAAGTTAATTTTTTTCAAGGCATAACCCAAAAGAGATATTGTTCTCATGAAATTGAATGAAATAAAGTAAATACATTTTCACATAAAAATTATTCATTTGTTGGAAATATATCTCATTATAAAATGTTATCCTATTATTATAATTTTTGATTTTATTAATTTCCTTTTTCAAGAAACTTCATTTTATGGATTCATGAAAATTAACATTCTCTTTACCACATTCTTTAATACTCTCAATAGGTATCTAGGTGTTATTTTTCTTTTCCATTTACATGTTTTCACTTCCCACATATTTTCTCATATATGGGACCTAGTTATGAATTACATTATGTAACCATTATTTTTTCAGCATTCCTTTTTAAAATAATGTTTTAGTATTCAATTTTTCAATGTGGGTTGATAGGAAAGGAATATTCAATTATTAAACCATTAATTAACAACACATATATTTATGTATAAATTCATTTTAAGGGTTTATAATGTAATTCCCCATGTTTTTATGAATTAATATTCTTCAATTAGATTAAAATTACTTCTCGAACTGTCTCATAGGATACACCAAACTAAACATGCTTTATATTTTACACTAAGTTAATTTTTTCTACAAATATGGTTGAGTCTATATTTTTTAGATGAAATACTGGGTTTGGCTTCTCTAACACACAATTCCGAATATATTTTACATTATATACTATACAGAGTTTAAACCAAACATGACACAATTTTATTATAAAAGTTATCAACATGACATCAATTTTATTTTTATGTATAGGATAGAAACAAATTATTAATATATCACATTAAAAGCTTATATAAATAATTTTCATTTGAAAAATTATTTAAAAAATAAAATAAAACAATTTAAAATAAACAGAAATATTTTTTCAAAAAATTATGTTATGCACACAAGTATAGTTAAATTAAATAAATTTTAAAAATAAATTGGTTAAAGATTTTAATGAAATTAAAATATTATATATTCAATATTATTTTTAAAATTAAATTTTTTTGTTTTATAGAAAACTGAATATAATAATACTAATTTTAATCTTAAAACTATATTTTTTCTTGTAAAAACTAGTGTTTTCACCTTTTTTGGGTGTACTCAATTAAAAACAGATTTCGGAAACTATTATAAAATTAATGTGATTATGTAAAAAAGTTTTTATAAATAATAATATCAAAAAAATTATAGGATTACATTTTGGTACGTATATGAGAAATTTTATTTTTTAATGAATAATGAAAACTATTAAATTTTAATTGAAAACATACTTTTTCTGATGTAATTATATCATTAAATTATATTATAAATTACAATTTAATATAATTATATGTATTGAAAACAAATTAATCAATTTTTTTCATTGTTATCAAATTCATAATGAAAATTGAAATAAACAATTTTGAACTGTTCAACTTTTTTCTTTAAAAACTCGTTTTTTCGTTATGTATGTTGGATTAATTCTAAATCAATTTATCCCAAATTGGTAATTTTAATTTTTTAAATTGGTTTCCATATTTTCTATTAAAAGTTTTTATAATTTTTTTTAAGTCCAACGTAATAATTTCTTGAAAATTATTAGTTAAAATTGTTAAAGTTAACCCTGATAATTAAGAGAGAAATGAGTTTACTAAGGTCATAAACATTAAACCTAAGGGATGAAATTACCTCGACACGTGTAAAAAACCTTTTATATGGATATATTTATATTATATCCCCAATTTTCTCTAACATGGTTTATTATTTGATACACATTATGTAATAAAGACCCACGTAATGTTTATATTTTTTATTTATAATAATGACACACATCCTCCATTATAAAAGGGAATTTACTCTCCCCCATTCCTGAAACATGTCAATCCATTTTTTTGACAAATATAGGAAAATTAACTTCCCATATTATCTCATCTCTTCTTATAATCCTTACATTGGGAATGGATCAAACCAATGTAGTCCTTTGGTGAAATCCGAAAAGATGCACTCGATGAAGCGGTAACATTCATTATCAATTGTTCTTGTTTTATTTATTTATAAAATCCCATTAATTGTTATTATGATTATATAATAACACAATTATATTAAATATACTTCTAATTTTTTATTTCATGGTTTGAGCCTAAAACCACAATCACATTATTCAAATGGTATACCCAATCATTATTCATGTGTACGATAGACTACCACCACTTGAATTGATGTCGTTTTTCCTTCCATTGAAACCTCTTAAGGGTGGGAATAATGATGAAAAATATATTTAAAAATTACATATATAATATTTATGATTTATTTATGATTTATAAATTATTATATAACTCATAACATAATGCTTTCAATTTTGTGAGAATATGATAACGTCCTTTGTGTATAAGGCAAACTATCATCTCGTGAAGCGATGTGATTCATTCATCATATAAATAGAATTTAATAAGGATGCATTTAAATGTTTTTGATATACATGAAATAAAAACTAAAATGTTATTATAATATCTCATATATGTTATTTTTAATAAAATAAGAAAATGAAAACAATTCTAATGTGTAAGTACGACCAATCATCTCCATGAACAATGTATCTTCTTTCCTATTTATATATTTTATATATTATTATAACTACATATAAAATTAATATATAAGATATTTATACCATGGTTTATATTCTAGATATTTTTAAATCCCGATAAATGTAAAAGGACTAAAAATGACAATTCAGATCATTTATGAAAAATAAAGCGGTTATCACCCAACATATAAATTTGATGTGGTACTGTTAATATACAAGTAATAAATTTTCATAATAAAAATATATATGGTATAATATATATGAATATTTTTCCATAAAATTATTATATTAAACTAATATTTATTATATATGTGGGTTGAATGTGTATAAAGTAAATCAATGTTTATGGTAATTGAATTTTTATTCTCACTTTTATTTCTTTGAGGCATATGTCAGAATCACCCTTTTTTGGTTTATATACTTCCATATGATAGGAAATATCATCAATTTAATCTATTTTATGATATTAAATGTTTTATTCAATGTTATTATTTCTTGTATCTCTTGATTCTAAAGTTACTCAAGTAGTAAGAGATTTATGTCTCACTTTTTAATAGGGTGAGAAACATGTCATATTCAAAACCTATTTCCATTGTGATTTTTATATAATTACCATGAATTTATTTGGTTATTGTAATAACTTATATTATTGACATTAAAATATTTATTTTTGGATATCCCTTTCATGTGGTTTGTGGTTCAATAGTTACCAACTCAGTAAATGAGTTTTGTATAAATTTTCCTTCTTTGAGTCGTTTGTTATGTTATGAATCTATATTATTTGATACGGTTTATTTATATTCCATTTTACTTGATATATCATGAATTTATTCATCCTAATTATATTTTTAGTTTAATTTTTTGTTATTTTATCATGCTGAAATAGATTCAGGATTAAACATGTGGTAAGAGTTTTAGGTTACAATCATACCATTTATTAGGATTGTTTATAATCAAGACTCCAATATTGGGAAAAATTAGATAACTCTCAATAATTGTTGTTAATTTTATTCTCCTAAACTCATTCATGATAATTTCTAGTAAGGATATTATTTTTCTATTCTCGTGTACGTATGTTAAATAAGAAAACAATTTTAAGAAAACATGAATTTACTTCCCTCCTTAGTTCGAAATATATTTTCTTCCAAAACAATGTATTTTACGAATGTTTTCAAACTTAATTTAATATGTATTTTTAGATAATTATCCATAATTTTTTTAATAATTTCATTTGTTTTAAAAAGTGCTTTAAATGAATTTAATATCATTATTTATAAGTTTTCATAGTTATATTTAAAGAAAAATGGTTTCAAAATTTTTTATGTTCAAATAATATTTTTTAAAGTGGAAAAGATATTTTCCTTATGAAATGTTTCAAATGATCATTAAATGGTTTTTTTCATCATAGATGACATCTGTTGGTGTTACTCATTCCTTATTAGAGATATGATCCAAGGGTACCATTCATTTTTTTTCTTTGAATGGTTTATGTTTTGATGGAATTTTGTTTATGAATCCATTTTCTATTTCAAGTGTTATATGATTTGTTATCCACATCTTTTATTGTGTTATTTAATAATTAAACTATTATGAAACCTATCTCTTTTTCGTTGGTTAATTTATGATGAATTGTTTATAACACTCATTTCAGTATATGGTTTATTATATGATGAATGTTAATGAGGTTGTAGAAAATATATATATGATTTTATTAGGTGATTATATATATATATATATGTAAACCTATAATTTATTGGGTACTGATAAATGTTATATGTGTATATAGGTTACATGGGATGTTATCCCACGCCTGAATATAATAGGGAACATAGTTTTTATGCAAATCTCAAAAACAAGAGGGTACATAGTCTATTATCCCAATCCTGAAAACTAGAGGGTGCATGGGTTGTTATCTGAAGCCCTAAAAAAGAGTTTGTATGGGTTCTTAGCCCAAGATAAAAAAAAGAGGGTACATTGGTTGTTATAAAAATATTGAAAATAATAGGGTACACTGGTTTTTAACCCAATCCCAAAAAACTAGACAGTACATGGGTTTTTATCCCATTCCTGAAGCAGGTACAAAGGTGGTCAGATCAAGACTAACATGTTACGAATTTCATTATGTCTATCTTTGAAATAATATTTTATATACAAACTTGTATTCCACCAATATATGCATTATCCCAATTCCATGGTCTCAGGACCCATTATCTTAAAATCCTTTTGATTCATGTCTTATGAGATGCCAATATGTTTTCAATTAATCTTGATTTTTATATTTTATATATGGTGTATGATCTTAAAATTTTATGACCATATTCTCATACAATTGTGTTCATGTTATTATTATATACATACTTTATTTACCATTAATTAGAATATGATATAACACTTTCTTATGTTCCCTTTCCCTTGGTATAAATATATAATTTATATAGGATTACCAAATTGAAAGGTCTTTTTGGGAAACATTAAAGATAATTCCCCTTATTAGAATGTTACATTCTATGATTCCAAAGGCAATAAAATATTTTGATCCCTATGTATATTTTTGTTTATTTTATTGATTATTCGTAAATCAAGATGTAATATCCATGAATTAGAGGTTAGATATGATATAATAACATTATATTTTCTCTTACATGCTGGATTGTCATAAATATTCTCCCAAACGTTTTCCCATTATATTTTCCAATAATAACTAATCCTATTAATGATTCCAACTATAGAGACCCATATATTTCCAACATATATCATATCTTAAAAGTTATATATACATTACATTACATTATAATACACTCTATAATCATATTGGTTTAATATATTTAGTAACATAGATACACAAACAACTACCTCGTAAGTGAACTACACCATATCCTAACAATTTATCCATAAATAGAATAATTTTTGTCTTCTCCCAATTAATACAATTAATTATATCATGGGGAAAGGAAACATAAGGAATATGTATATTTTAATCTCATTGAGGGTAGAAAGGGTAGATATTAATGATCAAATAATCACAACATTTCTATAAGTGTAAGAGAACGTTTAAATAACAATGTAAAGTAATATCGTACTAATAAATGATAAAAATATTTATTCATAACATAATACTTAGTAGTTAATAAGATATAAATAATAATTTAATCAATTAATATTACCCAAAGTAGTATAACACTAGAATGAAAAATATATTTGAGTTATTCATATATGAACTAAAATTTTATTATTAGAAGTCGGGGCTCACTACCAAGACCATCATAGTTGATTTGTTTCACTCTCTATCACATCTTATTAGTGATGTTTCACTCCCCAGTTAATCATAGGGGATATTTTCCCTTAATAAATTTCATAGACTCCAAATATTACTAATTAATATCTGATTAGATATCCATCATTACCTAATGGGCTGGACTACTATAAAAATATTATCCCACTAATCACATACCTATAATTCATTCATTTTTTCACATGTTCTATAATCATTCAAAACATATAATAATTCGTGTAAATTATATAGGTTTCATAACCATTTCGTCCTTAAATCCTAATATAAACCATGTAAAATAAATACATTTCATAATATCTCATAATTATATTCTTAATAAATCCATATAAATAAGAAGTATGGTATCATTATATTATATACTTAGTAAATAATAAGTAACATCATAGGGTCTCATATTATATTGAAATTCATTTAAAATGACACTTTAAACATTCCTTATGTAAAAACCCATTTTTACTTAGAAATTAATTTTATAAATTAAAAAAATATCAAAATATTTTCAAAATAATTGACATTGAAAGTAAAAAATTGGAATATTTTATAGGAATATTCACATAATTATGCTTTCATGATGTCCTATAATTCTGTTTGAGATGTTTATATTAAAAAAATAATTCATTCAGATTTTAAATAAAAATAGAAAATTATACAATTTAAAAAAATTACAACATTATGACTTTGAAACATTTTTATAAAAATTAAATCATGTTTTAAAATGGAATTAAAAATTCATTGGATCAATGGAAAAATATTCTTCAATATATTTTTATAAAACATAAAAATTTATGTAAAAGACTCCATATTGAATTGTAAAACATAGATGGTTTTCCATAAAAAAATATTTTAGTCCCTTGGGAACTTAAAGAGAAAAAATTGAAAGGAAAAATATTATCTTGAGAATTGACAGAGGATAAGAAACATGAATATATTCTTGAGAGGTAGATCATGAAATTTCATTATGGTAATTTCAATCTTAAAAAATCTCTCTAAATAATGGGATTATAACAAAAATCCCTTAAATCGAGTTAGAATTGATTAAAAAGTTCTCTAACTAAAATTATAATAAATTTATATTTTTTATATTTTAATAAATATGTAATTTTAATAATTTTAATATAATATATTATCCTATTATAAATTTTTAACCCCATATTATAATCAATTCGTTATTAAAAAGATTATTTCTAGGTGGTAACTATTTTATTTCATCATGATGGGATCGATTTGGTAGTCCTGATACTTGTAAATTTATGACTGATAGATCATTTAGTTTTAATCAATAATGATATAAATATCATTAATATTAATTATATATATCTTTAGAGTCATCCAAAAAATAAATAAATAGAAAATTTAATTACACTATTCATAGATATGGTAGGTCATAGGTATGTACAAATAGTATTTTAACTTTTTAGAGGAAGGAATAAAAGGAAGTTAAATAATAATGAAACTTAAAAAATAATTATTATATCATATTTATGTTATATATTTATTAAATATCACCTTATTATAATTTATGTATGATAAAAATTATAAACAAATCGCATAGCTTCATAGAGGTGGTAATCCACGCATATGCATGATTGATGTTATCATTTAAAATCGTTGGGAAAGAGGTGATTAATAGTCATTCCATTTTTATAATAACAATAATAAATATTTATGATACTTAATTAATTATTTCATAATGGATATTATGATTTTAGAGGATCTAGATGAAAAAATAATATTGAAAATTTTAGGTTAACAACTGTACATCTTTGTTGAGAATCCTCTATTGGTTTACACATTATTCTGTAATGGGATGGTCTTTTATAAAGAAACAAAATTCCGAGATTTGTTTATTGAATATAGTATATAATTTATATTTTTATTGGCTAATATACAAGGCTTGAAATGTATGATGAAGGTAGTGGGTGATGCGTTTTTTTATAATGTATGAGAGGGCACACTAATAATTCCTTAAATTATTAAAATAAAATAAATTAATTTAATAATGGAAATGGCCCTAAATTAATATAATTTGAACCCAATAAGATTAAAAATAAAAATAATCTCATCCAATAAAATCATTACATGTCTGTTTTTTCATTCACCCTTAAGAATTTCATTAACACTCCAATAATTGCTTTTAAAATTACCATGATATCAATGTTTTTACACAGTAAGGGTCATGAATGTTACCTAAAAGACAACTTAACCCCTAAATAGAAAATTGTTGATATTTTAAATTATATAATATTCACAGATACAGGGATATGGTTTCTATTAATTTCAAATAATTTAATAATCCTTTTTTATTATAAAATATCATATATTTCATTTATGAATATACTCCTTAAATTTGTCATTATAAACTTCATTAAAACAAATAAAATTATAATATAAACCATTATATATGTCTAATATTACATATATATATATAATTCTTAAGAAATAATTATTAATACTATTTTTTTTTAAATATTTTAAAACCAATTATTTTTTTTACTAACTGAATAAATATATTGCAGGCATTTCTAAGAATATTTTATTTATTATTAAATCATTAAAAAGTGAAACTAAATTATCATTATAGAAAATAATTATTATTTTAAATAAATATTAATATTTTAATTTTATTATACATATCCAAAAAATAATGATTTAAGATATTTTAAAGTAGAGAGAGTGACATTTTTTATTTATCATTATAAGTAGGAAGATTCTTTATGAGTAGGGTAAAAAAAATACAAAAGATGTTAGGGATGGTAAATTGTGATGTACCTCCACCAATTCTTTTAGAAGAAGATTAATTTTTTTTATATAGTAGTTGATGATACATGGAGTGGATAAAATCTTAAAATGAGCATTTTGAATGATCAATGAGTCTTTATCCCCTAACTCTAAGAACATGTACCACTCCCAACAATATGAATACTATTGGTCATTGCACTGGCTTCCATTAATAGGGAGTCACCATGACCGTAAGAAGTGGATAATACAGTGAAAACCAAACACCTAGTTTTACATACAAACCCACCTCCCCAAATGAGTTAATTCATAAAGAATCAATAAATGTTATGTTTTTGGACTTTACTATATGGAATCCATTTATGCTTTCTGACTTGAGTATCAATACGATGAATAAGGGGGGATAATGTCTACAGACCAAATTAGTAATTATAGAAGTATTATTAAACTAAAATATTAGTATGATCCCATGTTTCGCCTCTCAAATCGAGGATACTTCTAACAGATCCATACAAGCATTGATTATTCCCTCGTGAAAAGCCCTATTCCGAGTTCTCCAAAATCTCTAACAAAATGGAGCTAGAAGGACCAATTTCATTAATAATCATGCTTTTCGATACTATTTTCACATAATCATAATTAATTAAAATCATTTATCATTCCACTATAGAGCTCTAAACCAATGAATCTTCCAAGATTCTCCACACAACACCTTCCAACTCACATTCGAATAATAATTAAAAGGTTATTTTATTCTTCATATACTTGCAGAATAAACACATGATATAAAGGTATTTTCTTTTTTAATTACCTCTTTATATGTAGGGATTACATGAATCATGATATTCATAACCAAGAAGAATTTTTATTCAGTTATCTCAAGGAACAAAAAGATATCCCCAAATCTTCCTAAATATAGGAATAATATATCAGAGAATGATATGACTTGTCCAAAAATATTCTCAATGAGGAACTGATGAGCACCTATTTAATGTTATTATTTTTCATCATAATAGGCCCCAAAATATTGATTTTTTACCAAATCATAACATATTAATTAAATATTTGGTATCTACTATCTGAGGTGAAATAAATGTTTAGAGTCGGGCACTCAGGAAAACCCAACGATGAGTATGGAAAATTTTGATTCAAGAAGTTTATGCCACCACAGGCTATGACCCTATATGAATACTTATGAAGCCTCCAAACATGATCATGAATATTTCTATATACCCCCAACGTCTGGTAGCATGGAAAATCTTCGATTGATCCATATAAGTGAGTAATTAAATTAGTATAGATGTATCCTCTTTCTAGAGGCTCCCATGCCTACTTCTCTTGCATATAGAGCATGGTCACATCTACACTTCATACATTAATGTTTTTTCCCCTATATCTTTGTCTGACCATTGGCACATAACACAATTATAAGTATCTTTATCGTGTACACCCAGATAAACTTTATAGTGATTTTCACCATTCTCCATAACCCTGTTTTTGACACACTATGGGATGATAAAACAATGATGTGAATAGATGAAAGGACCTAATTATAAATATAAATAAAATCCCCAAATTAAATAACATAGTTCATATAATTGATAATGTGGGTTGTAATTTTATCACCCAGCATGTCAAACAAAATATGGATAAAAACTCTACCCCTGGAAATTGGGTCCCCAAAAATTCCATAAATAATTTTGTTATGCTAAAATCAAGGTAATTTTAAATCATTTTACCCCATATATCTAAGTCCAAACACTAAATATACACATTTCCCCTATGTTTTTTGTAAATTTGACAAATAAAATATCATTATTCATTAAATACCATATATATAATTCTAATAAAATTACCACTAAAATAGAGAAAGAGTATAATATATTCTACAAAAATAAGATGGAAAATACCATTAAAATTGGACCTCTATCAAAAATGAATAATGATTCCCTTGTAAATGAACCTTGTCATATATCTAATTAGAGATACATGAATTAGAATTAAAATGGTCAGTGATAAGGTATCCCCTACTACAGACACCAGAGAAACATTAACAATCCACACATTTTTTCCATTAGAGTGATAGAGACACATAGAGAACTAAATAACCTTAAAACAATTTAGCATCCAAAGAATAAAAATACATCCACGACATAAAATTTATGATTACGAACCAATATATTAAAAAGGGAACCATGCGGCCATATTTTTTTAAATTTTAGTGTAATGAGAAAACTACACTAATTAAATATGATTACAGAAACTGTGAGAAAAAATATAAGACAATATCCCAATGTTTTAATGCAATATTATTCCCATACTCATATCGAGGACTCATTAGTTATCCACGGTTACTATTCCAAATGACAATAAAATTAAATAGAACTATTTTCTATATTTGAATATCCTAATTAAAAATATGGAATAAATAAATTACAGAGTTTTATTGAAATGGCCCAAATCCCCTCATTGAATACGAAATATGCAAGTGCATGAAAACATTCAAGTCATTATACCAATGTTTTCACCTTATATTAATCCTTTTAATTATATTGAGGTAAATTATTTCCATGGTTATTATACATAATAAAAAAACTAAAATGTAATTATTTTTAAGATGTGAATATCATTATTCTAAATACAGAATCCTTTTTTGAATATGCAGTTTTTATAAGTGGAAAATATTTTTTTAATAAATGTGTATAGAACATGATAAAAATAATTTTTTAGAAAAATTAATTTTTATGCATACAATTATATTTTTGATTATCACATGCCTTGAAAAAATATTAAATTAATGATAAAATATTTGATTGCTTATGTATTGTATATATTTCATTATTATATTAAGACAATAGTGATTAATTTAATTTATTGTGATAAAAACACATTACGTCATCAAAAAACATTTTTATGAAAAATATATCTTTTAACTTAAAATAAAATTTTCATTTCCATTTATAACTAATAGATAACAAATGAATTCATTTTATACAATTGTAACTCTTAAATTATATAGAATTTATTTATTCTTATTCATAACTGAAAATCCAATGGTTAGAAATTATCTATCAGATTAAACAATAACATTTTACTATTGAATTATAGTACATTTAAAATTGGGGTTTAGTGTAAAGAAATATATCAAATAAATAAAAATAGTTTATAGAGAACTATATTATAAAATCTTGTGGTGTTTGTTTCTTATTATTTCTTCTTGGTTGCATCTAATCATTCGAGAGCAAACCGCATTTGTGCCCTACATTCCATCATTCCAATGGAAGACCACATTCATCAATTTCTCAGTGTTGTATGCTCCTTGATTTATATTAGACGATGGGATGTTGGTTCTTCCTTCTATAGATTCCTCCTTGGAAATCTTCTCCTAGTCTGGGTCAATATCATATATTGGAGACATATTTTTTGAAACTCTTTCCCAATTCCATCTCTTTTGGGATGCTGGTTAATTATGTTTCTTCAATCTCGGCATTCCAAGGGTTCTTGGTAGGGTAGAATCCTTCAGTGAGGAAAGTACTCATGTTGAGCATTAATAGTATATCTTGGTATTGGGAAACTAGAACACTGGTATTATTCATCATAAGTTGGATACTCAAGGGAAAATAACCCTAGGAAACATGTGGCGTCCACACGGTATCTTATGCCAAAGGCATGTCCTTCAATGTTTTCCTCTAGAATACCTTGTCTAACATGGGGTAGGCCATGATTTTAACGTCATGTTGGGATGATATTGTATTGATAGAAAAAACCCATGGAGATGGATTGGAGAGGATGATCCCTAAATGGGAACACCTGGAAGATTCACTGGATTTTTGGATTTGAACATCCTATGGGATAAGACCCAGTATAATGCATCTCATAAAAAGAAGGATCCACACTATGAATGTTGCTTTGAAAACCACTAAGGGAGGATCGGGAAGGTGTGCCCTAAATAGGGGACAACAGGGTTTACCATTCACTAGGATTGAACCTTATGGATGGCTCCTATGTACCCTGTGTAGAAGTCAAGGATCGAAATCCAAGTTGTTTGAATGGGTGGTGTTGTATGGGTATTACATATGGATAGGGTCCCATTGCCAGAGGTTTATTCATTGTTGGATGAATTTGGGTTGTGTGGAATTATTCATGGTCAGTTTCCCCAGTGCTATAGAGAAGGGTGATGAGGTGAATTGGGATTATGCATTAAGATGTCCTAAAGGGATGGAATGATCTCAACAATATGTGGCAACTCGGGTGTGAATTTGGATGGATATGTATGATGTTTAAGAGATGGAATTGATGTAGTATATGGAGTGATATGGGTAATGGGATTGAAGCATAGGGAGGCTTCCTATGTACCATGTTTAGAATATAGGGATCAAAGCCATCATAGTTTAGATGGGGGCAATGAGACACCGAAGAAGCAGGCATGTGAAAATGAAGCATATGGATGGGGATCCAAAGGATATGGAACCTTTGACAAGGAAAAAGGCCCACCTGAGAAATGGAGAGTAAAAGGAATGGATGGGAAAAGATTGGATGATGGTATTAAACCTCATGGAGGCTTCCAATGTACCTTGTGGAAAATACAAGGATCATAGTCCACGTAGTAGTAGAATGTGGGCATGGAATTGATGGAGTGCAAGGGGTGATTTTGGTGAAACTATTGGATCCTTCCTGCATACAATATGTAGAATATAGGGATTAAATTTTAAATATATCATATGGGGTGATGATACCCCTATGAAGGCAGCATGTGAGAATGGATTGTATAGATGGGGACCTCAATATTGTGTGACCTCTAGACTAAACAATTTTCCTCCTGATATATAACAACTGGATGGTATGAAATAGAAGGGAATGGATAATGGTATTGAACCTCAGAGATGACTCTTATATGATATATGTATAATATATCTATCAAAGCCCAAATAGTTTATGAATGTTTCATGTAATCAAGGAATTCACATGGCTTGCTTCCCGGATACATTTTGGGGCTTCTGTATGGTTAGTGGTCCAAGTGGATGCATATTGGGGTTGGGTAACCTTATGAGGTGCCCGAATAGAATAAAGGGGGTTGGTTTGGATGTTAATATCTCACTAGGATGTGGTGGCCCAGGGTATAAATAGTGTGGATGATGGATGAAATTGGTGATGGGGGATGGATCTGAACACCCTTTAGAGGTGGATTTGGGGGGATGTGTTCCATAAAGGGAAGACGTCACATCATTAAGATACATCTCTATGAGGAAGAACAAGAATTTTTTAGTGGTTCAAATTAATCCTCAAGGAGGATTCCTTTATAACCTATTTAGAAGATAGGTATCAAAAAGATTATAGTTCAAAGGGGTGACACGTGTCTTACTTCAAGAGTTTTGGCCAGAAAAAGGGCGTAACTACCACTACTAAGCTCTAAGACCACATGAGTCAGGATTGGTGTGAAAAAAGAAGCAAAAGGTATTAAACCTGATGATCCATTAATTAAAAAATGAGTCAGTGAGAAATGGTTTGGGTTTTATGGAAGTAAGCTTCCAAAAAAAGGTTTTGATAGTCTCTACTATCCTCTAATCTCACATGAGTCATGTTCAGTGTGAGAAAATAGAGGAGAAGTATACAAGACGATCACATTGTAAAAGATGTGTCAGCGAGCGATTGTATGGGGCTTACACATGGAAGATTTAAAAAGAGAATATCATTTCATTTTAGGAGGATCTAATCCCATCATTATCATGGAGATGGGTGGTCATAGAGAATTGGAAAAAAGTGGTACCCCTTGGGAATCACATGGTGTGAGACTACAATTTATCATTGAGGGATGAGGATAATAGATATTTTAATTTTATCATTTTACAGCTCTGATTGGGAGGAATCACTCTTCAAAACTTTAGACTTACATGTATATAATACATTCACCTTTGGGTGGTGCACAACCCAAGAAATTCACGACGAGAGGTGGCAGATGAGTGTTCAGTCATGGGATCTATGTCATCTTAGCTATTATGAAAATACAAAAGAATCAGTGTATCTCTACTGAAAAGAAATAGGTCGCAAAATATACCATTGTATACCACATTAGGGAATAATAAATCACTACACATATCTATGGAGGGAAGCATGGAATAGGTTCTTATAAAGTAAGCGGCTCCACTGATAGAGGATTCTTGGAGAACCAATGTTCATAAATGAATGGACTTTATAATGAATGAATAAACTACCTTAGAATGGATTCTTTACTAATTGGAATAGTGGATCATGAAAGCTTAAGTTGTCGTGAATCATGGATTAGCTCTAAGGGTATCCTTTTGCAAAAGGATGAGGCCTTTGCAGAAAGAATCCCCACCATAGGTATGGGTATATAAGAACAATTTAAATGGTGGATCGTGATGCTCGAATATCTTCAGTGATCCATTTTTATAATATTTCATGGTGATAATGGTCATCAAATAATGGGACCTTTAAAGTAGTATAGTGAGAGTAAATGTACCATTGAGGGGGAGTGAGCCAGAAATTTATAGGCCACAGGGTCTTGCGATGCACGGTAGCACTCCATAAGGCATAATGAAGATCAAAAATTAGGGTTGGATCATTCGAACTCACAGATTCATTCATAAAAATAATTGTTCTAGTTACATAGGTATTTAGACTCAAGGGAGCTCTTTCACCTTTCTTCAAGTGGTTGTGGTTTTGATGGGACCCCAAGAAGGGGCTGCATGATACAAGATCATTTGAATAATGTTTACTGTTTGTGATTAGTTCTCATCCAGAACATACGTGGTTCTTCTATATCTATCCAAGAAAATATATTTTTGTGCCAAAAAATCCCTCCTCATAATAGGAGCCAAATCTAGAAACTGAGGGTTGTATTCTAGGGGTATGTCACCAAATATTGGGTGATCGTGAATATGGCTTATGATGGAGGCCTCGCAATGTGAGTGAGTGCATGGATGCCTTTAATATCATATTAATGAAGGATTCCATGAATTTTGTTGGCCCCACATATAAGAATAGTTTTTGAGGGGGCCAATATCAGAATGTGATCTCTGCAAATTAGATCCATGCTATCTGTGCATGAATCCATCTGACCCCACAAATGCATATTTTCATATCAGGTCTTCATACCATTTCTCCACAAATGATAATAATTGAACTGAGGAATTGTGATCTTCATCTACTTCTCACATCGAGCACAAATTAGTGAGGATCCATGAACCGGTGCTCTACTAATGATCTTTGTGAGCAGTATCTACAAATAAGGCATCAAAAAATACTAAGTCCAGAGTCTAATGGTTACTCAATAATCATTTTCAGAGGTCCTTTTTGATGCTACCCAAAGGGATGATATTATGAATAATATCATGATTGGTGTGTATGTGGTGATCAATTCAGACCATGAATAACTATTTGTACTACTATCAGAAATATAGAAAGACTGTCCACATTAAAATAAATTTTCTTTGAAAAGAATTAGTTTGAAGGTTAATGTCTTCATCCCACCAACGGGCTAAGATGAATGTGTTTAAAGGTATAGGGGTATAACAAGGTAGTACCAACAGCATCAAGTTACTGATGTCCATGCCTAGAAGGATCAATCCACTATCTCAGCAGAATACCTTTACAACAATCCAAGAATCATTGATGGGAGATAACGGAAGAGAGAGATATACCCACCACTATACAATACCATCTTTAAGGAGGGTATAAGAAACATAGAGAATGGGTTGAATGAAAGTTGGGATTTCCATGAGGGTGATAACATTGAATTGGAATGGGCTTTAACCTACTAGGTATATGTGTCCTATGCAGAGTTTGGAGTGGAGATATGGTGAGTGGGATTCTATAAAGCAGCATGGGATTCTCAATTCCATGATTATCGACCTAAGTATATCATGTGGGAAATAATGATTATATGGTTTTTAGAAACCAACACATTCCATTTTTATTATGGAGATGTTGACATTATACTCTAGGAAATCCATCATAATTCCTAGATCCCCAAACTGGTGGTAATTTATGATGAAATCCTCTCCATGGAGAATGCATGGGATGATCAGGAGTAGATGCCATGTCTAGCGAAGGTGTTGCTGGATATGTTTTTGGGAAGAAATAAAGACAAATCAACAATGAGGAATGTATAATTTATGTAGTGGTTCAACTATTTCAGAATATTTCTAGTTGTTGATCCTATTTAAGGGGAAGAAGCTCCCAAGAAACCGCCAAAAATTCCATGCACCTACCTGAGGGGAGCCCGGTGAGGAAAATAAGGTTCCTACATGTAGATATTAGATGATATCAAATGATAGTTGTGGGGGTATAGTGTCAAAAGAAATCCTCCTCCAATAAGATGACTACCTAGATTTACTACTTCCTGGATCTATGGATGGATGTGTCAGGTATGATATCGACACATGGGGATGACTACTAAATGTTTATATTTTCGTAGTTTCTAGAAATGTGTAATTGTATAAAACATTGAGTCCTGATGTTAGAAAATATATATAAGGTGCTCTAGCATGTTAGTGAGGGGGAGAAGTTGACACATGTGTGTGGTTTTCTTGATCTTATATACAGCTTGTTGGCCATACACATGGGAGGATATGAATAGCCGAACACTATCCTCCCTCATAAGAAGAACCTAAGACTAATGATTCTAAACATCACATGGAGATTTCCATTCATTTTGGGCTCGATGGATTTGCTGAGCAGGGTAAGATAGGTTGACCTATAAAACATTCACGGCTCCCCAACTGAAAGGGGTGATAAATGATAATAGAACATGAACCAAAGAGTAGGGGTCATATCTCATGGCCTTTCGATGAGGAGTGCTGGTGGAGAGGGTGGATTGTAAACCAATTGGTGAATCATAAGACATTTATAATTTCATGAAGATGTTTAGGTGACCATATAGATTGAATTCGAAGGAATATCTAGGATTATTACGTGAGGATCATCCATACATGATGAGAGGGCTCTGGATCTTGTTCACACTGGAATATAATAGGATACAAAATGATTTTCTACATTCCACTATTGCATACAGGATTACAGATTCTTATGCACTGAGCTTGGAGGATTCTTATCTTGGAGAAATGATTTAAAGGAAGACCATTTGAGAAAATGAGGATGAAGTCCCTTTACTTCGGGGTTGAAGCTAAAAAGTAGTCAAGGATCATGGTAAGGGTGAGGCTGATGCACATCAGGGTGATGATGTTGCATCAGTAAGTCCAAAGATCTATAGAACTGCGCCAACCATAGAAAATGGATGAAGAGAAGCATCAGAAACTATATTACTCCTTGAAAAGAAAAAATGGGTGGAAGGGGAGCTATCGAGGGGGTTCCGCGGTATGATCACCCATGCTCCAGGAAAACAATTTCTCATATAGAAATTCTTGATGACACCATTTGTCCAATGGCTTCGAAAACATGTGATAAATGCATAAATTTACTCAACACCTATATGCTATGGGATCTTCTGAATAGATTAAGAATGAATTTGGTCAGGATCGACATTGTTAAGGGTATCTTCCTCACGTCGTAGGCAGTGGGGCACCATTCATGTCAGAATTAGAGGGCCTAGTGATTTCTTGAGGAATTGGCCACCAAATTAAAGATCAAGTGTGGGTGATACTAGACATGAAAAATTCCCGAAATCTATCCTTGGTTGAGTTGGCGTGATTACC
Organism: Viscum album; assembly: GCA_963277665.1. NCBI lineage: Eukaryota > Viridiplantae > Streptophyta > Magnoliopsida > Santalales > Viscaceae > Viscum > Viscum album. The sequence goes on from OY728149.1 coordinate 108,661,400, forward strand.
CCTTCCCAATGTCTCATACAGATCATAGGGGGAAGATGAAAATGAACGAATCCCTCATGTTGATACTTATGTCGTAGCCTTGAACTAGGTTTCATTGGAGGAAGGTGATGTAGAAACCTAAGGGTACACATCCTTGAGGGGATTTTTTTATGCTCATTATGTAATAATCCACTCATTCCCTTTGTTCTTTTGATTAACTCATTCTTTATCTGGATATATCGACTGATATATGATCCATATAATTGAATCATTCACAAGAGACCCCCTATCATAGGTATGGAGGTTTCATAGTAGGTGTAGAAGAACCAACACTTGGACATGTGTCTAGGGAGATAATGGTTGTAAGGACTAGTAGTGTTGTGGAACCAAAGGTGGACTCTATGGAATATTTAGATACCTAAAAATATATGGGGGTTCACATCTCAATATCACATCAATGAATAACAGAGAGCATGAAATGCCACCTCTCGGCTTCTATAAGTTCCAATCATTATAGAAACACATTGTTTAGCATGATGACACTCATTGAAATGATTATTTTATGAATATTCCTAGGAGTAATTGTCTCTATACTATTTGACATGGTTAGGGGATCTATAATTCCTTTCTTGATGGGGGTTCCATTCCATGTGGAGTCAGTTTATTCAGTTGTTCGGATAACAACATCTATATGTGCCACTAGTGGGGTGGGATATAATGATATCAAGGTCAATATCATCAAAGAGATATCAGGTGATGTGTATTGAAGATATGATATGGATCCTGGACTATTTGACATGAATCCAAAAGAGTATCCCACTACTGAATTCCTAGTCGCATTTCCAAAGTATGAGCCTGCTGATCCTGTAGAGTTAGATGAGTCTAATTCTGATGATGTCGATGATGAACAAGCTACCTGACATTGATCATTGAACTTGTTCTAGAGATTTATAAAAAATAATTAAAATGGATAAGATGAATTAAATCACTTTTCCACTATTTGGGCAATTCATCCATTGGAGGAGAGGTTGTGCGAGGTCTTCAAGTGACGATTTGGGACTACCTCACCATAAAAATTGGGGAATAATGTCATAATCTATATTTATCCTAACACCAGGGGAAATATAATAGTATTCATATGGTATAGGAGGATATATAAGAAATCTAGAGTCTAGAAGGTAAAATGTATGACTATTCATTATTTTTCACTCGTCAATCAGAAGTGGTAGCATGATTGAGGGTCTGGCTGATGGATTCCGAAGACCGACTGATAAATTTAACATATCAAGTGGTTGATCTCTATGTTTAGTAGGATAGGTTGTTGATCATGGATTATAGGATATATCAAAAATAAAATGAATATCAATGGGAGCTCAGGTAGGGAAAATCGATCCTGGAGGCCGCACACCAATTGTTGGAGGTCCTAGAGCACTCCATTGAATGGGATGATCCATAGTGGGCATATTTTGTCAATCATATGAAACAAAATTATTATTTAAATTCCCATTATAGACACATTATTTGTTATTTTAATTATCATACATTTACCATATCTATGAAACAACCAATAACTAGTCCCTAAACTCACCTGAGTCATGCTTGGTGTGAGAAACAAAGGAAAATCACATGATAATTAACTTTATATAAGAATTTTGGATAATTATTGAATACCTGAGGTCTAAAATTATTGAATGACCACCCAGAGTGTTCAGGAAAAGAGAGGCAATGACTGGAAAATTGGGATCTCAGAACAACCAACTTTCTTCTCCCAACATGTTCTAGTTCATCAACGAGATAACGCTAGGGGTGTTAGAATCAATCCGAACCAAGGAGGAAGAAATGTGTTAATCAAAATAGAAAAAAATGAAATGTAGGGAATATGGAATACATATACGGGATAAATGTTTGACATATTTGAATAATAGTATTCATGTTTCAGGCCTCAAATGGGGAAAACAAATTAGGGTTGTCTGTTGACTGTATTCTAAAGATAAGACTTATCTTGGGATGACATCTCATACCTTGGGAAATGTTGGTCCAGGATGGTATGTGTGTTGGAGAGGCATATCTAGGCCTTTTATGGTCCCTTTATACATTAAAGAGGTTGAATATCTAAATTAGGGCCCAAAAATCATGGGGTGTAGTGATGGAATGTTCGAAAGGATTTCAATACTCTTGAAGTTACTCCACTTTGACTTAATGAACATTGGTTTAGGTGACTTGTTCTAAACAGAGATCAAGACCATATTCTTGAAAGAAACTCTCTAGTGAGTACTTAGGGTGCCCTTTAGTTTATTGTTGTGTAATCAAGGATGATAAACACATAGTTAAACATTATATGGTGATATTTATGGATGGAAGAGTATAGAAACATGTGACCAGGATGTGTCACAAAGTTTAATGTCATCTAACACGAACATTTCATATAGTATATGGTGAAAATTCCTTTATCTATACAACATTTTAGAGTCACGCAAAATGAAAAATAAGAGTTTATATTCCTAGAATATATTTTTGGAATGGAGAAAATAATTCCAATGTGAATAATACCAATGTGAATAATCCAAATGATGCTTGCACACCACCCTAGTAACTATGAAACAAATGGGAAGGAAGAATATAAGATATGGTGAGGGTAAAACATCAATGTAAGGTCATTATTTTATTTTAATATTGATTTGACTGTGAAAATTGTTTAAATTCATGTTTCTCATACTTACAAAACATGTTCAATCCTCAGGCCTGTATAAAACACGTAAGAGATAAAAGCCATTGTATGAAGTAGGCCAAAAATGATCTTGTGTTTCATACACACATTTAGAAGAACTGCATGATGTTTTAGATAAAAATACATGGATTGTAACTAAGGGAAAAAGTCCCAAAAACATTAATGAACCTATTGATGGGCACGAAGATAAAATTTACATGGGTCACCTCATATCCCATAACAATGGGAATCAACCGATACATAGTTCCAAAACAGGACATGGTGGGATACCAACATTGGTTGTAGAAATCATATCTAGCATGGAAGCTGAAACATTTCACACTTATCTTGGGGAATCCTGAACACGTCTAAGGCAGGGTTTTTGAGTTTTCAATTATATATCGAGGACATTTCTTTTTAGTTTGAGTTTATAGAGTTCGGACCATGGTGGAGTATCAAATGGGAATATATTTCTTTGTTTCTTGAAATAATAATTTTATTTTTGGTTTCATGAATAAGGCATGTGTATATCTAAAAGTCATATTTACTAGACTTGAACATCTAATTAAAGGTTATAGTGCTCAGACCATGGGTGTGAAAGAAGGGAAATTTTTTGGTTGGGCCAAAAGTAAATATGATTGGGAATTTCTACATATCCCATAAGGAATTTAATCAATCTACATGTAGTTCTGTAAATTCATGCTATTTAAATTCTTGCAGTGAGTACTAAGATGAAAAAATGTAAAAAGGTGAAGTAATATAATGGATGTGACAGAAAATAGTGATCCAGGTGTAACTATGTATCTTGTATCTCATAAGGATGGAAATCAATCCACACATAGTTCATGATGTTAAATTCTCATGGGTAGGTCTGACCAATACACAATGATTGGTGGCATTTCTTTGTTGTCATAGTTTTTTATTCTTCTTATTTTTATCAGGTGGTCTATGATGGAATTTTCGGGAGTTGGTAGAGTAATCAATCAATATACATATCTTGATAAGTGTCATGGTTATTGAATTGTTTCAAGGTAGACTTCCTCTCAGGAGAGAACACATAAATGCAGTTCTGGTTTTTATCATGCTTCTAGGATGATAATTTTGTAGTTTAAGGGACTATGATAAGACATATCTATGTACTTTAATTTCATGTGATAAGGATGTCAATTGGTGGAGTGGTTCCCAAGAGTGTATGATTATGGCATGGAAAAATATCCCAATATTAATGGGGACCATTGATACCCATACCAAACACCAAATTCTCAAGAGAATGATAGTAAGGATCTTAGTTTATGCTCGTAGTGTTTTGACCATAGTGGATCATATATTACAATTATAGAGCTCAGAACCAATATTGTGAAGCTTCTATATTTGGAAACAAACACTACCCAAGACACCTAATCCCACATGATCAATGCTTGGTGTTGAAAATAATATGTGTTTTTAAGCTTTCCCTAACACATGTAGAAGCACAAAACAAGGGTGGGGAAGTGGAAAATTAATAAAATATAAATGATACCATCATTCCCACTAAAATTATTCCAATTAATGTAGGAGAAACACCAAATGAGTTTGAATTTCTCTAGAACTATTTGATGTGGGAGGGATTTCAATTGAAGCTTACAAGGTCCAAATCCTAATAGGGATGACTGATGGGAAGGACCACTGTCATCTAAATTCAAAACACAAGATCCACTATTTGTTTCCAAGTCTCCATTAGGGTTTTGTCCCATTATGGGAGTTTATCCAAAGAATCACGAGACCATAAACATTAGGAGGTCTGTCTGGATATCAAAGATATTAAAAATTCAATTCCAGAAAGACATGAAGTATAGAGATAGGTTAGGGAAAATTCTATGTGGAACCGAACCGTTTATGTCTCGCAACCTAGTTCATCAGAGCATGTTAGTTGTAGGACCATTCTGAACTCTAAAAAAAGACCTTGCTCTCTCAAATAGTAAGGGTTTTATTTTGTGGACCACAAGATCAATGTTTAAGGTCATAGAGGCTGGAACATGGGGTGTCCTAGTTTAACATCATGGTCTTGGTTTGTATCCATGCTATTAACCATCATGAGGGAAGGATGGAGAGTTTATACAGTTTATTATCTTGGAACTATGACATTGAAACATACATTAACATCATATCATAGGGATATGGGTGAATTTAATTTCAGGTTCATGTAGATAGGACCATCAATGCTGTGAAGTTTATCATCATCTAGCTAGGATGAGAAATTTTAAGAAGTTTATTATCATTTGAATATGACATTTTGGAAATAGAGATATACTAGAGGAGAAGTGTGTGGTGTTAAAAATAACCTAATATAAATGAGTACCATGGATGACCACACAACACAACATATTCCCAAGGAAAACTAAGTCCAAGGGGAAAAATATTTGTGATCCTGCGACTGGTCCCAAAGACAAAATGTTCAGGACTCACTATGTGTCCTATGAAGTTTGGAATCAAGATACACATTGTTCTTTAAGATGGATTGTTATAAGACTAATGGCAGTTCCAATATACTCACAAACGAGAATATCATGGTTGTTACAAAATTTATCAATTTGTCACTAGGATACTGGGAAGCATAGTTTATGGTCATAGAGGTCAGACCATAGGTGAACCTATAAAGGTGTAGTGTGGTTCCATGTAAAAAACTGATGTGAATAAAGGCCAATAAGGTTCAAAACTACAGAACAAAGTATTTATAAGAAGTTTTACATAAATTAAAGTCATAAATATTGGGCTTGGGGGAGTATCCAAAAGTGTGTGATTGTAGCATGGAAATATAACTCAACAAGAATGAGGACCAGAGAGGCCCACATCACCCAACATATTCTCAAGGAATAATCAGTCCATGGGGCCAAAACAAGTGTGACCCTATGGCTGGGCCCAAAGAGAAAAAGTTTGGGCATCACTACATATCTAATGAGGATGGTAACCAAGACACATGTCGTTCTTAATAATGGAATAGTATATGACCAATTATAGGGAGTCATATCCTCTCAAATAGTAATATCATGGTCCTATGAATTTTATCATCATACATCCAAGATAAAGATTGTTACATTGTTTAATGTCATGCAACTAGGACACTGGAGATCTTAGTTTATGTTCATAGATATGAGACCATATAATGATACTTATAAAGGGGAAATTAGCAGTGTGGTTCCATGAAGTAACATGAGGTAAATAAAGTCCATGGAGGACCAACATCACACAACACTTTGCTGAGATGAACTTAATGAATGCTTAGAGTCATGAGGGATTAGACGTGGGTGTCTAGTTTAACATCTTGTGATTGGGATGTTGGGAGTGCACCTTTTATTTTCATGTGAATGAAACCATCAGTGTTGTGTAGTTTAGTGTCTTGCAGTGAGGATGCAGTAGATGTTTATTGACATGTAGGATGTAAGTAATATTTTAATGTCATGCATAATGTTGAACACAATTTAATGTCATATAGGACGTGTACAAGAATTTTAATGTTATGCAGGATGATACTACATAATTTAATTGTTGGTGGGATGTTTCTGTGTATTTAGACATCATAAAGAATGATGCATCACATTTTAATATCATGTATGATGTCATTGTTCAATTTAATGTCATACAAAATGATTGAATCTACTCATGTGATGTACTTATTAAAAATCGTTTCATTATTTGTAGCAGTGATGCATTCTCCATCCATGGTTACCAATGATAATGTATCATTGGGATAAAACATTTTAATAATTCAAGGACCTTCCCATTTTGTCAACAACATTGGTTTCTTTCTACCATGTATCACGAATGTCCTTAGAGTTAGTACTATATCACCCTAAAGGAAAGAGCGTATGAGAACCTTCTTGTTTAATACTCTAGATATCTTTCTCTTGTGCCACTCTATATTTTGAAAGGCCTAGAGATTGTTATCACTGAGGGATTCCAGTTCTGCTAAACCAACATCTGTTAACATCTCTCAAATATTATGGTCATAGACAGTTATGTAGTGTAGTGTAATCTAAATCATGATTTTAAGGACTTCCTTTTTTCTATAAAGAAATGAATATAGAGTCACCAATGTTGAAATATGAGTCATTGTCTAATAATCCAATAAAGAATTAGAGAGATTTTGGAAAAAAAATTATTTTTCTGGCCCACCAACTTCAAAAATATGTTCAAGAGGGTTTTTTTGAATTCTTAGATCTACCCATCTTCCTATGAATGATAGAAAAAAGTGTGGTTGGAATGGATAATGTACTTGGGATACAATTTCTTCATCTAATCTACCCAGATGTTGGTTCCGTTGTTAGTGATAATACTATGAGGGACTTAGAATTGATAAATGATGTTCGATCCCACAAACCCAACAATAGAAAATGCCATAAATTCTTTATGGGGGACCATAATGGACTAAGTGTACATTATAATATGGATGAGATTTCGCAGTCGATACATGAAATTGGAATAGATGTGACACATGTAGAACCTCTGGGTGAACTCGACACATTTAGGAAGCATAGTGGGATAGATGTATCCCGACCTTTGGATCTAGTGGGAGAGCTTCAAACAAGTATTATGGGAAACCCAATAAACAGTATGAACTTCCTGTATACCATGGGAAATATCATCTCCTTTAATACTATATAGGATAATTCAATTAAACTTTCATTTATAGAGAGTATTCTCAATCTTTGGGAAGCTCTAGAGGGTGAAATGAATAGGATGATGGTGAATTCACACACGTTCAGATCTGCTCGATGGGAGAGTTCCGTGATGAAGATACTCAAAGAATAAAGTTTTACCATTGTTGGTTTCCCCATGTATGTGGTGTGGGGGTCCAAAGGACCTGATGTGGATTTAATGTTTGAAATATTATTTACCAACTCGATGCCATCATTGTCATAGCTAAAAAGGTAGATGACTCTTTGATGTTCCATAGGAATGAAAAAATCAATGTTGTCATGCTCTATAAGAGAAGTAGCTAAACCATCCAAGTCATTAGCTTTAACATTCTACAATGACAGAACATGACTCACCTCTAACTGAGAATGAAAATTGTCCATCAGATGGTCAGAATGCATGAGCAATGGAATCATATCTTTCTTCAGGATAATGTAGTCTCTAATGATCTATTTGATAACTAGTAAACAGTATCTCTTCACGTGTCAGTTCGGAACATCAATCTTAAGAGCCATCTTTATACCAATTCGGAGAGCCTGATACTCTGCCTCATTGTTGGTGTAGGAATCTGATAGTTGGATAAATAAAGAATAACAGCATTTTATAGGCATGAAAAAAATTCCAAGACCCATATGGTTGGTCTTGGGGTCATGGAGCCTTTTAATGGTCATGATCCAAGAGGCGCCATCCAAATTTTTCTACCAACATGAAACATCATGTAAGCTGAGAGGATCAAATAATCTTGGAAGTCAATATCTTGAGGCATTTCCTTAGTGGTCGGGTGATCGACCAGAAATTATACCAGCGATTGAACCTCTATGGTATTATATAGAATGAATCTAATGTCTAACTACTAGAGAATCACAATCCAACATTCTACTACACCTTTTAATATAGTCTAGTTTACGATATACTTTAGTGGATCCACATGAGAAACCAGCGGTATCTTGACAAGATACAAATAGTGCAGCAACATCAGTACAGTGAAAACCAACGTGAGGAATCTTTTCTCAATGGTATAATATCTAGATTCTATATCAAGGAGCATGAGACTGAGATTGTACAAACTATTCATTATCCCTTTGTTTTAAATTTATATTGGTAGGTCACTAAAGGATTGTAACGGCTCAATATTTCATCAATGGAAATTCCTTTCTTATAAATATTTCATAATCACATGAAATCACAGCCTAAAGAACTACTAAGTGCTATTTCACTCTTAAAAATAAATTTTTCACTTCTGTGATGTCAATTTGGAAAATCTGACATACACAGTTGCAATAAGTAAGTTATTTAGAGTCTAATAAGAAAAAAATAATTTTTGGTGAATAGTAATCTACCCATATGAATAGTAACACACCCTTTTGAATAGTGATATACACTAATGAATAGTAAGATTTCCTATTATAGTATATAAATAATATTCAAGTGGAAGTACGATATTCTTATGCTTTTAAATAAGTAAATAAATGTTTTAAAACTATTGTTTCAAGATTAAATTATTATATTAATTAAATATTAAAGTAATAATATTTAGAAAATTATTTTTGAAAAATGGACGACATTTTTTGGATTCTACATGTCTAAAGATTTTTAGGGTGATTTTTTTATATTTTTATGAAATACTCAAATTTTTTAGGAATAATAAAATAGGGTAAAATACCATATATATACAGATTATCATTTAAATACACTATTTATGACATCATAAGTGATTTAATACCACTTGGTTTGATCTCACATGAATTTATTACTATTATTGGTCATGTAATCATCACCATTTCTTGTCTTGAGGAAAATTAATAAACTAATTATTAAATATTTGTGAAAACCCTCCTCCCCTCAACTATAAAAACCCTCCATCACTTACTCTTATCTTCACTCTTCTAAGCCTTAAAGATCATTAATTTTCTTCCCAATTACCCTTCCGTAGTCAATCCAAACATCCAAGAAGCTCTTGGTCATGCCTAAATACCAAAACCCCTTCCCTTATGGAGATTATCAAGGAGGTTATATCAAGAGGTAAACCGGCCTTCTTTTTATTTAGTTTCATTTCAAATGTATCTTCTTTTGTTATCCTCTCGTCACACCCTCTATCCAAAAGACCATGATAGATCCAGTATCTTCTATATACTATAATTATATCATTTTAATTGAATAACCATCATCATTATTCTTACTATCTCCCTTTTATTTTATAAATGAAATTTCCATACATGTGGTTCCAATTTATAACCTTCGTGGATGACGAAGTTTCATTCTTCAAATTCTATTTCATTTCTGGTAATGAAACCATTTATATGATTGAACTAAACTATGATATATTTATTATAACCTAATTATTTTTTAGGAACCAATATACATACATATTATAAAATCTTATGGCCAATCTAGTTCCTAATAATTAGAATACCACTAAAATAATCTAAGTGAATGTCACTAATATTTTGTCTAATGATTCTTCCTCATTCCATAAAAATAGAAGATAGAAATTAACATTAGAAATTATTGATGTTAAAAAATATTATGCAATTTTAATTCGGGATAATTACAAAAATTCCACATAAACTCCATTACATAAAAAAGTGAACTGATTATGAAAATAAAGGATACGAAAACTCCGGAACAACACAAATAAATATAATAACTTATCAATAAAAGCGTAAATGAACAAAAAATAATAATGATAAACTAAATACGTATATAATATGTTCTTAAATATGTTATTAATATGTATAATTTCATATTCCATGAGCTTAATTTCATGAGCGGAAGACGTTCGGAGTTAATGTAAAGGTTTTTCTCACCCGAACCTCCATATTCATTATGGTTACATTAATTGACTAATTACCTTAATAAAATTATTGTATATTTTTATGTAATCCTAATGAAATGTGTGAAATATTCCTACATATTTTTACTAACCAGAACACTTCCTTATTTTGTGGACAGTTAGGAGTTTTAAAAGGAACACTCAAAATTTTTTCCAAAATAAAATCTCGTTTCAATGGAGTTTCTGAAATTCATACCAATTTTCAAGGGTAGTGTATAATATGTTTTTGGAAAACATAATATTTATAAAATATATAAATTTATTTTGATTATACTATGTTACATCACCTCTAGTTTTATAGAAATATTTTTCCAAAAGAACTCATCTTTTCAAAGTAAAATGGGTATTTATTTACAGAATTGCTCGAAGATTTTATAAGAGTATCTTCATATATTTTCAACACACTTGTTGATTCATATGTATTATTGGGAATAATATATCATTGTACAATTTACTATATTTAATTTATTTATTTTTTGATTATTTTGGCTGTGGATGTGCTATCTTAAAACCATTCATCAAATTACTTCGACTGGTTATTGTTTACACTTAATGTTCAGAGAAAGTTATATACATTTCATATATTAGTTTCAATATGAATTTATATGTTGTTTGTATTTATCCCCATTCATATGAGGAATACATTGGTCATATAAATTGTTATGTTGGGCCTTCTATAGTCCATTGGTGCATCTGTAGGTCCCATGAGACAAACAACAGTCTTGGCAATAGGCGTTGACAAAATGATTATTTATGGTCTTGGAATAATGTCTTAACCGTATGGTTATGTTGTACTAAATTATGAATTACCTCCTTATGAAAATAGTATTGGTGGTTCATGTGGTTATTCTACTAGTAGAATACCCATGTTTATGTTTTATTTTGCCATTACCTACTCAGCTCTTATTCCTACCATAATATGTCCAAGTTTTTGTTAAAGGAATATGTTTTTATATATTCAACTTGACAAATGTTTATATATATCTTTTATTGTTTTGATTAGCCTTACTATAAATTTGAGCTCACCCCTTTCTTATATTTCTTTTTCTTAGTACAAGAAGAAGATTATTCTTAATGACATGCTAAAATAAACTAGGAGTTATGGATGTTGTCTATGTAGTTTTTATGTTGTATTTATTTTAAAGTTGTAATGTTGATATTATATATGACTCTTATTTCAACTAATACTAAACTACTTGGTTATTTAGGATTTGACTCCTTTTTTATTCCAATGTAATCAAATAAGGCGTAGGCTCTAGGGAATTGGCATCGGGTCCTTACAGTTGGTATCAGAGGAAGTTTTGTAGAAATCTTGGAAACTAGATTTAGAAAACATAGATTATGGAACAAATCACTAAGATAGTCAATGAGGATATGCATACAAGGTAATCCTTGTATTCTGGTAAGGAATAGAATATGTGGATATTTCTATCAAAAATATCCTTGTATGGATACAAACAGGTTGAGGTAGCATTTGCACAGATATACCTAATTGTTAAAGCACCAACATGGAGTTTTGGTCTTGACTTGGGGTATCCCAGTACATAAAAATGGTTCTTGTTACACTCTTGGTATTGACACTTCCAGGTGATATGCTTTGGATAATTCATATTTTCCATAGAAGCCATTATGAAGGATTGAAATGTAAATTATTCCTCAAATAAGCCATTTTTTGTGATTATAGGGTTAGCTATGCATAGGATTTCAATTTATGCTAAGTAATTTTCTATGTTAATATTATGACTCATAACATAATCTAGTTCATGCTATTGTCTAGATATGGTTCCTAGTGGAAGGAATGGAAACCACAAAAATTTGTGTCTCCCCTGTAGGGATTTCCCTCTGATGCATGATAATGATGTCAGATCTAGTGTTGAGACTGGTGCTGAGCCAATTATAAGTACATAGGTTATGAATAATAACCTTACCTGTATGAAGCATCAAAAACCACCACGTGGATGAGCTATGTTAGTTCACTTTTTGGGGAAACAACTATCATCATTCAATGAGACTACAAACCTGTTTTTAATAGAGTAGTGGGTATGTTCCCTAGAGAAGATATTTCTCACTTTGGGATGTAACGAAAAAGAGAAGGTTGTCATGGAATTTTATCATCTATTGGAGATACTGATCAGTGGTGGTAGTTAATCCAAAACACAAAGGATGAGGAATAAATAGAAGTTATGGAATGGAAGTATTTTAAAGAAATATTCCTATAAAAATATTTTTCGCGGGAACATCGAGATGATATGGAGAGGCAATTCATGACTCTAAAGAAGAAGGTGGATAAAAATGATACCAAGTATGAAGCCAAATTTATAAGGCTGGAAAGGCATGTTGCGGACTACATACATAATCCAAGGAGAAAAATAGATCAATTGTTTTATGGTTTAAAACCATTCCTCTAAAAGGCTCTAGTCTCCTAATATTTCCTATCATATGAAGACATAGTTTTATGTGCTATCAATAAGGAAAGGGAATTATCTATGTCGTATGACATTAAAGGAAATAAATAGAATGAGAGGGCTTCTAAACACGTTAAGAAAGGAAACATGGAAACTGGGAAAAATGGAAGAGTTGAATTTCCACACTGTGGTAATTGGGGGAAGAAGCACCCTTGCACTTGCTTAAAGGGAATGGGTGTCTGTTACAAGTGCGGGGAAAAGGTAACCTAACTTAGGATTGTAAAGGAAAAAATAATCTAAAAATGTTAAATTATACAATAGTATTACGATGGGGAATTATTCTCATGAATTTCCTAGGAGTCACGGAAATGTTCCCCAAATAATGCCAAGGGAGCATGGAAAAGCTTATACAGTCACAACTGCGGATTTTGAAGTTCCTAACAAAGTGGTGGTAGGTGCATCAATATTTTCACCAAACATAGCCAATGATTTATTTGATTATGGATCATCACATTTGTTTATATCTTCCTAGTTTTCCAATAAAATTATACATGTCCAATTTGATTTAATAAAGGATTTATCAGTCATAACACCCAGTGGATGTATCACTGCAACAGAGGTGTGTCGATTAGTCCCCATCATGACACATAAATTTTCTTTATTTGTAAACCATATCATCAAATCAATGGTTGACAATGATATAATTATCAGTATTAATTGAAAATCAAATTATTATGCTAAGATCTATTAAAAGAAGAAGGAAGTTACAATTTTTTAGAATAGTGTAGAGTCCCTGATTTTTTTAGCAGAAACCACTCCATTTGATTCTCATCTAGATCCACCCCCAGTAGCTAATCTAAATTCAATTATAGGGGTGTAAGGGAATGAAATAAATATGGGTGAGGGAAAGATTGTACAGATAAAGGATTTACCTATTGTGAAAGAGTATTTTGATGTCTTTCCATAGGATTTACTTAGACATTCTCTAAATAAATAAATTGGGCTTTCCATTAACTTAATTCCTGGTTCAAAGACCATATGAAAGACCCATTATAGAATGGACACTGTGGAGTAAGTGTAATTAAAAAATAAACTAGTGGAATTTAGTGATAAAGGATTTATTTGACACTATGTTTCTCTATAGGGATCCCCGTTCCTCTTTTTTAAGAAGAAAGATGGAACCCTGATGTTTTGTGTTGATTACAGGGAAATAAATATGATTACAATAATGAAGAAGTATCATCTTCCCTGAACTGATGATTTATTCAATCAACGTCATTGAGCACAATATGTTTCAAAGATTGATATTTGATCTGGATATCATCTGTTTCTTGTAAGAAAGGAAGAAATTTCAAAAAGCGCATTTTGAACCAGGCTTGGGCATTAAGAGTTTACAGAAATGCCTTTTGGACTAACAAATGAAGCATCTATTTTCATGGACCTAATGAATAGAGTTTTCATGTAATATCTCAATGAAATTGAAGAGTTTTTTATTGATGATATTATGGTATACTCAAAAATATATAATTATCATGAAAATCACTTTCTCACTATTCTAAAGACACTTAGAAGAAATAAATTTAATGGGAAGTTTAAGAAGTGTGATTTTTGGCTCAAATCAGTTTCCATTATGGGGAACATTGTCTGTATGGATGGAATATCTATATATTCTACAAAGAAAAAGTCTGTTTAAGCATGTCATACTCTAATGAATATAAATGAGGTACACAGTTTTATTGATTTAGCAAGTTATTATCAGCATTTCCTTTAGAACTTCACTCGTTTATCCAACCAAAAGACCAATCTTACAAAAAAAAGGGGTAAGTTTGAATGAATAAATTATTGTAAAGAATGTTTTAAAGAATTTAACAGAATATTTGTGAACACACTAATATTTAAACCACCATCGGGGACTAATGGATTTTTGATCTTTAGCAATGCATCAATGAATGGACTTGGCATTGTCCTTATGCAGAATGATAGAGTGAGTGCCTAGGCATCTTGGCGGCTACAAATTCATGGAAAAATCTATCTAACTCATAAAATTGATTTAGAGGTGGTATTTTATTCTATGAATATTTGGAGACATTACCACTATGGAGAAACATGTGAGATATATATAGATTATAAGTGTTCGAAATATATCTTCTCATTGAAAGAAATCAACAAGAGACAAATGAGATGGATTGAGCTACTACAGGATTATGATTGCACAATACAATACCAACCAGGGAAGGAAAATTGGGTGGTATATTATTTGAGTAAAAGTAACCATGGAATTATGAAGAAGATTAGAGTTGAAAGGGATCCTATGATCATGGATCTAGTAAATAAGATAGGGGAATTATCAAGGAATGTAACACACCACTACATTTTATAATGGTTACCAAACCTTCTTTATTAGAGAGGAAATAATGTGCTCAGGATGATGATGAGGTGTTTCAAAAGAAAATTAATGATATAAATAAAGTAAATTTGACTGACTTCGTATATTAATGGGGCATTTCGAAAATTCGTAGAGAGGAATTGTGTTACCGCTATTCCGGATCTAAAGAAGGAACTATTGGAGAATTATCATAGATCTAATTTCACTATAAACCCTGGTGGAACAATGATAGATAAAGATAAAAAGGATCATTTTTTTGTGATAACATGAATAAGGAGATTTCTGATTATGTGTTGAGATGTTCGGTTTGTCAACAAGTGAAGGCAGGAAGACAACATCCTGGAGGATCCATGAAACCCCTTCTTATTCCTATGTTGAAATGTGATGATATTATAATGGAATTTTTCATGGAGCTCCCATAGACTCTATGAAAGAATGATGCGATATAGGTCAATGTTGATCATCTCACAAAATCATCACATTTTCTTGCTATATGAGAAGATTTACCACTTGAAAATTTAGCCAAACTATATATTAATGAAATTGAAAGACTTCATGGTTTACACTTATAAATTTTTTCTGATCATGATCTATGTTTTACATCACAATTCTAGAAGAGTGTTCAGAAGGCCCAAGATTCTGCTCTTCGTTTCAGCACTACCTACCACCCACAAACAGTTGGACAATAACAATGGACAATTCAATCTTTGGAAGAAATATTGAGGTTTTGTTCACATTATATTCATGGCTTATAGGATTAGTATTTACCTCCTATAGAATTTTCATATAAAAATTACTTTCATTAATGTATTCAGATGCACCATATGATGAGTTATGTGGAAAGAAATTTCGTGCACCAACTTCCTTGGATGATGTTGGTGAAAGAAAGCTCATAGGCCAAGAACTCATTGAGGAAACTATAGAAAAGGTGAAGATTATCCAAACCCATATCAAAATACCTCAAAGTAGAAAAATTACCTATGATGATAACCTAAGGAAGGATTTGGAATTTCAAGAAAGAGATCTTGTTTTTTTTAATTGTATCTCCACGGAGGGGCATTATACGATTCAGAAAAAATGAAAAATTAAGTCGTAGGTATATCAGAACTATTGAAATTATAGATCAAATTAAAATTGTAGCTTACCATTTGAAAATGCCACCAAGGCTCTCAAAAGTTCACAATGTCTTCCATGTATCAATGTTAATGAAATACTTTCTAGGCCCAACACATGTACTCACCTATGAAGAAATAGAACTTGAACATGGTCTGTCTTATTGTGAAGAGCCTTTAAAGATTGTTGATACCATAGAACAAGTATTTAAAAATTGGAAGACGGATCTAGCAAGGGTTATTTGGAGAAACCATAAGATGTAGGTAGCAACATAGAAGCCAATGTATCTTATGTTGATGTAATACCATAATCTTTTTAGGTATCAATTTTTTGAATTTTGAGGAAAAAATTTTTTGTCAGGAGGGGAGAATGTAATGACCCAATATTTCTTCAATGGAAATTCATTTCTTATAAATATTTCACAATCACATGAAATCACAACCTAATGATCTACTAAGAGTTATGTTACCCTTGAACATAAGTTTTTCACTTCCATGATGTGAATTTTAAAAATCTGACATACAGTGTTGCGATCAGTTAGTTTTTTGGAGTCCGATATGAAAAACATAATTTTTAATGAATAGTAACCTACCCTTATAAATAGTAACATACCCTTATGAATATTTATATAACCGAATGAATATTAAACTTTACTATGATAGTATATAAATAATATTCAAGTGGAAGTACGTTAAACCTATGGTTTGGAATAAGTAAATAAATGTTTTAAACTGTTGTTTTCAAAATAAATTGTGATATTAATTAAATTTTAAATTAATAAAATTTTAAAAAATATTTTTGAAAAATGGAAGTCATTTTTGGATTATACATGTTAAAATATGTTCAGGTTGAAGTTTTGGTATTTTTCTGAAATACTCGAATTTTAGATGAATAGTGAAATAGGGTAAAATATCGTATATAAAAATAATCATTTAAAACACTATTTATGACATCATATGTGCTTTAATACCACTTGGTTCGATCTCAAATGATTTTATTACTATTCTTGTTCATATAATCATCACTATATCTTGTCTTGAGGGAAATAAATCACCAAATTATTAAATAATTGTGAAAACCCTCCTCTCCTCCACTATAAAACCCCCCCATCACTTACTCTTACCTTCACATTTCTCATCCTTGAAACTCCTCAATGTTCTTCCCAATTACCCTTCCCTATTCACTCCCGACATAAAATAATCTATTGGTCATTCCAGAAGACCAAAACCTATTCCCTTAAAGAGATTCTCAAGAAGGTTATTTCAAGAGGTAAAGCACCTTTTTTATATTTAGTTTCATTTCAATGTATCTTCTTTTTTATATTCTACTCACATACTATATCCAAATAAACATGATAGATCGAATATAATATATATATTGGAACTATATCATGTGAATGGAGGAACCATCATCAATATTCTTTCTCTCTCGATTTTATTTTATAAATGAAATTAATGTCCATGAGGTTCCAATTCTTAACTTTCGTGGATGACGAATATTCATTATACAATTTGTATTTCATTAATGGTCAGGAAACCATTTTTATGGTTCAACCAGACTATAATATATGTATTATAGCATAATTAATATTCAAGAACCAGTATGTGTACATATTATTAAAACATATGACCAAACTAGTTCATAATGATCAAAATATCGCTAAAATAATCTAATTGAATGTCATTAATATTTCATCTAATGATTCATCTTCATTACATGTAACCAAATGATATAAATGACCATTAAGAATTATGTATGCTCATAAATAATATTTAATTTCAATTCTGGATATTTATAACCATTTCACATGAACTCCATTACTTAAAAACTAGTGAACCGATTATGAAAATAATGAAAACAAACACCCCGGATTGGGGAAAATCATAATAATAACGTATCAATAAGGGTATAAATGAACTAAACAGAATTATTGAAGACTAAATAAATGTTATAATAGGTTCTAAAATAAGTTTTTAATAATTATAATTTCATATTCTATGATCTTAAGTTCAAGAGAGGAATATGTTTGGATTTATGGTAAGGGGTTTTCTCACCCGAAACTCAATTATTATTCACGTTGCTTTTAATGTAAAATTACCCCAATGAAATTCTTTTATATTATTATGAAATCCTTATAAAATCGGTTTTAGTTTCCTAAATATGTTTACAATATAAAACCCATCCTTGTTTTTTGGATAGTTAGGTTTTTAAAAAATAAACAATCAAAATTATTTCTGAAATACATGCCTGTTTCAAGGGAGTCTCTAAAATTCATAACAATTTTCAAGGGCTTCATATATTCTATTTTTTGAAACCATAATCTTTATAAAATCACAAATTTTATTGTGAAAATACTATGTTACTTCACTTGTGGTTTTATACAAATATTTTTCCAAAAGAACTCTTCTTTTCAAAGTAAAAGGGGTATTTATCTCAAGAATTACTCTATTATTTTATAATATTATTTTCATATATTTTCAACACTCTTATTGATTCATTTGTATTATTTGGATTAATATTTCATGGTATCATCTAAAATATTTAATTTAATGGTTTATGATTATTTTCGCTGTGGATGTGCTATCTTAAAACAATTCATCAATTTTCTTCGAATGGTTAATGTTTATGCTTAATGTTTGGGGATGGAAAATTAAATCTCATATATTAGTTTCAATTTGAATATATATATTGTTTTTATTTTTCAATGTTCATATGAGGAATTAATTGGACTTAGAAATGGTCAGGTGGGCCCCTTATAGCCAATCGGTGCATCTGTATGCCTCATGATACAAACAGCAGTCTTGGCACAAGGCCTTACCACAATGATTATTTATGGTCTTGGAAGGAGGATTTGATGGTATTGTTATGTTTTCCTGAATTATGAATACCATCATTATGAAAAAAAAATATTGATGGTTAATGTGGTTATTCTACTAGTAGAATTCCCTTGATTATGTTTTATTATGAAATTACTTACTCAGCTCTTATTCCTCCCATAATGTGTTCTAGTTTTTGTTAAAGGCATATGTTTTTAGTTATTCAACTATCCTAATGTTTATATATATCTTCAAATGTATTGCTATGCATTAATAATTATTTTATCTCACCCATTTCTTATGAATCATTTACTCAAGACATGAAGAAGTTTATTATGAATGGAATGCTGAAATAACCTAGGAATTATGGATGTTGTCTAAGGAGTTTCTATGTTGTCTTTCATTTCAGGTTTTAATGTTGAAAATATGAATGAATCCTGTTTCTAATAATATGAAACTACTTAGTCCTTCAGGATTTTACTCCTTATTTATATGGAAATGTAATCAAATAAGGCACCGGCTCTGGGAAACTACGATCGAGTCCTTAAAAGGATCATTCCAGGCTGACATATGGGAGGCCAAAGGATTCCTAGAGACATGTGACATCCGAACAATAGGATGTATAATGTAATAAATAGTCTCTTAAAATGTTCTATAACTCTTAATCCCACTACTATTAAGATCCTTTCATAAGGATACTAGAAAATATTTATGTTTTCTGCCCAGATTCGTGATGAATCAGTGTGTGTAGGTTAATTGGACATGAAGGCCTATAAGCCCCTGGGGGTTTCATCGATGAGGAATATAAATAATTTCTATGATATTATATGGGTTAATATTGATTCCTCTGCATATGAGAACATACTAGAGGAACTATCCACATTTCACCCTAAAATCAAAGTTCATGTGGTTCATCTTCAACAATCATGAGAAAATGAAGCTGAACACATTCTCATGATCCTTAAAATTGTCCCTCCACTGGAAATATTTGAGATCCAAACTATCCATATATCATTACTCTAGAGTCCCTAAGTTTTTCGTGAATATTAGTTGTATGTAACGATGATAGTTTTCTTCTGCATTGTTTATAATAAAATACATTACCTGATAAGAGAAATTTTCATGTGGTTCTTTTAAGGAAGTAGATTCTAATCTGTAATCACAATAACCATCCATGAAGTAATGGGAATTTAACCCAACTATGGTGTCAATCAACAAATGGAAGGGGAAAATAATCCTTTCAAAAGTGGGGGTTGAGATCTCCAAAGTCATTTCAAATAATGATCTCCTTGTTATTCTTCCCAATGGGAATGATGTTTCCTACCAACTTAGGATACTAAAATTCCTTGTTGAATAAATGTTTAATGAGCATATTAACTTTAGAATTGACCATGGCACTATAAAACAGAAGCATCTTCTTGGGATGATACTTCAACCCACATTGACTCATTGGGAGGATTAGATGATGGATGGTGACCCGAGGGTGCAGTCCTATCATTTATCAATGGAACTATGTAAACACATCACAATGATGTTTCTTGAAATATGTATACTACCATTGTTACTCTGTAGGCCTATAAGCACTAATTAGAGTTGGCCTCAGATTGTCTATGGTACCACTATTCACCTATACCAATAAATTGAAGGTGGTTTAAACACATTCCTCAAATGAAAAATGAGCATCATCTAAAGATTATTCATCATCTGAGTTAGGAGAAGCATCATAAGGAGGAAATTACTCTACATAACTGATTAAAAGGAATTCTTTTATAGGCTTAACTGATGGTCGAATCCACATAAGGGGACTCCTACACTGTGGAAACCATTGGGAAAATAGTTTTCGAGCAAATCCCATCAGTACATTGACCGATAGGTCCCTACAAGATGTCAAAGCAATGGTGGTTGGTTAGTTGGAGACAATTCAACCCGGAAGTGTATAACAAAAAATCATGGTGGAAAACTATTTTCATTGGGTGAACATATCGGTGCCTGATAGGATTAAGGGGTTTTGGTATGTCATAATCATTACTCGTGTAAGAAAATGTGGTAATATGAGATATTTCCTTGAACATAGAGACATTACGCCCTTTTCGATTATAAATGAAAATGTTATTTCCCATGTATGGCATCGTGGCTTCCAACCGGTGAATCAGGAGGAAAAATGCATCATTCAAGTATATACATGGGGTGTCTATGATAGAGGTATTCTCAACATCATTGGTTTGATCATGATTTTCCTTGATCTGAAAGTATTCCACATCCATAAAGAAAGATTCAAAAGATGATAGTGGATCAACATCACATGGTATAATGCCTACTCATTCATTAAGAGATTATTTGAGGAACTGGTGATAAGAGGAGGGGATTACAACATGAAAAATGAGCCATGTTCTATCCATCAATGCATTGTAAGTGTTGTTATATGGAAAAAACATTATTTTTGTGTCATCTATCAGACAACTAAACTAGTTCTTCAAAATGATCCGGACACATATTATTTATTTTTTCATATCAAAACTTTAAATATATTGGTTATAGGGGCCAAAACTTTTTTTCAGAGAGTCATAGCCTATGGAGTGTCTGTGTCAGGATATGTTGGATCCCAAAACTTGTGCCAATGAGATTTCAATGGACCTCCATTCCATTGAATGGGTTGGTGATGTACTGTAGGCGGAAATGTCTCTCCCTTAAAGAACTCTCATATTCTCTAGAGATGGAGATAGAAGATTCACATTGATACTTCTCAAAATTCTCTACCTTGAATTTCTCAGATTCCACAAATAGTTCAAAAAACTAAAGGGAGATTTTCAAATCTACTTTAAGTTCTTGTTTCATCCATTCTGATAGAATTATGTCTTCAAGGATTGAGATTTTGGATGGAATTATGGTGAGATGCTTCAAAACATTTTAATTCCATTCTAGGAAAACATTTCTTCCTATAGGGGGTCATTTTACATTTGAAAGAATGTTGGACACTATGGGCAGAACCATAGGGTTCCAATTGGTGCTTACAACATTATACTAATTAGAAGAGCCACCAAAAATTACCACTGACTGAATGTTGGCCGGATGAGAACTTGCTGAATGTGGATAATCATGATACGACTATGGTGGTCATAGAAGTTTAACAAGCATGATCAATGGTGGAAGAGGATCTATTGAAGTGGTTTGGAATTATTATTCATGTTGATCTCAGTGTAACATATACTATCTAGTCTTAGGGGTATGCACGACTAGTCTTGGAGCACTAATCCAAGAATTTCAGTGGCGTTTCTATCCTCGGATTCTTCCTTGATGGCGTCAGATGAAGACACTTTGAGGGTCTTCCTAATACTCAATTTTTTAGGACCTTATATGGAACCACCAGTTCAATAGTATTCACATACATATGCTCTTGATCATCATCAGAGGAGTCTTTCAGTATGGGAAATTCCCATATGTGACATCCATTTCAGGGGTCATCAAATCTTCAAGTTTATGGTAAAGACATGATAATGGTGTAAAATAGTAATTTCATTTCACTTTTGATTCCTACTCTTCTGAGATGAAATGAGTTTAGAGGCAGATGTAGAAGTGACTACTAAATTAAGTGAAATGGTTTATAGTGGTTCAAGATAGAATTTGTGGGATATATGATTCCATGGGTCTGATAAACTACCTATGAACCAAAATTTCTTTATACAATTGAGCCCCATGGTTGGATTCTTGCATCCATTCATCGGAACCTTCATAGTCACTATCACTCTCAATAGAGACATGTTATACTAATAATGGGTGTTCACCCAACCGGATCACACCATTGCCTACAAGGTCCTAGAGTGAGTCCTTAAATACATGGGACTTCTCATTGGAATGTATTGGTATTATTTTATTGATAAAAGTAAAGGTTCTTAGTAAGGTTAAATTAATTAGTATTTTTTTCATTCTTAGAGATTCAGGGATCCGTGATCAAAATCATTATAGAAATAACATGTAACTTTTCCCTCTAAGAAGGAATTGGTCTTGTTTTTCATATCTGAGGGATGCCATAAGAGCATAAATCTGGTGAGTAGGTTGTGGTAGATGAGTATCATGAACGACATTATCTTATCTAAGTTTCGGTTCCTTCTAATAATGTGCCGACCGATTACGAGGATGATTAATTTGTTCTTGATGAGGTTTTTATTATTGAAGGGGATGATCCTAGCACGGTTCTTATAGAAAAAAATATTTTAGTTTTAGTAACACTACCTACACTATGACATCAGTCACTTTCTAGGTGGCTATTCATAGAGGGGTTGTAGGAAGTAAGTGAAATTCATGCTTGGCCTACAGCAAGTATTCATGTAGGTGTTGACACTTGTCAGATAAATCCTAGAACCCACCTAGGAAATTATGATAAATGATGGTGGGGACCAATTCAGTCTTCAAATTCCTGATTGACATCATTAATATCTATTTTTGAGTAACCATCACTTAGAACGAGTACGTGAGGCCTTTCCACCTATAAATGATGTCTCTAACACACTAATATGGCCATTCGTTCACTTGAACAAGTCAAAAATACTCACCTTGCAGGTGGTAGAGTGGAACTGATTGTGAAAATGCCTTTGAAGATCATCCCAACCTATGATGGAGCTAATGGGTAACTGATTGTACAAGACAAACAGATTCCCTTACAACCCATGAATGAAACATAAGAGTTTAGTGGAATCTCGCTCCTATGGATTTCCATACATGGGTCCAAATCTTGAGATAAATATGGAAAGATGTTACATCAGGTTTCCAATCCCATTGAAGGGTTAATGTAGGGATTCTAAAAATCTAAGGTGCCCACATGTCATCCACCATTGTGAGATATTGATTTCCCTCAGGTGGGATTCACAAAAGTTGAGTTTCCATGAATTTTAGATGATTATTGAGATTAAATATGAGGTCATCCTTGTGGGGATTCCAATCTGGATGAGGATTCCTACCCACAATGGTATTGATGGTCTCTTCAACATGATAAGATGTAATTCCATCTCATGGGAAAATATATAGAGCATCTTCTGAAGTGTTCTATGATATGGCTTCATCTAGATATCATTGAGAATTTTCAAACAACTTTGGTGGATTCAGTGATCCATGTCATTCTCTCTTCCCATAGGCTCTAACTTATACTCTATTAGTCTATATTTGGTCACAAGTCTTGAGTAAGGGTAATAGGTCAAGAATGATCTACAGCAGCCATAGATATGACGGTGGAGAAGAATAATCATATTAAGGCTCATCGTTATCTAGGCATCACTCCACACGAAGATCATTGATGATCCAGTGTTGATCTTAAATCCCCTATCACAAAGTGGAGATTAAAGTATTATCCTCCTACCTCTACGAGACATCAAGTGGATCCAAGAGATTAATAACTCCCATATCCTTGTCGAGATTCCATTCAATGGGTAATGATGCAAAGGCTTCTGCTATTCCTAGATTCTTTATCTTATAGAGTGTGATAATACCTTGATTCAATAAGGATATAAGACACCCCAGTTGTCTAATCCTTGTTTTTGTCATTTCTGATGACCTCTCTATCCATGGACAACATGGCCTCAGTTATATTCACCATGAAAAAACATGGATTGTCCTTGATGACACCTTGTAAATTTGGCTGTCACTAGATGGTACTGAAGTAAGTAGTTGCATAATTCCCAAAAATGATGATTTGAATGTGTGGGTAATCTTATTAATGATCATGTGGAGCACTATAATTCATTGGAAGCATTATCACTGAAGGATCAGGTTGTAAAATAGTGGCATGGGATGATGTCCCACCAGGCATTATGCTAACTCAACTATGTGTCATTGCTAGCATATATAACCAAAGTGTTCTTGAATTAATGGATAGACTAACCGATGATAGTGGTTGTGTAAATGTGTTTCTCGTAGGGACCAGTGGAAGAACAGAACATCTTCCAAAGTGAGGGACTCTAGAATCTCAATGTGGAGATCATTATTTGAAGAAAAAAATTTCTAAGAGTTGTCTGTGGTGATAGTATCCAATAAGCATCCCTAGATGGAAGAACTTCCTGACTCTTGTCTTCCCCAATAATTAATCAACATTGATTAGGGAGCTATAAATGACACATATTTGGTAATCTTCTTATGGTGTATTAGCTGGTGAATATACAACTTCATTAACACAATGATCAATGTTTGATTAGTTGTCTCTATGTGGTGACACAGATAGTATCCAAAAATACCTGTAGGACATGGTATTAACAACAAGATCATTTGTAATGGTAGTTACTGCTATTTTCATGTCCAATGGGTACTGATGATCTATCATATATTGGATACCCTCTTTGGGATCTCTGTTATAGATAGATCATGATGTTGGTGATGATAAAAACATCTGCATAGAGATACTATGTAAGGAAGACAAATCTTCTTCCACCTGCATGTATCTATTAACAGATTCTGGGATCTAGTCCACCTCATCTTCTAGTATAAGGAGATTCACCCATCGGGATCCTAAGAAGGATCTAATTCAAAATATTTTGGGGAGAATCCCTCATTGGGTCCCATTTAGCATCAGAATTTGAGAAGCAGACTACATTCACATCAACTCGATTCATTCCTAAGTTATTCCATCTACGAAAATAGTTATACCTTCTACCCTATGATGATTCATCCAATCATGGAACTTTTTCAGTATGAGTAGGTATACCATGTTTTTGGTTTATACTGATATGAGGAGGAACACCACTTTGGTGAGATAAGGTGTGGGGGGGCTTGGGCATATGTCGGATGAGAAACTAGGAGGAACACCATTTCAGTTGTAGCTATAGTAGAGAAGAAATCCACTCTGGTTGTGGGAAACACAAAGAGGGACTTCACACATATGGAAAGTGAAAAGTTAGGGATCACCTATACTGGAGTCGTTGGAGACATAGTTATGACCTCTATTTCATTTTTTGGTGGAGAGGTGGGGACCTCCACTTTGCTGGGTCAAGGTTTGATGATGACCTTGACACTGATCAATTAAAACATTGAAAGTAACTCCTATGTTGATAAGTAATAGCATGGGGAGTTCCTTTATACCTTCATGGATAGAGTCGTTAAGACCTCCAATTTGGTATCTACTAGAGAGGGTAGGACCTCCACATGATATGGGGTTGACATAAAAAAGTCCTTCATATCATAAGTCTGAGACATGGGGAGAACCTCCATTTCTGGAAACATTAACATGGTGAGGACCTCTGTAATGAACATCAATAAGGTTGGTATGGCCTCCTCCTTGTTTAACATTTCAAACATGGGTACGAACTCCATGTTGGGTGTAAGAACATGAAGGACCTCCACTCTAGCCAAATAATTCATGAGGTGGGCCTTTGTGCTAAGTCTCATCGTCACAAACTGGCTCTTATTTTATTTTGAGAATGTTGGTGGCTGATAGAGTCAACCCAACTCACGGAAGCTAAGGGATCAATCATAACATGGTTTTGATGAGTACTTTATCTGCATTAGCGGGGACATGGAAGGAAATGTCGGGGGAGGAAAAACCATAGGTGTTTTTTAATATGATTCACCTTGAAAGGAATCTTCCAAAGCCTATGCCCAACAATAGTGTTGGATGAGTCGGACTGCGACATGAAGAACAATGGAATGCTCATGCTATTCCTCGACCCAATGATATGGCCACTGGTGGTGTTGATGTGACTTGGTGGGAGTCCTTCATAACGTCTATTAGGATGTTTTCATCGTCAGTATGACTTGATCATACCCTATAACCTAGGTGTAGGTGATTGATACAAAAGAGAACTCTTGGGGAAAACTCCTAAAGTGAATGGAACAAATATTGGGGAGAAGGGGATCACTGTGTAGCCTTCAAAATCCATATACCTTTTGGGAATGACTCCCTCATGCATGTACCATCATATGATTGTGTCCATCATACTCCTCTAGATGATATTAGAGGTTGACACATGGCTTGATTTCCTAGTATATGATGATTTCATAGACATCGTGGTAGAGGTGGGGTCACACAGGATTAATGTATCAACATTTCTCTTACCCCCTTCATCTATTGGTGTTGGTGAGTGTTATCATGTAGCTAGGGTCCTCCAAAGAAGGAAGATTAAGCTATTAGTAGGGATGTAAGGAATTAAATTTCTAATTAACCTATTTCATCTAATCTTGTATAGATGGTGAGAAATATATACGCTGATAATGGTAAAAATGGTATGCTCATAGTTCAACCAGCCCAACTACTGGTGAGTTCTGTATCGAGCCCATTTTTTGGTATGTTGGCCCCGGTTCCAGATATTTAGACTCAGTAAAACACCAATCTCATGAACTGATGACTTGAATTCTATGATTCCTCTATTTAGGAGAGTAGATTCACATTGGGTTAACCATTTCTATTTTTGAATATTTACACAAGGGTGTGTCCACTTAATCAATGATGGACCAAATTTGTTCCAAGGATTCCCACTTTCTAATGGTGGGAAACATTCATCACTTTCTCAGTGATGTATACTCCTTGATATAATAGAGATAATGGGATTTCAATTCAACCTTCCGTGTATTCCTCCATGGAATTCATCAGCTAGTCTAGGTCCACCCATAGACTTCAATCATAGATTTTGAAATTCCTTCCTGGTGCCATCTCATTGTGGATTCCACTTTATTATGATACTTCTTTTTCGAAATTCAAAGATATTTTAGTAGGGAATCAACATTTTGTTAGGGAAGTATTCATGTTTAACATTAGTATCATTTCATGGAATAGGAACACTAGAACACCTGTATTCTTCCATTTAAGAGGGATTCTCAAGGGAACAGAACCCACAATATACCACGGTGATCACAAGGTATCGTATTCATGAGAAATGTCTTATGAGGCTTTAATAAGGCATACAATGCCTAAAATTGTGTAGGCTGAATGTTTAATATCTTATAGGGATGATATGATATTGATCAGAACATATCGTGGATATGTATTATAGTGGCTGATCCCTATGAGGAAAACCGAGAAGTTTTAATAGATAGATGGATCAGAGCTCCCAATGGTAATGGACCTGAGATAGTGTGTCTCATAAAGAGAATTTTTCATTCCATGAAGGATGATATAGACATCACTGAAGGTGGGTCAGATATGTGTGCCTCAAAGAGGGGATACCAAGGCTTACCATTGGCTGAGATTGAAACTCTAGGAGGATTCGTATGTTCTCTTTATAGAAGACAAGTATCAAAACCCACTTGGTGTGAAAGGGTGATAGTTCTTGGGGCTTACACAAGGTTAAATTCCCTTTACAAGAGGATCAATCTTGGTTGGATGAACATGGGTTATGTGGGAATTTTGAATGGTTATCTTCTTTAATTATACTGAGACTATCAGTGAGGTGAATGAGGCATATTCACTGAGATGACCGTGAAGGATGACCTGATCTCATTGATATGTGGTGTATCAGGTAAGCATCAGGATGGATATGGATGAAGTGTATGGTATGGAATAGAATGTATGGTATGGGGCATGATCCTCTCGAGACATTCCAAATAAATGGAAAGACTAAGATGTGATGGATGATCGGCTTGAACATCTTTAATGCTTTCTATGTACCATGTGTAGAATATAATGATAAAAGTCGGCGAAATTATGGAATGATGCTTAGAATTCTTGGAGTGTGTGGGGCGATGGGATTGAACCATAAAGAGGATTACTACATACCATACTTAGAAGAGAGGGATCAAAGTCCACACAATTCATATGGGGTGTGGAGATACCTAAGAAGGAGGGTTGTGAGAATGGATCATATGGATGGGGACCTAGAGGAGGTGGAACCTCTAGGTAGGAAAATGATCATCCCAAGACATGGAAACCCGAGGGAAAGACTATAAAGTGAATGGATGATGGGATTGAACTTCAGGGAGGATACATACATAACCTCTGTTAAATATAGGGAGTAATTCCCATGTAGTTCCATAAATGGGATATGAATGGATTTCTAGAGACATGATCGGGTATACACATGGTTAGTGGACCTAGTTGATGGAGATTGGGGATGGGTCACATAAGGATGTGGCTTATATAGAATATGGGGCAGTGTGGTAAAATTTCAAGATATCACTGGGATGTGGTGTTCTATGGTTAAAAATAGGTGGATGATGGACGATATGGGGGATGGAAGATGGAATAGAATAACCTACAGAGGTGCATCTGAGGGGATGTGTCCCATAAAGGGAAGATGTAAAATTATGAGGGTGAATCCCTAAGATGGAGAACATGAGTTTACCAGTGATAGGGATTGATTCTCTAGGAGGCTTCGTACGTAACTTGTTGACAAGAAAGGGATCTAATATCGTGTAATTTGGATGGGTGACCTTGGGATTTCTCTTAGAGGGATACCCAGAAGATGGGTGTAATAGTCAGGACTAACCTCCAAGTTTATGTGAGCCATGCTCGATGTTATAAATAAATTGAGGCAATATAATAGACAATTGGGTCATTAATGATGCATAAATGAGTGATAGTGTGGGGATTACACATGGAAACATCCCATGAAAATGGTTTCCTGATTACTACGGACCTCGAATCCCTCATTATTAATGCTTAGAGTGAGGGTCTTACAACTTTAAATCAAATCAAGAGAAAAACTGATCTGTTGAACACTCTAGAAATGGAAATAAGGGGAAGAAGGGGAATTTTGAATATCCATCCTATAGTAAATGTGGAAAGAAACACCTTGGTACTTTCTTGAAGGGAATGAGAGTCTATTACATGTGTGGTAAAAAAGGCCACCAATCTCTTGATTTCTAGGGGAAGAAAGAAGCTACCGATGCTCAATGTTACAATTGCAGGGAGATGGGACAATATACAAATGAATGTCCTAAGCGTCAGGGGAACTTACCTCCAAAAATGCCAAGGGATCAAGGCCAAGATAATGGTATCACTACTACTGAGGTAGAAGCTTTGAACTACATGGTGGTAGGTAATTTAATAGTTTCCTAAAGTTTACAAAATGCTTTATTTGATTTTGGATCATTGCAATGTTTCCAATCTTCCCAGTTTTCTAAGAGAATTAGATATTTCCAACTTGATTTAACAAGGAAGTTGTCAGTTAAAACTCTTAATAGAAGTATCATCGCAACATAGTTTTGTGAATCCATTCCCATTAGAGCATATAAATGTTCTTTATCTACTGATCTCATCATCATACCTATGATTGAATTTGATATAATCCTCGATATGGATTGGAATTTGGACCATGATTCAATGATTTATGGTAAGAAGAAGGAGGTTACGATTTTTGATGACGATGATAATGAACACCTTATCGTTAGAGAAGAATCATCACAATCTAATTCTTATCTAGATCCACCCCCATTAGCTCAACTAAATTCAATTATTGGAGAGGAAGATAAGAAAATAACTATAAGTGAGGAAAATAATGTTCAAATAGAGTATGTACCTATTGTGAAATAATATGTTGATTTGTTTCCATAAGATTTACCTGGACATCCTCCAAAACGAGAAATTGAGTTTTCCTTTGATTTAATTCCGAGATCAAGGCCCATATAAAGGACCCCTTATAGAATGGCCATTGTGGAATTAGTGGAACAATAGAAACAACTAGAGGAATTGTTTAATAAGGGATTTATTCACCCTAGTGTTCCTCTATGGGGAGCCCCTGTCCTTTTTGTTAAGAAGAAAGACGGATCTATGAGGTTGTGCATAGACTACAGGGAGATCAATGCTATAAAAAAAAGAACAAGTATCCTCTACCTTGAATTGATGATTTGCTTGACCAACTGTAGGAGCTAAACACTTTTCAAAAACTGACCTTCGATCTGGAGACCATCAGTTGTTTGTGAAGAAGGAATACATTCCAATGACGGAATTTCGAACCATGTACGGGCATTACAAGTTCACTGTAATGCCTTTTGGATTGACAAATGAACCCTCTGTCTTCATGAATCTAATAAATAGAGTTTTCAAAGAATATCTTGATGACTTTTTAGTGGTATTTATTGATGATATATTAGTATACTCCAAAATCTATAAAGATCATGAAAATCACTTGCGCATTATCCTAAAGACTTTAAGAAGACATGAATTATTTGGGAAGTTTAGAAAGTGTGAATTCTGGCTTCAGGAGATTTCATTTCTTGGCCATATTTTATCAAAGGATAGGATCTCCATTAATCCTTCTAATACCAATGCAATCCAAGAATGGCCAGCACCGACAAGTATAACTGAGGTACACAACTTTATTGGTTTAGTAGGTTATTATCAATGTTTCGTCCAGAATTTTTCCTGGTTTGCTAACCCATTAACAAAGCTCACATGAAAAGGGGTAAAATTTGTTTGTACAAAAGAGTGTGTATAATGTTTTAATGAACTAAAAAGAAGATTATTCAATTCTCCTATATTTAATCTACCATCAGGGAATTATGGGTTTGTTATTTATAGTGATGATTCAAAGAAAGGACTTGGTTGTGTCCTTATGCAGAATGATAGGGTTATTACCTATGTATCATGACAGCTAAAAATTCATGAGGAAAACTATCCTACTCTTGATCTTTAGTTAGCAGCTATAATCTTTTCTTTGAAGATATAGAGACACTATCTCTATGGTGAAAAATGTGAGATATATACCGATCACAAGAGATTAATGTATATTTTCTCACAAAAAGAACTCAACATGAGCCAAAGGAGATGGCCTGAACTTCTCAGGTATTATGATTTCACTATACACTACCACTCAGGGAAGGAAAATAAGGTGGTAGATGATTTGAATAGAAAGGATCATGGATTTTTGAACAAGATGAGAGTTGTAAACGATCCTATATACATGGATCTAGAAAAGATATATATGGGAATCACCATGGAAGGGGAAACATCAATACTTTTTCAAATGGTTGTCAAACCATCTTTACTAAAAAGGATAAAGAGTTCTGAGACCGATGACGAAGAGTTTCAAAAGAATATTAAAGTTGTGAATGATGGGAGATTTAGTGACATTCTATATGAAGATGGAATTTTGAAATTTGGGAAGAGACTTTGTGTTCCCGATATACCTGATCTTAAAAGGGAATTTTTAGAAGATGCTCACAGTCCCAATTTCTCTATCCACCATGGGAGCACAAAAATGCATAAAGATTTGAAGCTTTTTGGTGGGACTACATGAAGAGGGAGATTGCTGATTTTGTGTCAAGATGTATGGTTTGTCAACAACTGAAAACTGGAAGGCAACAGCCTGGAGGAGTCATGCAACCTCTTCCCATACCTGAGTTGAAATGAGAGAATATTATGATGGACTTTTTTCATGGGACTACCAAAGACTCCTAGAAAAAATGATGCCATATGGGTCATTGTTGATCGTCTTTCCAAGTCAGCACATTTTATTGCTATAAGAGAATATTTTCCACTGGAATATTAGCAAGAATAAATATTAATGATGTTGTAAGACTTCATGGAGTACCACTATTGATTGTTTCTGAACATGATCCTCATTTTATATCTAGACTCTGGAAATGCCTTCAGAAAGCCTTGGATACAGATCTTCGTTTGGGCACTACCTACCACCCCCAAACTGATTGAAAATCATAATGGACTATAAAAACCATAGAAGACATGTTCATATCATGCTCACTTGACTTTTAAGGTATGTGGGATAAATATTTACCTCTGGAGGAATTCTCTTATAACAATAGCTTCTATTTAAGTATTCAGATGGCACCATATGATGAGTAATACAGATAGAGATGTCAGACACCAACCTGTTGGGATGAGGTTGGAGAAAGAAAACTCGTAGGCCCAGAACTTGTGGAGGAAATGATTTAAAAGGTGAAGGTAATCCAAAACCACATCAAAGCAGTTCAAAGTAGGAAGAAGAGCTATGCTGGAAATCGAAGGAAGTATTTGGAATTCTAGGTAGGAGATCATGTTTTCCTGAAGGTATCTCCATGTAAGGGTGTTATACGTTTCAGTAAGAAGGGAAAGTTGAGTCCCAGGTACATCGGACCTTTCGAAATTCAAGAATGAATTGGGGATTTAGCTTATTGGTTGGAAATTCCGCCAAGCCTCTCCAAAGTTCATGATGTGTTCCATGTATCAATATTGAGAAAATACATGGCTGACCCAATGCATATACTCACCTATGAGGAAGTAGAACTGGAACCCGATCTGTCTTATTTCAAATATCCCGTCAAGATTCTTGATATCAAATAACAAGTGTGGAGAAACCGGATTACTCGTCTGGTAAAAGTTATATGGAGAAACCATAAGATGGAAGCGGCAACATGGGAACCTGGGGAACTTATGATGAAGAACCACCCGAGTCTTTTTATGCAGTAATATTCTATAAATTTCAAGGATGAAATTATTTGAAGGAGTGTATAATGTGACACTCCATGCTTCCAAGGTACGCTTCTCTTTGAATAATACAATAGCGTGTGTTGTACACAACTTCGAGTTCTAACACACCCCAACAAATCAAACTACACGTTATTAATAGTAATACCCAATTTTTGAAATTTTATAAAATTTATCATTAAAAATGGAATTCATATTTTGATTCATAATATCAAAAATAGATTAGGGTGAATTTTTTGTATTTTTCTAAAAACGTCTCATTTGGGATGAATAGTGAAAATACTAAACATTAATTATAAAAAACTTTTTTAATAAATATAATTTATAGTGATAAATTAAAATATTGAGTGGTTTTAATGTATAACTAGACTATATTTTTTCCATTTAATCCAGTGTTGGTTATGGGACACAATTTCACATTTAGACTGGACATAATCAAGTGTTAATCTTTTAATAGTTAATATTTCTTAAAAATAAGCTTTTTGTTTTGACAATAAGAATTAATTTTAAATTAATTTCTTCCACTTCTGTGTTTTGAATTTAGAAAAATTGATTCCATATTTAGAATAATGATGACTAAATTCTGTAAATAGGTAACTTTTATTTTTGGACATTTTGAATAATTACTTCGGTAAATATTTTATTTATCATGGTTAAAGGGTAAATCCCGTAAATAAGGGTAAAATAATATTAAATTACCGTAAAACGTTTCCTAACCTTATTTTCTGATACATGTCTGACCATGGTCATCCTTGGGTCGATTTTGGGACCCCATGGAGCCACTTGTAAGTGATAATGACACTTTGTATTAATTAAGTTAAAGTAAACACAAAAATGAAATAAGCATATATATTTTTGTAAAACAATTTTTACATAAATGTATACATGTTATATATTCGACTATAAATATTAATTAGAAATATAAAAAGATTTTATACAAAATGGTATTTTATTTATAATTTTTAGACAATAAATAATTTAATTTATTTACGACACAATGACGATGCAGTAATTACCGTATTAATGAAATATTAATATAATGGATATTATAAATATTTAAAAAAATGTAATTTGAGACTTTTTATGAATTATACTAATTTTATAGGTTACTATGAAATACTAGGGTTGGTTAGATGAATTTGTTTCGAAGCAATAATGCTATTATAAATTCAGAAAAAAAACAAAATATCAAATAGTGTTGAAATTGAAAAAATAGAGTTTTTAAAAAACATATAATATTATTAATTGATATTCTATTCCTCAAAATATAAGGTTTTTCCAAAGGACTTATTTTATGATAGTTATATCATTAATGAACCACTTGGTGTTATTTTGGCAGTTTATAGTACGTATATTAACCAAATAATATAAAATTACAAAAAGACATGGTAAATGTCGAACTAATTAACTAAGAGTTAAATCTAAACTATAAGGTTAATATAGTGACCCAATCCTTTCTCAAACTTATTGGTTGAAATTATTTCGACCCATACCCACCTTACACTCGAAATAAATTATTTTTGAGCCATTACAAACCGAATATGAATTTATTATAAAATAACACTTTATGTTTTTTCTAAGCTGTCCCTCACCCCTCTTATAAAATGGAACCCCACCTAGTCTCAAATTAACACCTTCAAAGCCTTTTGTATCAGCCAAACTCTACCCATATACAATCTCAACTGTCCTCCTTTAATCCTAGGGCCTTTCGTTAGTTATAAATCCAACCTAAAGAGCCCCTTTGATCAAATCAAATGGAAGAACCTGAAGAAGAGGTAAATATTTCATCACCTCTTTCATGTTCCTTTCTTCTTCCACTTCCCTTTTATTTGTTGTTTCTATTCTAAAATAATAAATCAAGTATATAATATATACTGTGACACTATTATAAATATGGTACAACCAAATTCATTATTCAATCCATCCTTTGAATGACATGCCACCATACGTGCGTACGTACGGCTTACCGTCTCCACGTCGTTGTGTAATTGTTATTCAATGCATTATATTTTGGATGGGTATAATAATTATGCGTAATTGATGTAAATAATAAATATAACATGATCATGATTCTGTATATATGATATAACATCCAATTATATATTATTTTAATATCAAACTATTGATATTGTCGCTCGTGCATACGTACGGATTATCGTCTCCACGAACGTGATGAGATTCATTCCCCATAGTATCCATTGAAGACTAATTTTCATTTAATGATTAAAAATAATGTTTAAATAAATGATATCATTCTGGATTTGAATAATATATATCCCGTCCATTACAAGTATGACTCAAATAACAAATAATATAAAGGAAAACGAATCCATTAATATCAGAAACGACGATAATACTAATATATTATTAACAAAGAAATATTAAAAGATCATAAATGATATAATATTAATGTATATTATTCTTTTATAATTTAATTACTATTATTTAACCATTATAAATTATTTTACCCCTCCTTAGACAAAAAAAAAGTGCAAGGTAAGGGTTAATTTGACAATCCCTTTATTATCCGAGGTTGTTTATATATAATTTTCTACTGGGATTTATTTATCATCAACATCCATGTTTCTTAAAAATGAATTCCAAAACATTTTTACTATTTACTAGAATATGGGGTAAAGTAATTTATACCCTTGTTTTACTTTTTATAAAATGTTTTGAACGGAATCTTTCCATCGTTTTCCAAACAAGGTACATTTTTACCTTTTCGATAAAATTAAGGTAAGAATGTCTTTTTTTAACTTATACGGTGGGTGCAGATATTTTCCACCATTATAACATCGTTTAAGATTCTCGTACATGCTTATAAGAATATTTCCAAATATAAAAGTTTTCTTTTATAATTAGGTGACTTTTAAATTATTTCAAAATAGAAAGAGATATTAATCTAAAAAGGTTTTGATTTCATCTATGTCAACATCTTTTGATAGATTTTAAGTTTATTTGAATTTGATTAATTATGATACAAATCATCCATATTGTATTGAATTTTTTGTGATTTGTTTGACTGTGGATGTGTTATTTTATACCATTCATGGTTTACGGATAAAGTATTGACATATACTATGGTAATTTTAATACGAATTGTTATGTTATGTTTAAAACTATTCATATGAGGAATGCCTTGGAAATTTTAAGTGATGGGTGGAGCCCGCTATAGCTCCTCGATGCATCGATAGGTCTCATGAGACAAAATAATGTCTTGGAACATTGCCCTGAAAAAATCTTTTTTGTAGTCTTGGAACAAGGCCCTGACTATGTGGTTATTATAGTCTAGCATCATGCATTCCATCATTCTGAAAGTGGTTATTGATATTACATGTGATTATTCGACTAGTATAATATCCATGTGAATAAGTAAATTGAATTATTTTATTTTATTTTTTCCATATTATGATGAAGTTCAAGATTAAAAGGATTTTTTTAGTTATACATTTCCTTAAATGTTTATACTTATTTATGAATGTTTCCGCTATATTGTTATTCTTACTGGGCATCGGAGCTCACCCCTTTATATGTTTTATTTTTCCCAGGTTGTGAAGAAGTATTTTATGAATAACCTGCAGGGATAGTCTAAGAGGATATGAGTGTGGACTAAGGAGACAATTTTTTTTGTTTTTTTTCAGTTTATCATGTAATGTAAGACTTATGAATGTATCTATTATATCCAAGGCTACTAAACTAATCGGTCTTTCGATACTTGATATTTTGTGATCATGCCAATGTTATGAAACAAGGCATTGAATCTAGGTAACTGGGGTCAGGGTGTTACATAGTAGCTCTACTAAATTCAATTATTATGGAAAAATGGAGTGAAATAG
This sequence comes from Viscum album, assembly GCA_963277665.1. NCBI lineage: Eukaryota > Viridiplantae > Streptophyta > Magnoliopsida > Santalales > Viscaceae > Viscum > Viscum album. The sequence goes on from OY728149.1 coordinate 108,698,490, forward strand.
CTATGTGTGAGGAAACGAATGCTCAAATAGAGGATGTACCTATTGTACAAGAATATGTTGATGTGTTAGTACAGGATGAACCTAGACATCCTCTATAATGGGAAATTTTGTTTTCTATTGACTTAATTCATGGTTCAAATCACATATTGAAGACCCCTTATAGAATGGACACGGTGTAATTAGTGGAACTAAAGAAACAACTATAATAATTTAGTAATTAAATATTTATTCACCATAGTATATCTCCATGGGTATCCCCTGATCTTTTTTTGGAAGATAAAGGATAGATCTAGGAGGTTGTGCAATGATTATTGGGAGATAAATTCTATAATAATAAATAACAAGTATCCACTACCTCCTATTGATAATTTATTTGATCAACTTCATGGAGATATATATTTTTTAAAGGGAGACCTATGATCTAGATATAATAAGTTCTGTATCAGGAAGGAAGTCACTCTAATGATAGCATTTCGAACCAAGTATGGCCATTACGAGTTTACAGTATGCCTTTAAGAATGACTATTGCACCTTATATTTTCATGGATATAATGAATAGAGTTTTCAATTAATATCTTGATGAATTTGTAGTAGTATTTATTTATTATATCTTGGTATACTAAAAAATATACAAAGATCATTTAAATCACGTGCGTGCTATTCTAAAAACACATAGAAGAAATTAATATTATGGGATGTTTAGAAAATGTGAATTCTGGATTCATTGAATTTCTTTTCTTGGCTATATTATCTCTAAGGATAAAATCCCTATTGATCCTTTAAAGATAACGGTAATCCAAGAATGGCCAGTTCCAATGATTATAACTAATGTATGCAATTTTATTTGTTTAGCAGTTTACTATCGGTGTTTCGTCCAGAATTTTTTCTGATTGGCTAACCCATTAACTAAGATCGCATGTAAAGGGGTTAATTTTTTTTGGAAAAAAGGGTTTGAATAATGTTTTGAATAATTTAATAGAATATTAGGAAATGCTCTTATCTTGACTCTACCATCAGGAAATGATGGGTTTGTTATTTATAGTGTGGCGTCAAAAAAATAACTTGATTGTGTCCTTATACAAAATGATAGAGTTATTTCCTATGCATCTAGGTAGATAATAATTCATGAACAAAACTATCAAACTTATGATCTTGAGTTAGCATCAAAAATAATTTCTCTGAAGATATGGAGACATTATCTCTATGGTGAAAAGTGTAAGATATATACTGATCACAAGGGTTTGAAGTATATTTTCTCACAAAAATAACACAACATGAGGCAAAGGCAATGACTTGAACTACTAAAGTATTATAGATTGCACAATACACTACCGCCTGGGGAATTAAAATAAGGTGCATGATGATTTGAGTAGAAATGATCAGGGAGTTCTGTAAAAGATGAGAGATGAAAGTGTTCCTATGTTCATGGATCTACTAAAGATGGTTATACGAATAAACAAGGAAGGTGAAACATAAAAAAAATTCAAATGGTTTCCAAACAATCTTTACTATAAAAGGATAAAAAGTTCTCAGACTGATGATGATGGGTTTTAAAAGGAAATAAAATCTATTAATGAAGGGATATTAGATGAATATGTATATAAAGATGGAATTTTGAATTCTGGGAAGTGGATTTTTGTTCCAGATATACCTAATCTAAAAAGGGAGTTGTTGGATGATGCTCATTGCACTAATTTCTCTATAAACCCTTTAAGCACTAGGATGTATATATATTTAAAGAAACACTTTTGGTTTGACAATTTGAAAAGGGATATTTCTAATTATGTGTCAATATGTTTGGTTAGTCAACATGTGAAGGCGGAAAGACAACATCCTAGAGTATTCATGCAACCTCTTCCTATACTTAAGTAGAAATTGGACGATATAAAGATATACTTTTTCATGGGGATAGAAATGACTCCTATAAGGAATGATGCACTATGGGTTATTATTGATCATCTTACCAAGTCAGAACATTTGTTTTCTATAAGAGGAGATTTACCACTTGAATGTTTAGAAAGACTATATATTAATGAATTTTTAAGACTTCATGGTGTACCCCTATCGATTGTTTCTAATCGTGATCCCAATTTTATATCAATATTCTGAAAAAGTATTCACAAATCCCTTGATACTGAACTTCATTTGAGAAATTCCTACCAACTTAAAACAGATGGACATTTAGAACAGACTATTCAAACCATAGAAGACATGTTAAGATCTTGGTCACATGACTTTCAGGGTATATGTGATCAGTATTTACCTATGGAATGATTATTATATAACTATAGCTTCCATTCAAGTATTCAGATGGTGCCATATGAAGAGTTATACAGAAAGAGATATCACACACCAACTTGTTAGGATGATGTTGCTGAAAGAAAACTCATAGGCCCAGAAATTGTTGAGGAATCAATAAAAGAGGTGAAGATTATCCAAACCCACATCAAAGCAGATCAAAGTAGGAAAAATATCTATGATAATAGATGAAGGATGTATTTGGAACTTCAAGTAAGAGATCATGTTTTCTTGATGGTCTCTCCAGGGAAGGGTGTTATATGATTCGGTAAAATGGGGTAATTACGTCCCAGGTAAATCGGGCCTTTCATATTCTAAAACAAATTGGAGTTGTAGCTTACCATTTGTAAATGCCTCCAAGTCTCTCCTAAGTTCAAGTTGAGTTCCACATATCACTGTTGAGAAATACGTGTCCGACCCAATGCATGTACTCACTTTTGAAGATATAGAACTAGAGCTTGAGATATACTATTGTGAATAGCCTATCAAGATTCTTGACACTGAAGAACATGTGTTCAGAAACTGGATGACTCGTCTAGTAATTGTTCTTTGGAGAAACCATAGATTAAAATTGCCAACGTGGGAACCTGAAGATCATATGGTGAAGAACCATCTGAATCATTTTATGCAGTAATATTATAGAAAATATTTATGATGAAATTGTTTGGAGGGATGAATTCAACACCTCAAGAATCCACGGTATGCTTCTCTTTGAATAATACAATAGATTGATTTGTACGCAGCTCCGAGTTCTAGCACACCATTACTAATCAAACTAGCCATTTAAAATGTAGTTATGAATAGTAATACCCACTTTTTGAAATTTAATAAATTTTATTTTTTAAAATAGAATTATTTATTGGACTCAAAATATTAACATTTTCTTATAGTGATTTTTTGCTATATTTCTAAAAACAATCAATTTTTTATGAATAGTTCCAAACACTGTGTTATTGTTTAAAACCGAATTTTTATTTAAATAATTTTTTATTTTAAATATATATTTAAGTAAAAATATATACATAATACCTATATTAGTCCAATTTAATTCATTAGACTCATTTTATAATAAGATAAGACATATAATATTTTATTGAACTTTTTAACATCTTTTACCCACCTTCTATGAACATTTGCAAATTTGTATAAATGGTAATGTTAGAGCTTCTGTGAATTGAATTTCAAAAATATAACAGGCACAAGTTTCTTCAGTAAGTAAAATGTGGTTTAGCACATTGAAAATGATTATTTTTGAATAGTAACTTTTGAATTTTATTTACCACGGTTAAAATCAAATAAAGTAATTAAATGTATGAATAATATTATAATAATGTAAAATTATCATAAACATGTTCTAATTCTATTGGATAAGTGTATCTCAGCCTAAATAAACCTTAGGAAAAAAATATGATCTATTTCGATCCACTTGGATTTGATTAGGATATTAATTATATTTTATTTAAAGATGAGTTAAAAGCATTAAATTCATATTTTAGTTACTAAACCATTGAAATATAAGGTTAAAAAATATCAATTTCACTATAAATATTCATTAGAAAGATAAAAATCTTTCCTATAACATGGTATTTTATTTATAATTTTTATACATTAAATAACTAAATTTATTTATGACACATTGATGATGTAGTAATTACTTCATTAATAAATGATTAAAATAAATAATATTATAAATATTAAAATAATTGTAAATTGAAACTTTTTATGTCATACATGAACATTATAGATTAATATTATATTTTTTGATTAATTAAATGTATTTATTTAGAAAAAATCAAGTTGGTATGTCTTTAAACAAAATCAATTACTAAATAGTGACAAATTGACATAAATGAGTTTTTGAAACAAATACTATTTTATTAGATTATATAATAATCCTAAAAATCTAATATTCGGCCAAAAGACATACATAATGTTACATATTTAATTTAAGAACCACTTTAGGTTCACTTTTCATTTTACAGTATGTTTATAAACCATATAATGTAAGAATACCAGAAGACATGGTAAGAGTTAAACTACCAACTAAGGGATAAATCTAAAAGATATGGTTAATATGGAATCCAAACATGTATAAAACCAATTGGTTGAGGGATTTTTGACCCATCTCCATGTTATACTTTTAATAAATAAATTTTGAGCTATAGAAAACATTTTATAATAAATTAATTTATCATGCTTTTTCTAAAATGCCCCTCACATCTCTTATAAAAGGGAACTTACCATCTCTTAAATTAACACATCCAAAACCATTTGGCTCGACCAAAACATGAAACAATATCCTCCAAACTGCCCTAACATAAACCTAGAGGCCTTATATTGATTTTAAATACAACTTAAGGAGTCACTTTGTTCATATCAAAAGGAATCACTCATAGAAGAGATAATTATTTTATCACCTCTTTCAAAGTTCTTTTCTTCTTCTACTTCCTCTTTCTTTGTTTTTCCATAAGAAATAATAAATCCACTACCATCTAAATACTGATATGTTATTATAGATATAGTAATACCATATTTATTATTCAATCCATCCTACAAATGAAAAATCCAACATGCGTGTGTACGTACGACTTACCGTCTCCACGTCATGGTGTAATTTGTTGTTCAACACTACATTATTTGAATGGGTAAAAAACTATTATAATTGATTTAAATATTAAATATTACATGTTAATTATATATATATATATGATATACCATACAATTATATAATATTTCACAATCAATAGAATGATATTATTGCTCGATCATATGTACACCTTACCGTCTTCACAAAGCGATGAGATCCATTCCCCATCATAACCATTCAATAATAATTATCACTTGATAATTAAAAATAATTTTTAAGAACATAAAATAATTTTGGATATGAAAAAAATACATACTATCCATAACAAACATGACTTAGGTAACAATACATATAAAGTAAAATGAAACTATTATCACCTAAAATAATGATAATACTGAAATATTATTAACAATGTAATATTAGAAGATCATATATGATATCATATTTGTATATGTAGTTCTTGTATAATTTAATAACAATAATTTAACCACTATATAGTAGGTTAACGTACCCTCAAATAAAGAAAAGTACAAGGTAAGGGTTAATCTCACATGCACATTATTATTCGAGGTTGTTGATCTGAAAGTATCTATTGGGAATTATTTATAATCCACATCCATGTTTATTAAAAAGGTATTTTAAAAAAATTGTTTTTTCATTGACTATGGTTTAAATATTTTATACCCTTGTTTTACTTTTTATAAAATGTTTTGAAAGGAATCTTATAGTTGTTTTCCAAACAAGGCACTTTATGGCCATTTGGACAAATTAAGGAAATTTTTTTTTCTAACTTATATGGGGGTGCGGCTATTTTCCACCATTATAACACCTTAAAAGATTCCATTATATTATTATAATAGTATTTACAAAATAAATATTTTATTTTATAATTATGTGACTTTTAAGAGATTTCAATGTAGAAAAATATATTTCTCTAAAATATTTTCTGTACTGATTTCTTGTATGTCAACATCTATTGTTGGATTATATGTTTAATTAATGTTGATTAACAATAATAAAATATTCCCTTTTGTATTGATAGTTTTATGATATATTTGAATGTGGATGCTCTATTTTTATGTCATTCATGGTTTATGGTTAAATTATTAACATTTCTTATGCTAGTTTTATATGAATGTTTGTGTTATGATTCACCATTTTCATATGAAGAATGTGTTGGACATTGTATGTGATATGTGGGGCCCATTGTCGTCTTAGCATGAGGTCTTGACTATGTGGTTATGATGTCCAGCACTATGAATTCTATCGTTATGATATTAGATATTGATATTACATGTGATTATTCAACTAGTAGAATATCCATGTGAATTAGGGAATGGAATTATTTGATTTATCTTTGACATATTATGTTGATGTTTCAATTTAAAAGTTTTTTGTTTTAGTCTTATCAATCGCCTTAAATGATCATGCTTATTTAGGATATTTTTCACTATATTGTTATCCTTGCCCAGCATCTGAGCTCACTCCATTATTTTGTTTTATTTTTTATAGGATGTGAAGAATAAAACTATGACAGACTTGTAAGGATAGGATAAGGGATATGAGTGTTTTCAAAGAGACACAATTTTATTTCAATTGATAATGTAACTCAAAACTTATGTATGTATCTAGTAATTCCAAGGCTACTAAACTGATCAATATTTTAGGACCAGATCTCTTATGATCATTCTAATGTTATGTAATAATGCATCGACTCTGGGTAATTGTGGTCGGGGCGTTACAGTTGTTATCAACGGAATATTAGTACAAATTTTGAAAACTTGATTTAGAAAAAATCTGATTAGAGACCATTACCCTAAGATAGAATATGAGGATTAGTATATAAGAACTTCCTAAAAATTTGGAAATGTATATATTATATGGGTTTTCAAAGAAATACATCCTTGTATTGATACTACAAGTGGATTTTGTTTTTGGACAGATGTACCTATGTGTGAAAACTCTGACAGGGAGTTTCACACCCGACTAGGGGTATCTGGGTACATGAAAACAGGCCTTACTGCGCAACTAGTTTAATACTCCTGGAGCATAAGCTTATGATAATTACCATTTTATTTACAAACCATTATAAAGTGTTTATGTGTAAGTAAATCCCCCATGAAAACAATTTATTATTACTTATTATATGTATAAACTTCTCAATTTATGTTATGTATTTTACAAGTTTAGAATTATGCATTGCGATTCATAAAATAATCTAGTGTATGACATTGTTTATAAATCAAACCTAGAAGAAGGAATGGAAACTGTATCAATGAATTTAATCCATGTATGAATATTGATACTACTCAAGATAATTATAGTGGATCTGGTGATGAAAATGGTGTTTAATATCTTATAACCATACTGGGAGAACTCACTCAGGTTATGAATAATAACCTTACCCGTACAGAGCCCCCGGATCTACAACATGGATGATCAATGTTAGACCGCTTCATGAGTAAAAAAACCACCAACATTAAATGGGATTAAAAATCCATTTGTATCTAAGCAATGTATAATTTTCTTAGAGAATTTATATCTTGCTTTAGGGAGTAGTGAAAGGGAAAATCTGTCATAGAAGCTAATCGCATCTCAGGAGATGCAGATCAATGGTGTTCATTAATTCAAAATATATAGGAGGATGAAGAAGTATTAAATATGGAATGGATAGAGTTTAAAAATATTTTCATAGAAAAATAGTTTCCATGTGAACATCAAGTGGATATAGAAATAAATGTTTTTGTTTTTTAGGCAAAATGAGGATAAGGGTGTCTCCAAGATTGAGGCTAACATTATAAGGTTAGGAAGGTATACTTCTGATTATATGCGTAACCCAAGAATTATGATTGATCGATTCTCTGATGGGTTAAAACCATTTCTCTGATGAGAATTAGTCTCACAATCCTTCTCATTGTATGAAGATATATTCTCATGTGTTATCAAGATCGAAAATAAATTCTCTAAGTCTTATGACTTTAAAGAGAATTAGGAGAAGATGATATCCACTTAACACTCATGAAAATGAAATAATGGGAAATAGGGAAAAGTTGAATTTCCACCCTACAATAAATGTGTGAATAAACACCTCAATAATTCCTAAAGGGAATGGAAGTTTTTTACAAGTGTGTAGAAAAATGCCACGATGATCATGATTCCAATTGGAAGAGAGAAGCTACAAATGTTCAATCCAATAATTGTAAAGAGATGGGACATTATGCAAATGAATTTTCCAATAATCAAGTAATGTTTCCCTAGAAAATGAAATGGGAGAAGGGCTAAGATTATTGAATCACTACTTATGAGGTTGAAGGTCATAATGATGTGGTGGAAAGTGCATTAATTGGTTCTCAAAAATATCCGATGAATTATTTGATTCTATATCATCACATTCTATCTTATCCTCCTAGTTTTCCATGAAAATTAGATATTTCCAATTTGACTTATTAAGGGAGATATTAGTAAAAACTCTTAAGGGAAGTAACATTGAAACAATGTTTTATCAATAAGATACCATTATGCCATATAAACATGCGTTATCCATTGATTTTATTGCCATGCCCAGAATTAAATTTTATATAATCCTCGCTATGGATTGGCTTTCAGACCATGATGTGAAACTTTATTGTATGAAGAAGGAGGTTGAAATATTTTATGATGATAAGAAATATATTATCTTTAGAGAATAAACATCACCATCTAATTCTCATATAGATTCACACCCAGCAGCTCTGCTAAATTAAATTATTGGGGAGTAAGGGAGTGAAATAACTATGGGTAAGTAAAGGAATTCTCAAATAGAGGATGTACCTGTTGTGCAAAAATATGTTGATGTATTTCCGGAGGATTTACCTGGACATCCTCCTGAACAGTAAATTGAGTTTTCCATTGGCTTAATTCCTAGTTCAAGGCCTATATCGAAGACCCCTTATAGAATGGACACCAGGTAATTAGTGGAACTAAAGAAACAACTAGAGGAATTGAGTAACACAGAATTTATTCACCCTAGTGTTTCACTATGGGGAGCCACTATTCTTTTATTTTAAGGAGAAAGATAGATCTATGAGGTAGTGAATTGACTACAGGGAGATCAATGTTATAACAGTAAATAATAATTATCCCTAACCTCTCATTGATTATTTATTTGATCAACTTCATGGATTTAAATATTTTTCAAAGATTGACCTTCGATCTGGATTTCATCATTTGTGCATGAGGAAGGAAGACACTCCAAAGGCATCATTATGAACTAGCTATGGGCATTACAAGTTTAAAGTAATGCCTTTTGGACTTACTAATGCAACATCTATTTTCATGGATCTAATGAATAATGTTTTCAAAGAATATATTTATATCTTTGTAGAAGTATTTTTTGATGATATCTTTTTATATTCGAAAATCTATGAAGATCATGAAAATCACTTGCGCGTTATTGTGAAAACTCTAAGAAGAAATGAATTATATGGGATGTTTAGAAAGTGTGAATTATGCCTTCTTGAAATTTCATTTCTTGGTCATATTGTCTCTAAGGATGGAATCTATGGTGTTCCTTTGAAGAAAAGTTCAATCCAATAATGGCCAGTACCAAAGAGTATAACTGAGGTACATAGTATTATTGGTTTATTAGGTTACTATCGGCATTTGGACTTGATTTTTTCCTGATTTTCTAACCCATGAACCAATATCACACGTAAAGGGGTTAAATTTGTTTTTACAAAAGAGTGTGAAAAATGTTTTGAATAATTGAGTAGAATATTTGTCAATCCTATTATATTGACTCTATCATCGGGGAATGATGGGTTTTTTATTTATAGTGATGAATCAGAGAATGTACTTTGTTGTGTCATAATGCAGAATGATAGAGTTATTGGTTATGTATCACAGTAGCTAAAAATTCATGAACAAAACTATCCCACCCATGATCTTGAGTTAGAAGCTATAATAAATACTTTGAAGATATAGAGACATTATATCTATGGGGAAAATGTGAGATATATAATCATCGCAAGAGTCTGAAGTATATTTTCTCCTAGAAAGAACTCAACTTGAGGCAAAGGCGATGGATTGAACTTCTCATGGATTATGATTACACAATGCACTTTCACCCGGGGAATGAAAATTAGGTGGAAGATGCTTTGAGCAAAAAGGATCATGGAGTTATGAACAAGATGAGAGTTGAAATGGATCTTATGTTCACGGACCTAGTAAATATGGATATGGGAATAATTATTCAAGGTAAAACATCAACACTTTTTCAAATGGTTCAAAAACCATCATTACATGAAAGGATAAAAAGTTGTCATACTGATGATGAGGAGTTTCAAAAGAAAATTAAATATGTTCATGATGAAATATTGGTTGACTTATTTTATGAAAATGAAATTTTGAAATTTGAGGAGAGGGTTTGTATTCTAAATATACCTAATCTAAAAATGGAATTGTTGGATGATTCACATAGCTCCAATTTCTCTATAAACCCTGGAATCACTAAGATGTATAAAGATGTGAAGGAACATTTTTAGAGGGACAACATAAAGAGGGATATTTCTGATTATATGTCAAGATGTAAAGTTTGTCAACATGTGAAGGCTAAAAGGAAACATACTAAAGGAGTCATGAAACCTCTTCACATACCTGAGTGGAAATGGGATGATATTACGATGGACCTTTTCATGGGGACACCAGAGAATTCTAGAAGGAATGTTGCAATATGGGTCTTTTTTTATTGTCTTACCAAGTCATCAAATTTTATTGCTATAAGATATGATTTACCACTTTAGAGTTTAGGAAGAAAATATATTAGTGAACATGTAAGACTTCATGGTGTACCCCAATCGATTGTTTCTTATCGTGATCCTCATTTTACATAAAGATTTTGCAGAGGTATTCATTATTCCCTATATACTTATCTCTATTTGATCACTGCCTACCACCCTCAAACTGATGGAAAATCAGAAAAGACTATTCAAACCTTAGAAGACATGTTGAGATCTTTCTCACTTGACTTTCAAGGTATAGGGGATTAATATTTACCTATGGTCGAATTTTCCTATAACAATAGCTTCCATTAAAGTATTCAGATGGAACTATATGAAGTGTTATATGGAAAGAGATGTTACACTCCAAGCTATTGGGATGATTTTGGTGGAAGTAAACTGGTAGGCCTAGAACATGTTGAGTAAATAATGGAAAATGTGAATATTATCCAAAACCACATCAAAGCTACTGAAAGTAGGCAAAATAGATATGCAGGTAACCAAAGGAAGGATTTGGAACTCCAAGTAGGAGATCATGTTTTCTTGATGGTATCTCCATGGAAGGGTGTTATACGATTTGGTAAGAATGGTAAATTAAGTCCTAGGTGCAACAGACATTTTGAAATTATAGAATGAATTGTAGTTTTAGCTTATCGTTTTGAAATGTTGATAAGTCTTTATAAAGTTCATGAGGTGTTCCATGTATCACTATTGAGAAAATACATTTCTGCCCCAATGTATGTACTCATATATATCAAAACAGAACTTGAACATGATATGCCTTATTGTGGAGATCCTATCAAGATTCTTGATATCAGAGAACAAGTGTTGGGAAACCGGACGACTCGTCTATTACATGTTCTTTAGAGAAACCATAAAATGGTAGAGGCAATGTGGGAACCTGAGCAACTTATGAGGAAGAACCCAAAAAATCATTATATAGAGTAATATACTAGAAAATTTCTACGATGCAATTATTTGAAAGGGGGACGAATGTAAGACCCCAATATTCCACGATATACATCTCTTTGAATAATATAATAGCTTGTGTGGTATGCAGCTTTGAGTGCTAGCACACCACGACCAAACAAAATATACTTTTTAAAAAGTAGTTATGAATAGTAAAACACACTTTTTGAAATTTGATAAATTTTATTATTCAAAATGAACTTCATTTTTAGATTCAGAATTTCAAAATTAGCTTATGGTCAATTTGTTTTTGTATTTTTATGAAAACATTCGATTTTTAATGAATAGTGAAATATACTATGTTATTGTTTAAAACCATATTTTTGTTTAAATAATTATTTTTAATTTAAATTTATTTTGAAGTCAAAATAGATACATAATACCTATATTAGCTTAATGTAATTCATTGTAACCATTTTATAATAACATGATACTTGAAATATTTCATTAAACTTTTTAACATCTTTAACACACCTTCTAGGCACATTTGAAAATTTTCCTAATACATAATATTACCACTTCTATTAATTGAATTTAAAAAATATGATAGAAACAGTTGTAATCAGTAAGTAAAATTTGGTTCAATCAGATGAAAATAATTTCTGGTGAATAGTAACTTTTTAATTTTATTTACCACGGTTAAAAGTAAATAAGGTAATCAAATATTAAAATAATATTATAATAATATAAAATTTCCCAAAAACATGTCCTAATTCTATTTGATAATAGTATTTAGACCAAAATCAACCTTATTAAAAAATTATGATCCTTTTTGATCCACTTTTATTAAATTAGGATATTTATTATATTTTATTTAAAAAAGAGTTAAAATTTTTAAATTCAAATTTAAATAACTAAAATATTTTTAATATTGGGTTATACATATGATAAATTCGGTTATCAATATTCATTAGAAATATAAAAATATTTCCTACATCAAGGTATTTCATTTATAATTTTAAGACATTAAATAACTAAATTTATTTATGACATAATGATGTTGTTGTAATTTCCTTTTTAATGATAGATTGAAATAAATAATATTTTATATATTAAAATAAATTTAAGTTAAAACTTTTGATGTCATCCATCAATTTTATAGGTTAATATGATATGTTAGTATTAATTAAATGTATTTGTTTCGAATGAATCAGGTTTTCATGTCTTTAATAAAAATCAATCACAAAATAGTGTCAAAATTGACATATATGAGTTTTTAAAACAAATACTATTTTATTAAATTATATAATAATCCTAAAAATATAAGCTTCATCCAAATTACGTATAAAATGTTAAAAATATTATTAATGAACCACTTGATATTCTTTTGGCATTTTATAATATTTTTATTAACCATATAGTGTAAGAATATAAGAAGACATGGTAAGACATGAACTATTAAACTAAGGGTTAAATCTAAGAAGATAAGGTCAATATGATGCCCTAAACAAGTATAAAACATATTGGTTGAGAAATTAAATCCATCACCATATTATCCTCTAAATAAATCAATGTAGAGTTATTTGAAACCGAAATACATTTTATAATAAATTAATATTTCAAACATTTCATAAAATGGCCCTCACCTCTCTTATAAAAGGGAGCTATCCCTTCTCTTAAATTCACAACTCTAAACCCATTCAGCTTGGCCAAACCCTAACAAAATCTCCTTCCAACTACCCCTACATAATCTTAGAGGCCTTAAATGGATCCCAAATCAAACCTATGGAGTCCTTTTGTTCAAATCAAAAGGAAGCACCCAAAGAAAAGATAATAATTTTGTATCCTCTTTCAAAGTTTTTTTTCCACTTCTACTTCCACTTTCATTTTTTTTCCTCTCAAAAATAATTACTCTATACCATCTACATATTGATATGTTATGATAAATATCGTATTACTATATTAATTAATCTATCAATCCTATGAATTAAAAATCTATCATGTCTGCGTACATACGACTTATCGTCTCTATGTAATGGTGTAGTTTGTTATTCAACACTAAATTATTTGGATGGAAATAATAATGAGTATAATTTATTTAAATAATAAATATAACATGTTAATTTTTCATTATATATAATATACCATTCAATTATATTCCATTTCACAATCAATATTATGATATTTTTTATTGTATGTCCGTAAGGATTACCGTTTCTATGACACGATGAGATTCATTCCCCATCGTAACCATTAAAGAATAATATTCATTTGATACATAAAAATAATGTTTAATAACTTAATATAATTATTTACATGATTAAAATACATCTTATCCATAACATAACATTACTTACATAACAAAAACTATACAGGAAAACGAAACAGTTAACATCTTAAAAAAATTATAATACTAAATATTTATAAACAAAGTAATATTAGAGGATCATATATGATATCATATTTTTGTATGTGTTTATTATGTAATTTAATAACAATTTTTTAACCATTATATAGGTGGTTAACATGCCCTTTAGTGAGGAAAATTATAAGGTAAGGGTTAATCTTACAATCACACTATTATTTCAAGTTTTGATGTGTAAATAGCTACTAGGACTTTTTTATCATCCACATCCATGTTTCCAAAAAATGTATTTTAATTCATTTTTACTATTTCCAATTAGATGGGTTAAATTTATTTATACCTTTTTTACTTTTTAAAAAAATGATAGGAATCGTTCTGTCATTTCCAAGACAAGGTACTCTATCTATTTTTCGATAAATTAAGGAAAGAATGTTTCTATCATATACGGTGTGTGAGGCTATTTTATTCTATTATAACACCTTTGAAGCTTCCTTATAATCTTATGAGAATATTTTCAAATTAAATTTATTCTTTTAAAATTATGTGAATTTTAAACGATTTCAAAGAATAAATAAATAATTCACTGAAATAGTTTTTGGATTGATTTCATCTGTGTCAACATTTTTTATTGGATTTTATGTTTAATTGAAGTTGGTTTATAATGATTCAATACTCCCTATTGTATTCATAGTTTTATGATATGTTTGATTGTGGATGTTTTATTTTTATGTAATTTATGGTCTATGGTAAATGTATTATCATTTCATATGATATTTTAATATAAATATTTATGTTATGTTTCACTCCTTTCATATGAGGAGATCATTGGATGTAATCAGTGATGGGCAGGGCCTGCTATTGCCCCTCTATGCATCATTTGGTCTCATGAGGAAAACTATGGTCTTTTCATAAGGCCTTGACAATATTTTCATTTTTAGTCTTGGCATGAGGTCTTGACTATGTGGTTATTATGTTCGGCATTATGAATTCCATCATTATGAGATTAGCTATAGACAATATATGTGATTATTCAACAAGTAGAATATCAATGTGAATATGTAAATTGAATTATTTGATTTATATATTCCATATTATGTTGATTTTTATGTTTAAAAGTCTTGTGTTTAGTCTTATATATTTCCTTAAATTTTCATGATTATTTATGATAGTTTTCGCTATATTATTAGCATTATTGGGTACCTAAGATCACCCCTTTCTTATGTTTTATTTTTCCCATGTTATGAAGAAGTATATTATGACTGACCTACAAGGATATTCTAAAGGATATTAGTGTGTTCAAATAATACACAATGTTTTTCTTTCATTTCATAATGAAATTCAAATCTTATGTATGAATCTATTACTTCCAATGCAACTAAACCGATCTGTCTTTCGGGACTTGATCTCTTGTAATCATGCCAATTTTATGGAATAATGCACCGACTCTGGGTAACAGGGGTCGGGGAATTACAGTTGGTATCAAATTAATTTTAGTATAAATCTTGGAAACTCAATATAGACACACTTTGATAAGAGAAAATTACCCTAACATAGAATTTGCAGATTAGTATAGAAGAACATCCAAAAAAGTTTGTAATGTACATATTATGTGGGTTTTCCAAGAAATAAATCCATTTCTAGATACTACAAATGAAAATGGTTCTGGAAAAAATTTACTTAGTAGTGAAAACACCAACAAGGAGTTTCGGGCTCGGACCGGGGTATCCTGGTACACAACAATGGGCATTACTGCACACCTGGTTTGACACTCCTAGGGATATTCTTAGGATAATTCTCATTTTCTTTGTAAACCATTACGAAGTATTTTTTTTGTAAATAATTCCCCAAAGAAATTTTTTTATGATTATGGATTATATGCATAAACTGTTCAATTTATTTTATGTATTTTACATCTTTGGAATTATTTATTGTGATTTATAAACAAATCTCTTGTATTCCATTGTTTAGAAATGGATCCTAGTGGAAAGAATAGAATTTATATCAATTCACATAATCCATGTAGGTATTTCCCCCTATTTAAGATAATTATTGTTGAACTAGTGATGCAACTGGTGCTGAACAGGTCATAACCATACTCGAAAAACTCACTCGTGTTATGATTAATAACCTTACCCATATAGAGAACCCTAATCCACTACGCGGAGGATCAATATTAGATCGCTTCATGAGGTAAAAACCACCAACAATCATGGTGACTAAAAATGCATTTGTAGATGAACAATGGATATGTTCTTTTGAGAAAATATTTAATTCTTTGGCGAGTAGAGAAAGGGAAAAATTATCATGAAGGTTTATCACCTCTCAGGAGATGCAAATCAATGGTTGTATTAATTCAAAACCCAATGTTTTATGAAGAAGTATCAAATATTTAATGGAGGGAGATTAAAGATATTTTCTTAGAAAAATATATTCCTTGTAAACATCGATCAGATATCAAGAGGTAATTTTTCAGTCTTAGGAAAATGGAGGATAAGAATTTCATAAGGTAAGAGGATAACTTTACAAGGTTATCAAGGCATGCATCAAATATATACATAACCCAATAAGTAAGACTAATTAATTATTTTATGGGTTAAAAAATTCAACAACGAGAATTAGTCTCACAATTCTTCTTATCATTCGATGATATAGTCTCATGTGCTATCAAGACAGAAAAGAAATTCTCAAATTCATATGACTTTTGTGAGAGGCAAGCGAAGAACAGATCTGGTGAACACTCTTGAAAAAGAAATATGTGTAAGAGGGGAAAATTTGTATTTACACACTGTAGTAAATGTGGGAAGAAACACCTCGGTAATTGCATGAAGGGAATGGGAGTTTCTTACATATGTGGAGAAAATTTCCACCAGGCTCATGATTATAATGGGAAGAAAGAAGTTACCAATTTTCAATTCTATAATTGTAAAAAGATGGTACATTATGAAATTATTATCCTAAGTGTCATGGATATTTTCCCTAGAAATATAAAAGGGAGCAAGGCCAAGCTTATATGATCACTATTGTTGTGGTTGAAGTTCCTAATGGTGTGGTGGAAGTTACTTGAATCATTTCCTCAAAATTATCCAATTATTTGTCTGATTCTGGATCATCACAATCTTTCATATCTTCCCAGTTTTACATGAAAATTAGATTTTTCCAATTTTAGTTATTAAGGGTGTTTTCAGTTAAAACCCCTAGTGGAATTATCATTTCAACAAAGTTTTATCAAGAAGTTACCATTATGACATATAAACGTTCTTTATCTATTGATTTCATTGTCATACCCATGATTGAATTTGATATAATCCTCAGTATGGATTGGCATTCATAGCATGATTTAAAATTTTTTTATGAGAAGTAGGATGTTACAATTTTTTATGATGATAAGGAATCACTTGTCTTCATATCAGAAATATCCCCATATGATTCTCATCTATATCTACCACTAATAGCTCTTCTAAATTCAATTATTGGGGAGAAAGGATGTGAAATAACTATGGGTGAGGAAAGGAATGATCAAATTGAGGATGTAATTATTATGAAAGAATATGTTGATGTGTTTCCAGAGGATTTACCTAGACATCCTCTAGATTGAAAAACTATATTTTTTATTGACTTAATTCTTAGTTCAAGGTCGATATCGTAAACCCATTATATAATGTCCACGGTGGAATTAGTGGAACTAAATGAACAACTAGAAGAATTAATTAATAAAGGATTTTTTCACCCTAGTGTTTCACCTTGGGGATCCCATGTTCTTTTTGTTAAGATTAAAAATGGATCTATGATATTGTACATTGACTATAGGGGGATCAACACTATAATAATAAAGAACAAGTATCCTCTACCTCGCACTAATGATTTATTTTATCATCTTCATTGGATAAATATTTTTCAAAGATTGGCCTTCGATCTAGATATCATCAGTTGTGCATGAGGAAGGGAGACATTCTTAGGAAATCATTTCGAACCAAGTATGGGCATTACAAGTTTAAAGTAATTTTATTTGGACTGACGAATTCACCTTCTTTTTTCATGGATCTAATGAATAGGGTTTTCAAGGAACATCTTGTTGAATTTCTAGTAGTATTTATTAATGATATCTTAGTATACTTCAAAAGCTATAAAAATCATGAAAATAACATGCACAATATTCTAAAAACTCTTAGAAGAAATCAATTATAGGGGATGTTTAGAAAAGTGATTTTTGGATTCAAAATATTTCTTTTCATTTCCATATTGTCTCTAAGAATGGAATCATTGTTGATCCTTTAAAGACAAGGGCAATCAAAGAATGGCCAGAACCAAAGACTATAATAGAGGTACACTGTTTTATTGGTTTAACAGGTTACTATCAGTGTTTCGCCCAGAATGTTTCCCGATTGGCTAACCAATTAACCAAGATCACACGTATAGGGGTTAATTTTGATGGTAGAAAAGAGTGAGAATAATGTTTTGAATAATTTAGGAATATATTAATCAATTATCTTATATTTAATCTACTAATGGGGAATGATGGTTTTTTTATTTATAGTGATGAATCAATTAATGGACATGGTTGTGTCAATATGCATAATGATAGAGTTATTGCCTATGCATCACGGCTTCTATAAATTCATGAACAAAACTATTCCACTCATGATATTGACTTAGTAGCAATAATAATTACGCTATAGATATAGAGAAACTTTCTCTGTGGTGAAAAATGTTAGATATATACTGATAACAAGATTTTGAAGTATATTTTCTCATATAACGACCTCAAAATGTGTCAAAGGTGATGGGTTGAAATACTCAAGGATTGCGATGGTGCAATACTCTACCAACCGGGGAAGGAAAATATGGTGGCTGATGCTTTGAGTAGAAAATATCATGGAGTTATGAACAAGAAGAGAGTTCAAAGGGATCCTATGTTCAAGGATCTTGTAAAGATGGATATGGGAATAATAATGTAAGATGAAACATTTATAATATTTCAACTCATTTCCAAACCATCTTTAATAGGGGGGATAGAAAGTTCTCTAACTAATGATGTGGTGTTTCAAAAGAAAATTAAATTTGTGAATGGTATGGGATTGGTTGGATTGGTATATGAAGAAGGAATTTCGAAATTTTGGAAGAGTCTTGGTGTTCCTGATATACCTAATCTAGAAAGGGAATTTTTGAATGATGCACATAGCACCAATTTCTCTATACACCCTGAAAGCACTATGATGTATAGAGATTTAAAGGAACGTTTTTTGTGGGACAACATGAAGAGGGATATTACTGATTATGTGTCAATATGTATGGTTTTTCAACATGTGAAGGGTTGAAGACAAAGTCCTAGAAAAGTCATGCAACCTCTCCATATACCTATGTGCAAATAGGATGATATTACGATGGACTTTTTTCATGGGGCTGCCAAATACTCATAGAAGGAAAGTTATAATATGGGTCATTGTGGATCATCATACTAAGTCTTCACATTTTCATGCTATCATAGAATATTTTCCACCTGAACATCTATATATTAATAAAGTTGTAAGACTTCATGGTGTACCCCTATCGATTTTTTCCGATTGTGATCCCCATTTTATAAAAAGAATCTGGAAACTTATTCAGAAAGACCAAGATACTGAACTTCATTTGAGCCCTTCTTACCACCCTCAAACTGATGTGAAATCAGAACAAACTATTCATACCTTAGAAGACATGTTGAGATATTTCTCATAAGACTTTAAAGGTATGTGGGATCAATATTTAACTCAAGTAGAATTTTCTTACAACAATAGCTTGCATTCAAATATTTAGATGGCACCATATAAAGCGTTATATGGAAAGAGATTTTGCAGAAAAACTTTTTGGAATAATGTTTTTTAAAGAAAACCTATAGGCCTAGAACTTGTTGAGGAAACGGTAGAAAATATGAAGATTATCCATAGCCACATCCAAGAATCTCAAACTAGCCAAAAGAGCTCTGCCAATAATGAAAGGAATGATTTGAAATTTCCAGTTGGAAATCATTTTTTCTTGAAGGTATATCCATGGAAGGGTGTTATAAGATTCGGTAAGAACGGTAAATTAAGTCCCAAGTAAATTGGAACTTTCAAAATTATAGAATTAATTGAAGTTGTAGCTTACCGTTTGGAAATTCTATGAATTCTCTCCAATGTTCACGATTTGTTCCACGCATCACTGTTGAGAAAATATGTACCTGACACAACGCATGTACTCTCCTATAAAAAAATTAAACTAGAACCCAATATGTCTTATTTGGAAGAGCCTAATAAGATTCTTGATACCATAGAATAAGTCTTGAGAAACTGGATTACTCTCCAGATATAAGTACTTTGTAGAAACCATAAAATGAAAGGGAAACATGGTAACTAGAGGAACTTATGATGAAGAACCACCCGAATCTTTTTATGCTGCAATACTCTAGAAAATTTTGAGGACAAAATTATTTGAAGGAGGGAAGAATGTAACACCCTATTCTTCCACGATATGCTTCTCTTTGAATAATAAAATAGCTTGTGTTGTACATAGCTCTAGGTTCTAGCACACCATGACCAATCAAACTAGTCATTTAAAAAGTAGTTGTGAATAGTAATACAAAATTTTTAAAATTTTTAAAATTTTATTTTTTAAAATGGACATCATTTTTGGAATTAGAAAATTAAAATTATATTATGGTGAATTTTTGGCCTTTTTTCGGAAAACAACCAATTTTTTATGAATATTGAAAAAACACTAAGTTGTTTTTTTAAACCGAATTTTTATTTATATAATTATTTTTATTTTTAATTTATTTTAACGTAAAAATAGATACATAATACCAATATTATAGTAATTTAAATCAATGGAGTCATTTTATAATATGATTGGACGTATAAATTTTTGTTTTAGTTTTTAGCGTTTTTACCCACCTTCTAGGCACATTTGGAAATTTGCATAAAACATAATTTTTCCACTTCTCAGAATTAAATTTCAAAAATGCAACAAACATGGTTGTCATCTGTATGTAAATTTCTTTCAGTGGGATAGAAATCATAATTGGTTACTAGTAATTTTTGAATTTTATTTACCACGGTTAAAAGTAAACAGGGCAATTAAAGGTAAAAAATAATATTATACTAATATAAAATTTCCCCAACACATGTCCACATTATATTGGATAAGTGTATTTAGACCAAAATCAACCTTAGGAAAAAAATATTATCCTTTTTGATCCACATGGATTAGATTATAACATTTATTATATTTTATTTAAAAAGAGTTAAAAGTTCTCAATTCAAATTGTAATAACTAATCCATTTTTAATAAGGGGTCACCCAGAAGATAAATTCTCCTAAAAATATTAATTAGAAATATAAAAATATTTTCTACATCATGTTATTTAATTTATAATTTTCTGACAATAAATAATAAAATTTAATTATGAAACAATGAAGATGCACTCATTATATTATTAATAAAAGATTAAAATAAATAATATTAAAAATATTAAAATAAATGTAAATTAAAACTTTTCTCGAAATTAATGAATTTTAAATGATAATATGATATTTTAGGATTAATTAAATTTATTTTCTTTGATATAATCATGTTATTTGTTTTAACAAAATTCATCTACTAAATAGTGTCAAAATTGACATAAATGAGTTTTTAAAATAAAAACTATTTTATTAAATTTTATAATAATCCTAAAAACCTAATATTTATCCATATGACTTAAATAATGTTAAATATGTGATTAATTCATCCCTTGAGGTTCTCTTGGAATTTTATAGTATTTTTATGAACCATATAATGTAAGAATACAAAAAGACTTGTAAAAGTTAAACTATTAAACTAAGGGTTAAATATAAAAGATAAGGATAATATGATTCCATAAACATGTCTAAACCATATTTTTTTATAGAATTTATACAATTCCCCATCTTATATTAGAAATAAATAATTTTTGAGATTTTAGAAATTCAGAATCATTTTATAATAAATTAATATTTTAAGCATCTCCTAAAATACCCCTTACCTCTCTTCTAAAAGGGAACTCCATCTTCTGTTTAATTCACACATCCAAATCCATTTAGCTCTTCCACCCACTATCACATTATCCTATCTACTACCCTAAATTAAATCTAGTGGCCTTGTATTTATCTGAAATCTAATTTATGGAGTCCTTTTGTTCAAACCAAAAGGAAGCACCCGAAGAAGAGGTGATTTTTTATTACCTCTTTCAAAGTTATTTTCTTATTCTACGTACACATTTTTTGTTGTTTCCATAATAAATTAATAACTAAAGTACCTTCTACATAATGATATTTTATTATAAATATGTTACAAAGATATTAATTATTCTATCCATCCTATGAATCACAAAGTCTCCATGTGTGCATATGTACAGCTTATGGTCTCCACGTCATTGTGTAGTTTTTTATTCAACACTACAATATTTGGAAGGGTATAATAATGAGTATAATTAATTTAAATAATGAATATTACATTTTAATAAATCTTTTTGTATAATATACTATCCAATTACATACGATTTCACCATCAATAGAATGATATTTTTGCTCGTGCGTACATATGACATGCTGTCTCCGTAACGCGATGAGATTCATTCCCCATTGTAACTATTTATTTTTCATTTGATAATTAAAAATAATATTTAATAACCTAATATCATTAATTATATGAATCAAAAAAATCGCATCCATAAAAAATTTGACTTACATAATAAAACACATAAAGGAAAATGATACAGATAACACTCGAAAAAATGATAATACTTTATATTATCAACAAAGCAATATTAGAGGATATTATATGATATAATATTTATGTTTTTGGTTCTTTTACAATTTAATAAAAATTATTTAACCTTTATATTATAACGTAACATACCATCAACTCAGTAAAAGTACAAGGTAATGGTTAATCTCACAATCTTCTTATCATTCGTGGTTGTTGATGTTTAAGTATCTAAGGAGTCTTCTTTATCATCTACGTATATGTTTCTTAAAAATGTATTTTAAAACATTTTTACTATTTCCTAGACTATGGGTTAAAGTCATTTATACCCATGTATAATATGTTTTTTTTTTGAAATGAATCTTTCTGTCGTTTTCCAAACAAGGTACTTAATGACCTCTTCAACAAATTAAGTAAAGAATATTTTTTTAACTCATACGACAGGTGAGTCAATTTTACACCATTATAACACCTTTGAAGAATCGCACTCAAAATTATAATAATAGTTTAAAAATAAAAAATTTCTTTTTTAATTATACAAATTTTTAATGATTTCAAAGTAGAAAGAGATATTTATCTCCAATAGTTTTTGTATGGATTACTTCAGTGTCAGCATCTATTGTTGTATTTTATGTTTAATTGATGTTGATTTATTATGATACAATATTCCATATTTTTTGGATTGTTTTATGATATCTTTTACTATGGATGTTTTGTTTTGTTTAATTCATGGTTTATGGTAACTATCAACATTTTTTATTCTAGATTAATATGAATGTTTGTGCTATGTTTCACCCAATTCATATGAGGAATACATTGGATGTAGTAAGTGGTGGTAGGGGCCTTCTATAGCCCCTCGATGCATCGGTAGGTCTCATGAGACAAACCAGTGTCTTAGAAAAAGGCCTTGACAATGATCTTATTTTTAATCTTGGAACGATGCCTTGACTATATGGTTATGATGTATGGATTTATACATTCCATCATTATGAGATTATCTATTATTTTTACATGTCATTATTCGACTAATAGAATATCCATGTGAATATGTAATTGAAATTATTAGATTTTTGTTATCCATATTATACTGATGTTTATGTTTAAAAATCTTGTGTTTTAGTCTTATAAATATTCTTAAATGTTCATGCTTATTAATTGCTGTTTCTGCAATATTGTTATCTTTGATGACCATCGATGCTCACCCCTTTATTGTGTTTTATATTTCATAGGATGTGAAGAAGTATATTATGACTAACCTACAACGATAAGAGAAGGGGTATGATGGTGTTCAAAGGAGACACAATATTAATTTTTTCATTTCATAATATAATGTAAAACTCATGTATGTATCTATTACTTCCAAGGATACTAAACTGATCAGTCATTCAGAACATGATATCATGTGAGCATGCCAATTTTATGTAATAATGAACCTACTCTAAGTAACTAGGGTCAGAGAATTACATTCTAAATAAATTAATATGTTTTAGGTAGTTATATTTATATGGATTTAAGAGGTTATAAAAATAATTATTAAGAAGAAAATATTCAGATGTAGGTAATACATATGTCGAAGCAATGAGTTTTCTCTTATAAATTTTTATATAAATTTAGTCCTTAAGATATCTAATGGTGAGGATAGGATTAAGTACAAGGGTTAAGGTTATATGGGGAACCAAAAGGTATAAGATTATTATTAAATTCTTAAGAATTGGTGGGGAAGAAGTATTGAAATGATCCCCTGTTTTATGTGATGAAAATGAGGATTATGTAAATTTTCTAGACATAATTTTAATGTATAGTTTCAATCAAAGGAATGTGAGTCATAAAATGGAAAATAATGGAGAGGATATAGTATATAATTATCCATACCTTATGAATATATACAATGGATAATTTTTTTCGGTGTTTATTAATTCTTCATTAATTTATATTTTTACAATAATATATTCTTATCATGGTGATAATATTCTTTACCCTCATTTAATAATATTTTCCACCATATTTAAAAAATGAATTATAAACTAATTTGATTTCTCAGATTTATAAAATGAAAACTTATTTTATATAATAAATTTTCTAATGGAGTAGAATCCTCGTTTTATAATAAAGATATATGATAGGTAAATTCTTTTTTTGGAAAGGTTTGTTTTATGTTGTTAATATATAGGATTAAATTATCAATGTTTTCTATTTTCAAAAAATAATTTGATTAATTATAACAAATATAATTTTTTGGAAGCTTTAAATTAGTTTTAGAACTTAATTTTAAATTAAAATACATAATTAAAAGGAATGGGCAAGAAAAAAATTTTAGTTGAATTAAAATATTACTTTTTCATATGGTTAAATATATGATATATATATTTAAAACAATTATTTAAAATACATAAAATAATTTAATAATTACTTATTTGATGAATTGAGTATATTTATGTAATTTTGTAACTTTTTTATATATGGATAATGTTATATAAATTACCATTTAAAAAAAATATTTATTGTTTACTATTCATTTAAAAATCAATTATATAAGAAAATCCAAATATTCATCTTAATTTAATATCTACATTAATTGTCTAATTTTTATTATTATATCAAAATTATATTCTAATATTTTTGAATTTAACTTCAAAATAATAACCACAAAATATAATGAAAACTTATTTTTATAGAAATATAAGTTAATAATGTGTTAACATTTCATATTTTCATTTTCTGCCAAATTATAATAAATTTAGAATTAATATATTATATATATATATTATTCACATAAAAAATATACCTTATCTAAAATATAATTAGATTCATAAAACAATGTTTATAAAATATAATTTAAAAAAATTATTTTTAAACAAAAGATGAACTTATCAGTTATCTTGGTTGACTAAAAATTATAATCCTTATTTCTACATATATTTCAAAAGGTGGTTACCCTAATTTATATCTGTTATAATAGTGCCTATGTTATAATGGTTTCATAATGAAATGTTGATAAATTTTTTTTGGTGTTGTGTGTGAAGTGTGTTATTAAATACATTTGTTTTTAAAATGATATATAATTTAAACTCTCATGGTGTTATAGAGATGAATGTCAAGTTAGTTATCGTAGATTTGAATAATTTGGTTGATGTAACACTAATATAGAAACCATGTAAGGTAATTTTTCACTAATAGGTTTATTTTTTGGTGATTCATTCAATTGGTTCATGGGTTACAAATGCATGGTGGATTAGAGAAATATACAGGGGGTTAAGAGTTTCATATGTTTCTAAATATCTAGAGCTTTTTTAGAGACATGGTTATTGTATTAAAATAATAATTTTATTTTATAATAATGTAATTGATAATTTCATTACCATTATAATTATTTGGAGTCGTTTTAATGGATATATTTCTATTTATGGGTTATTTCATGTCTTAGTTACATTTTGAAATTCATTTATTAGTCACCTATTGTTCTTTTTTAATTTCTGGTATGGGTAATCATCTATGATTTATTTAATATACATTCCAATTTTTTTGAAATAATACCCCATTTATGCGTTTTTATATTATCATGTTTTAGAGAAGTAAGGTTTCGGTTTGGAGTTGAATTGTAGGTATTAAGAAAAAATCTTTAGTTATAAGTGAAACCAAACTATGTTTCCTCCCTCATAATATTATTGTTTACTAAATATCTCATAGATTTTATTATCCATCGTAATGTGACGTTTTAATTCCTAGTCATATATTATAGGAAATAATGGTTTCCATGGAGAATAATTATTTTTTGATAGAAAAATTATATGGTTGGTTTGGGGACCATCTGGTATCAAATCACATTTTGAAAGGTAATCGGGGAAAACATCATGGTTTAGGATAAAAAGTGGTGATTTTGATGAAATTGGTAGTTATATTATATAAATAGACTATATATATTAAGGGTTTCAGAATTTATAAAACAAATATCCACATACATAAACAAATAAAATGGATCCCACATCTCAAAATTGATCTTAGGGAAAAACTATGTAATTACAATTAATATATTAGAAAACCTTTAAGGGTCACCTAAGAAAATTTAAAATTTAGTAATAATGGATAGTAATGATAAAATTTTTGTGATTATATTAAAAAAATTAAAATAATAATTATCTTATATTTAAAATTATTTTAATTTAATATCTTTGATATTAAAGTTTTATGTTACTGATATTTATTATCATTAATCAAACTATATTAATAAATATTTAATTTTTTTATATTATTTGATTATAATCTAAATACATATAAAATCTTTTTTCTATATGGATCATAAATAAATGACTTGAAACAAATTTTTCATAAAAATATTTTCATAACATTCAAATATAGTGGTTTCATCCTATAAATTATTATAATAATCATTATTTTTTAATGAATGGTTTTTAGGTTTATTTTCAAAAATGATGATAAATATTTTTATTTTAATCTTAATGAAATGAATTAATTTTTTCACATGACACCATGAATTACCATTCTCAATTTTGCTCTTCTGATTATTCCACTATAATTTTTTTCTTGGAGGATTCCTTCTCCCAAACACCAATATATACATTTTTATTTTATAATTACCACTTCTATATAGTATAAAATAGTTATTCATTGTTTGAAAAAAATTGATTTTATGGATATTAATATCACAATACCCATCATAACACCTTTTATTGTAACACCCCATGTTTTTCAAAAAATAATTTGTAATGCATGGAACTTTGTTTTAAAGTAGATATTTATAACTGGCCTTTAAACATAATTTTTCCTCTTCTCTATTTTGAATTTCAAGAAAATATCATCTATAATTGTGTTTAGTATGTTATTTGTAGTCTTTTGGAACGAACTAGTTTTTTTTGAATAGTAACATACCCTTATTAATAGTAATATGAATAGTAATATGAACCTGAGGAATTGTAAATTTTATTATTATTTTATTTTCTTATGGATTTATGATAATAACATCTGGGTTAATTTTTCATCGTGATATGGAAGTTATAGAATTAGAGTTGTTAATTTTTGAATTAAGAATGATTTTATTTAAAAATTAAATTAATAATATTTAGAAATTTATTTTCAAAAAATGGGCTTCATTTTTGAATTCTACATGTCGAAAAATGGTTGGGGTAAATTTTTGGGATTTTTCTGAAATTCTATAATTTTCAGTGAATAGTGAAATACGATGAAATACCGTATAATAAAATTATCAGTAAAATACACTATTTATGACATCATAAGTGATTAAAGGACCCTTGGTTCAAACTCAAAAGCCATTATTACTATTTTTGGTCACATGAATTAAGATTATTCATAGTCTTGAGCAATAATATAATAATAATGATTAAAATAATGAAACATACCCCCTCTCCTCCACTATAAATACCACCCTCACTCCCCACTTCCTCCCATGCCTCTCAAGACTAATAATTGTCTAATTTTCTCAAAATTCCATCCCCAATCTTCTTCCACCCATCCTAGAGTTGCGGGTCTCACCAAAATTCCAAAACCAAAACCCTTAAGGAGGATCTCATGGAGAAGAGATCGAAATGTAAACATCCTCTTTTATTTTCTTTCTTTTCTTTCATTTTATGTTATTATATTCAATTCCATTTGTCATATGATGAGATATTTCATTAAATAACCCCCCTTAATGCCCATATTATTTATTAATTATGAGATATCCCCTTCCTCTCATCAAACTATTTTTATGAAATTTTAAGAGAGGCAGTTAGGCTGTCGAATTTTCGTGAGAAATTTATTTAGTTTTCTTTTATTTTAAGATTCCTTTCTTTTCATATTCTTTACTCACTTCCTCTTAACCAATTGGCATGAACGTTAATGAATATTGAATATTCTGGATGATCTCATGTTCATGGTAAATTCATCATCATTATTTTTCGCCTCCCCCACTTAATCAACAAATTAAAATATTGTATCTGATGTGACAATTTACCGACATCCTGGACGATGTGATTTCAATTTGAATTAATTCCTTCTAGTCTGGTCATCAAACCATTTTAATTATCGAAACATGTTATAATATATGTATTATGTCTCATCCATTGTTCTGTAATTTTTTTGTACTCATGGTTCTAAATTATAAGACAATATGAGGTTGTTGTTTTCGAAGAACCACTAGAAGATCTAAACAAACATCATTAATGTTAAACTTACGAATCATCCTCATATAAAAAAATGATAAATGATATAATTAATGGTTCAGGAAATATGTAAGTATAATTTCATTCCAATTCTGGAGTTTCACTTCTAATCGACAAGAACATCCATCATGAACCAATCATGGAAATCATGTAAGGAACGCACCCAAAACAGTGCAAGAGAAAAATACTGACAATTATGGGGTGAAATGAGGTTATTAAATGATCATATAAGATGTTTTATACATGAAAATATTTCATTAATATATTAATAACACTATTTTAACCATTATGCAGGAGGTTTAAACAGGTTTGAAGTAAGACAAGCCCGAGGTAAGGGAATTCATAACCCAATTCTCATTCCTTGGGTTAACATTCTACTTCGTTTTTATGAGGTATTTAAATTGTTTGTGCAGTGGTTATTGTCTATATTATGTTTAATTATGTTTAATTGTAGTTTATATACATATTCCATCCACTCTATTAAGTCTCACTTCTAGTATATGATGTTTATAAGGGACCTTTCTTTTAAATTCTTCTTTTAAAATTCGGTTTTACAAAATTCAAAAGCAATTTTTTTATGATATTATTCATGTTGTATGGTTATGTTCTTGTTCTTGGGAATTGTTTATGATTAAGGGTGGGACCTATATTTCCCTCAAATTCATTAAGTATATGTATGTTGGAGGTTTTATGTATGGTTACTCCAAATGTAACTGTGATGGTTACACAAATTGTAAGTTAGCCGTGAGGGTTACAAATTATAAGGTAGCCATGAGGGTTATAATATTATGTAAGTAATTCCCCAGGATACCTTTATGGTTCTAATTATGTTCTTATGTATTTTTGGAGATATCATGTTTTACCAGGTAAGTATATATATATATATATATATATATATATATACAGGTGATAAGTAAGTCTTTTGGAAATGATTTCATATATTACAAGTATTCATGGACTAATGTATTCTTTCCCCATTTTCATATCCCTTATTGAGTTTTTATGCTCATACCAAGATTTTAAATGATTTTCATATGTTAATGGATGTGTAAGTAAAATATGGAACCCATGTTAAATGTTGAATAATTTTCAAGGAGTCATGTTTAAGTTTTAATGTTTTCAATTTATTGAAAAATAGAAACTGTTTTTATGGTATCCACTCTCTAAAAATGTGTAATGTTATGAATGTATTATGTCCCAATTATCTAAATCTCTAAAATTGAAAAGATTATCAATGTAAAAGGAAGTTTTTTATTGACTAAATTGAATATTATTTATTTAATAAGGTTGGGTCTTTATAGTTGGTATCAGAGGATGGTTTTGATAACATTAGGGGTTAGTGTGATGTTAATAGAATACCATAAATGATTTTCACTCTATGCTAAATTTGAAAGGTTTTTGAATTTAAAGATTACCATGTTGCTTCATATAAGACATGTTTGATCAGAATGGTTGTCTGAATAAGGAACAAGGATGCTGAAGAGGAGAGGCATCGACAAAATGACATCCTTCCGGAACTACAACCCGTAATGGTAGGGATTGGAACCGAGCAGTTTGTGACAGTAATGGGTCAACTAACGCAGGAAATAAATGGTTGTGGCATCCATGAAAGAGAACCAATAGAGGTACCACAATGGAATATGACAGTAGTGGAACATTTTATGAGACAACATCATCATGCATTAAAT
Organism: Viscum album; assembly: GCA_963277665.1. NCBI lineage: Eukaryota > Viridiplantae > Streptophyta > Magnoliopsida > Santalales > Viscaceae > Viscum > Viscum album. The sequence goes on from OY728149.1 coordinate 108,729,008, forward strand.
GGATCTTCTGACCCAATAGCAGCTGATGGACGGATTAGAGCCCTTGAAAAGATATTCCATGTTATGGGATGTTCATAAAATCAAAAGGTAAGTCCTTCCATTTATCATTTTGAAGGGGAAGCTGATCATTAGTGGTCAATGGTGAGGAATATCCGGGGTAGAGAGGATTTGGATACATTATAGTGGGATGAATTTAAAAATCTTTTCCTTGAAAAATATTTTCCTAAGTTGGTGAAACTTATAATGGAGAAGCAATTCCATGAATTGAAACTGAAGGAGAAATATTCAGTGGTTGTGTATGAAGTTAACTTCACCCAACTGGAAAGGTATTCTCCAAATCTTATTCTGGATATTGATAACAAAATCAACCTCTTTTACTCAGGATTGAAGCCAATGTATCTATGGGCGTTGGCCTCCCGTGAATTAAAAAGTTATGAGAAACTGGTCTGATGTGCTGAGAGGGTAGAGATGGAGTTTGCTAATGATCACGTGAATTTTGGGAACAAAGAGAAGAAGAGGTCTAGTTTACAAGAAATGGGTAGGAATCTACAAAATAAATATGATGGTAAGAAAATCCAATTTTCAGTTTGTGAAACGTGTGGCAAGAAACACCATGGGGATGTCTTAGAAAATTTGGGAAGTGTTCTAAATGTGGTATGTTTTGACATATGGCCCAAGATTACAATGAAAATTATCATAAGACTAATCGTAAAAATCAAACTGTAAAGTGTTTTAAATGTGGTGAGATGGGTCATTATGAAAATTCCAACCCAAAGAGAGATCCGAATGATGCAAAAAAGCCAGACTATGAGCAAAAAGGAGTAGTGAGATCCTTTATGATGAAGTCAGTAGATGTCAAGCCATCAAATGATGTTGTATTAGGTACTTTGTTTGTTCACTCAGAATTTGCTAAAGTTTTGTTTGATATGGGTTCTACACATTTCATTATCTCTGAGAAATTTTCTGGTAAATTGGGAATATCACCTCAACAAATGAGACCTAAACTTGTTGTTAAAACACCATGGGGAAATGTTATAACAAAGATGAATTATATGAATTTTTCTGTTGTGGTATGTGGAAAGACTTTACTTGAAAACCATGTTGTTTTACCCTTATTCGAGTTTGATGTTATTCTAGGAATGGACTGGCTTTCTGATTATCATTCTAAAATTGATTGTATGGCTAAGTAAGTTGTTTTTAAGAAATAGTTTTAGTTTGTATGAAATAATTCACCCACACAATTGATAAAAAATCAGGAAGCTGAGAAACTACTAAAAGATGGAAATGAAAGTCATCTTGCACGTATTGTTGAAAAAATGGGAACTATTCAAATTAATTATGTGCCAGTCGTAAATGAATACATTGATGTTTTTTTATGAGTTACCCAGTGTTATAACTGATCAAGAAGTTGAATTCACAATTTACTTAGTTCCTGATGAAAATCTAATTTCAAAACCACCATATCATATGGCTCCAATAGAACTTCTTGAATTGAAAAATTAGTTGCAGGATTTTCTTGACATAGGATTCATTCGTCCTAGGACTTCACCATGGGGAGCCCATGTTTTGTTTGTTAAAAATAAAAATGGTTGCATGAGACTTTGAATTGATTATAGAGCTTTGAATAACATCACTATTAAAAACAATTATCATTTTCCTCGTATCGATGACTTGTTTGATTAGCTCCAGGGATCTCAGTACTTTTCCAAGAATGACTTGAGATATGTATACCATCAGCTGAAGGAGGAGGAGGATGACATCTTGAAAACAGCATTTCTTACTAGATATGGGAATTATGACTTTTTTATGTCGTTTGTATTAACTAATGCACCTTCTGTATTTATGAATCTTATGAATAAAATATTTCATTAGTTCTTGGATAAGTTTGTGGTTGTATTTATTGATGACATTATGGTATTTTCTAAAAACAAATAGGAGCATGAAAAATATATAAGGGTAGTTATTCAAACATTGAAATAAAATAAATTGTATGTAAAATTCATCAAGTGTGATTTTTTATTTCAATATATTTCTTTTCTTGGGAACATTGTAAATAAAGATGGAATAATGGTTGATCCTTCCATAACAAAAGTAGTTAATGAATGGCCAAGACCCACAAATGTTACATCGATTCATAGTTTTCTGGTCGTAGTAGGTTATTACAGATAGTTTTTTAAGAACATTGCATGTTTATCTAGCACAATAACTATGTTAACACGGAAAGGGTTTAAATTTGTTTTGACAGAGGAATGTGATGTTTGTTTTCAGGAACTAAAGAAAAGAATGGTGAATGCTCCAGTTTTGGCCATACCGTTCTGAAATAGTGAGTTTTTTATCTATAGTGATGCTTCTTTGAAGTTGATTGGTTGTGTTTTGATGCAGAATGATCATGTAATTGCCTATGCTTTCAGACAACTTAAAACTCATGAGCTAAATTATCCCACACATGATTTGGAATTAAAAGCTGTGGTTTTTGCTTTGAATATATGGAGGCATCATTTATACGGAACCAAATTCCAAATATATTCTGACCACAAAATTCTGAAGAATATATTCACACAGAGATGGAATTAAACATGAGGTAGAGAAGAAGGCTTGAACATATAAAGGATTATGATTTCACGATCAATTACCATCCTCGAAAAGCAAACAAAGTGGTGGATTCCTTGAGTCGGAATAAGCATTCAACATTAACCATGTTACATTTTCAAAATGATCCCTAGATTAATGATTTGATTAATTTTGGATTAGAAGTTGTTGGTGCAGGGAATACATCTGTTTTATTTTTGGTTTCAGTGCAGTCTTCGTTGTCAAACAGAAATAAGCGAGCACAGAAGGAAGACCATGAGCTACATAAAAAGGTATAATTGGTTAAAGTGGGTAAGTTGCCAGAATTTATCCTTGAAAAAGATTGTGTTTCAAGATTTGGAAAAAGGTTGTGTCTTCCTAGTGATTCTCAGTTGAAGTACTATTTGTTGTGAGAAGCTCATACTTCTCAATTTTCGGTTCATCCTAGAAGTACTAAGATGTATAGAGACCTTCGGGAGTATTAATAGTGGGATGGAAAGAAAAAGGATATAGGTGATTTTATTATGAAATGATTGACATGTCAGTAGGTTAAAGTAGAGCAGAAGTTACCGAAGGGGATGCTTTATCCTTTTCCAATGCCAGAGTGGAAATGGGTGAATGTATCCATGGACTTTATGGTGGACTACCAAATAATTCTCGAGGTAACAATTCAATTTGGTTTATTGTTGATCGGCTGACAAAATCTAGACATTTTCTTTCTATTCGAGATACAATGCCTTTGGATCAGCTTTCTCGATTGTACCTCAAAGAGATTGTCAGGTTACTTGAGGTTCCTATTTCCATTGTATCTAATCGAGATCCCAGGTTCACTTATAACTTTTGGGAGGGAATTCAGAAGTCATTGGGCAGAGAGTTAAATTTCAGAATAGCTTTTCATCCTCAATCAGATGAGCAGTCAGAACAAATGATTCAGACTTTGGAGAAATGCTTCGAGCTTATTCAATGGACTACCAGAGATGTTAGGATCAATATCTTTCTTTAGTTGAGTTTTCTTATAATAATAGTTTTCATTCCAATATTCAGATGGTACCTTTTGAGGATTTTTATGGGAAGCGGTGTCGGACACTAGTGTTTTGGGATAAAGTCGGTGAAAGAAAGTTGATGGGGCCAGAATTAAATGAATAAGTGTCTAAGAAAGTAAGGATGATCTAGCAGCACATGAGGATAGCTCAGAGCAGGCAGAAAAGTTATGTAGATAATAGAAGGAAATACTTCTCATTCGAGGTAGGTGACCATGTTTTCCTTAAAATAACACCTTGGAAAAGTGTGATGTGCTTCGGTAAGAAAGGGAAGCTATGTTGACAGTTCATCAGTCTTTTTGAAATCCTAGAGAATTTTGGAATAGTGGCATACCGCGTTGCTTTGCCTCCAAGTTTGTCTCAGGTGCACAATGTTTTTCATGTTTCGATGTTGAGAAAGTATGTGCCAGATTCATCACATGTCTTGAGCCCAGAAGCAATTCAGCTAGAAGAGAACATTTCTTATGAAGTGAAACTAGTTTAGATTCATGATCGAAGGGAACATGTATTGCGTAATAAATTAATCCACCATGTAATGGTTTTTTGGTGAATCCACATGGTTGAAGAAGCAACATGGGAGTCTGAAAATGATCTTAGGTAAAAATACCCTCAGTTGTTTATTAGGTAATTAAAATTGAAAGGATGCAATTTCCAGAAGGTGGGGGTAATGTAACCACCCAAGATTTTCTAAAAATAAATAGAAATGCATGGAACTTTTTTTAAAGTAGATATTTATAACTAGCCTTTAAACATAATTTTCCCTCTTCTATGTTTGGAATTTCAAGAAACTGTCATCTACAATTGTGTTCAGTATGTTTTTTGGAGTCTTTTAGAACCGACTTTTTTTGGTGAATAGTAACATACCCATATGAACAGCAATATGAATAGTAATATGACCCTAATGAATAGTAAATTTTACTATTATTTTATTTTCTTATGGGTTTAATATAATAATATCTAGGTAAATTTTTCATCGTGATATGGGAGTTTTTATAGAATTATAGTTGTTAATTTTTGAATTAGGAATTATTTTATTTGAAAATTAAATTAATAATATTTGGAAATTTATTTTCAAAACGTGGAATTCATTTTTGAATTCTACACATCGAAAAAAATTTGGGGTAAATATTTGGGCCATTTCTGAAATTCTTTAATTTTCGGTGAATAGTGAAATACGATAAAATACCATATAATCAAATTATCAGTAAAATACAATATTTATGACATCATAAGTGATGCAAGACAACTTGGTTCGAGCTCACATGCCATTATAACTATTTTATATCACATAACATATGCTTATTCATAGTCTTGAGCAAAAATATTATAATAATTATTAAAATAATGAAAAATACCTCCTCTCCTCCACTATGAATACCACCATCACTCCTCTCTTCCTCTCACACCTCTAAAGCCTTGATAATGGTCTAATTTCTGCCTAATTCCCTACCCAATATTCTTCCCCACGTCCTAGAGCTTTTGGTCTCACCAAAAGACCAAGAAAAAATCCCTTAAGGAGGATCTCAAGGAGAAGAGATCAAGAGGTAAACATCCTCTTTTATTTTCTTTCTTTGCATTCATTTTATGTTATTATTTTCCATTTCCTTTGGCTTATGATGGGTTATTTCATTAAATAACCCCCCTTAATTCCCATATTATTCATTAATGATGGGATATCCCCTTCCTCTTGTCAAACTATTTTTATGAAATTTTATGAGACGTCATTAGGCTGCCGAATTTTTGTGAGAAATTTATCATATTTTCTTTTATTTTAATATTCCTTTCTTTTCTTATTATTTACTAACCTCCCCTTATCCAAGAGGAATGAAAGATCAAAAATATTGTCTATTCTGGATGATCTTGTGTTAATGGAAAATTCATCATAATTATTTTTCTCCTTCCTCACTTTTTCAAGGAATTAAAATATTTTCTGTGATGTGTCGAATTACCGACATCGTGGACGATGTGATTTCAATAGGAATTAATTCCTTCAAGTCTGGTAATAAAACCATTTTTATGATTGAACCGGGTTATAATATTTGTATTATGTCTCATCCATGGTTTTGGAATTCTTTTTTACTCATTATTCTAAATTATTAGACAAAATGAGGTTGTTGTTATCGAAGAACCACTAGAAGATCTAAACAAACATCATTAATGTTTAAACTTATGAATCATCCTCATATAAAACATCAAAATGATAAATGGTATAATTTATGGTGATGAAAATATGTAAATATAATTTCATTCCAATTCTGGAATTTCACTTCAATCGACAAGAACATCCATCATGAACCAATCATGGAAATCATGTAAGGAACTCGCCCAAAACAGTTCAAGAGAAAAATACTAACAATTAAAGGGTGAAATGAGGTTGTTAAAAGATCATATAAGATGTTATAAACATAAAAATATTTCTTTAGTTTATTAATAACACTATTTTAACAATTATATAGGTGGTTTAAAGCAGTTTCAAGTAAGAAAAGCTTGAGGTAAGGGAATTCTTAAACCAATTCTCATTCTTTGGGTTAACCATCTACTTCGTTTTTATGTGGTATTTAAATTGTTTGTGGGATGGTTTTTAATTATATTATGTTTAATTACAATGTATATACATATTCCATCCCCTCTATTAATTCACAATTTAATTATATGGTGCTTATAAGGGATATTGTTTTTAAAATCCTCTTTTAAAATTATATTTTACAAAATTCAAAAGCAATTTTTTTATGATATTATTCATGTTGTATGATTATGTTATGGTTCTTGGGCATTGTTTATGATGAATGGAGGGACCTACATTTCACTCCAATTCACTGGGTATGTATAAGTAGGAGGTCGGTCATATGGTTACTACAAGTGTAACTGCGATGGTTACACAAATTGTAAGGTAGCCGTGAGAGTTACAAATTATAAGGTAGTCTTAAGGGTTACAATATTATATAAGTATTGCCCCATGATTACTTTATGGTTATACTTATGTTATTTTGTATTTTTGGAGATATCATGTTTCACCATGTAAGTATATATATATATACATGTGACAAGTAAGTCTTTTGGAAATGATTTCATACGTTACAAGTATTCATGGACTAATGTATTCTTTATTTCTTTTCATATCGCTTACTGAGTTTTTTTCCTCATCCCAAGATTATAAATGACTTTCATAGGTTAATGGATGTGTAAGTCAAAGAAATATGCCCTGTTAAATGTTGAATAATTTTCAATGACTCGTGTTTAAGTTTTTTTTTTTTAATTTATTAAGAAATGGATACTATTTTTATGGTATCCACTCTGTAACAATGTGTAATGTTATGAATGTACTATGTCCAGCTTCTCTAAAGATCTAAACTTGAAAATATTCTCAATGTAAAATAAAGTGTTTTCTTGACTAAATTAAAGGTTATATATGAAATAAGGCTGGGTCCTTATATTTATAATATTTTCTATTTTCTTTTTAATAAAATTTTATGAAGTCTTAGTGTATTATACATTATTTTTTAATAAATTTTTTACTTTATTTACAATTAATTGAGTTTATATTTTGATATCGTGGTCCTCAAATAATATAAAGGAGTATATGGGGTTATGGTTTATGAGGTTCCCATTTTCATGGATTCTCTTTTCTTTTTTATCCCTGCACTTCATGTTTAGTTTCATTATCTTTTTTTCATCATTTTTTTTAATTTTAATCAAATAAAAAATGTTAATTTAATTCAAAAAAATTGTGAAATAGTCAAAATTTAAATGTTATTGTTTTATTTATTAAAATAATATTTAACATATTGAATAAAATTATAATTTTTTATTGATATTAATCCAAAAATAACTAAATTTGTTTTAAATTTAATATAAAAATATATTTATATATAATTAAACAATTATATAAAAATAAATAAATTCACTTTTAGAGTAAAATGTGAAAGTTGAAAAATCAAAAATATTATATTTATTAAAATTAAATGAATATTTTAAATATTATATACAATTAATTATAAATGTATCCCATATTAAATAATTCATACCCATTTTGTACATTATATTTTAAATAGATATATTTTATGGAAATATGTTTCTGTTATCTAAATAAAAAACTACCTTTCTAATTATTATTACTATAAAAACCCATGGAAAATTGTATCATATGACTACCCCAGACCTATGGATAGTGTACGGATTGGCGGAACACATGAAACTGTATGGATTCCTCCCTGTATGTTAGGGGCTACCTACTATCCATGAGCATAAGATAATATTCCTTGGGTAGATAATACACTTGTGGTTGGAGTGGGAAAATAATAGTAAATAAATACATGGAATACATCATATAACTTCACCTGTTAAATCAATACACGTTACAAGAACTAAAAATACCATATAATACCTCAAAATGATTCTATATGACAGATAAAAAATCATTTCATATATCATGTTAAGTAGGTACAACAGAGAAGAAATTGTTAAAAAGGTGAATATATAACAATGAGGAATGAGCTGTAGCCTAACACTATCTCCTAAATTTTTTCATGTAAGAAATCATGCATCAGATATTGTGAACTTTTTATGGTCTCTACAAGTATACATGAAATATTATCGGGTACAAAATGAAAACATGATAATAGTGTGAGTATGACTAAGTAGGTCACCACTAAATATGTATCTAAATAATCTAGTCTGGAACAAATATGTATAAGATAGATTGATATATTAAAAATATAAAAAATAAGAGTGATTATAAAGGTAATCTAAACCAGGGATCATTGGTGACATGTGAGGTCGAACCACCTACTTTGATGAATGGCGGATGTCTTTGAGCGTGGCTTAAAGACCATACTACACAATCCACTCTAGTCCATTCGAAAATCACCTTTCTCTAATCCAAATATTCCCCATGGGGTAATACACATTAACATATATCTAAATTTCACATAGGGTCCCTATTCATCATCTGTTTAATCATAATTTCTAAAAATCAATTGGGCACCTGGTTTACACTAGTTTAACCATAAGACTAAATAATTTAATGCATAAAAAAACATGTAAAAGTGAAATATGTTGGAGTTAATATCCATTTTTGAATAATTAAAAATCCTATTTACCTAAAATAATCACAATTCCATCTAAATATTCCAGAAAATGTAATCAATAATGGCCAGTCTCTTTTACCAAGTTCATTGTCAAAACAACATAACACTTCTTTAAATTAACTTCCATTTCAAAAATAATTATTAAAAGAGAGCTAGTTCCAACATTCAATTATGATATTAATTTTAAAAAATAATTCCCTATCCTAATACAACTTTATAATTACATGATAATATTAATTAGGCATAGGCCTAACCAAGGGTTCCCATGTCCTGGCTAATTTAAAAAAATGTTTTCAAGACTTTTTCAGTAGGTCCTAGTCATGGATAAATACATAGAATGAAATTAATTTCACACAAAATAGTAGGATAATGTTATATCACATTAAAATAAGGAAAAATTAGGGATAATATCAAGTCATAATTAGGTACTACTTACCTTAGTCCTAGGAAGGATATGATTTTTGATATTTTCTTTTGATTCATCTTATATGAAATATTATAAGGGCGTAAATAATACACTAAAAAACATTAAAACTAGGTAATCTAGAGGAACAAAACTCATTTGTAAATGAAATATATAAAGTATTTTAGAATATTAGTGACATAAAATAAGGAGTTTACAGCCTCAAATGTGACTTCAAGACACCTATAATCAAAGGATATTAATCATGGATTATAAGGAGGATGTGATCTAATTCAATGTAAGGGTATTTTTCATTTTGGTGGAGAATTTTTAGTTATTAGTAGTAAGGATGTAGAGATACAAGACCAAAATATCCAAATTTAGAAACATGAACATAACCCAATAGCTGGAAGGGGGATTCCATTTCCAATTAAATCCTATTGGAAGGCCATTAGTTAGATAGTGGAACTATAATGAAATCTGATTGGATAGAGGGGGCTTATGAATTCCACCCACAATAATCCAAAGAGAAGGCTACCCCCGCACTGGGCACCTACACAATGGACCTTTTTAGGGTAACTCCTTTTGACAAGGGTTTCAAAATCTCAAAAACATTATACCCTTAGTCTTGTTTTTTCACAACATTAAATTTTAAAGACACACCCAAGCTCTGAATGTGATACCCCATCACCCAAGTCTCTATAATTTCTTCTAGTAGACCTCCAAAACTCATTAGGAGGGATAATTAAGGGAGATATGTGAGGTCAATGTACCTTCAGGTCTGAAATACTATAAAACTATTGGGGAATTCTTTCATCTTCTATGTAAAACCACATAAATGACGCCCCTTCTATAACAACGGACATATATGAGCCTCATCTAGGGAAACTTCAGTAGACCTGTGGTTCCTAGAATAATGCCCCACACATGTGTTTTTTCCAAGGTGGTCCATTTCTCAAGGAATGTCTATATCACGTATGTCTATACCCCCCCCCCCCCCCCATGTAAAGAACCTATCGTACTTCCTAGGCCCTACAGTAGGCACCACATCCCTCTAATTCAAGACATGTGTGATCCCCTGGTTGAGATCTCTTCTAAGCCACCACTGGATGGACTCTAATTCACTTGGATCCCTTATCTAATAGTTTCATATTTGAAAACATTGTAGAACCCTATATACCTAGAAATACATGGGAATTGGTACACCATTGAGTCTTTAATTTTTACATACATTCCTATAGTTATAGGTTCTTTTACCCATCCTACCAAATAGTTAAGTTCCTTGGGGTGCATGCGGATGTGAATACCTATGGTCAAGATTACTCAATCCTTGGGAAGAGTGATAGGGAGTTCCTAATCATGCGTACTAGGGATAGAGAAACAACCATCCCTAGTCATATATAAGACCTAGAGCCTCTTATTTTAGGAGGTGAGGGTAAGTATCACACCTGCTTTTCCATTCAACATGGAATGATAACCTTCTATCCAACTATAGAATGAATTTTATGTCATCCATACTGGTGTAAGTTGCTAGCCTTTCATGTAGGACCACTATTTCAAATTTTCTTACTTAGTCTATCCCCATCATATATTAGAAGGGGAAATGGGCATCTTCATTATCTTTCCCACTTCATTTGTGTCCATGTTATGATGCAATAAGTAATACGCCATCACCCTATCCTCTTCCACTAGAGGAAGAGGGATCAGGTGGTTTTTCGTATCTTCTTTTCCCACTTGTGTCTAATATTCATTCATTACTCATCATAGTTAGTGTTCGATTATAGTAAATCCATGATCATGATATCCACCTTGTCTGATGAATGTTTCTATAGAATATATGTTCCCAAATATTTCCCCTTCTTACTTTCAGAGTGCCTCTATGTGTGTTGGTCCTCAAGGCCATGTATCCAACCATAGGGAAAATCATATCATGTGTTTTTTCATATATTTGTGTCCCTCTTTCTTCTCACATTCATACATGGATCATCGTGGTGCATGTGGTCTTAGAGGATATCAATGATCACCACATCCACCTAGTAAAATAGAGATTTTGGTAGAGGATTATTTCCCAAATATTTTTCTCACCACCATTTAGAGTTCCTCCATAGGTGTGGGTTCTCATGTTCATATATACATCCTCAAGGAATAGAGGATGGTGTGGATTCCTGAATATTCTATTCCCTCTTATTTTACACACCATGAATGATTCATGTGGCTTAGTAGTTGTTGGTAGTCATCACATCCACTAGATCCCAAACAAATAGGAATCATTCCAAATATAATACCCAACCAATCCATGGGCCTCCTACTTGGAATAATCTCTATCCATCAAAAATTTGGGAATCATCCCAAGTGTATGTCCCAACTAAACCTACCAGCCTCTCACTTTATATATTCCCCAACCACTCACAAACAGTCAAACATAGTATGTAAACCCAAACCAATTGAACTACATTTTCCCTGATTCCTAATATAATAAGAATACATCTGAATCCAACCTAAGGAATGATCTCAATAGGCCTCATACTTGTTATAATCCCCAATAAAAACCCCCATTCACTTGGGAATAATCCAAAGTAGTGATCCCCAAAATATAACCATTGGGATTCATCAACATGAATAAGTTACTAATATATCCCCATACTTATCCACAATCTTCATCCTTATGTTTAGGACCTAAATAAGTCTCCAAATCACCATGAGTCATGAAAAACCTTGTGTACCCTTTTACTAGGAATACTTTTTAGGTATGATCCCTTACTAAATCAAGTTAAAGGGACTTACTCCCCTATGAGAAAAACCTCTATAGGGACTCGTTAGATGTGGGTGATCATAACTGAACTTCATGAACTTTGATTCCCATCCAAATATTATGTGCATGATGAATCACTGAGGACCAAACCCAACATACCAATTCAAATCTATCATATCATGGAAACATTCACACGAGGGTCTAATTCAACCAAGAAATTCATATACCTTCCTGGTTCCCTTGACCAATATGACATAAGTACCACACTGAACTTTGACTGGGAACCTTTCACCTAGAAATCCTTGACACATGAAATTAAAATGTATGGTTATTTCATTATCCCATGACCGTAAAATGTATGTGTGTGCCATTAAGTGGCACAGAATGACATGGTTGATCGGTCCATTCACAAGGATACATAGGAAGACCATCTCATGGGATTGATTCAAACATCAAAACAACATTCATGTCCATGGACAACAATACACTCCATAGCACCCCATTGTATGGATAAAAACATTCATAATCATAATAATGAACAATGAATCAATAATCAGTACATTATATGATTTCATTAATGGTGAACCTCACATACATACTAATACATATATTAATGAAGATCATCAAATACATATATATTAGTCTATATTCCATTCATGCTAACAGTTGATTTTGAATTCAAGGTCAATCGACATCATAATTGGGAATTAAATATATGATTCATGTACATATCTTAAATCTATAAGTGAGTCCTAAGGTACTATACAATTCCCCCAAATGTTTTTGATGATCTCGACATCCCATCCTCAAAAAAAAATTTAGTTCTTAAGAATAATTGTTAAAATCCCCCAACGAGTGCCTCCTTTTGGAAAGATGTTCCTCATGGATATACAACCATTAGGATTGTACTATTCAATGAATAAAACAGTTGGAAACATCTAAAAATAGTAAACCTGCTGAAAATTGTTACAGAAATTCAACAACCATAATAAACCATCAACTATCATGACATCCCAAATTTTATTCATAAAAATAGATAACCCGATGTGAATTTGTAACAAAGATAGAAGGCCCCTTTCTCTATCAAAATTAAAGATGACCAAACAAGAAAATAAATAATTCATGTTTTTATTCGAATGATATTATTATTTGATGATTTTTCATTGATTTTGTTTACATTTAATCAGGAACATTCTCTTATAACTCCCTTCCATCCAATAACATCCTTATATGTTCTTCCATCATACACCCAAACTGCAGTTCATGTCGTTTCTTTATCCAAGTACAGGAATCAATCACCAACATAGCATATTCAACACTGGGTCTAAATTTTACTTGTTTGGGAGTGCCATTATAATGTTCAAATACAAACTATAGAGGCAAACCACAATTCCCTCTACCATTCAATTCTCTACCGATTTTCTGGTCGGTGATGGTCAGAGGTTCAGAAGAAAACCGAACATATCACTTTATTTAATTATTTCAACATTTCATCCCTAGAATGGTACATAAAGTCCATCCTATATCTCAGATAAGTGAGTTAAAATGCCACATATGACCTTATCTAGAAGACACATTGGTACTTACAAACGGATCCTACCAATAGTCACTACCCCAACACCACCCAGTAGTGAACACTCAACATGATTAGTGTGTTCTACTTGGCCATTAGACCATGTTTATTAAGTCCTTTGTGAGAAACAAGGGCCTATAAGGCTGGAAACTGGTCTATAGGGAGAATAGTCACATATAAACCTACTCTAGATAATCCCAAATATCAAATTTGGTGTTTAATTTCATACAGTAACATACACCGACCTAGCTTAATTTTGCCAGCCATCATATTTTCCTGGGGGAATTCAAGGAAGCCAATAATTCAAATCTAAAGGAAAACCGCAAGAATGAACATACACCTACATACATTAATCCAGGATACTAGAAAACTCTTCTAGAAACACTCAATTAATCCCCCCAATCCTAATTGGTGGAAAACTAAAAGTAGGTGCACACACCTACTAGTTTTAAATAAACATTCATGCATCCTTTTCTACAAGAGCCTAGAGAAGTCAGTCAGAAAGTATCAGTGAAAAATAGGAGATATACTCAACTCTATAACACCACACACAAGTAATGTCAGTATCAACTATTAGGAAAGAGAGTATAGAAGTTGAAACACAACTATGATCTAGATATAGAATGGGAATAAATCCCTATTCCGATCACTGAAGTCACCAAAAATATACTTAAAATGGTGAAAGTGAAAAGTCAAACCCTTTACCACATATAATAGAGCTTCCAGGACATGATAATTTCAAAAATAGTAGTTCTAGGGGGATGGAAACACAACTCTATTCCCTCAAAAATATTTTTTAATTTTCATTCCACCCTAGATAAGATATGCACCTTATATCTTATATAGAATGACTGTGGGAAAAATCCTCCATGATATATAGACAACCAAATCAGGAACATATATCCACTCCAACCAGAGGCAGTCATCACATTCTAATGGACACTATGAGGAAGAAAAATCCCTAGCCCAAATTCCAGAAGCTCACCGGAAAATTCTAGAAGAAACATGAGATCCATTTCAATAAGACTTTATGACTGAAAACCACTTCCCCCACATAGTGGCCCCACTCACTCAAAGGGATGCATCCAAGAATAATCCTCGCCAGAGATGACTAGGAAGTAGAGATGTAATATATTATCCATTTTTACTTAATGTTTGAGTACTTGAAGCCCGAAAATTCTTATCTGTGGTGGCTCAGGATCCTACTCTCATATTACGAAATTACGAGGGTAACAGTAGTAATTTTGAAGGTTCGTTATTGGAATATCAATTGGAATACTTTCTTCATTAAAAAATTTTTGTCAATCCTAAGAACCCATCTCCTAATAAGAGTCAAGAAAACCTTACGCATGGTAAGAAGATCAAGGATCCCGTGGGTCTTTCATTTTCTATAATCCACCATAATGGTACTAACCAGGATGGAGAATGTTGTGAATATTCTATCCACATTAGTGTTTAATGTCTTTTAGAGGTTCCTCCCTTGGAAATGTAGTGATGATAAATACCTCATACTATGAGGAATTATAGAAAGCATGGCTAGTCATTTTTTAGGACTTCTCATTGGTATATGGTATTATTTCTCAACTAGAAGATATCTATAGGAAACAGTCACTCTTAGAACCCCCTTTGTATCGCCTTCCTTCTATGATAATAGAGGATGTCCAAACCAACCTCACAAAATATGATAAAGATGCCAAGAAGCATCCACTCTTGTCTGACCAGGTAGATGTTCCTCTAGAAAAAGATGAAGAAAATGTGATAAACATGAGGAAATAATTGGATAATGATGACATACCAGTCATGTTATTCACTTTGGACACCCCTCAATTCATCATTCCAGAGGCATTTTTAGACGATTTATTACGTGACATATGCCTCAACATATTGAATATTCTTCATCTCCTTAGTGTGAAAGTGTTAACCTATGATGATTATAAAAACCACATGAAGTTAATATAAGGGATTCAATGAAAAATTGACTTTTCACCTCTCAAGGATGCACAACATCCAAAATTTGTGAAAGAATCAACGATCCCATCAATGCACATTCCGAAGTTCATCAACAATATTTTCACAAAATGCCACAGAACCCCCATCTATCCATCCAATGGCCCAAAGGCCTTGAATATTTTTATTATATTAATGAACCCTTTTAAGGGAAGAAGGTGGAGAACCCAAACAGAAATCATGGACATAAAACAAAGCATTAAGCGACGGTCACAAGAGACAAACCAAACAGACAATGTAACAACCGGAGATTTTATGATAATTATTCTTTTTAATTTGTTTGATGACTTCTGTTGTACGATACACCAAGATTATTTTTCTCTATACACAACATCGTATTAGCTTACAAAATACGTAACACTATTCTTGGCTTGTGCTACACACAATTTCAAGTTCATTTTGTGGAAATTATTTTACACAACATTAAGTATAGATTTTATTTAATGTATAAGTGAAATGAGTTTTGATTATGTTATACGCAACATTTAGTGCATATATATATATATATATTCAATGTATAAATGAAATATGAGTGGATTCTTTTATATGCAACAACAAAGGATTCTTGCACTACATGCAACCCTAACTTGGCTAACATTACACGCAATCGCGACCTTCCTCGATAGCGTGTGTAGAATGCAATACCGAGTTTCACTAAACGAGATATTACTATAATATTATTATGAACTAGCCGTTATGAATATTAATACCAACTTTTTGAAATTTTATAAATTTTATCTTTCAAAATGGACTTCATTTTTGGATTCATAATATCGAAATTAGCCTAGGGTTAATTTTTTTTTTCCGAAAACTTTCAATTTTTGATGAATAGTGAAAACACTTGGTTACTATTTAAAAACTGAATTTTTATTTAAATAATTATATATTTTATTTAAATATATTTTAGGTCAAAATTGATACATAAAATCTATATAAGTTCAATGTAATTCATTGGAGTCATTTTATAATAATTTTAGATATATAAAAAATTTATTGCACTTTTCACCGTCTTTTACCCACCTCCTAGGAGAATTTGGGAATTCACATAAAACCTAATTTTACCGCTTCTTTGAGTGGAATTTCAAAAATCCGAGAGACACAGTTAATATCAAGTACTAAAATTTGGTTCAATGAGATGAAAATAATTTTTGTTGAAGAGTAACTTTTTACTTTTTTTACCACGGTTAAAAGTAAATAGGGTAATTAAGGTAAAAATGATATTATTATTACCCTAACACATGTCCTAATTCAATTGGATAAGTTTAATTCGAACAAAAAAACCTTAGGAATAAAATATGACCATTTAGGTCCACTTGGATTAGATTAGGACATTTATTATTAATTTATTTAAAGAATGGTTAAAATAGTTAAAATCAAAGTTTAATAACTAAAACATTTTTAATATAGGGTCATACATAAGATAAATTAGACTATAAATATTAATTAGAAACATAAAAAGATTTTATACATAATGGTATTTTATTTATGATTTTTATACATTAAATAAATTAATTTATTTATGATACGATGATGATGCAGTAATTATCTTATTAATGAAAGATTGGCCTAATTGATGTTAGTAATACCCAAATAAATGTAATTTGAGAATTTTTATGAATTACAGTAATTTTATAGGTTAATATGACATGTTATTATTGATTTAATTAACTTTTTTCGAACTAATCATTCTTTTATGATTTTCAAAAAAATCTAATACCCAATAGTGTTAAAATTTACATAAAATAGTTTTTAAAACAAATATTATATTATTAATTGTTATTGTGTTCCTAAAAATATAAGGTTCGGCCAAATGACTTAGATAAGGTTATATATATTAATAATAAACAACTTGGGGTTATTCTGTCTTGTTATAGTAAGTTTATTAACCTTATAGTGTAAGAAAACAAGAAGACACGGTAAAAGTAAAATTATTTAACTTAATGTTAAATATAAATTATTTGGTAAAAATAGAAACCTAAACAAGTCTAAATTCTATTGGATGAGAGGATTTCAACCCATCCCCACCTTAGCTTCAAAATAAATCAATTTGGAGCTATTAAAAACCGAATATGTCTTTATTATAAAATAATATTTTATGTTTTTCCAAAGGTGCCTCTCTCCTCCCTTATAAAAAGGGCACCCCTTCCCTCTTCTCTTCACACCCTTTTGAGCCTTGAATCTCAGCCAAACCCTGAACATTTCTCTTATCCACTTCTTTGGAAACATTATGGAGGTTCTGGTATTCTCAAAAGACCAAATCTACTTCATTTAGAGGAAGATTAAAGGTGGTGCGTCAAAGAAGTGGTAATATCTTCTTCCGATTATTTCAAGTTTCATTCTTCTTATACTTCCTCTTATTTAGTTGTTTCATTATAAAGTAATAACAACAGTATTAATTAAATACTGATATGTTATTATGAATATGAAACAACCCTATTTCATCTTCTATCCATCCTACGGAAAACGAAATCACCACGCGTTCGTACCTACGGAATACCGTCTCCACGTCGTGGTGTAATCAGTTTTTCCACCACCACCTTACATGGATGGGTATAATGGTGTAAATAAATAACTATATATGGTTTTTTAAAGTTATATTTGTTCTTTAATATTATACATACACTTCAATATAATTCCATGATCTTGGGAATGATATCATCGCTCGTGCGTACGTACGGACTGTTGTCTCCCTGAACGCGATGAGATTCACTTTCCATGATTAACCATTCAAGAATGATTATAAAGTATATATAATGAATAATAATAAAATATATGACATAATTAAGCTTATGGATTTATTTATACATATATATATATATATATATCATCTACTTACTTCCATTCAAGTCAATAAAGAAAGGAAAACAGTGTTCATGCGTACGTACGACCTACCGTCTCCATGAACGGTGTGTTTCATTTCATTTATCTATGTATTATATATATATATACTGAATATATATGACATATAAATCATGTTCTACATTCTGTAAGTAATTAAATCATGATATAAGTAATAATAATATCAAGAACAATAAGTCCAAACACATGCGATAAATGAAACAATTTTACCCAAAACGCTACTTTAACATGGAATTGAAAAACGAACGGGTAATATAAATACCAAATTGAACAATATATGATATAATAACAATTAATATGGTTATTTAATAAGTCAATGACATTATTTAAATCATTATATAGGAGTTCCAAATACATACGAAGCATATCAGACATAAGGTAAGGGATAATTTTTCAATCTCAATTTTATCCGAGATTTCTTATTCGTAAGTATTTAATAGGGTTACATTTTTCATCCATTTACATAAAAATGTTTTCATAAAGTATTTAATATTCTTCCATGTATGTTTAAAGTCATTTTTACCCATCTTGAATTTTACTTTGTGTTATGGAAGGAATCTTTCTTTTGTTTACCATATGTGGTACTTTTGAATTTTCTCTTAAAAGTATGAGGAGAATATTTTTTTAACTTATACGGCATGAACGTATTTTTAAGGTTTTATAATGCCTTATTTTCATGAAGCTTACTCTACAGGATTTCATGAATATTTTCAAGAAAATCCTCTTATTTTAAAATTTCATGTCATTTTGTGAAAAGAAAAATATTTTTAAGAAGAAAGGATATTTTACTCAAGAATTATTTTCAAGTGTTTTATAAAAACCATTTTACATATAAGATGACATTATTTCATATGTGTATGTTTCAAGTATAATATATCTATGATTTACATGGTTTCACTTTTCTTATGATGAAACTATGTCCATTTTTTTATATGGATTATGTTATGATGGGATGAGGTTTATGAAACCCACTTTATTCCTTGGGTTATGATGAATGATTTATGTTTATGTTGTGGCACACGTAAGAATGATTTCATTATGAGATGGGTGGGCCCTATATCTACCTCCAATGCATTGGGTAAACATTTATATCTCATGAGATAGACATGTCTGGAATGGTAAGTTAATCCAGTTCAGTGATACAGGACTGGAACGAGGAGTGAACTCGATTCAAAAGGGGACTTTGTCCACTAAGATGGTCTTGGTAGCAATGTCTTGGCTACTATGGAAATCATAACAAGTGCAGAATAGATGTAACAATTACATGATTTATTACCATGCTATCTTATCTAGATTTATGTTCCTTTATGATATATGCCTTACGTACTACCAAGATTTATGTCTTTGCTCAAGATTTTGATGTTTAGATTTTATGTTCAAGATTTTTCATTCAAATGTTTATGGATTGTTTTATGTTCTATATGTTTACCCTTACTGAGAATTTGAGCTCACCATTTTTATTTTTTCTTTTCCCCAAGATATAAAGAAAGGTATTAGGTAAGAAAACAAAAGGGGAAGATCTTTATGGCAGAAGATGAAGATCTTTCACCACGATTTGAAGATTAAATTCCGAGTTTCCAAAGATACTAAACTATTACGGTCCTTCTGTGTCTGTGTTTTTTATCTATTAAGTATTCCGAAAAAGTAATGTAATGTCCATGTACGTCAAGCTTTGGTTCCCTATAGTTGGTATCAGAGGAAAGGTTTAATCAACCTTTGGAAACTAGGATGCGAGAACTTTAGTTAGATCCCTAGAGATATTTCTAAGGTATGTCTAGGGATGTCCCTAAGGTTAAGTATAAGTATATGTTATAGTCCAAGAATTATGGTAACGATCTTAGAATTTAACCTATGATGTTAGATATTGAAGTTAATCCACCTTGATTATGATTTTGTCCTTGCACACTATTTTTTTGGTGTTTTAGAAAATGGCATGGAACGGGAAGATTCACGATAATGGAGAATATGATGGACAATGGAATGATATTCTTCATGAGCAACTGAATGAAATTGGATCTGGAGGTCCACATATCGTTATTATGCCTAATCAGAAATCTCCTAATATGATCAATAATCTCAACTTTGGTAAGTTTCCCAACTCATGTAATAAGAGAATGATGGAGTTTCATGATGATCATAGAGGATGGAAAGTTAAAATTTTATCATGTAAATCATGTGGGAAGAGGCATCAAGGAGAATGTTTCAAAGGAACTGGAAGATGCTTTGGGTGTAGAAAAGAAAGACACAAATCTAGTAAGTTCAAAGGAAAAGGTTTAGTTATCACCATGGATATGGATAATGGTATTTCTACGACATCAACAATAATTAGATGTTTTCAATTTTGAATGTATGGGAATTATGTAAACCAATTCCCTAAGGGAAAATATCATGAAGAGAATCAGCATGGTCATATGGGTAGTATTTATGTGGATGATGACGAGGAGACTACAAATGATATATGAGATGAAAGAAGTGTTGAATCTTGGTCAATATTTTAAGAAGGTAGTGGAATGAATGTATGTTTATCAAGAGTTATGTTGTATAGGAAATTTAATGGTACTATGGAATAAAGAAACATCTAGGGATTGTTACAGTATTGTTTTTTTCTAAAGTATTTGAATGTATATGTTGAATGGTACTGGTAACCATGAAAGTTTATATAGATATTTTTTGGAAGGAAGATGATATGCAGATAATGAATGGATAAGAAGAAAATAATATGTTTGATAGTATTCATGAGCTCATGATTGTTATAAGGACTAAGTGATATCATGGTTTGAGTATACAGAATTTTGGGATTTTGGTATGTGGAAAGAGTAAACTTTTGACAGCACTCATGTTTTCACTAAGGATCAATGGGTATTCATTTTTCAAGAGAATACATGAATAAGTCCTTAAAATGTTTGGAATGTGACCAACAAGACATTTCTTATGATATATGGGGATCAACGATGGTATTAACGTGCTTGTTATATGAACTCTATGGTAACCGTTTTCACTATAATATGAGATTGTACCATAGTATATTGGATAAGCCTAAAGATTGGAATGGATTATGTTGGACATAAGTTAGTATTGTTTAAGGCTATAACTTTTTCGATATTATTGATGGAAATTTATAATAATGTACTTTTAGAAAAAAAAGGACAACCTGCAGGACGGGTGACAACGCATCACGTCGGACAAGGATGTGGGATTCGAACCCACAATCGAAGTGAGACATGCCTTTATTTCCTACCACTGGCCTACAGGAAGTCCCTGGTTAGTAGAAACTAGTTTTATTTTATTATTCAGTATGATAGATGAAGTATAAGTCCATTTTGGAACCATATCTAATTAATCTCACCACAGATGGACATATGTATATAACATTTGCTAACATATGTTTGAGACAGATGGAATGACCTATCATTCTATCACATGATCTGCTAAAACATCGCGAAAGACAAATTCAACTTCATTTCTTAAATAGATGAAGTGGAAATTTTCCAAGGAACGACCAACAGTGAGACTGTACCAAAATCAAGAATGTATTTCTTCTAATTCCAATTTCTTCAACTTTAGAGAAATGATCTTGAAAACCAAAAATATTGTCCTAGTTCCCTTGTATCCGATGAATCAGATGGTACCATAGTTTATCACTAATCTATGGCTTCGTGATTGTTGGCTTTTTCATAGCCATGTTCTCTACCACTCTCCATCAGAACATGAAGGTTAGATTTCTCTTCCATATCCATATTTTCACCTATGTTCTCCAACGTGGAAACCCAGTGATTAGTTAATTTGGGTAACCATTACATTTCATACTTTAGTTTTTAAAGATAAGTTTTGGTATTTCCTTTTTACGATGTGGGTTTCTATTAAAAAAACTTTCAAGTAGAAAACCATTTATAACCCCGACGAATTTTGAGGGCGTAATTCATTTTAAGGGGGTAGAATGTAACAACCCGAGATTTTATGAGAATTATTCTTTTTAATTTATTTGATGTCTTTTGTTGTACACTACACCAAGATTATCTTGCGCTATACGCAACAACGTATTAGCTTGAAATATACGCAACACTATTCTTGGCTCGTGTTACACACAATTTCAAGTTCATTTTGTGGAAATTATTTTACGCAACATTAAGTCTAGATTTGGTTTAATTTATAAATTAAATAAGTTTTGATTATGTGATACACAACATTGAGTGTATAAACATATATATTCAATATATAAATGAAATATGGTTGGATTCTGTTATACACAACAACAAAGGAGTCTTGCACTAAACGTAACCCTAACTTGGATTACATTACACGCAATCGCGACCTTCCTCGATATCATGTGTAGTATGCAATAACGAGTTTCACTAAACGAGATATTAATATAATATTATTATGAACTAATCGTTATGAATAGTAATACCAACTTTTTGAAATTTTATAAATTTTATCATTCAAAATGGACTTCATTTTTGGATTCGGAATATCAATATTAGCCTAGGGTTAAGTTTTGTTATTTTTCTGAAAACTTTCAATTTTTGATGAATAGTGAAAACACTAGGTAACTATTTAAAAACCGACTTTTTATTTAAATAATTATTTATTTTATTTAAATTTATTTTAGTTCAAAATTGATACATAAATCCTATATAATTTCAATGTAATTAATTGGAGTCATTTTATAATAATTTTAGATATATAAAGATTTTATTGAACTTTTCACTGTCTTTTACCCACCTCCTAGGGGAATTTGGAAATTCACATAAAATATAATTTTACCGCTTCTGTGAGTGTAATTTGGAAAATCCGAGAGACACGATTAATATCAAGGACTAAAATTTTGTTCAATGAGATGAAAATAATTTTTGATGAATAGTCACTTTTTACTTTTTTTTACCACGGTTAAAAGTAAATAGGGTAACTAAGGGTAAAAGTGATATTATTATTACCATAACACATGTCCTAATTCTATTGGATAAGTTTAATTAGACCAAAAACAACCTCTGGAATAAAATATTACCATTTATGTCCACTTGGTTTAGATTAGGAAAATTATTATTAATTTATTTAAAGAAGGGTTAAAATAGTTAAAATCAATGTTTAATAACTAAAACATTTTTAATATAGGGTTATACATAAGATAAATTCGACTATAAATGTTAATTAGAAATCTAGAAATATTTTTTATATAATGGTATTTTATTTATGATTTTTAGACATTAAATAATTTAATTTATTTATGATACAATGATGATGCAGTAATTATCTTATTAATGAAATATTGAGATAATTTATGTTATAAATACCCAAATAAATGTAATTTGAGACTTTTTATGAATTACAATAATTTTATAGGTTAATATGAAATGTTATTATTGATTTAATTTACATTTTTCGAACTAATCATTCTGTTATTATTTTCAAAAAAATCAATTACCAAATAGTGTCAAAATTGACATAAAATAGTTTTTAAAACAAATATTATATTATTAATTGTCATTTTATTCCTAAAAATAAAAGGCTCAGCCAAATTACTTATATAAGGTTATGTATATTAATAATAGACAACTTGGGGTTCGTTTTTCTTGTTATAGTAAGTTTATTAACCTTATTGTGTAAGAAAAAAAGAAGACACGGTAAAAGTAAAATTATTTAACTTAAAGTTAAATCTAAATGATAAGGTTAAAATAGAAACCTAAACTTGTCTAAATTCTATTGGATGAGATTATTTAGATCCATACACACCTTATCGTTGAAATAAATCAATTTGGAGCTATTAAAAACCGAATATGACTTTATTATAAAATAATATTTTAAGTTTTTCCAAAGGTGACCATATCCTCCCTTATAAAAAGGGAACCCCTTCCCTCTTCTCTTCACACCCTTTTGAGCCTTTAATCTCGGTCAACCCCTGCCCATTTATCTTCTAAGAATCCCTAGAAACATTCTGGAGGTTCTGGTATTTTCAAAAGACCAACTCTACTTCCATAATAGGTAGTTTAAAGGAGGTGCGTCGAAGAAGAGGTAATCTCTTCTTCCGATGCTTTCAAGTTTATATCTTCTTCTACTTACTCTTATTTAGTTGTTTCATTATAAAGTAACAACAGTAGTATTACATAAATACTTATATGTTATTATGAATATGAAACAACCCTATTTCACCTTCTATCCATCCTATGTAAAACGAAATCACCACGCGTGCGTACGTACGGAATACCGTCTCCACGCCGTGGTGTAATCAGTTTTTCCACCACCACCTTACATGGATGGGTATAATGGTGTAAATAAATAACTATATATGGTTATTGTCAAGTGATATTTATTATGTAATATGATACATACACATCAATACAATTCCACGATCATGGAAATGATATCATCGCTCGTGCGTACGTTCGGACTACCGTCTCCACGAATGCGATGAGATTAATTTTACATGATTAACCATTGAAAATGATTATAATGTACATATAATGAAATATATGAAATAATGAAGCTACTATATTTCTGTATACATATATATATATATATATATATTTCATCTACTTACTTCCATTCATGTCAACAAAGAAAGGAAAACACCGTTCATGCGTATGTACAGCCTACCGTCTCCATGAACGGTGTGTTTCATTTCATTTACCTATCTATTATATATATATATTGAATATATATGATATATAAATCATGTTTTACAATTTGTAAGTAATTAAATCATGACATAAGTAATAATAATATCAAGAACAATAAGTCCAAACACGTACGATAAATGAAACAATTTTACCCAAAACGCTACTTTAACGTGGAATTGACAAATGAACGGGTAATATAAAAACCTAATTAAACCATATATGATATAGTAAAAATGAATGTGATTCTGTTATAATCCAATGACATTATATAAATCATTATACAAGAGTATTGGATTCATACGAATCATATCAGACATAAGGTAAGGGATAATTTTTCAATCTCATCTTTATCCGAGATTTCTTATTCGTAAGTATTTAATGGGGTTATATTTTTCATCCATGTCCATAAAAATGTTTTCATAAAGTGTTTAATATTCTTCCATGTATGTTTAAAGTCATTTTTACCAATCGTGACTCTTACTTTGTGTTTTGGAAGGAATCTTGGTTTTGTTTACCATATGTGGTACTATTTGACTTTTCCGTTAAAAGTACGAGGAGAATGTTTTTTAACTTATACGGCATGAACGGAATTTTAAGGTTTTATAAAGCCTTATTTTCATGATGCTTACTCTACAATATTTCATGAATATTTTCAACAAAATCCTCTTCTTTTAAAATTTCATGGAATTTTGTGAAAAGAAAATTATTTTTAAGAAGAAAGGATATTTTTCTCAAGAATTCTTTTCAAGTGTTTTATCAAAACCATTTTCCATCTAAGATGACATTATTTCATATGTGTATGTTTCAAGTATAATATTTCTATGATTTACATGGTTTCACTTTTCTTATGATGAAATGATGTCCATTTGTTTTATATGGATTATGTCATGATGGGATGATGTTTATGAAACCCACTTTATTCTTTGGGTTATGATGAATGATTTCTGTTTATGTTGTTCCACACGTAAGAATGATTTCATTATGAGATGGGTGGGACCTATATCTCCCTCTAATTCATTGGGTAAAGATTTATATCTCATGAGATAGACATGGCTGGAACGGTATGTTAGTCCGGTTCAGTGATACAGGACTGGAACGAGGAGTGAACTCGATTTAGAAAGGGACTTTGTCCACTAAGATGGTCTTGGTAGCAATGTCTTGGATACTATGGAAATCATAACAAGTTCTGAATGGTTTCCATAATTACATGATTTATTCCCATGATATTTTTTCAAGATTTATGTTCCTTAATGATATATGCCTTACGTACTTCCATGATTTATGTCTTTGCTCAAGATTTTGATGTTTAGATTTTATGTTCAAGCTTTTTCATTTAAATGTTTATGGATTGTTTTATGTTGTCTATGCTACAATTACTGAGCATTTGAGCTCACCCTTTTTATGTTTTTTTCCCTAGGATATAAAGAATGTTTTTAGGTAAGAAAACAAAAGGGGAAGATCTTTATGGGAGAAGTTGAAGATCTTCCACAATGATTAGAAGATTAAATTTCGAGTTTCCAAAGACACTAAACTATTACGGTCCTTGTGTGTCTGTGTTTGTTATGTATTAATTATTCTGTAAAAGTAATGTAATGTCCATGTATGTCACTCTTTGGTTCTCTACAGTTGGTATCAGAGGAAAGGTTTATTCAACCTTTGGAAACTAGGATACGAGAACTTTAGTGAGATCCCTAGAGATATTTCTAAGGTATGTCCAGAGATTTCCCTAAGGTTAAGTATAAGTATAGGTTATATTCCTAGAATTATGGTAATGATTTTAGAATTAAATCTAAGATGTTAGATATTGAATTTAATCCCCTTTGATTATGATTTTGTCCTCCCACACTATTCTTTGGGGGTTTTAGAAATTGGATGGGACGGGAAGAATCGCGATAATGGAGGATACGATGGACATTGGAATGATATTATTCATGAGAAACCGAATGAAATTGGATCTGGAGGTCCACATATCATTCTTATGCCTAATCATAAATCTCATAATATGATCAATAATCTCAACTTTGGTAAGTTTCCCGACTCAGCTAATAAGAGAAAGATGGAATTTCATGATGATCATACAGGAAAGAAAGTTCAATTTCGATCATGTAAATTGTGTGGGAAGAGGCATGAAGGAGAATGTTTCAAAGGAACTGGAATATGCTTTGGGTGTGGAAAAGAAGGACACAAATCCAGTAGGTTCAAAGGAAAAGGTTCAGTTAACACCATGGATAAGGATAATGATATTTCTACGACATCAACTATGATTAGATGTTTTAAATGTGGAATGTATGGGAATTATGCAAACCAATGCCCAAAGGGAAAATATCATGAAGAGAATCAGCATGGTCATATGGGTAGTATTTATGTGGATGATGATGAGGAGACTAAAAATGATATATGAGATGAAATAAGTGTTGAAGATTGGTCAATGGTTTAAGAAGGTAGTGGAATCAATGTATGTTCATCAAGAGTTATGTTGTATAGGTAATTAAATGGTTCTATGGAATAACGAAACATCTAGGGATTGTTACACTATTGTTTTTTCTAAAGTATTTGAAAGTATATGTTGAATGGTACTGGTAACCATGAAAGTTTATACCAATATTTTTGGAAAGAATATGAAATACACATAATGAATGGATAAGGAGGAAATAATATGTTTGATAGTATTCATGGTCTCATGATTGTTATAAGGACTAAGTGATATCATGGTTTGAGTATACATAATTTTGGGATTTTGGTATGTGGAAAGAGTTAACTTTTGACAGCACTCATGTTTTCACTAAGGTTCAATGAGTATTGATTTTTCAAGAGAATACATGATTAAGGCCTTCGAATGTTTGCAATTTTACCAACAAGACATATCTTATGATATATAGGGATCAACAATGGTATTAACATGCTTGTTATATGAAATCTCTAGTAACCGTTTTCACAATAATATGAGATTGGACAACATTATATTGGATAAGCCTAAAGATTGGAATTGATTATGTCGTACATAAGTTAGTATTGTTTAAGGCTAGAACTTTTTCGACATTATTGATGGAAAGTTGTAATAATGTATTTTTAGAAAAAAGGACAACCTACAGGACGGGCGATAACCCGTCACGTTGGACAAGGTTGTGGGAATCGAACCCACAACCGAAGTGTGACAGGCCTATATTTCCTACCACTGGCCTACAGGAAGTCCATGGTTAGTAGAAACTAGTTTTATTTTATTATACAGGATGATAGATGAAGTACAAATCCATTTTGGAACCATATCTAATTAATCTCACCATAGATGGACTTATGTATATAAATTTTGCTAACATATGTTTGAGATAGATGGAATGACATATCATTCTATTGCATTACTCTTAAAACATCGCAAAAGACAAATTCAACTTCATTTCCTAAAGAGATGAAGTGGAAATTGTCCAAGGAACGACCAACTGTGAGACTGTACCAAAATCAAGAAATTATTTCTTCTAATTCCAATTTATTCAACATTAGGGAAATGATCTTGGAAACCAAAAAATGTTGTCCTAGTGCCCTTGTATCCGAGGAATTAGATGGTACCTTAGATCATCAAAAATATATGGCTTTGTGATTTTTGGCTTTTCCATATCCATGTTATCTACCACACTCCATCAAAACATGACAGTTAGATTTCTCTTCCATATCCATATTTTCACCTATGTTCTACTACGTGGAAACTCATTGATTAGTTAATTTGGGTAACTGTTAAGTTTCATACCTTAGTTTTTTAAGATAAGTTTTGGTATTCCTTTTTACGATGTGGGTTTCTATTAATGAAAATTTCAAGTAGAAAATCATTTATAACCCCGACGAATTTCGAGGGCGAAATTCATTATAAGGGGGGTAGAATTTAACAACCCTAGATTTTATGAGAATTATTCTATTTAATTTCTTTGATGTCTTTTTTGGTATGCTACACAAAGATTATCTTGCTCTATATGCAACACCGTATTAGCTTGAAATATACGCAACACTATTGTTGGCTTATGTTACACACAATTTCAAGTTCGTTTTGTGGAAATTTATTTATGCAACATTAAGTATCGATTTTTTTTAATTTATAAATGAAATAAGTTTTGATTATGTTATACGCAACATTGAGTGTATATATATATATATATTCAATGTATTAATGAAATATGATTGTATTCTGTTATACGCAACAACAATGGAGTCTTGCACTACACGAAACCCTAACTTGCCTTACATTACATGCAATCGTAACCTTCCTCGATAGCGTGTGTTGTATGCAATACCGAGTTTCACTAAACGAGATATTATTATAATATTATTTTGAACTAGCCGTTATGAATAGTAATACCAAATTTTTGAAATTTTATAAATTTTATCTTTCAAAATGGACTTCATTTTTGGATTCAGAATATCTAAATTAGCCTAGGGTGAATTTTTGGTATTTTTCTGAAAACATTCAATTTTTGATGAATAGTGAAAACACTGGGTTACTATTTAAAAACCGACTTTTTATTTAAATAATTATTTATATTATTTAAATTAATTTTAGGTCAAAATTGATACATAATACCTATATAATATCAATGTAATTCATTGGAGTCATTTTATAATAATTTTAGATATATAAAAATTTTATTGAACTTTTCACCGTCTTTTACCCACCTCCTAGGAGAATTTAGAAATTCACATAAAACTAAATTTTACCACTTTTTTGAGTGGAATTTTAAAAATCCGAGAGACACGGTTAATATCAAGGACTAAAATTTGGTTCAATGAGATGAAAATAATTTTTGCTGAATAGTAACTTTTTACTTTTTTTTACCACGGTTAAAAGTAAATAGGGTAACTAAGGGTAAAAATGATATTATTATTACCCTAAAACATGTCCAAATACTATTGGATAAGTTTAATTCGACCAAAAACATCCTTTTAAATAAAATATGACCATTTATGTCCACTTGTATTATTTTATGACATTTATTATTAATTTATTTAAAGAAGGGTTAAAATAGTTAAAATAAAAGATTAATAACTAAAACATTTTTAATATAGGGTTATAAATAAGATAAATTCGACTATAAATATTAATTAGAAAGATAAAAATATTTTATATATAATTTTATTTTATTTATGATTTTTAGACATTATATAAGTTAATTTATTTATGACACAATGATGATGCGGTAATTATCTTATTAATGAAATATTGACATAATAGATGTTATAAATACCCAAATAATTGTAATTTGAGACTTTTTATGAATTACAATAATTTTATAGGATAATATGAAATGTTATTATTGATTTTATTAACTTTTTTCGAACTAATCATTCTGTTATGATTTTTTTCACAAAAATGAATTACCAAATAATGTCAAAATTGACATAAAATTGTTTTTAAAACTAATATTATATTATTAATTTTTATTTTATTCCTAAAAATATAAGGTTTGGTCAAATGACTTAGATAAGGTTATATATATTAATAATAAACAACTTGAGTTTTGTTTGTCTTGTTATAGTATGTTTATTAACCTTATAGTGTAAGAAAACAAGAAGACACGGTAAAAGTAAAATTATTTAACTTAATGTTAAATCTAAATGGTAAGGTTAAAATAAAAAGCTAAACTTGTCTAAATTCTATTTAATGAGAGTATTTTGACCCATCCCCACCTTAGATTCTAAATAAATCAATTTGGAGCTACTAAAACCTGAATATGACTTTATTATAAAATAATATTTTAAGTTTTTCCAAAGGTGCCCCTCTCCTCCCTTATAAAAGGGCACCCCTTCCCTCTTCTCTTCAAACCCTTTTGATCCTTAAATCTCGGACAACCCCTGACCATTTCTCTTCTACACTTCCCTAGAAACATGTTTGAGGTTATGGCCTTCTCAAAAGGCCAACTCTACTTCCATAAGAGGTATTTTAAAGGAGGTGCATCGAAGAAGAGGTAATCTATTCTTCCGATTCTTTCAAGTTTCTTTCTTCTTATACTTCCTCTTATTTAGTTGTTTCATTATAAAGTAATAACATCAGTATTAATTAAATACTGATATGTTATTATGAATATTAAACAACCCTATTTTACCTTCTATTCATCCTACAGAAAATTAAATCACCACTCGTGCGTACGTACGAAATACTGTCTCCACACCGTGGTGTAATCAGTTTTTCCACCACCACCTTACATGGATGCGTATAATGGTGTAAATAAATAACTATATATGGTTACTGTAAATTAATATTTATTTTATAATATTATACATACACTTAAATACAATTCCATGATCATGGGAATGATATCATCGCTCGTGCGTGCATTCGGACTACCGTCTCCACGAACGCGATGAGATTCATTTTCCATGGTTAACCATTCAAGAATGATTATAAATAATATACAATTAATAATAATTAAATATATGAAATAATTAAGCTACTGGATTTATTTATACATATATATGCGTGTCATCTACTTACTTCCATTCAAGTCAATAAAGATTGGAAAACAGCGTTCATTCGTACGTACGGCCTACCGTCTCCATGAACGGTGTGTTTCATTTCATTTATCTATCAAATATATATATATATACTGAATTTATATGATATATAAATCATGTTTTAGATTCTGGAAGTAATTAAATCATGATATAAGTAATAATAATATCAAGAACAATAAGTCCAAACATGTACGATAAATGAAACAATTTTACCCAAAACGCTACTTTAACATGGAATTGACAAATGAAAGGGTAAAATAAATACCTAAGAGAACCATATATGATATAATAACAGTGAATATGATTCTTTAATATGTAAATTATATTATTTAAATCATTATATAGGAGTTTCAGATACATACGAAGCATATCAGACATAAGGTAAGGGATAATGTTTCACTCTCATTTTTATCAGAGATTTCTTATTCCTAAGTATTTACTGGGGTTATATTTTTCATCCATGTCCATAAAAATGTTTTCATAAATTCCTTAATATTATTCCATGTATGATTAAAGTCATTTTTATCCATCTTGACTTTTACATTGTGTTACGGAAGGGGTCTTTCTTTTGTTTACCATATGTGGTACTTTTTGACTTTTCCGTTAAAAGTATGAGGAGAATGTTTTTCTAAATTATATGGCATGAACGGATTTTTAATGTTTTATAATGCCTTATTTTAATGAAGCTTACTCTACTAGATATCATGCAAATTTTCAACAAAATCCTCTTCTTTTAAAATTTCATGGCATTTTGTGAAAGAAAATGATTTTAAGAAGAAATGATATTTTCCTCAAGAATTCCTTTCAAGTGTTTTATCAAAAAAAATTCCCATATAAGATGAAATTATTTCATTTGTGTATCTTTCAAGTATAATATCTCTATGATTTATGTGCTTTCACTTTTATCATGATGAAACAATGTCCATTTGTTTTATATGGATTATGTTAGGATTGGATGATGTTTATGAAACCCACTTTATTATTTGGGTTATGATGAATGATTTATGTTTATGTTGTGGCGCACGTAAGAATGATTTCATTACAAGAAGGGCGGGACCTATATCTCCCTCCAATGGATTGGGTAAAGATTTATATCTCATGAGATAGACATGGCTGTAATGGTAAGTTAATCTGGTTTAGTGATACGGGACTCGAACGAGAAGTGAACTCGATTCAGAAAGGGACTTTGTCCACTAAGATGGTCTTGGTAGCAATGCCTTGGCTACTATGGAAATCATAACAAGTACTGAATGGTTTCCACAATTACATCATTTATTCCCATTCTACATTATCAATATTGATGTTACTTTATTATATATGCCTTCCATACTTCCATGATTTATGTCTTTGCTCAAGATTTTGATGTTTAGATTTTATGTTCAAGATTTTTCATTCAGATGTTTATGGATTGTTTTATGTTCTCTATGCTTACCCTTACTGAGCATTTAAGCTCACCCTTTTTATGTTTTCTTTTCCCCAGGATATAAAGAACGGTTTTAGGTAAGAAAACAGAAGGGGAAGATCTTTATGGGACATGATTAGAAGATTAAATTCCGAGTTTCCAAAGACACTAAACTATTATGGTCATTGTGTGTCTATGTTTGTTATGTATTAAGTATTCTGCAAAAGTAATGTAATTTCCATGTACATCAAGATTTGGGTCTCTATAGACAACATGGAGAACCCATCCCCTAAATAATATCATTGTAAATATCTCTATTGTTTCATGGAGGAATGGTAAGAAAGTGTCATGTCTCAAAACACAAGACCAATTTGATGGATGATGTCATACCATCTCAAACATCCAAATCCTTAAAAGACTACAAAGATGATAAATGAGCTCTGGAACCTCCTATGAGGCATGATCTATGAGTTCAAGTCCAGGTGCATCTTCATTACAACATATTTTTCCACATAAAACCATCATAGGACTCATCCATACTTCAAACCATTCAAACCAGCACCATGATTTCCCACATGTGGTAACCCAGAACCATCACCAATCACATAAGCACACAACCCCAAATCCAACTTAGACAACCAGAAAAACCAGAAGATCCCAAAAAATCATAGCTAAACAGGCCAAATTAGAACAACAACAAACCTTCAAACCTGCAAAAACTTTGAAATAAAGTCCAGAGACTATGACCTCCCCCCTCCGGGCCTCTCTTGATCTGGAACCTACCATAAACAGAAGCACACCAGAGGCGGTGCCTAGCTGCTCTAGATGGAACCGAATCCAGATCTATCGACCTCACAGACCAGGACCTGTCGATCTGAGACGCATGCTGTGTTGCCAACACTACAAACCAAGATGAAGCAGGTGTTCTTCTGAGACAATTATTCACAGAATCTGATGACACTACCGAACCTTGCCAAAACTCCACCATGTTGCCTAATCCCCACCACATCTTTCAGAGACGATCAAGAGAAACCCAATCCCATTGTGTCATGTCATGACGATATGGAGGCCAACCATGCCGTGACATTCTAAGGCAATGTGAATGAAGACGAAACAAGATAGATTCAGGCTGGAAAGGGAAGGGGAGAGAGGATGAAGGGTTATTATTCCTTGACACAGCTTTAGGTTAGCTTTAATAAATAGGCCATTTTCATATCTGGAGATTGTTTTAACAAACACAGGTCCCAGGCGAATCTCACAAATGTTGGTACAGAAGAGGGAAGGATGTTGAGATACTTTTGTATGAAGAATATGAAAATATCAGGCAAGACTCTGAATAAGAGGATGTTAAGTGATAGATATCATAAATATTATAAATAGTGAAATGGTGTTCAGAAATTGTTGATCTATGTGCATACTAAATTATTTACCCTACTTATGTTTAGATAAAACTGCATTTAATCAGAAGGGAAGAAATTAAAGTAGCATCCATATAAGTTTAGGAACAACCCTAGCCCATAGGTGGGGTATTTTTTATCCCAATCATCTAGGACAAAAAACCAAGCCTAAAGAGTCATGATTCCATAATGGGAGTATCCCCATACCTTAGGTTTGGGGGATTTTTCTCCTCAACAACACCCTTATAAATAGAAATCTTTATTCTACCGATTGGAGGAATAAGTGAAGAGTTAATCCTCTTATTCCACTCATCCTATGATCCAGTGTTCCCACTATGGAAACACATGAACAAAGTATATGGGTGTTTATATTAGTAGATTTTCAACCGAACACCACAAAGATAATCTACCAAAGAGGGGAAAATACCACATGGTGGTGTGAAAAGAGGCCTAGGCACAAATAAATTACTAGAAAGCCTACAGTGCATTATGGATCCATGAATGTAATAAACACCACCCTTATAGATTCTACAAAACATGAGGTCAATTTATTGTAGGAGTCATAGGAGGATGTTACGATTCATAATGAGGTCCACACCAAAACCATTGAAGGATTGGTGTGTACTTAGAACAAATGGATTTCCCTATATATGGTAATTCCCTCAGAAAATCCATAATAACCTCCTAAAATGGTATTCAAAAAAAGAAAATTGTACGGTTCAGATTGTGCCCCACCCACCACATGGAGAGGTTAAGCCCCTATCACTTGGAGAAGGATTTTCTCTACATGAGGAGGAAATGAATGAATTGAGGAGACTTAATGAAAAACTACATTTAGGAATCCTTCCTTCTAGATATACTATATTAATAAGATCCTCAATTTTCACTCCCAATCGGAATACCTCAGTTAAGGGGGTTGTAAGAACCAACTAAAATGAATATTGAACATCCAATCAATGCAGGATACTAACTAGAAAAATTTGTGGATCCTATAGTATTGGATAGGGAATTCCAACCATTGGTATCATATCTAGAACAGTGATAATCACATCCTTATAGGTCGGCCCCTATAGGATACCCATGGAAGATATTGGTAGTTCAACTATTGATAACCCTACTATCCCCTAAAACTATTCAGGTTTCATCTCATAAATATATTTCATGAGGGATCACGAATGCTCTTGAGTCACCCATGGCCCGATTGGAAGCCATGGAGGAACAACGAGAACCAATAAAACCATAAAAGAAGTTGTATCTTGAATGGATAGATCTGATTATTCCCCTGTTGAACTTTTGGAATCCTATATTTCTAATTTTCTATGGATCTAGGGATGCATAGAAACATTTGACACAATTAATATCTCACTATGATCTCATGATGGGGACCCATGAACAATATGAGGTGGTGAAACATAAGTTCTTCATGAATTCACTTTAGGGACAAAACATTTTAAGGTACACTAGTATGTAGTCCGAATCAATTATGGGGTGGGAAACCATCTTTCAGAAGTTTATCTTCCAATATTTCATGAAAATTTAGAAGACAACAATAGATTATATATCAACCTATAAATTTTTGTAGAATGAAAGGTTCTCAAAATTTATTGCTTGGAAAAAGGTATTGACATAATCCTTGAACATACCTCTCCGTAAAAAATATTTTTTTTCCATATGTATATCGAATCTTTATGAATTTTTTCCAACCACTTATCCCTTTGAAATACGTAGGAGGATTTCAAAGATTTCTACAATCAATAAAAGAGTAGAAGAATCCATCACGGATACAAAAGGCAAGGAACTAGTAAATACATTAGTTCAAATAAACAGAATATGTAAAACAAATAACTCTACTATTACACATAAAAATACACATTATCCACACTGAATATAAAGACTACACTATATTGTGTGGCCCCACTCCCATGTGTCATAAAAAACGACCACCTCAACAGAATGATCAAATAATGAAAAAAATAGTTTGAGGATGTGAAAAAATGATCCATTTTTTAAGAACCAAGATCTCCCAAACTATTTCCACTTCGATAAAGTACTAGGATCCATATACAAGAGTGTGTTGTTTTCAAAGACCTCATACAAAATGTTGGAATCTGGGATTTCAATGTTTAAAAATTCACCACCTCAGGTACCATAATTTGTTGCCACCAATACTGAGGAGGAAAATAATTGGAAATATGATAAAAAAACTATAAAAGGATGATTCATGACTCGATGGTCAAAAATATTATCAATATAACTCAATATATTCTCAATTAATATTTCAAGTATCCAAATATACCCTCAACTGCTTACGTCGGGACACTACCGAACCCTTCGGTGTCATAATCTTCCAAATGCATTTCTTCCAAAAACAGACATAGCTGGAAGAGAAACAAGAAAATATAGAAACATTAGCCTATTCCAAAGAACAAATTTTACTTAACCTCAGAAGAAATCATTCATAAAGTGCTATAAGAATCAACACTATCTCACCAAATGGTAAAACAACAGTCAACCCATTCTAAAGAATCTCATTCGGAAGAGGGGTTATCATTTGTCCCAAAAATGTTATTCACCAAATAGAATCATTCATGGAAAATGGATATGATTATGAACCCTAATACCATAAAATTTTTTGGGAATTAGGGAAAGATGTTTTTAGAGATGATTATACAAGGTAATATTTGTTCATATGAGGATTCACATCATTAACCATGCCCCAACATGATCTTTCAATGCATCAAAAACTGATGGTGGGGATCTTCATCGAGCTCATCAAGAGAAATGAAATTCCATCTCACATGATAGTATTTCACCATACACGATCATCCAAGAAGTTTAACTAGATGATATATCAAAACATAATAAACCTTTTCTTATAGGCAGACCTATCTGATATAATCTACCAAATGAAAAATCTCCTTCAACACCGACCCCATGGGCTTATCCATCATCATCAAGCACTTCATCCCCCAAAAAAACATATAAAAGTTCATCCCCATGTTGGGAAACATAGATATTTTGACTAAAATTATGATGTATCGAAGAAATCATCCCTTTTGGAAGACAAGTTTTCATTCTTGGATTCTCTAATTATAACAAGAGTCCTCTAGGAAGCACTCATAGGATCCCTGTCAAGGAACCAATAATTTGAAGTTGAGGTTGCTACTATTGAATTGTATTGTTTAGAGAAAGATCCTTCAGAATTCCATATAGTCATCTCTTCCACAAACCTGGATAAGGATTCCATCACAAATGGGAATGTCATACCCTTGTATATATATTTCAAAATAAATTTCATTAATAACCAATGAGATTTTATTAACAATTAATCTGGATTCAACCTTATACCTGTCTATAAAAATCATCAACTGGGTTGTAATGAGTCTCAATTGTCCCATACACATTAATGTTAGAGTGTTATGAAAAGAATTTGATAAATACTCTAGGACAAAATGAAACTTGGGACTCGTACTGGGTATCTCAGGTTTGAATCAGAATTTGTTTTTGTTTAGGTACGTACAACCTTGAACGTCCTATTCCGAAGACCTTAGCTACATCATCATGCGGATATTCCCTTGTCATCACACTAGTGCATAATGTGTTGTATCAATGGAAAAAATTAGATCATTTCATAGTAAAAAATGTAATGAAACTGGATTAAAATACATATAAATAGTATATTTTTAAATGAATATTCATTACATTTCATAAATTCAGGCCCAATGACTATATTTGTTTAGTCCCATTGGAGTCATGAAATGTGTTCTTCTAATTTAGTGAAATATATTCTATATCTCCCATAAAGATCTTCCACTTTAATATTCCTACCTGAATCCTTTCTTTATAACCAGGGAAAAATCATTTGAAAATGGTGTTCTCAGATGATAGTAAGGGTAAAAAGGAGAGATATCCATCATAAAAAATTCATAAACCAGGTGTATATAAACAAAACATTTGAATATCATATCCTCTAAAAACAAATATCATGATATCGAGTCATGGAATGAATCCTATATGCCCATACGGAACCAAAGAATATATTACACTAGAAAATAACATAAGATAAGAAATTATGGAATACACATTAGTTTAGAAAATAAATTCTATATTAATAAAGGCTCATTTCAATGACCATCATATTGGAAAGGTACTTGGATGAACTAAATTCATTCCTTATTCTAGACTTGTAATACGAAACTAGGTTTACTTCTCATTCATTCCTTGTATTTATCTTAAGATAAAATTATTCACCCAATGCATTAGAGAGAGATATATGTCCCACCCATCACAAAACAAAAATCATACATATGTCTTCAACATAAATATGAATCATTCATCATGTAAGAACCCATGAAAATAAATGGGTTTCATAAAAATCATTCCATCATAAATAGTATTAAAACAATATAAATAATAGGTATAGTATAATTAAATAAATATAGAATTTAATAATATGTGACATCAATGAATTTCCTTGTAGATGGGAAATAATTTTTAGGGATCATTTGAAAATAAATCTCGTTGAAAAAATATGTTCTTCTTGGAAAACGTTTTTCTTTCATTAAATGTCATGATATTTTTAATGAAAATATTTTATTTGAAAACAATCATGTAAGATTATAATGGAATATTCAATGTATTAAAGATTCATCAATTCAAGATAATATTTCTGTGCCATATTTTAGAAAAACATACCTCTCATGCTTTTTTCTGGAAAAATAAAAAACTACCTCGTTAAGAAAATGAGGAAGGATTCCTTTCAAAACGTTTAGTAAAATTTCAAACCTGGCCAAGAATGCATTTATAAAATGTAGAAGAATAGTAAAAATAGTGCTGAATATATTTTTATGAAACATGTACACTGAAAATATATATTCCCCAGTAGATACCTACATATAAAAAATCCCAAATAACAATGAGATTGTGAAATTAATACATACCATATGCTTAATTTATTGTGTACATATCCAAAAATCTTGTACAATGGTTTAATTTTTTTATTAATTTATAATATAATCATATTAAAACTTATTATATCATATATGATCTTTTTATATCATCTAATCTCCTATTTGTTAAAAATATTTCATTATTACCCTTCTCTCGGGTGTCAACTACTTCAATCTCCTAGGCATGTTTTGTCGTATAAGTCCCACTTCATGGGAATAGGATATAGTTTCATCATACACAGAATGATATTAATGTATTATATATCGTAATTATTCATTATATAAAAATATATAATTGTTATTTCACGGTGAACATGCAAAATAATTCACATCATATCGTGGAGACAGTAGGTTGTACGTACGCATGATTGATCGTATAATTCCTTTTATAGTGTAATTTTATGTAAGTGGATGGTATATTAACTTCTACAAAAATATAATGTTATAATTATCATATATATATATATATATCATCATTCTACATATCAAAATAATGTGGTGATGAAAAACAGATTACCCCACAACTTGGAGAGAGTAAGACGTACGAACACATGAGCGGTTATTTTGTTTTTAGTAGGATAGATAAAAGGTGGAGTATGGTTTTTAAATAATTATAACAATATATAAAAATATATTTTATATTGTATTTATTATTTTATACTGGAAACAGTACATTAATAAGAAGTAGAAGAAGACATATTCTTGAAATAATTTTTAAAGATGATTATATCTTCTTTGGCAAACATCAATTAGATCTCCTCTTAGGGATAGTGGGCTATGAATTTTGAGAATACCAAGACCTATATGATGTGGATATGGAATTTTATAATTAATTATTTGGGTTGTGTTCAATATTTAAGGCTCAAAATGATGTGGATAAGTGAGGGAGGATGTTACCTTTTATAATTTAGGTGAGGGGTACTATTCAAATTTCTAAAATGATTAAATTGTTATAAATTACATCTCAATATAAATAAATCTATAAGTCCATGTATTAAATAATTTTTTTTAAAGTTTGTAATACCATCAACCAATATATTTCAGAAAATTTTTTGTATTATTTTAAACAGTATCATTTGGGAAAACCCTTAGTTAACCTATTTTAATTTTAAATAAGGTGACAACCTTTATGAATATTAAATGTTTTTGTTGCTTACTTAAGTGAGGTTGATTAAAAAATAAATTAAGTATTTATAACCTTTTAGACTATATTTTAGTTTTTTTTACTTTGAAATATT
Source organism: Viscum album (assembly GCA_963277665.1). Taxonomy (NCBI): domain Eukaryota; kingdom Viridiplantae; phylum Streptophyta; class Magnoliopsida; order Santalales; family Viscaceae; genus Viscum; species Viscum album. The sequence goes on from OY728149.1 coordinate 108,769,392, forward strand.
TTTATGATGTCAAAATAATCTAATAAAATATTATTTCGATAAAATATCATTACTATCAAGTTTGATAGTATTCATTTAATTTGACATAGAATAAATTAATAAAAAGTGGATATTATAATATAATGATATAAAAATTATCTTATCGACCATATGAACCAATAGAATTTATTTCGCACAATAACTCATCCATATTATATAAAAAATAATATTTTAAAATACTTTATTTTATTTTTCGGTTAATTGAATAAATATTATATTAGTATAGAACAAGAATATTAGGTAATTATGTAGCATATAAAAATTAAAAAATATTCTATAATGAAATATATTTCATTAATAAAAATATAGATATTTATTTTTATTCAAAGTTTTATTTTTCCCTTATTTTAGAACATAAATTATATTAAATACAAAAATAGTGATATTTTGTAAGTATCATTGATTTAAATGTAAAGAATTTTTTTATCAAAAGGGACCCATTTAAAAACTCTAATTAAAACATAAGGTGATAATTGAATAATATTATTAATTATATAATATTTTTACAAGCTTATGTTAGGGGTATGCCATTATATTTTTATTTGAACCCTTATTTAATTTCTTAAATTCTTATCATGAAAAAATTTATTTTTGGACATTGAAAGTTAAAATATTTACTATAAAATAAAAAAATACATATAAATTGATTATTTATGAAATTATTAACATTATTATAATAAATAGGATGAATTTTGTATTTTTAATGATTTTATATTATTTATTATTTATTTTATAATATTCATAATTTAAATTTTGATATTATTCATTGCATTTACTTTTTAAAATACAAAAAACATGATAAATTCCAAAAACAATATTTTTATATATACATAACATATAATAATGTCCAATAAAATTTATTTTTGACATTAATTATATCATATTATATATATTTTAATATTTTTAATATTATTTATTTTATATTTATATTAAGAAAATAATTACTCCATTAGCGTTGTGTAGGAATTTAAGGTTGTTATTTATTTTCTAAAAAATATAAATAAATTACCATGATTTAGATAAATATTTTATATTTTAAAAATAATATGTATCTATAAAAATATATTCTCATTAAATATATCTTGAAAATATTATAACTTTAAAAATTTACATTGTGACATTTTGTGACTTTCTTTGATTTAAAAAAGATCTATGTAATTTCCATGGAAAATATACATTAAATAACACAAATTAGAACCTTATGTGTTATAAGTATAACGAAGGTCATAAAATAAAATTTGGAAAAATTTTAGGGTAGTTTTATTATATTTATTATATTATATTTACCCTTAGTTAACCGATTTATCCTTAAATGTGGTAATAAAAATTATTAAAGTTACTATTCAAATTTTCCAAAACTAAAAGAGACCTAGTAACTAAATTTAAATCTTCTGATTCATACCATGGAATCCATTTTTCAAAATTCAATTACCATATATTTTAGAAATTAATTTATAATTAATTTTGTAGATGGGGAAAAATAACGTGTTTTTAATTAGAAAAAGGTTCAAATGTTTGGAATGTGTTTTGTGTTTAAACATTATATTAAAATAATAAGTTTATTTTTTTATAATATAAATTAAAATAATTAGGTTATTTTTTGAAATATAATTTTTAGAAGTATCTAAAAATGTATTTAAAACAATTTCTTCATCAAATGAAGATAAAACATTTTTTAGAAAAATGTAGTTTTTAAGCATAAAATTGGATTTTTCTTATATCATGACTATAAAACACCTAGGATGAATATTTAAAGTTTATAATGAAAATTATACACATATATATCATCAATATAATCCCACAAGATTTATTTTTTTATATTAATGGTATAAAACAAACTTTTGTGTGTTTAAAAGGGCCATTAGAAATATATTTTCTTTTAATTTCCAAAGGGTTATACAAGTTTAAACTATAGTTTCATAATTTATTTAAGCATTTTAATAACCTTTAATAAAATTTCTATGTTATAATTCAATTTTATAAATAATTAAAATAATAAAATTTTGTTTTTTACAACTCAATGATGCATGTATCCCAAGTTAAGACAATATCGCATGCATCACAATCTTAACATGGTGAAGCATGCAATGCCATTAATTTAAGAAATCATATTATTTAAAAATATATTTCATAAAATTATCATTTTCTTACTTTCTACCCACTTAAAATTAATTTCTTACTCAAAATTCATTATGGTTATCAATGGTTCCATACATGAATTTTCCTTTCATTTAATCGCACATCGAAAAAAAATAAGTACTAAAAACCACCTTAAAAAGGGAAATTTTGAAATATAGAAGTTACCCAAGGTAAATAATATTTATGTTTATACATAGGAGAACATATCTGTATTGTGAAATCATGTTCATGGAAGAAATATCTAACTATTAGTTTCTGATGGAGTGTGATAGTTAACATAGTCATGTAAAAGCTAAAATCACAAAGACATAAAGCTGTGATGATCTAAGGGATCATTTGATTCAATGCAAAATAATTTTTTAGGATCAATTTCATTGTTTCAATATCCTCTCCCATGATTTTATAAAATTTTATTAGAAGTACTACTTAGAATAATATCATCCTTTCATTGTGCGTTGATAAAATTTCACTTCATCACTTATTCGATGAAATGAAGTTGAAATTTTCATTCTGGAATCATCAGATGAGCATGATATGATAAGTCATTCCATATATTATTAGTCAACATAAAAATTCTTCCAATATGTATATATTCATATTTTTAGAGTTAACACGTTAATCTTTAATGACTCGTCATCTCTTATGAATCTTTTAAAAGGATAAAATCCAACAATTTCGAAATAAGGTCACAAAATTTATAAAATAAACTTTTCATTTATTCTCCAAAAATCTTAACGTATCTATTAATTTTCACCCACAAAACACGTTATGACCATTATCATTTTTTCTATTTAAATATGGTTATAATCATAAATCATTGGTCAAAACATTTCATGCTTTCAAAATTTAAATCTTTCCTCCTTCAATAAATCAAAAAATTCTATAAACTCAATACATGATATCATAAACCACTTTTTCATCATAGTAGTCAAATGTCCATTAATAATATCATATTTATTTTCTCAAAAATAAACATATATTTGTTTTATTCTCCCACCATCATTCTGAAATTGAGGGTTATCGTTTACTCATTCATGTGATTTTCAAAAATATCACCTTACCACCTCAATAACTTATCAGGGAAACTAGTACCATTCAACATATGATTCCAAATACTTGAAGTAAATCTATATTGGACTAATCCATATATGTTTCATAATTTTTTAATACCATAAATATTATTCTAATTTGTTTTAATTTAATTACATTACAAAAACACTCAATCCTTCCACCACTTCACTATCTCACATAAAATCACCAATAAAGATCACATGATAATTTACTTTTCCTAGAATTTAATAGAATAGTGATGTTGATCATACATAACCTTTTTATTTTGGAACTCATTAGAATAATGACAGTATTTATTACACTTTATGTGTTGAGTTGTGTGTGGGGGAGTGAATTCTTTGAAGATTTATCTATATTATTATCCATAGTTTTCTTCTTCCCATTACATATGAATTAATTTTCTATATAACCTTACTTTCTACACTTAAAACAATTAATTTTCCCATATAAAAACATTCTAACAAACATCTTCCCACACATTGATCAAAAATAAAAATTAATCTTCTTTTCACTGAGGTTATTATATTTTAATTTAAATGAAATATTCCTTTTCATATAATAACCATTATATTGATATATAACTCCAAACTCTATTTCCACCATGATGAAACATTAGACAATTTTTTTATTTCTACAAAAGTTTATCTTGTCTAACACCATTAGAAGACTTGGTTTTATAAAAATGAATAATTGATCAACCTTACTTAAGGTTTGGATGAAAATTTCAGAATAATACATCTCAAGCCATGAAGAACTTTCCTTTTAGGTACCAACTTATTGATCATCATTTTGTTTAAGCAGAAGGAACTCCTTTTACATCATTGTATGAAGAATATGAATAATGTACATATTGGGAACTATGTTCTTTAACTCATCAAATTGAAAAGAGTCAATTTACTCACGTATCCTTATAATCATGATAATATTCTACCAATTATCTTCTTCACCTTCTAAAAAATTGACTGCGAAAATGAATTTCTCTTGCTCTAAAAATTGGAGACCCGAAGATATATTTTCAGTGGTACTGTTCTATTTCTCCTCTGCCAGTATATCAGAAGACCCATTGAAAGTTGTTAGATGTTCTCTCATGATGGAATCAATATAATTTTTTCACCTTATTTTTCGTTTGAAAGTAAAACATGATTTATATCATTATAAAGTTATGATAGAATTATAAAATAATTTTACTCCATATTCCATAACATTCAGTAGGTCAGGATGAAAATCATTCCACTGTCCATTCCATTCAATTTTAGCATGGATCCGTCGAGTTCAATCCCTTTACTAAAAAGAAAAATATAGTATGTGGGGAACTACTCATTGAAGGAAAATCACATAATCATGGGAAATTACTTTCAATCTATTACATCTGAGGCTTAATCGAAGTTTATACATGATCATTACCAAATTTTTAGGATTGTAACCTATACATAGAATTATCCTTTGGGAGCTTTATTAATGTTTATCATCCTTGTTTCCACAAGATAACAAAACCTTATCTCTAATTCCAACTATAACAACCTAGGATTAATTTACATATAAATTACATCTTTTACATGAATATTCATAACATTAGACAAACACACACATGAGGAGCATATTTGTCTAGTTCATTTTGAAACGTGGAACCCATTTATCTATTTTAGTAAAATATCTTCAAAATCCTTCATAAAAATATCCCCCCTTAGTATAGCTACCCAATTCCATTCTTTATAACCTAGGAAGAAGAAAAATTTGGAAATGGTGAGCTCCAATGATCAGTAAGGGTAAAAAGGAGAGATATTAATTTTAACATAATCATAAATCGCATTTATATAAATAATACATATGAAAATAAAACAACTATATATCAAAGATCATGATAAAAAGTCATAGAATACAATATAGAAGTTCATAAATAATCAAATAACATATTTCATGAGATAATAACTTACGGAATGAAATTATTTTATACACAAAATCATATAAAATCATTCCCATATTAGTTGAGGCTTATTTTTGAAACCATCACAGTGGAAAAAGTCTATAAATGAGACAAGTTCACTCCTCATTCCATCCATGTATTACTAAACCTGGTTTACTTATCATTCTATCCCCATCTATCTCATGAGATATAAATAGATACCCAATGCACGAGTGGGAGAAATTTTTCCCACCTATCACCTTATGAAAATTATACCCATTAAAATAAATGGGTTTCAAAAACATAATTCTATCATAACATAAAACATGGAAAATAAATGTTTTCATAAACATCATGAAAAAATAAACATAAAACAACTATTGGTAAAATATGTATTGTATCCTTAAAAAATATCCCCATTAAATCAAAAGTAACATGAAATAATGTTATCATAGATGAAAAATAATTTTGAGAGATCAATTAAAAATTATTATTAATTAAAATTACCTTTCTACTTTGAAAATGTTTTTTATTTAAAAATATCGTGCAATTTTAAAATAAAATATTTTACTTTCAAATCAATTTATAATAATGTAAGGTAATCTTTAAGTTGTTATGGTTTCATGAAAGAATGAAAATATATTCTTTCTATATAGGCTAATTAAGCATTCCCCTAGTATATTACCTAACAATGTCAATAATTTCCTCATTAGGAAAATGATAAAATATTCATTTCTCACAGGTTAGTAAAAAATAAAAAATCATTAAAAATGACTTTAAAAATTTTATAACTATAGTAATAATATTTCAGAATACATCTTTAAGAATCATGGACACGAAAAATAAATATTACCCAATATTTACTTACATAAAAATGATCATGAATAATAAGTAGAATATGAACATAACTCTTACCGTAGGATTGATTTCCTTTACACATATGAAAACCATATTTATAAGCATTTAATGAATGGTATTAGTTTATTCTATAATAATATTAATACTTATTTTATCATATATGATCCTATTATATCATCTTATCACTTATTTGTTAGTAATTTTTTATTATTGGCCTTCCATTGCGTGTCAAATGCTACATTTTCCAATTCATGTTTCATTGTAAATGTCCCAGTACTTGTGAATATTATATAGTTACATCATATACATTTTTATTTTAATGAAATATATTACATATTTTTTCTTTATATACAAATATATACAAATTATTTAATGGTGAACACATAAAATGAATCGCATGACATCAGAGAGACGGTAGGTCGTACACACATCCGAGCGATTGTATCATTCACTTAAATGTGAAATTGTTAGGAAGTGACTCGCGGCCATGGTCGTCGAGGTCCTCCTATCTAGGGTTCATCATGACTCCTCCTCATTATTTTTACTCGACGCTCGTGGCAGGGGAACTAGGATCCCCCTAGAATGCAGACGTGGTACTGGTGAAAGACTCGCTTTCAGATCCGAGGCGCGATCCTCGGACTATTGCTCACCGGGATGGATGATCCTCAGATCGGTTACCTGCTGTTACTCACCGGGTTGAAGGAGATCTGCCTGTTGTTTTCCAAGCTGAAGGAACCACAGATCTGATGCTTGTTGATCGCCGAGCTGAAGGAACCTCAGATCTGCCGTCTGTTTTGAAACCTTCATCCAATGTGCCGATCGCTGTTGATGAAAACAGGGTTGACGGTGTACGTTTTTTTGAACCGCTGCTTGTGAATCACCATGTTTTGGCTACTGATTTTATATCTAGGGTGGATTTCAGGGCCGGTGGTTCTCATTTGGTGGATGGAGTGGGCGGGACATGGCTTCGGCCGGGAAGAGGGTGTTGCCAATGAGTCTTTCCAATCCCCATTTAAGGCTTCTTTGGTGATTTTGAAGGCTGGTTCATATGGCAGTGTAAAGGATCCGAGTTTTCAAGCAGGTTGTCCGTCCTCCGTGCCTTCATTTTCTTTATTTATTGATTCTCACTCAAGCAAGATTCTTTGAAAGGGTTCAGCAGCTAATGTTGATGTCAGTCCTGAAATATTTGATGGAAGGATTGCAATTGGTAAGAACTCTCTAATTTAATGTCTTGTTTTAGCGAAGGGTGTGACGTCCTAGAAATTTGATGATCTTTTCAGACGGGTTTCATTCTTGGGGGGTTCCTCTGATTGGCTGTGTGTTTCTCTTGGTCTTGTATTCTTTTATTGCATGTTTCCATCAAATTCTCTCAAAGTTCATGCATGGAGTATTGGGTCCCTTTCATTGAAACCTGGATGCCTACATCTTCATGAATGGTCCCTTGATTTCAATGCCTCTCGTGCAAGGAATGCATTTTCGCAGGTCTGGGTCCATTTTCATGGGCTTAACAGGGTCCTTTGTCATCCAAATATTCTTCATGATATTGGCATGGCGATTGGATCCCCTATTTTCCTTGACAATGAAACTGAAGTTGTTCGGTTTGGAAATTTTTCTAGAATGATGGTGGAGGTTGATTGGAGCTCCACCTTGATTGATAAGGTAACTCTCTCCACTCCCACTAATAACATTAATATTGATGTTGAGTATGAAAGAAAACCACTTTTTTTTACAGAATGCATGGTTGTTGGGCACTCGTTGGAGTTATGTCGGAGGAAGATCTCTTGTGAGAGATGTGGGATGAAGGGTCACCTGACTACTCTTTGTAGAAAGAGACTTGAGGGTATGCATGTGGACTTTCCAAATCATGAAAGGGATTATCTCAAAAAATAATCTTCCACTCCGGCTGAGGTGTTGGCCTCCAGCAAACCTGTGTCTCATGTGAAAGGGAAAGGGTTGATAGTGGATATGTCTCCGATGAGTGGCCCCTCTAATGTTCAGGTTGATCACAAGGAGATCCCATTGAAGGATGGTCGTGCTGTTACTCCCACTAGGTTGGTTGAGGATGGACATACTCCTAGCCTCTCTGTCTCTGGATCCCCTGCTTGTATTGATCCTCCAAATGTATGTATGAATGATAGTCCTGATGGAGGATTGATACATGATGAGAATTTTGAGTTGGCTCCTTCTGGGACTTCTCATAATATTGATTTCTATCAGGAAATTCAGAATCTCTTGATCTCCTCTAAGATTTCTCGGAAGTGGGGTGACATCTCTGAGACGGAAGGGACAGCGACGGGTTGCGGCGCACCTAGATCCTCAATCAAGATAAGTCCCACTCAGAATGGGAAGCTGCTGATGACTCTGATTATGGGAATTACATGTCTTATTATTATCTATAACATTTTGTTTGTCGGATGAGGGAAAGTTCCTTTGTTTTACCCCACCCACCTCCTCTGAACCATTTCTCTTTATTTAATAAATATTCATAAGCTTAGCTTCTGGTTGATCTTGCTGGTATTAATTTAAAAAATTAATGTAATATTATAATTATCATATATTTATTATTTCCATAATTATAACAATCGAAATAAAGTGGTCATGAAAAATATATTTCACAACTGTTTGGAGATGGTAATCCATAGTGCGCACCCGAGGTGTTCTTTTTCAATAGGATGGAAAAAATGTGGAATATGGTTGTTCACAATAATAATAACATCTCAGTATATATTTTATTTTGTATTTATTAATTTATAATAGAAACACTACATTAAGAGGTATTTAAATAAGAAATAATTTGTAGAGAATTAGTAAATATGATTACCTCTTCTTTGGTAAACATCTATTAGATATTCTATCAGGGACAATAGGGTCGGTCTTCGGAGAATTCTAAAACCTATATAATGTTACTAAAAAACATTATGAGATATATTTTTAGGGTATCATTGGAATTGAAGGCTCTAAACTATGTGAAGAAGTGAGGGAGGATGTTCCCTTGAAAATTGAGTTGAGATGCACTTTTTTAAAAAATTTAAATATTATATTATAATAAATTCAATCTCAATGAAAAAAATTCCAAAATTCCATGACTTTTTATCTAACATGACATAAGGTTTCAATATAATCAAACAATATATTTTATACAATTTTGGGTATAATCTTAAACCTTAGAATTATGGTTAACACTTTGTTAATCTATTTTATTTTTTAATAATGTAACAATTATTCCAATATTAAAAGTTTGTAATTTTTACATATATGATGAAAATTAAATCATAAATTGAGAATTTAAAAAAAGTTAGACAATGTTATAATTTTAAGTGTTTTTAAATAAGTTTTATGAGTTTTAAATAATCTAATAAATTATTATTTTGATAAAATAGAATTAGTCTCAATTTTGAAAATATTCATTTAATTTGACTTCAAATACATCATAAAAATTGGTAAATTAGAATATAATTCTACCAAACATCTTGAATATATCATATGGATATATGATATTGATTTTAAACATTAACTCATTCAAATTATATCAAAATTAATATTTCAAAATCATTTATTTTTCTTTTATGTTAATTAAAAAAAAGTATTAGTATATAAAAAGAATTTAACATAATTATTTTTCTTTTAATAAAATTAATGTATATTATGGAAATAATCTTGTTAAGAATAATATAGAAGTTAATATTTGTTTATATCTTAATTTAATTCCTATCTGAACAATGAAAATATATTAAATACAAAGGGATTGAAATTTTGTAAATATCTTTTATTTAAATAATAAATATGTCATTTTCATTGAATATTGTCTGTTAAATAACACCAATTCAAGACTAAGGTGATAATATTCTAATATTATTAATAAAATATTTTATTAAAATTTAATATCATTGTTCTACGCTTATCTTTTTTAACCCTTATTTAATCTCTTTTACTCTTATCATTACAACTTGTGTTTTTACACTTTGATAGGTAATATAGTCACTCAAAAATTCCAAAATACCAAAAATGGATAATTTATGACACATGTAAGATTATACCAATCACTTGTCCAAGTTTTATATTTTTAGGAATTTTATATTTTTTAATAAAATATTTTGTATTTAAACATATTATTAATGTCAATTTTGATACAATCCATTACATTGAGTTTTAGAAATACCAACAGAACATGATAGATTCAAAACAAATATTTTATTATATACCAAACATATAAAGGAATTATATTAAATGTTTGGGACACATTAGTAATCTATTATTATATTCATTATAATATTTTCAATATAATCTATTTGAAATTTTTATGAATAAAATAATTAATGCATCAGCGTACTGTAGAAATTGAAGTATTTAAATCCAATATAAAAATCATAAATAAATTACCATGATGAAGATAAATATTATATCTCTCCAAATATTAATTATTTTAAAATATATATTATATTTTACTATATCTTAAAAATATTATACTTATATAAATTAATAGAGTGGCAGTTTTTAACCTTCATTGATTTTAATAATTTCTAAATCAATTTTAGGGGAAAAATAAATTAAAAAACAATATTTAGAACCTTAGTGTTAGGGTGGTTTTATAAAATTTATAATATTATTTTTTCCCTTAATTAAACGATTTACCATTAACTGTGGTAATAAAATTTACTAAAGTTACTATTAATATTGTCTAAAAATAAAAAGGAACTAACTAATAAATTTGGACATCATGATTCCAAATATGTAATAAATTTTTCAAAATGCAATTAATAGTAGTTAATGAAATTATATAAAAAATAATCTCGTAGACAGTATGAAATAATGGGGTTTTAAAGAAGAAGAAATTATAATGTTTGGAATATTTTCTTTATAACCAATTTAAATGTTAAATTTATTAAAATTACATAAATTGGGATAAAGTATATGAAATTTATCTATATAATATTTAAAAACAGTCAGAAATAAAATTTAACGATGTATATTATTTAGATGAAAAATCATTTTTCAATTAAAATTTAATATTTTTTACAATTCGTGAATCTTAAGAGGATAGTACAAAAAATTCAATGAATGTAAATTTTGATATTCTAAATTTATAGAATATTTTTTTATCATATATTATTTTTAAAATATTTAAAAACTAGATTTAAAACATGTGCACCATCAAAAGGTGATAAAACTACTTTTAGAATAATAATGTTTTTAAGAATAAAACATGAATTTTTGTTTTATATCATGACTAAAAACAAATAGGATGAATTTTTAGACATTATATTGAAAATTATATTTATATATATATATATATTATTAATATAATACAACAATATTTATTTGTTTATTTTATTTTTATAAAACAAAGTTGTGTGTATTTATATATGCATTCAGAAAGAGATTCCCTTTAAGCTTCAAAAGGGTTTTAGATTTTTAAACCATACAATAATAATTTATTTAATCATTTTCATAGACATGATTTTAATGGAAGGTTTATAATTTATTTTTTAAATAATTAAAATAATAAGATAATGTCTTGTAGAACTCAGTGTAGTGTGTGTCTCAAGCTAAGTTTATATTGCCTGCAATGCAAGCGTAACTGTTCCGCCTCCAAAGTGGTGCATTTCTCGGTGGGGAAAAAATGGAATGACAGAGATCATCACCGATGCCTTTTTCTTTATAAATGGGTTTTCTTCAAGTTCACTATTTCTTTTGTTTTGACCCATTCGACGTCATTATGCTTAAAAGAAGGTTAAAGGAACCTTGTGGGAACTGTTGGTCCCAGCGAGCGATTGCATGGGGGTCATGTTCTTCTGCAATTGGTTCTCTAATGGGTTTATTTTTATATCTGAGTATAGACAACGACCCTGATATCCATTATTCATGGACATAATTTCCCAAGGCAGGTGCTCGTTGATCTATGATTCAGCAAATGACACTAAAGGACTCTATTGGTTGAGAGGATGGGAGGGCAGGATCACCGCACACTTGTGGGGGAGGGATTGTTTCCTATTCCATGACTCACTTAAAGATTTATGTTGTGATCATATGTTATTGAATCCTTGGATAATTCTCGAAGAGTGTGTCCCTGAGCTACCCTTTGTTTTAAATATTGTCATAGGCAGGCATATAATTGATGCTACGGAGGAAATGCTGAATCGAGTTGTATTATAAGGTGCTCTAGACTTTATCATCGTCCAGGGGGATGGAAGGTGACTTGATGTTGGTATTAGGTCTATAATACGAGATTTCAATGTATCCTCAGGAGAGGTATCAGAACCCATGTAATATGGATTTTGTGGGGCTTACACATGGAAGCTTCCCTTCTGAGGGAAAAATGATTGGGTGGACCCTCTTAGATGCGTTCCCATTTGAGCTCAGGCCCTTTGGAAGGCATCCTATATATTTTAGATTGACCAGGAATAAAAGTTCTCATAGTTCATAATCATGTGTATGTTGTAAACATCACAAACATCTAAGACCACGTGAGTCATGGTCGGTGTGAGAAACAAGAGGATGTGAAGGATTCAACAATTCATATGACTCCACCCCTATCGGTGGGGGAGGGAGAGCCCATGGTGGAAGAGGCCGGGGTGACCATGGGAGAGGGTGCGAAGTGATGAACCTTTCAATGTGAAATGATATTGAAAGTCACATGGGACAGCCTCAGAAGATTGGGGACATACCCCATTGGTAGGGCCCTGGAGCACATTCTGGGAAGGGTAGGAGTTTCGTCATTGTTAAAGGGGGAGAAAACATAACCCCTTCAACTAATCATTATTCCTCATTGAATGGAAAAGTAAGTGATCACCCTTAATATCTTGAATGGGGAGGTTCACGTCGGTGTGCCAAGGTTGGACTCCTGGTTACCTTGGGAATGAATACCCACAAGTATTCACAAAACCAAACCGTTGTGTGAAGAGACTTCATAGCTCTGCTTACCATGGATTTGTAGACTCAAAGGGGCACACTGATGCACCCGATGGTCTGATCATATAGGTCTAGTGGCTTTCGAGGAGGTTTTGGACTAATGTCGAAGGACTGGTTAGCATAGGGGTCATTGAGGACTGGATGGTAATGGATGGGTGAGGTTCAGACCGGAGGAAATAATACCCCCAAACTACCCAATTTCGTGTACTTGGTTCTTATGCGGGATGGGGAAGGATCCTCATACTGTGAGGGTATGCGGGTAGAGGGTTCCTCGACATACTGATGTGGTATGTAGGGATGGGTATAGACAACCACGTACCATGGTGGTATGTGGCCAATCACGCTGCATAGGGTTCCATCCATGTACTAATGCAGTACAATACGTCACGTTTAGCAGGCATAGTAGTGCACTACATAGAGCACCATTTTAAAGAAGGGTCCGGGGGATTATCATTTGCGGGGATTCATTCACGATAAGTATCTGGCTCGTAGTTCCCTAGTTAGGTTCGCAGTACTATTATTATTATTCAATTCCCTCATTTTATGGTTCGCAATCATCTTTTCCTGTAGATAATGCAATTCGCAATTCGGGCTTCCCTGATTAATCAAGATAGAAGCCGATAGAATCCCCAAAAACATTCTACCAACCTCTGAGTCCCGTTCGAGCCTTCATTCTTCTTCCTTCATCCTTCTACTATGCTCCCTTTTATAGAGCATCAGGATACATGTATCAATTGGGCATGCAACACCATTTGTGGAGACCCATGCAGATAGCCTAACTCGCGGAAGACTCGGTCAACCGTGGTTTGTGGAGGCTTTGGTTCACTATAATTGTTTTCAGAACCCTGTGGGTTCTCTTCATCCATGAACTAATGAGTTCACGGTATGGTACGCATATTGACTTCACGAACACTATTCCTTCTCTGACATAGTTCATAGTCTGACTTGTTCGCTAGCCATCGCTTCAGCAGGCTAGAGGTTCACGGATCTATCTTCATACTTGTTGGTTTGCGATCAAGCTAGTCTGCGTACCAATCCTAGGGATGGTATGTGGGCCAGTCAATTTTTTTTGAAACTTGAATTACATTAAGCTTATTCTAAAATTTACAACTAAATTTGAGTCCATTCACCATTATGGACATGTAGGAGTACTTGCACTCATCTGTAAAGTTATTTAAGGGGTATTTCCTTCCTTTGGCATAATTTTCAGGAGCCTAGAAATTCCCCCCATTAGAATGGTGTCTGTTTGGTATGAAAAGGAGACTATTCTGATATAGAATCTTCCCTGAACTAAAATGGTTCGCATTAGAATAGATAGGCCTGGTAGGAGGGGACCACACCAATATATAGTGGCCCATGACATTTGCCTTTTATCATTTCTCGTGGATAAAAGTGATCTCTATTTTCTAGGCTTCTTATTCTCTCACGTACCATGCTTCGTTAAAATCTCATTCGTGAACCTCCTTGTACGTACTACGAACCAATATCCTTTCCATTTTTATGGACATGTACCATATTTTTGTTTCGACGAATGGTAATGTGGAATTTTAAGAATAAAATCCAGATTCTACATAGGAGAATGCTACGCAGCTAGCTTGTCCACATACCGACCTTTGATCAGTGAACTGAACTTTATGAACTAATAATCCAAACTTAAAACATTAATCCACAATTTTTGAACAGGAACATAATTAAGGCATGGGTACATGGTATCCTCTTCCTACAATCCTTTATGTTCTCTAGCCTATGATCTATGGTCAACACCTCACGGATGGCTGATGTAACATTCTTGTACGTGAGGAGGTGTATCTTCACGCCATAACTATACGTGTGGTTTCCTCCACCTATCATACAGTGAGTAGATTGGGACTTTCGTACACAATACAGTACACGAGATGTGGCTACTGCTTACTATTTCTGGAATCAGTATGCTGTGAATTTGTGGACATTTTTTGAGTCTTTTAACCATTCTTCCATATAAAGTTTGAAACAATTTTTATTCGAATAATTTTTTTGGCTTCTAGATATTCCCTTGTAAGTGAAAATGGTTTTTTCATAGGCTCTGTTAAAATCAACAAATACAAGGGCACTGTAACAAGAAATAGCGAGGATCATATTTAAGCCCACATCATTCCTTGTGTCAGATTATTAAGGGATTTATTGATAATATAGATTATAGCATATCCTTTATTTTTTACTGTTACCTCTTTATGGATTTGGTCTCCCTGACGATGTCCCTCTGTCGTTGTCTGGCCTTGATACCCCTTTCATCCTCTTGGAGGCACTGCAAGGTCATGATTATGCCAACATTTCCCCAGTAGGAGAAGTCATCACCCCTCTGATTTAGAAGAACATATTCATACTACGAGGATCGACATGGACTCAGGGTAACCGCGAGTGTCACGACGACGTCTCGAGACTAGACTCTTGATAATACCCATCCATTATCAGCATCTCCCATAAAAATCCCAATGGTGGGTGCATCACCAAGTTGGATATGTGGGCCGGAGTATGTTTCTCTGATGAGTGGGAATGGGCATTTTGAGTGCATTAGACCTGTTTAGAGTCCCCTGACTAGTTTTCGGTTGTGGTATTGTATCAGGCGGCTTGGTTTTCTCAGTTTATAATCTTCTCCACAAGCGAAATCCTTTTGGAATTACTGATCTATTGGTGTTCAAGCACCAACAACTCCCACTTATTGCATGGGGAGGTGGGGATGAGTCTATGGGTTCTCTAATAGCTTGGAGGACTCCATATCCTTGGAGAAATGTTTGACAGGTTTCTGCCAGCAGTTGCATCTTGGAATGACACTAACCATGTGTCCCCTATGACAAGGAGTTTATTTTTCATGGAAGATGTCTTACTTGATCATCCCGTCAAGGATTGCTATCTTATCCCATTCGAGGTGTGGATAGGGTTATTACTAAATCAAATCATACCAAAACTAAGGGCTCAACATAGTCGGTCTCACCCAACCCATAAATCCCTCCAAACTCCATGGTCATATTGTTCTACCCTTATAGAGAGAAAATACACCACATGGGGACATGATCTTCTACCAGATGTATCAAATACACTTAGACTAGTATGTTTCTTCACCATGTTTTTGAGCGGATGGATTTTCGATTCCCGTGATGTATATACCAGGTTTTGGGTCGATACTTTGATGATGACGTCCATGCTCGCATAGGGTCAACCCACTTATTTGGCTTATCCTACCCCCGACTGGCTTTATGAATTGTGTGCACAAATATGGGAAGGTAGGCCTCCACACCATCTTAGTGGACCATTTCAATTTATGTATGGGAGTATAGAAGAACACTTTCCCTGTTATGAATAACGACATACTGCAAAGATTCCTCATTCTGAATTTAAACCTACCCTTCTCAATATTTTTTTTGTTCGTCCTAAGACTATAAGCGTTATTGATGTAGTTGGGTTGTTGAATGACGCTTCTTGTTTCTCGTTCACACAACATCTTACCCCCCATGGGACATTGAGATGTGACAGGGATGGTTCTTTGGAAGAATGACTGTACCTTATCACACTTCAGGATGGGATGCTCACTGCTCATATATATCATGTCCTCATTTGTGAGCAATACCTCCCCTACCAGTTTCCCAGGCAATTAGTGTGCCTTCAACAGACTGCACTACTTCAGCCTGTTAAATTAAGAGGAGAGTTTCACCCCATAGTACTTCTCCAATTATGGATCAGGATGGTGCATGAAGGTACTAATATGGATGTTAGCATTCCCATCATGACAGAAACCACTATCCTCTCTCTAGAGCATTCCCAATTGTGGGTGGATTGTTACCCCAATGGGATGCTAAAAGAACCAGTTTGGAAGGTGTAGAAACCTTTAACCATTTCCTACCCCGTCCTTGCGTCAATGAAAATGTCACATAATCATTCTACTATGAAGAGTGCAATAGCTATTACTTCTACATCCGTCCGTACAGTGGCCACGATGGATACACCACATGGTCATGCCCTCATGGTAAGAAGATGCTCAGTTTGTCGTTAAAAACGTTTGGTAGGGGTCTCATCGGTATAACCTATCACATTAGGGAGCGATTCTGACTACTATCATCCCATGTATACCACCCAAGACCTTAATGAGGCTAGAATTGGAAGAGCACCTCCAATCAACCTAGATGCTTCGATTATTCCTCCACATCCAGCTCTAGTGGTTGGGCCGTCTGGGGGGAAAAGAGAGTCTCCACTCTTGGGTGACATTTCTTAGGTCCCTCCTCTCTCCTATGGTGATGATTACTGCTTATAGATATGTGGTAGTAGGGAAGGATTTAGGTATTAGTGTTGTGGAATGGCACCAAGCGGTGTGAAAAGAGGCATAACACCCATTATTTGCTCTATCCACATAGACACCCATGGCCAATTTTGGTGATGAGGGTGAAAATTTTTAGCAGTTATTCACTGAGCCGGGTTCCATCAGCTTTAATTATCAGCACTTAAACCTCCATATTTACCAAATTTTCATTTTATGGGAATACCTTTCCTTCTTCACAGACAAACTGGTAATGTTCAATTCTTCTAATCATTAGGTGGTAATCTTCTCATATTTTTTCGAATAATTTGATAATATGATGGATGAGGAGGTGAAGGCATGTGAATTGGTTGACACACAATAAGAAGATTTGTGGGATCCTGAATCCCACCTAGCATGGTTGAGGGATCAATGGGCCTCTTCATGTTCTAATTATGAAGCCACCTAGAAGAAAGGGAGGGGCCTTAAAAGTTGTTCTGGAGAGGGTGTGTCCGATGGTCATGACCGAAATGGATGAAAGATCTCTATTAGAGTAACGTATCAATAGCCTATGATAATCCCTTTCAATCCTTCTAGAATGGGAAAACTGAGCCTTTTTTATTTCTGTCCCAAAATTATGTTATGTACTCTTCCCCCTTTTTTATGATTTGGAGAGACTCGGAACTGGGGGTGCTCCACTATATTTTTTCAAACTCAATGAAACTATTTAGCCTTTGAATTCACATTCATTTCCATTTCCTGCTGTGTCAATTGATCAAATCAATCATAAAGAAATTATTTAAATCAGGTATTTTTTTAAACTATGATTAGAAACTAGTAAACTAAAATAATTGAATTTTGATCTAATTTTTTCCTATGTTGTGTAACTCAACGAGCATGGTTTGACTATTACTTGGGTTTCATGGAAAATCACATGAAATTTTATGTTTTTTCATTACTACCGTAATTTTTAAATAATCCTTCCTGATGTGGCCTTAGTGGGTATAACATGACTTTTTCTTAGGCCTCCCTTTTCGGGTTTTCAACCATACAATATTTACTCCTTTTCTGATGGATTGAGTTTTTTTTAACAAAATGATACTTCGCTTTTACCCAGAGGTGTATTTAGTAGATTTTCCTTCTAGAAAGTATGGAATCTTTTTTATTGGTTGTTTATAGACCAATCAATAAAACTTATTACTTGTGTTTTTGGTTGAACAACTTTGACCAAACTTAATGGGGCGAGGTCCGAAATTCGGTACCATTAGCTGGGAATGTTCTAACATCTTTAAAACATGGATTATGGATTTTTATTAACCCTTAATTTCTATATTATGGACATACATGACGTTCAAGATCCATTGTAGGTTTATAGAGGTAGGAAATTACTCTCCTATGGACTAATTTTCCTTTAATCGATGACCATTTTTTTGGTCAACATATGCAGAGCCTCTAGGTCATGATGTGCATAGTCAAACAATGGTGTCAGTGGGACACTAGCCTTCCAATTTTATGGCCTGGTGGGATTTGCAGCATTTTGAATTTATTTTGATATTTGGAGCCACAATGGTTGGCTATCCAGAGTAGTGGTGTTTCAAAACATTAGGGACATTCATGTCGGCTTTGTGTAGACAACCATTCCTGCACAATTCTTACTTGCATGAGGGATATCTGGTGAATGATTAGTTCAGTTAGGAGTCCTTTTTTATGACATGGTAACTTGCAATGAAGATAGTACGTAAGCTGTTATCTAAGAGTTTTCCCAAATTTGTGGTATGACCGGACATAATTTACATTTGAGCTTACAGATGCTTGGAAAGGACTCCCCTGGGGAACAATTTTTCTACGATTGATGGTTGTATTAATGGGAAACATATGCAGAGCCATTTGGGCATGATGTGCATAGTCAAACAAATGTTTCCTTTAGACACTGGCCTTCCGTCTCTAATGGCCATCAAGGATTTTGGAGATTGGGAACTCTCTTAATATGGTGTATGAACATTGAAAACGTGTGCACCTAAACATGAAAAGGGGTTCTTAACAGAACGTTTTTAGGGGAATCCTAAAAATGAGGGGAGGCACTCTTCTTTTGTATGGGGGTCCACTTCGCACAAATGGATGGGGTATCTTTAGAATCCTCAAAAGAGATAAGAGTTGAACTAGGGCCATATGTACCGATATATATAGAATGTGTGTAAGGAATAGAATGTTTTCCATGACTTTGATGGACCTTGAATTAGGAGGGATAGAACGTGAATTGGAAGCCATTGGGCATACTAAGATAGGAAAAAACTCTCCTAGGGATGAATTTTACTTTGATTGTGGGCTATTTTTTGGGAAACATATTCAACGTTGCTGGGGAATGATGTGCATAGTAAGACAAAGGTGTTCGTAGGACACTAGCCTTCCATCTCAGATGGCCTTGGAGGGTTATAGAGATTCAATATCACTCAAATAAGAGAGTTTGGGGTATGGTGGGAGTGTTCAGGTATATTGGGAACATTTGGGCTGAAATTTACTCATGGAATCTGGTCTCGCTTTCGTAGTTCCGACTCATACACAGGGTGAGGAATTCATTTTATATTTGGAGTAAATGGTAATTTAAAGTCACATTATCAGGACATGGGGTTACTCTATGGGGAGGGAACCATGACATTCATTTTAGGGTCATACTTCTAGGACCAAATTCATTGGTTTCTTTGCCATAATGTCATGGTGTATCTATAGATTAGATCCCTCAGCTCACATGAGCTAGGCTCGGTGTGAGAAACAAGGGATTACAAGGATTCTAGGTCATTTCCTAAAAATGGAAAGATCATCATTAGGGGTAACCTTAGGCTTAACCAAATGTAACATAGTTTGACATCATACAATAAGGATGATTTTGGCCACGTAGTTTAATGTTTTTCAGTGAGGGCATGATTCTGTGTTGTTTAGAGTCATGAACTGAGGAAGATTATCCTGTCATGAAGATCTTCAATAGTTTTTATTTAATCGCAATCAAGGTGCTCTGGAATTCCCCAGGAATAAGTGATGATAGAAGGTTTAAACCATAGTCCCAGGGTAAAATTGAATCATGATAAATGACATGAGGATTAGAATCCATTGGGCATACTAAGATAGGAGAAGACTCTCCTAGGGATGAATTTTCCTTTGATTGACAATCATTTTCAAGGGAAACATATGTAGAGCTTTCGGGGCATGATGTGCATAGTTAAGAAAAAGTGACTGGTGGACACTGGTCTTCCATATCAGATAGCCTTGGATGATTATTGGGATCCAAGTCTTCTCAGAGTATGGAGTTTGGGAAATGGGAGAGATGTGCCTATGAATGTGATAAATATCCAGATTGTGATTCCCGATTAACTATTAGAACTTCCACATAGATCTAACTCATATGTAAAGAGGGAAGAATGATCTTTTGACTTCTCTTGAGTGGTGGGAACGTACGGGATATCTTAACACTGAGGATTGGACCACACATAACTCTTGATGAAATTTTGTAGTTTATTGTCATGCGATTTGGACCTTTCATGGGTTCCCCATTTATGTCTGACCAATGAATGGGGGAAAGGGGGCTTTTTTTATGGCGGTTGGACCAGGATGCCTAATACGGTCGGCACTACGTATCCTATGAGGTTAGGAGTCAAGCCATACGTAGTTCTAGATGTTCCCTACAAATGTTTCATCAATGTGTAGAAATATTTGAGAGAATTTTTTATTGATGGTGGAAGGGCCAAGATACCAAATCTAGGTGTCACTATATATCCTTCAAGGGAATGCTTCAATCCATACATATTTCAAAATGTTACCAATACCGGTCTAGCTCAGTTCATATATAGGGACATTTCTATTTCATTTTCTTGGGGTGTCGGTTCCACCATTATTTTCCATCACTTATTTTTGTAGGGGAATCCTTACCACTGATCTTAATATAACGTAATTTATACTTATTTTGAGAAACAAGGAGTGGCCATACGGTTTCCTTTACAGGTTTTGGAAGGTAGAGGATATCATGGGGGAATTTTCTTTTTCTCTATTTGTGTGGTTGGGCCAGGATCGAGGATCGAGGGATCGCTATGTATCCCGTGAGGGTAAGAATGAAGCCTTGTGTAGTTCTATATGTACCCTATACTGATCTGTCTCGGTCCAGGGGTAGGGTAATTTTTGTTCTATCCATCACGGTTGTCATCTCTTCAATGTTACTCTATAAATAGTTGTTGTAAGATAACCACTACCACTGATCCTAATCTCACATGAGTTATACTCTATGCATGAAACATGGAGTGATAAGGGTTTCCCTTAGGATTATGGCTATGTTGGGGTATGATGGAGGCATTTTTTATGGGGGTTGGGACAGGATGCCAAATCTGGGCATCACTATGTGTCTAAAGAGTGCAGGAATCATGTCGTACGTAGTTATATGAGAGATTATGCGGTTTATTATCATGCGATTATGACTTTTTGTGCTATGTTGTATAACATATTACGACAAGGACATGGTTCATGGTTTACTGTCATGTTTTAAGGATGAGGTCCTTATAGTTTAACATCATGTCGAAAGGATAATGATTCATTTTTTAAGGTCATAGAGTTTGGACCATAGCATTGGGGGTTTATAACTCATAGTTTAGGGTCATAGATCTTGGACAATTGGCTTCATTGGTGCTCATAGTTTATAGTCTTAGAGTTTTGACTATTGGCTTCTGGGTATTATAACTCATAGTTTAGGGTAATAGATCTTGGGTCTTAATAAGGTTGGTTGTTTTTCAAAGTTTAAGGTCATAGAGTTTGGACCATGGCTTCATGGTTCAATGTCATGTTGCATGGACTAATACCATATATATTCACATCATGTGGTTAGGACAACAACTCATAGTTTAGGGTCAAATATTTTGGACCAAAACATGGATGTTGTTACTCAAACTTTATGGTCGTAGATTTTGGACACTTGCTTCATGGTTCAATGTCATGTCACATGGACTAATACCGTATAGTTTAACATCATGTGGATAGGAAAAAAACTCATATTTTAGGGTCATTGTTTTTGGACCATTACATGGATATTGTTTCTGTTATGTGCAGTATATCCTCCAGAACATCTCATTTGAGGGAGATGTGATGAGGAATCCATCTATTGATATTAGGGTGTATTCTCCATTAGAATATACACTATTTAAGACATATAGTCCTTCCCACTTTGGTTCAAGCTTTGGGGATTTCTTCCGGAGTATCATCGAGGTTTTCAGGACTAACACCATTTCTCCTTCGAGGAAAGACCAATGGAGAACCTTTTTGTTGAAGGGTCGTGTAATCCGGTTTTGGTATATTTCCAAATGGTGTAAAGTGTGCATCCTTTTCTCATCTAGATTCTCTAATTCCTCAAATTTTCTATGGGATTTCCCATGCATGGATATTTGATTACAAATGGCTACACGATGTGATGGGACTTGGATTTGGATAGGTAACACCCCCTATGCCCCATATACTAGTGTATACGGGGCGACCTATGTGGTAGTGAGGGTCATTGTCAAGTAAGACCACAAAGCATGAAGGAGCTTTCCTGGCCATGATTTCTTGTCCTTATCAACCATCTTTTGGAGTATATAGGAAAAAGACTTATCGAAAGCCCATATATTCCCATTGGTCGATGCATGGTACTAGGATGACTGGTTGGATTTGATTCCATACTTCTATTATATCTTTTACAACTTAGTATAGTAGAATTTGGTGTTTTTGTCCATTTTTATAGTATGAGGGACACCAAATATGGTGATGATGTTGGCCTTTACAAAGATGATGATGTTTTCACCCCAAATTCTTTAAGGTGTACAACTTTTTCCCATTTGGAAAAGAAGTTGGTCGTTGTGAGTATGAACATGAATTTTCTAGCTATTGCGGGAGGATATCATCCCACAACATCCATCTCCCAGGCGGCGAATGGCCAAAAGTATTTGGCTTCATGAAGTAACTCCATGGGTTGGTGTATGAAATTAGAATGTGCCTGGTATTAATGACACATCTTAGTGAATATTGAACAATCATGTATCATAGTGGTCTATTAATACCCAAGCCTTAAAATTTGGTGAGAGAGCTAGATTGCCTATTGGTGCATTCCGCAAGCTTTGGTGTGAACTTCATTCATGACGGTAGTAGTATCTTATCCATCAATTCACCTAATAAGGACTCCATCAAGGCCTTGTTTTTAGAGAACCTTTTCTTGGTTTACCCCATTGTACATGACAAAGTTGACAGCCCATCTTCAAATCTACTCCCTTCCAGCCATATCAGGTGGGAGTTGCCCTTTCCGAAGGTAATTTTCAATGGGAATCATCTGACCGGTGGTATGACTATAAGGATCAACGATAGGGCTAATTTCACCGATTTCCTCAGTATTGCTTCAGATGAATGGAAAGAACATATGCTTGTGGGAAATTATAATGACTGTTTCATCCCGGTATGGATCATCCAAGATTGTGGCTACATTTTCTGAAGCATCGTCTTGAGCATTTTCTAACTGGGGAATATAGGTCAATATTTTTTCTGATGGGAATTCTGCCATTAGTGCTCGAACATGGATCATCAAAGGAACTGATACATCTTTAATGATGGCGTATTCACCATTCACCCGTCTGATGTCTAGCTCTAAATCACCAATTATTTTTAGGTGTTTTTCTTCCACATGAAGTACCAATACCGGGCCTCCAATGAGGGCCTGATATTCTGCTTCATTATTTTTACACCCTTCTGAAAGTAGGACAGTGTCCGTAAAAATATACTTTTTAGGGGATACGAGTATAAATCCCAGCCCCACTTTTTTAAGCTTATGGTCCTCTATCCTTTAATCTGTAAGGATTATAGAAGCACCATAAAATTAAATTTCTCATGTCTGGGGGTCCTCCTAAACAAACAAAAAACCCTTCTTCATCTAGTAGGTCAGCATCCAATGATACGGTTTCTTCCAAGGGGTGCTCGGTCATGAAATCTATTAACACATATCCATTCATAGCCTTATAGGGAACATAATGTATATAAAACTATTGTAGAATGACCACCCATTATGATAGGTTCCCATTTAGCATGGGACAGTTGATGATATATTTGAGAAGGTTGTAGCTGGAGACTAGTTGGACTTCATGGCACTACAGGTATTGCCTAATTTTTTGAACTTCAATGATTAGGGATAGTCAGTTCTTTTCAATTTTTGAATACTGAGTTTCGCAATCAATCATTTTTTCAGCTGAGGTAATAGAATATTTTCGCACTTGTAACATCATTATTCTATATGAGAAAGGTTCCTAGTGACCTTTGCAGGGTGGTTATGTAGAATATGAGCGGTCTTCCCTCAACTGGTGGCATTATCACTTGTAGAATTAGGAGGAATATTTTGATATTATTGAACACTTCTTATCAGTCATTATCCCATTCATACATAACTCATTTATTCATGATCTTGGTGAAAGGTAAACATTAACCTGCCAATTCGGCTATGAAGCACCAAATATAGGCGGGGTTCCGGTGGAGAACTCTCAACTCGGTGAGGTTGTGAAGAGGGGACATTCCATGTATGGATTTTGTGTTATCAGGGTCAAATTTGATGCCATAATGGCATGCAATGAAGCTGAGGAATTTT
Source organism: Viscum album (assembly GCA_963277665.1). NCBI lineage: Eukaryota > Viridiplantae > Streptophyta > Magnoliopsida > Santalales > Viscaceae > Viscum > Viscum album. The sequence continues at coordinate 108,794,211 of OY728149.1, forward strand.
CTAGAGGTAACGCCAAAGGCACACTTCAGGGGGTTCCCCTTTAAACTATGTTGTCACAATTTTTTGAAGATGGTTTCATGATCAGATATGTGGTTTGAGCACTGTCATGATTTAACCACCATATCATCAACTGAACACTCAAAAAATATTCCCAAAAAGGGCTTGAATATTCGATGCATGGCATGTTTATTTGTGGCGCTGAAATTATTTAGACCAAGTGGCATCACTTTATATTAGAACACTCCCTAATGGGACCTAAAAGATGTAATTTCCTCATCTCTTCAGGCCATATGGATTTGATTGTATCTAGAATAGTCATCTATGAATGAGAGGGCTTCGTACCCGGCTATCACATCGATAAACAATCCAGTGATCGGGACCGTGAAGTCATCTTTTGGGTAATTTCAATTAAGGTCTATAAAGTCAATGATGATTCTAATATGTCCATTATTCTTTTTGATAATGACTCTGTTTTCCAGCCGAATCAGATATTGGACCTCCTGTATGATGTTGGCTTTGATCATCTTGCCCACTTCAGCCTCTATTTTGGCAGCATGCATGGGGTTGGTCCTTCTGGATTCCAATTTATTGCCTCGATGATCTTATGGTAATCCTAGATGATGAGTGGTGACCTCAGGTTCAAGGCCTCGCATTTCAGTGTAGTTCTAGGAAAGTACATCTCTATTCTTCTTTAAGAAGGATGTCTTTGCATCCTAATTCTCGATAGGCATGACCACACTAATTAGAGTGGTCTCAGAGTCATCTTTAGTGTCCATATTTATCTCCATAAGTTCATCTATTGTGGTGGACACACCATCTTCGAATGCAGGAGGGGAATCTTTAAGGTATTATTCCTTTTCTTCTACATCATCTTCTTCATCTTCATCCTCTTATGATGGAGAGAGGATTTTGGAGATGAACTCTCCAATTTTGGGAGAGTGATCATATTTTTCATTAGTGAATTAGGTAGGGGAAGTTAGAGGTCATGTGGATGGACTATGAGAATCTTTGATAGATCATTTCCTAACATCCTTAGAGTCAGCCTGCTTTTTCATGTCTTCAAACTTAGTGGCAGTAACAAAGACCATGTAGACAATTGAGTCGGCATCTGTTCTTGCACTTATGAATTCAACTTGGTTACTGGGTAATACATACTCTTCCCCAGGATGTTGTAGGGGGTCGAATGGATTCATTTCAAATCCATTGGGGGTAATGATCCAATCAATGTCATAGGCCGAAAGATTTTTCCTTCCGATTCATAGAACCTTGTGATGATATAATGTGACTCACAGGACTCAAGCGAGGATTTATCGTTGTGGAATGTGTCATTCATCCCATTAGTGAAATATTTAATGCAATGATGGTATGATGATTGAATTTCAGTGGGCTTATATATCCAAGGCCTCCCTGAAAAGACATTTAAGGTCGTACCTTTCCACACTACCAGGAACTCATATTCTGACATGAGATCTCTGAGCCAAGTTTTAAGCTTGATTCATCCCAATAGTTTATGCTCGTTTGTCATATCCTAGTAGAGTTATATTGTAGGATGTCAATATGTCTTTATCATATCCCAATTAACAAGGCATTTAAAATGGGAGGAGGTTAACTTAGGATCCATTGTTGATGAAGATCCTTTGGACGTCAATCCCCTTTATCTTGACGGACACATATAAGGGATTGATGTGACCTTGAATGATGGTGTCTTCATCCCAATCTGTGAAAGAGATAACGACATGAAATTATTTGGGACTAATATTTTTTTGTTAGAATTTGGTTGCTGCTACTTCATACTTGAACATTTGGGGACTTATTAAGGCTTTGATGAGTGCCTCCCTAAGATCTGTGGATAGGATTAATGCATCTAGGATTGACTCCTCTGTTGGCCCTGAAGCCAGATTCTTTAGAATATCACACTTCTAATCTAAAGGTTAGTGCTTCCCCTCTTGTGGTTTCTCATTCATAGACACTTTAGGGGATATATATTTCAACATAGATGGTTTGGCCTCTATTATCATAGCAGACAGTGCTGCGTTCCCTTCCAGGTTGGGCCAAACTGGTCCTCATGTATGACTTATGAAGTTATATATTTTTTATTCCCCTTATTATTATTACAAGATAATTGGGCTTGAATTTCTTCCAGGAGGGGCAGAGGAGCATTCGGGTTCTTTTTGTGTCAGCTATAGGGTCCTTCAGTGATTTTTTTGGATTTTAGTTGTTTGACTTATGGCGTTTCGGGGAACTTTAATACTGCCATGATCAAGCCTTCTGGGAAAACTCCATCCTATACAACCTCTTCCTCTGGATCTTCAGTTTGGTGCAGGGAATTCAGGTTCATGGCCATATTCTTCATCTGAGAAGGGGTTCATTATGTGATTTATATTAATGGATATGAAGATCATTTCTTGATCCGACACTATTTCAGTCTGACTTTCTTCATCCGATTGTGTCATTTGGTGGGGTGGTGCTCGTTGCACCCTTTGGTGGGGAAATGCCCGTTATTCTAAGTCTTCTGGTATGAAGTATGAAAGCATCAACACTAACTTTATCATTAGTATCATCTCATCTTCTTACTCTTTCGTTATGACCTTCTGGCTTTTAGATGGCCACAGGGCCGAGAATGATGGTTGTGTTGCATTGGGGGATTTGGGGGGCACAATTGGTTGTTTCCACAATGCATGGAGGATTCCATGAACTCTATTGACGGTCTTTTGAGTCATTCAATTGTCAAACTTTTTCTCCTTATTATTGGAGACCATATTCTATTCCTCTTCCTCTCTTGAGTCCGAGGTGGATACTTACGCCACTTCTGTTGGTGGCAGGCCCAACTTGTATTTCCTCTAATCCACCATCATTGGATGGAGATCCTTGAAAAATAAGAATTCTTGGATGGTATTCCCTAGTATTTGGTGATAAGGACAATAATTTGGATGGTCGTGGAGACCCACTTCATCAGCTCACTTTGGATCTGGTAGTTAGAGAGAATTGCAATTCATAGAGGCAATGAAGTATCCATAGACCTGGTTGTCTCAGAATGAGTATACTTATTTCTTCATTCTTATAACTGATTTCTTTTAGCACCCTGTCGCTCATCTTTCAAAAGTGGGGTGGCAGTTAGCATCCAGGGGGGCCACACAGTTCGGTGGGGGCCTCACAACTGTATCCAGTGCTGGACGTGGCTTAAGCATGAAATAATCTACTTCATATTTTCCTGTTATTTTCCCTAGGGATAATGGGGCCATATGGGACATAATATTGGTCTGTTTGAAGGATTCATTTCCCTTTTGGGAAATGGAAGGTAAATCTTTAAATACATTGGTGAACTTTAACAGGATCAGCAGTTTTCACAATTCATCTCGAAGGTTATCGATTCACATGGAGAGCATCTCATCCTGTTGGAGTGACTGGTTCATTGAATATGTCAAGACATTCCATCTGGTAATGAAATCTGAGACTCTTTCAATCTATTGATGTTTTAAGTTAATGAGGTCACAGAAAATCGTCATAGGCAGTTTCGAACTGAATTGGAAGAGAAACTTTCATCGTAGGTCTTCCCAGCCTATGATTGAATTTGCTGGCTAGCAAGTATACTATATGATGGTCGAGCCCTGCAATGTTCGTATGATGAAACTGAGTTTTACTACTTCTTGCTGCTCTAGACTGCCCATCATACGGACACAATAAGAGGCATAGTGCATTAAATTCTATTCTGGGTCCCCTGATCCATTGAATACTGGGAATACAAGGTTCCCAAAGTTTGGTGGTGGTGGAACATTGCTCACCCATTCGGGGTAGGGTTTGCGCTCTGGGTGTATTGGAGCATTTTTTCCCTGCATGTCTTCTAGTTGAGCTTATAATTTCTCAATGGTGTTGAAGATCACTTTATTTGTATCCTTTCAGGCTTGAACATGGGGAGGTGCGGTAGTGTCCATGATTGGGTGTGCCGGTGCAACTGGAATTTGGGGTTGATAATCAGTCGAGGGGTGTCATTTGTTGATTTACCTAGATATATTTTGGTTGTCTTCCCAGTAAGGGGAAGTCTAGATGTCTACCTAGGTCCAGGATCAATGGACTTTTGATCTTGGATTTATTCACTGGAATGAATGTATATGGAATGAGCACCTCTTCTGGGAACAACTGCTAATGTTATGTATGGGGAACACATTTTGTGAGATATCTCCTTCGACTTTTCTTAGTATTAATTTCTTGAGCTCTTTCATTTCTTCCTCCTTCTTGGTGAACCTTTCTTAGAGAGTGAGGGATGCATTATTAGGGGGAGCATTAGGAGAGTCATAGAAAACCATGGGTATATTTTTCTCACTGTTGGATTTTCATGGGGGAGGTAGCGACGGATTAACCATTGGGGCACCCAAATTTAGGAGCGCTCTCCGGTTCCGAGTGTTCACACCATCAGTCTCGGGGTGGGATGTCTCTGTAAGGGAACCATATTCCATTGAATCATCTCCCTCCACGTCATTTTCTATGATATTTGTGGGGTTCACGTTTACCGCGTTCACTGATTCATACTACATTGGGGGTGGTGTACCTAGTGTCAAATGGTTTGAAGTATTTCGAGGCCCATTGCTGGACTTTATTCTTCTATCATGTGGTATTCTTAGGGTTTCTTGGCGAAGATTGACTCAAATGGAACCTTATCCAGACCACATAATGCACCATTGTCTCGGAGGGGGTGAGCCTTGATAAAGGGTGGAATGGGTGACTCCTCTATCCATTATTATTCCTATATGGTGGAATATAGACGTCTATTGTATAGGGATTTGATGTAAAAATTCCCCCAACCCTATGGGATCGTGTTTCCCCCGTTCTTCTATTGATGCGTTACAACCTGGATTTTTTGGTCTTATGGGAGCATTTTTATTTAAAACATCCCCTAGCCATATGGTTTGGGTTGTTCCTGTATTGGGGTGGAATCTCCCACTATTTCCACCTTTTCAGGTCCATGTACTCCCACGCAGGTGTCATCCAAGTAAGGCATTATACCTGCATAGAGTCTATGGACTTTTGAAGACATGATAACTCCTTTATGGTTTGGTTCCCATAGGTGGGAAGCCTTCTAGATGTTCTTGTTTTCCTGACTCAGAATATTTTTACTGGCTTGATCCCTTCGGCTCTGATGCATTTGAGATTTACTTCGGTTCGGTTTTTGTTGAGTATCTCATCTTTCCTAAGCAGGGGATTCACTTGATTGTTTCCCCTGGGCGATGATGCTGGGGGATGCCATTCTCAATGGGGCCTACAAGAAGGGACGTGGGGTGAATTGTAGAGCTGCATGTTCACCCCATCCCTGAATGTGAACTCCAGTTTGGGTGTTTCCAATAAGGTGATGCAACTTATGCAGTTCATGGATGGAAGACAGTTCAAGGTTTTTCATTCACCATTCTGATTGTGACTACCATGCAGATGGGAGGGCTTCCAAGTCGATTAGGCAACGAGTCTCCCATATCATGCTGACATGGTCTACATACCCATCATAGTGTTGGAATTTTTCTTTCACCTGAAGAAGAGTCATCCTAATGTGAAGGTGAATTCCATGCGGGAATTCCACAGAAAAATCTCTCGGTATGTTGATCTGAGAAGTGGTCATGGGAAAATACATCACCGGTATATTATTCTATAATAATTGTCTTCTTAGAAACAACATATTATGTTTTTTTCTTTTAGAGACTCCCCTAATTGATATACCTAGATCGACTACTTATTAATAATTTATTTCCACAAAACTAGGCTAGTGGGAGCCTTATTTATTTGTGGACGGTGTGGGGGTGGCTTGGAAAATGAGCATTTCCCTGGGCTATCCTCTTCTTGAGAAATAATATCACTCATTATAGACAGGGTGTCCAGTGTGTCTAACTCTATTATTAGTGCCTCAACATAGGATGTCTTTCTCACATTTATTCCAACAAGGGGAGGTCCTTATTTCCAAAATGAATTTCTATTGTGGGGAGGACCTTCGCAATTGGTGCTGCAATGGTGATGGATACTATTGAAACTTGACACCCAACTGTGGGAAATTTCTTTGTGGCGTATACCTGGGGGAGGACGTTCAAGGCGAGATACAATAAGGGGTGGACCTTCCTACTACTTTATTTAACTATGGGGAGGGACTCCATATAAACTATCATTGTGGGGAGGGCCTTCCAAATGATAGCCATCATGGTGACGACTACCATCATTACTTGATACCTGGAAACAAGACGAATTTCTACAGTTCACATCTTGGGGAGGGACTTTAGGATTAATACAATGAGGGGATGACCTTCTAATTCCTTGATGTTACTATGAGGTGAACCTTCACAGCAACGGTTATTGTGGGTAGGGCCTTCACAATGTCTTTCATCATGGTGAGGACTACCATCATGACTTGACGTTCACCTACAGGGATAAGAATATCTGAAGCATATACCCCGGGGAGGACCATTAGGGCAGATTATAGAAAGGGGAGGACCTTCTTGATTTATGTTCTTCAGGTTGAGTGGATGGCTACCCTAACACACATCAGGAGAATGGATCTCAGGATTGATCATTCTAGGCCCACGGAGTGAGCTCCATGTTTGCTCTGTCGAGGGTCTTCAGAGCTGCAGGTAGCGATATTGCAAGGAGGACCTTCCCAACTACTACTCCCACTTCCATAATTTGATAATGGAATTACAGTGTTTTGATCTTTCATTTATATATGTTTGGGTTCATCATGAACCCTAGCTTCTAGAAGAGTAGGATATTGTATGTGATTTTCATTTTATGGTTGCCTTTGGCACCTATCATTTTTGGGCACTCTCTTGAGGGTAATTGGGGACATTAACTATTGGTAATGTCCTTAATATATGATCCCCTATCCTTTTGGGTTCTGTCATGTCTTTGGGACGGTCATATTTTATTTAGAAGGGATATATGCCTATCCTGAAGCAGCCACCGCATTGGACCAGCGTCCCAAAGTTGGAACGAGTATTTGTCCCCAATCTGGTTGTTTGTATATCATAGGATATTTTTTCGACCCTTATGGACTGAATCAGGGTTGTATAACTACTCAATAGTGGCTAACTTAATTTTTGAGTGAGTCATTTCGTTCAAGGAAATCAGGTCGTTGGCCCGATATCTCACCATTTTCACTGATGCAATGATTTCTTAGCTTGTTTGGAGGATATCGTCAAGAATCAATATCTGATCCCCAATCATTTCCTCGATGTACTGAGATATATATTTGGAAATAATTGGTATGCAGGAACATTCTGATATCATAGCAGGAGTTTGTACATGCTCTGGTCCTCCATGAGTTTCAAGTAGATACGGGTAGTTCTTCTGAGTCGAGACAGAGGAACGAGTATGTCACCAGTTGTCTTCTCCAGTTTCCATTGTATTTGATTGGTGGTCTTCATATTCATGGAAAGGTATTTTCAACCCCTTGCTTGTCTCTCTATTTGTCTCACTGTCTTTGTATGCAACCGTAGGAATTTGACTCTGCTCCTATTTGGTCACTTCCATATTTAGATGGAAGGCTTGAAATGCGTCAGTAGGTATTTGTGCCTGCATATAGCATATTTATGCCCTATTTAGATGGCAGGATTGGAATGAAACAACAAGTGCTTTTTCCTTCATGTTGCTAGTTTCCACCCTATTTGTATGGTGAGCTTGAAGTGCATCAGTACGTTTTTGTGCCTACATGTAGCTGATCGCCATCCTATTTTGTCAGCATGCTTGTTGTGTAATACTATATTTATCCATTTGATTATAGTTTTCCACTTTTTCTATACATCAGGACTGACGAGCACTAGAAGAACTTACATGTGCTCATGTTGTGCCACCATATTTCTGTGGTGGGGTTCAGTGGAGGGGGTGGAATCATATGTTTTCCCGTTAAATGCCTCTGCGTTAGTATGACGAAGATTATCTTCTAGAACCAGGATGATAGCTTGTTCTTGGTTATATATTTGATGCCCTTGGTGGGTGGCCCGAGGGTCCTTGGTCTCCGGGAATTCTGGAAGGTTCCCTCAGCATAAGGTCCTCTGCTGTGGGAGGAGGCCTAGTCGTCGGGTATCGGTGACGATGCTCTCTAGTGGGGCCCGTGAGTAGGACCCCTATGTAATTGAGATGAAGTTTTCAGTATCAACTTCAGCCACCTCCCTAAGATAAGGGAGGTACTCATTGTCATGGTTTGGAGATAGGCTCTCAAAATGGGTTGAGACAACCTCTGGGGCCGCATTGTGCTGGTGTGCCGACAACGGCTCAAGAGGCAACTGACAAACATTTGCAAATTGGGGGGATTATCTTGCAACCTCAAGCATGGGGAGAGTACAATTTCTTTTGTTTTGACCCATTCAACGTCATTTTCTTTAAATAAAATTGAATTAACCTTGTAGGAACTGTTGGTCCCAGTATGAGATTGTGTGGAGGTCAAGTACTTGTGGAATCGATCCTTCTCATATAAAACTTCCTCATATGGTCTCCAATGAGTATATTTATAGAGCTAGGAATTCCCAATGGACCTGTTATACATGATTCCTGGACCTTATTTCCAAAGGTAGGTGTTCGTTGATCGATGATTCAGCCAAAGACGCATAAGGACTCCATTTGACGTGAGTATGAGAGGTCAGGCTCACCGCACCATTCCTAGGGAAGAGTTTTTCCTATTCCAAGACTCTCTTATATATATAAGTCGTGTTCAAATGTTCATGAATCCTTGGTTCATTCCTGAAGAGTGTGTCCATGGGATACACTTGGTTTTCAAGATTTTTGTAAGCATGCATATATTTGGTGATATGGAGTGAATGCTGACTCGATCCATATTATAAGGTGCTCTCAAGTTTATCGTCATCTAGGGGGTCAGAATGTGACTTGATGTAGGGATTCATACCATAAGAAGGGATTCCTATGTATCCTCAAGAGAGGAATCCTAACCCACACAGTTCAGATTCTGTGGGGCTTATGCATGGAAAATTCCCATTTGAGGGAAACTTGATTGAGTGTACCCTCTTGGATGGGTTCCCTTAAGAGCTCGGGCCTTCTGGTAGTCTTCCTACGTATCCTAGTTTGATCAGGAATTAGAGTTCTCATAGTTTAGAATCATGAGAATGTTGTATTCATCACAAACCTCTAAGCACGCGTGAGTCATGCACGATGTGAGAAACAAGAGGATGTGAAAGATTAAACAATTCACATGCCTCCTCCCCTGTTGGTGGATGAGGGAGAGCCCACATTGGAAGTGGTCAAGGTGACCATGGGAGAGGGCATGTAGCGATGAACCTTTCAATGTGAAATGATATTGAAAGTTACACAGCCCTACCTCGGAATATTGGGGACTTACCATAGTGGGAGGGCCCTAGAGCACGTTTAGTGAAGGGGAGGAGTTTCGTCCTCATCAAAGGGGGGGAAACATAACCCCTTCAACTGATCACTATTCACCATTGAATGGAAAATCAAGTGATCACCCATAATCCCATGATCAGGGAGGTTCACATCGGTGTCCCAAGGTTGGGATCCAGGTTACCATGAAAATGTAGACCCATTATAATTCTTAAATCCCAAACCACTGTTGGGAGAGCCTTTTAACTTCGCTTACCATGGGTATGTAGACTCAAAGAGGAGCACTGGTGAGCCTAATGGTCTGATTATATGGGTTTGGTTGCTTTGGAGGAGTATATAGCCTAATGTTAGAAGACTGGTTAGAAAAGGGGTTATGAAGGACTGAACAGTAATGGAATTCTAAGGTTGGGAGCAAAGAAAATAGTTCCCAGAAATACCCAATTCTGCACACTGGGATCTTATGCGGGGTTGGGATGATCTGCATACTATAGTGGAATGTGGGAAGAGGTGTATTTACGTACCGATATGGTACTTGGGTATGGGTATAGATGACCGCATACCATAGTGTTATGTGGCACATCACACCAAATTGGGTTCCATCAACGTAATGATGTAGTATGTGATTCCATGTTTAGCTCACGTAGCGGTACACTACGCGGACAACCGTTTTGAAGGAGGGTCTGGGTATTATATTTCGATTTGAATTCATCCGTGAGAATTATGTGGTTCAAGGTTCCCCAGTTAGGATCTTGGTTCTATTGTTATTATTCAATTCCCCGGTTTTATGGTTTGCGGCTGGTTGTACCTTTAGTGAATGTGCTTAAGGATTTAGGCTTCACTGATGAATCAAGATAGAATCCAGAGTCTTCTTAGAAAACATTCTCCCAACCTCTAAGTCCCCTTTGAGCTTTCATCATCCATCCATTTTCCTTTTATTGTGCTCTCTTTTGTAGAGAACCAAGACACTTGTATCTGTTGGCCACATGACACCATTTTTTGAGGCCCAAGTAGATATCCTGACCCTCAGAAGACTCAGTAAAATGGAGTTTGCAGAGGCTTCTGTTCGTGATAATGGTTCGCAGAACCCTACTGGTTCACTTCATTTGTAAACTGATGAGTTTGAGGTATAGTACACAATTTTACTTCACGTTCACAATTCCTTCGGCGACATGGTTCCTGGTCTACCTTGTTCGTTGGACATCGCTTTAGTGGACTAGCAGTTTGTGCATCTTTTTGCATACCTGTTAGTTCGCGATCAAGCTAATCCGCTTCACATTCTCAGTGATAGAACACGAGATACTCAAATTTCATTAAAAACTTTAGTTACTTCATGTTTATTCTGAAAATTATAACTTATTTTGAGTTTATTCACCATGCTAGAAATGTAGGCGTACTTTCTTCCTTTTTTAAAAGCAAATGTGGGTTATTTCCTTCCCTTGGTAAACATTTCAGGACCCTATAGTAACATTGTGTTGAATGGAATGAAAGCTTTTAAAAAATAATATTATTTAAAAATATATTTCACAAAAATATCAGGAGGTACAGAAAATACTAATTAAAATCTTGTGAGTCACATTACCTTGATGTGGTTTTCTTCTGTAAGGGAGGGAAACAATCCATTACTGGAAATATCAATCGCATCAATGCCCTGAATGGTCTGAAGATGATTCTAGATGATCCATTAAAGTAGCTCAGTGAATATTTCATACTCTCCGTCAATAAAATTTAAGGGATGATCTTAAATTCAAGCACAAAGTCATAAAATTATGTAATTACAATCATGAAAACTTATCCTAATAATGATGTAGAATTTATTATCTCTCTGAAAAGTATTGGAATCTAGGACCAAAATGTCTTCATTCAATCCCTAAGGATTCAAAAAATCCATCTTCCAATAGCGTAGATTGGATATGTTGTTTTAAAAATGGGGTAAAATGAAGATTATCATTAAAGATCCATCACCTACCCGTTATCATTCGATGAAGTCCATCCACAATCCATTAGGGATGGAATAGTTTCTTCATATTCCTGATGTCTAAATGATGACTCATACCCTAACTTCAAGGTACATTCATCATCACCTACCTCTCAAGAAGAGACAGAAGTGGTAAAGCATAGGGAAGGGTAATAAGGTGAAAAACTTATGGATTCCCCTCTATCATTCGCGGAAGGTGTATACACTACAATTTATGAACTATAATAAATAAATATGGGTATAGGTAAAGATCCAAAACCCTTCTTGATTAGTAATTCCATGACTTCTGAAGAAAATGAATTAGATACTACCTTCTTGAAGCTACACTGGGATTCTTTCACCTATAATTACATAGAGATTCCAAGACTTGACACCATGTTGTCCATCCATCTCTTGGGTTTACCATAATGCCATCAGGGTTAAAAAAAATAGGCACCCATAGGGAAAACCAGACTCACGCGTCCAAAATTTAGGCTGGCATAGATGTTCTCATTAAGGCCAACTTAATCTGAGAGGTGAAGAATCTAAAATAGATAGCCATCGTCATCCTAGTAGAGAAGAAGAATTGGAGAATCCTGGTTTTAATCCACATTAGATATATCAACTGGAATTTTATAAATGTTGAATTCTCAATTCCAATCACATAACTTCTAACTGAAGTAATGACTAGTTATAAATCCCTCTCCTTCATGGATAGATATTCAAGGTACAACCAAATTCTAATGGCTGCAGAATATGTATAACTCGCCACCTACATATCCACCAAAGGAGTGCTCTATAATAAGTTAACACTCTTTGTCTTGAATAACGCCAGTTCCACAAACAAATGTTCCATGCACAACATTTCACACCATTTTTTGGGAAGTTCATTGAACTCTATATTGATGATCTAGATGTCAAATCCTAATAATTATATAACCACTTGGTTGACCAAGAAAACATCTTCAATAAGCTAAGGAAACATATATTGAAGATGAAACCCCTAAAATGTGCTTTGGGGGGTACATTGGGAATGTTTTTCAGCTTCGTTGTATGCCATCATGGCATCGAAGTCGGCCTTGAGTTAAAAAAATATCCTTATCATGTCACCTACTCATAATCTTATATATTTGAGAAGACTTTGATGACACATTCCTCACATCCAGTGCTTTATAGACAATATTACAAGAAAGTGTTTTCCCTTCACCATACAAATATATATGGGGGGTCTAAAATTAATGGCTGAATGCTTTTCAAGAATCATTTGACTACCTCAAGAAATACCTCTTGAACCCACCATTAGTAATTAAAAATTTTGAGGGATGTCCTATTATTATATATATTACAACCCAAGATATATTACTAGGTTCCATTGTCACATAAAATAATGTTACTGGGAAAGAAATTGTATCTGTTATCTCATTCAAACCATACTCATCATCGAGACTTTTTTTTCAGATATTAGGAAGAGCTTCCTAACATTAATCTATGATTTTTAGAAACTGAGGCACTACCTACAACACCCTGAGGTTAATTTGATCTCACATAATGAACCGCTCAAATACATCCATAGTCTTCCTATTTTGATTGGAAATATGGAATGGTCGGATATTATTATATAATAGTTTGATATAGATTTCTTGCCTCATAGAGAAGTAAATGTCCAGGAGTTTGTGGATTTCCTTACAATGCACCCTCCAACATAAACAACATAAATAAATACAAAATTTACAGATGAAAATATACTCTCAATTCAAGATTCCCCATAAACATTGGAAATGTATTTTGATAGTGCATCTAGGATACCCATAGGGAGGACAATAGAATATCCAATGATCTATAATGTTGTGTTAGGGATATTGCTCATTTCCCCAATGAAGTTAGTTTTACCTTACTCTTTCCTACTGTCTGATGGTTGTACAAACAATGAGGTAGAATATCGTGCCTTCATTGTAGGTTTGTAACTAGAAATACAAATTCTATTATACCATAAAGAGGTAGAAGAAGACCCAGATATGGTAATCAAACATATTAGTAGGAATTATTCTATTAGAAAATAAGAGATGACCCCCCCCCACCCACTTGAATGTTTCTGAGGGTTAACGGTTGAAGTCCCCTAAGTGGAGCACTGAATAACATCCATAAATCATAGAATGCCCCCAAAGATACATTGGAAAATTCATATACATATCTGGTCGATCAAAACTAGTATGCAATATTCATCATAATTTCGCTTCACTGAATGACCTCACCTTTTATTAAAATAAGAGAAGAAGAGATTAACAAATTAATCTCTATCCCTGAACCATATGGTCCTATCACCAGGTTAAAAATTTATATCATGAAATACCTATAAAATGGAATACTCGAATTAGATATAGATGGGTAAGAACATGTTTGATGATGATTATCCAACTTCAATCTTTATAATTTCCCAATCACTAGAACTTATCTATAAATGAGGAATTTATAGAGTCTTTCCTAGATATATTGTTGGATAAGTGACATAATCTTATGTAAATGAGTTTCAAATCAGAGCATGTGACAGAAACTACATAGGAAATATACTTTACCATAAAATCTGAATTCTTAGGTACTTCTAGACAACTATGATACATTATTACATAGAGTTCACCATGAAATTTCATTTATTCCATGTGCATCCCAACATCATATATGAATCCTTGGATTTTCTACACACATAAAAATATTCCTATCTGTAACACCCAAGACAGTTATGAGAAATATTTTGTTTTTATGTTATATAAATCATCAAAGGAATCTTCCACTACACACAACACTAGCTTGGCTTTCTTTACACACAACTGCGACCTTCCTCGATAGCTTGCGTCGTACGCAATACCGAGTTTCACTAATCAACGATATGCTATTAAAATATTATTAAAACTAGCCGTTATGAATAGTACTAACTGAATTTTGAATTTCATAACATTTTAATTCAACTTATACATTTTCTAGAATGAGGTATAAAAGAAAAATCAGTTTTTTTGGATAACAGAAGTATTTTTTCAAAAAATACAGGTTTGTAGCCTTTTGATGGTGCACCCACTTTAAATCTAGTTTTTGACATATTTATAAGTTCAATTTGACAAAACAAAATTCTTCTTTTGAATCAAGGTATAAAAATTTACTTTGGATAAATTTTTGATATTTTTCTGATAACATTCATATTTTGATGAATAGTAAAAATACGCTAATTTTCAATTAAAAACAACTTTTTTCATTGAGATAATTTATATAGATAAATTATAATATTGAATGGTTTTAAAGTATAAATATAATATATTTTTACCATTTAATATAATTTATGTCATTAGCATTAATTTCACATTGAATTCATAGGTAAAAACATTTCAATCTTTGTCAATGTTTTAACTTCTAAAACCCGTTTTTTTAACAACGGGATTTATTTTAAATTAATTACTGCAACTTATATGTTTTGAATTTTGAAAAATGGATTCCATATTCAGAATTAGTGGGTCCAAATTATGTTAATAGGCTACTTTTTATTTTTGGGCATTATTAATAGTAACTACGGTAAATTTTATTTACCATAGTTAATGGTAAGTCGGGTAATTAAGGGTAAATATAAGATTATAAAATTACCCTAACACCTGCCAAAATCCTTGTGGATGACTAAAAGTCGACCCATATCACGTAAGGGTCTGATTATATTCATTTAATGGACTTTTTTTCATGAAAATAATTTAATTATTGTTAAAACCAAAGAATGTGACAACATGTCACTTTCTTAAATCTTATAAGTATAATAATTTTAATTTGGTGATAAAATTAATGAAACTTCAAACATGAATAATCTCCAGAATTCTAATACAATTATCTACATCATAGAAATTTATTTAGAATTTTTAGGGATTAAATAATTATCATTAATTATGACACAATAGTGATGTTGAAATTATTTTATTAATTAAAATATCAAATAAATGGTTTTAAAAATGTAAAATAAATATTATATGAACTATTTAATGTGATAACCTAATTTTCTAGATACATATGACATATTATGAATCTATTAAAGCTTTTAGTTCAAACATATCGTCTGTATATATTTTATTTAAATTCAAATAAATGAAAAGTGTCCAAATTGACACTATTGTTATTTTATAAAAATAACAAATTATAAAATTATTTAAAAATAAAAAAATATTTAAAATTTATAAATTAAAATATATATGGTCTAAAATGTCATAAAGTGTCATATTATGGAAAATTAACAAAATATATGTAATTAATTATAATAATTTAAAATTTAGAATATTATTACCACAAATAAAATTAAATTGATAAATAAGGATAAATCAAGTTGATAATGTTTAAAATGAATTCTTAACATGTCTAAATTTTATTATTTGATGCGATTACAACCCTATCTCATCTAAGCTTCAGATATGAGTCATTTTGGAAGTTTTTATGTGGGGTTGGGATTTAATATAAACTAATATTTCTTATATTTCCAAAGATGCCCCTCTCCTCCCTTATAAAAGGGCACCTCCTCCCTCTCCTCCTCACACCAATTTGAGCAGTCAAGCTCGGCCAACCCCTGAAAAGTTCTCCTCTCCACTTCCCTAGAGACATCCTAGAGGTATTGGTCTTCTTCAGAGACCAATTTTAGTGCCCTAAAAGGGGGTCTCAAAGAAGCGCTTCAAAGAAGAGGTAATGCCTGTTACCGATTCTTTCATCTTTATTTGTTCTTCAACATATTCTTCTATAGTTTTTTCATTATGAAGTAATAACATCAGTATCACTCATATAATGATATGTTATTATAAGTATGAAACAACCATATTTCACCATCTATCCATCCTACGGAAAACAAAATCACCACGCGTGTGTACGTACGGAATACCGTCTCCACGTCGTGGTGTAATCTATTTTCCCCCACCACCTTACTTGGATGGGTATAATGGTGTAAATAATTACTATATATGATTTTTTTTAAGGTGATATTGATTCTGAAATAGTATACATACACTCTAATTCAATTCCACGATCATGGGAATGATATCATTGCTCGTGCGTACGTACGGAATACCGTCTTCACGATGTGATGTGACTCGTTCTACATGATCTTAATTTAATAATGATTATATAAATGAATTTAATGAATTAATATGACATATCTTACTCTAATAACAATATATAAATGAGGTACTTATAACCAAAAAAGAAAAATAAGAATTTATTTGACAAAACGCACATAAGAACAAAAAGTAATAAACACCCGAATAACAAGTAGTAATGAAATATTACTAATAAAAAGCTACGAATATGACCATATATGATATCATAAATATAATTATGATTCTGGAATAAGTCAATAACATTATTTAAATCATTATACAGGAGTTTCAGAAACTTACGAAGAAAATCAGACCTAAGGTAAGGGAAATATCACAATCTCATTTTTATCCAAGATTGTTTATACTTTGGAATTTACTAGGTGTGCATGTTGTCATACACATCCATGTTTCCTCAATATGTAATATTTACATCATTATACATTAGTTTATATCCAATTTTATGCTTCGGTGAGTTTTTAGTAAAAGATATGAAGGGAATCTTTTGTCATTTTTCGTACGAGGTACTTTTTGACTTTTCCGACAAAAGTACGAGAAGAATGTTTTCTTTTAACTTCTCTGGCATGAATGGATTTTTAAAAAATTATTTCCAAGAAGCATCCCTTTCATGTTTTGAAGTTTATTTTTAATCAACTTCTTTTATTTTATAATTTTATGACATGTTAAGAAAGGAAAAGTGTTTTTGAAGTAGAAAGGATATTTTTCTCAAGAATGGAGTTCAAGTGTTTTATCAAAATTATTTTCCATCTAAGATAATAAAGGGTTCTGTTTCT
Source organism: Viscum album (assembly GCA_963277665.1). NCBI lineage: Eukaryota > Viridiplantae > Streptophyta > Magnoliopsida > Santalales > Viscaceae > Viscum > Viscum album. The sequence continues at coordinate 108,811,379 of OY728149.1, forward strand.
ATCCATATTATTACATTGATTTGATTATGTTGTCATGGAATTATTTTTATGAATTACTTTATCTTATATGAGTATTTTTATGATGTCACAATGTTTAAGATTCCCATTTTTATTACATGGGTTATGTTATGATGTATGCTTTATGATTTTGTGGCACACATAAGAATGGTATCATTATGAGATGGGTGGGACATATATCTCCCTCCAATGCATTGGGTAAAGATTTTATATCTCATGAGATAGACATGGCTGGAACGGCAGGTTAAACTGTTTTAGTGAAACAGGACTGAAACGATGAGTGAACTCAATTCAGAAATGGACTTTGTCCACTAAGATAATCTTGGAAATGAGTCTTGACTAATAAGAAATGATTCTCTATGATTATGTGTGTATGCCACAAAGTTTCATGTTTTAAGTTATTATTATTGGGATTTCATTTCACTACTATGATTTATCCCATGTTATGAAATTATGCTCTCTTTTTCAGGTTCAGATTTCCAAAATGTTATGTTCTTATGAATATGATGTGATTGATATTTCTTTTGTTTACCCTTACTGAGCATTTGATCTCACCCTTTTCTATGTTTTCTTTCCGTAGGTCAGGAAGAAAATTATTAAGTAAGATATTCCAAAAGGGACTATAGATATGATGAAATAAATGGGAGAAAGTGTAGAAGTTTTATGAACCAGTTGTTTATGTTTCCCAGTTTCTAAAGACACTATACCTATACGGTCCTTTCATGGTTTTCTTATATGTTGTAATAAGTATGCTTCAATTTTGAAGTAATAACAATGTATGTAAAGTATGGGTCATTATAGTTGGTATCAGAGGAAAGTTATAGTCAACCATTGGAAACTAGGATGTGAAAGCCTTAGTAAGAACCCTAAGGATAAGTCTAAGTATAGAACACAATCATAGTGTTTTAGAAATGACCATGAATAACCTAGGATAAGACCATAAGTGTGAAATTTTTTTCTTGATTATGTGGTTTTCCTATTATAATTAGTGTTCCTCACACTATTCTTATTGGTTTTAGTCAATGGCTGGAACCTGAAGGAACTGTGTTAATACGGAATGCGACGAGCAATGCAATGATTGTCCCCCTGAGCAACCAAACATTATGGGAGCTGGAATGAAAATCTTGTAGCCATGCTCACACAACTTTCTCAAGCTATGAATCATGCAGGACTTCCAAACGAGTAAAGGATGGAGCAACATTCTGTTGAATCCTTCATGAGGCAGCGTCAACCATCTTTCAGCGGGTCTACTGATCCATTAGTTGCTGAACAATGGATTAGTACTACTGAAAAGATATTTTCAGTTCATAAATGTTCTGAACATGATAAAGTCATCCTAGCAGTGTATCGTTTAGAAGGAGATGCTGATCAATGGTGGAATCTTATTAAGAATACGAGGCAAAGGGATGAAATTGAGTCCATGGAATGGGATGAGTTCAAGAACTTATTTTTCAACAATTACTTCCCTCGTATTCTCTGAACAAAGATGGAGACATAGTTTCTTGAATTGAAGCAAAAGGATGATTAATCTGTTGGTACCTATGAAGAAAATTTTACAAGACTTGCAAGGTATGCTTCTGGTATTATTATTCAACCTGAGAGTAAGATCGATCGATTCTTTAGTGGCTTAAAACCAAGTCTTCGAAGGGCGTTAGCCATAACAGAATTCAATATCTATGAGGAAATATTTCGATGTGCTCTCAAAGTCGAGATGGAGATTGGAGTAACCCATCAGTCATATGGGTTTGATAAGAAGAGGAAAACGGAATTCAAAGGAAAATCTAAAGAGCACACGAAAAAGAAGATGAGCTTTCCCTTATGCTAAAAGTGTGGAAAGAAACATGGAGGGAGTTGTCTTAAAGGGACAATTAAATGTTTCAAATGTGGAAAGGAAGGTCATCCGGCATTTGAATGCCGCAACGATGCGAAGAAGATGTCTAATGATGCAAACAAAGGAAGGGACACACAGGATGAACCTACTACACTTCAATGTTTCAAGTGCAAGGAGATGGGGCATTATGCCAATAAATGCCCTAATCCAAGGGTTGTTGATGATGATCGACATCCACAAAATCTTAAGGCTAAAGACAAACGAAAGTCACATGCAACTTCTATCAGCGATGTGGAGTACGATAACGATGTGGTGAAAGGTACACTTACCATCTACTCTAAAGTATCAAATGTTTTATTTGATTCTAGATCCACCCACTCTTTTATTTCTGATGATTTTTCTAAGGGTATCACCATATTACCTCAATAATTAGATGTTGAGTTAGCTGTGACAACACCTAATGGCACAGCAGTCGCATCAAAAGTTTATAATTCTTCCCCGATTGAAGTTTGTGGGAAAGTGCTTCTGGAAAATCCTATGATCCTTTCTATAGTGGAATTTTATGTTATTCTTGGCATGGATTGGATTTCCTTATATTGATCTCATATCAATTTCCAAAGAAGGGAAGTCACATTTCATATTCCAGATCAATCTATGATCTTCTATCGATGCAAGGATGAACATAACCTTCGAGTGGAAATTTCTTCCATCTTATGGGTCTTGATTCCACTTAATGAAGGTTATTTATCTCAAATGGTTGGTGAGAAACTCATGATTAAGAATATGCCCATTGTACGGGAGTTTAATGATGTCTTTCCGGAGGAATTTCCGGGTCTTCCACCAAATTGTGAAGTAGAGTTTTCAAAAGAACTCGTACCGGGTGCTTTTCCTATTTCAGAGACACCTTATAGAATGGCCCCAATTGAGTTGCAGGAATTGAAGAAGCAACTCCAAGAGAATCTTGATAAGGGATTCATATGCCCTAGTACATCACCTTGGGGAGCACCTGTTCTGTTTGTTAAGAAGAAATATGGATTAATGAGACTCTGCATTGATTATCGAGAACTTAACAAGATCACTATCAAGAACAAATATCCTCTCCCACGCATTGATGACCTATTTGACCAACTATGCGGATCTCAATACTTTTCCAAGATTGATCTTCATTCAGGGTATCATCAATTAAGGGTCAAAAGGGAGGATATACCAAAGACGGCTTTCCGTACAAGGTATGGACACTATGAATTTATAGTGATGCCATTTTGTCTTACCGATGCCCCTGCTATCTTCATGGATCTGATGAATAGAGTCTTCAGAGACTATCTTGATCAATTTGTGGTAGTCTTTATAGACGATATTCCTGTCTATTCAAAGAGCAAGGAAGAACATGATGATCACTTGATAATTATATTGAAGACCCTGATAAAGGAGAATCTTTATGCCAAATTTACCAAGTGTGAATTTTGGCTTCAAAAAGTTGTATTTTTGGGTCACATAATCTCAAAAGAGGGGATATCTGTGGATCCATCAAAAACAGAGGTTATCAAAAGATGGTCGAGACCAACAACAGTAACTGAGATCTTAAGTTTTCTTGGTTTGGCTGGATATTATCGACATTTTGTGAAAGATTATTCACGATTATCTAATCCACTCACCAGGTTGACTCGGAAAGGAGTTAAGTTTTTTTGGATGGAGGAATTTGAAGAGAATTTCAAGGAGTTGAAAATAAGGTTATCTAGTGCACCTGTGCTCACACTGCCTTGTAGTGGAGAGAGGTTTGTGATCTATAGTGATGCATCCAAGAAGGGTATGTGGTGTGTTCTTATGCAAAATGATATGGTGATAGCTTATGCCTCACGACAGTTGAAAATCCATGAGAAAAATTACCCAACTCATGATTTGGAGTTAGCTACGGTAATCTTTGCATTAAAGATTTGGAGGCATTACCTTTATGGTGAAAGGTGTGATATTTATACTGATCATAAAAGCTTAAAGTATATTTTCACACAAAAGGAGCTGAATATGCGTCAAAGAAGATGGTTGGAGATGACTAAGGATTATGACTGCTCAATCGATTACCACCCTCGGAAAGGAAACAAGGTAGCAGACGCATTAAGTTGACAAGACCATGCTATCTTATCCATGATGAGGATCACAAAAGATCCAATATTTATGGATTTACAAAGGATGGATATTGGAATTATAATGGAAGGGGAAAAATCATATCTTTCTCAAATAAATGTTCAACCATCTATACATGTGAAGATTAAAGAGGCACAGAAAGAAGATGACGAGTTACAAAAGAAGGTGAGAAATGTTCCTGAATTTAACCTTGATTGTGATGGGATAATAAATTTCAGGAATCGGGTTTGTGTTCCTCCAATCCCCGAATTAAAGAAGGAGCTTCTGGATGAGGCTCATAGTTCTTCATTCTCTATTCATCCTGGAAGCACGAAGATGTATAAGGACCTGAAAGAGTACTTCTGGTGGGATGACATGAAAAGAGATGTTGCTGAATATGTCTCTCGATGCTTGGTTTGTGAGCAAGTTAAAGCTGAGAAATAGAAGTCTAATGGGATGTTACAACCATTACCCATACCCGAATGGAAATGGGAAAACATCACTATGGACTTTGTCACAGGACTTCCTAAAACATCCAAAGGCAATAATGCTATATGGGTCATAGTTGATTGTCTTACAAAGTCTTCACACTTCATTGCTATTAGAGAGGATTTCTCTCTGGATCAGCTTTCCAGGATATATGTAAAGTGGTAAGATTGCATGGAGTACCACTTTCTATTATATCTGATCGGGATCTGAGATTTACCTCGAAGTTCTGGCGAAGTCTTCAGCTTACTCTGGATACAGAGTTGAGTTTCAGCACTGCTTATCATCCTCAGATAGACAGTCAGTCTGATAGAAAAATTCAAACTCTAGAAGATATGTTGAGAGCATGCTCTATGGATTTCAAATGTGGTTGGGATCGACACCTAACTTTGGTGTAATTTTCTTATAATAATAGCTTTCACTCCAGTATTCATATGGATCCTTATGAAGCTCTCTATAGAAAGAAATGCAGGACTCCAACTTGCTGGGATGAAGTTGGGGAAAGAAAGCTATTAGGACCTTATCTCGTTGATGAAATGGAAAAAAAAGGTCAGATCTATTCAACAACACATAAGAGCAGCTCAGAGCCGACAGAAAAGTTATGTCGACTATCGAAGAAAAGACCTAGAGTTTGACGTGGGTGATAAAGTGTTCTTATGAATATCTCCCGGGAAGAGGGTCATGAGATTTGGAAATAAGGGGAAGTTAATCCCTAGATATATCAGTCCTTTTGAAATACTGGATCGTGTTGGGAAGGTAGCTTACTGATTGGCGCTTCCACCGAATCTCTCTCAAGTTCACGATGTGTTCCATGTATCTCTCCTGAGAAAGTACATACCTGATCCTTCACATGTACTCAGCTCAGAAGTTGTACCGCTGGAGAAAGATCTTTCTTATGAAGAACAGCCGATAGAGATTCTGGATCGTACCGAAAAAGTCCTACGAAATAAGACCACTCGCTTGGTGAAAGTTTTATGGAGGAACCACCAATTAGAAGAAGCTATATGGGAGCTTGAGGATATGATGAAGGAGAGGTATCCTCATCTGTTTGTTACAAAGTGACGAATTTCGAGAGAGAAATTCATTTTAAGGGGGGTAGAATGAAACACCTGAAACTTTTATGAGAAATATTTTGTTTTTATGTTATATAAATCATCAAAGGAAGATTTCACTACACACAACACTAGCTTGGCTTGCTTTACACGCAACTGCTGCCTTCCTCGATAGCTTGCATCGTACGCAATACCGAGTTTCACTAAACAACGATATACTATTAAAATATTATTAAAACTAGCCGTTATGAATAGTACTAGCTGAATTTTGAATTTCATTACATTTTAATTCAACTTGTAAATTTTCTAGAATGAGGTATAAAAGCAAAATTAGTTTTTTTTGGATAAAAGAAGTATTTTTTTCAAAACATACAGTTTTGCCGCCTTTTGATGGCGCACCCACATTAAATCTAGTTTTTGACATGTTTATAAGTTCAATTTGACAAAATAAAATTCTTCTTTTGAATCAGGTTATAAAAATTTACTTTGGATAAATTTTTGATATTTTTCTGATAACTTTCATATTTTGATGAATAGTAAAAATACGCTAATTTTTAATTAAAAACAAATTTTTTCATCGAGATAATTTATATGGATAAATTATAATATTGAATGATTTTAAAGTATAAATAGAATATATTTTTACCATTTAATATAATTTATGTCATTATCATTAATTTCACATTGAATTCATAGGTAAAAACATTTCCATCTTTGGCAATGTTTTAACTTCTAAAACCCATTTTCTTAAAAACAGGATTTATTTTAAATTAATTACTGAAACTTATATGTTTTGAATTTTTAAAAATGGATTCCATATTCAGATTCAGTGGGTCCAAATTATGTTAATAGGCTACTTTTTATTTTTGGTCATTATGAATAGTAACTACGGTAAATTTTATTTCCCATAGTTAAAGGTAAATCGGGTAATTAAGGGTAAATATAAGATTATAAAATTACCCTAACACCAGCCAAAATCCTATTGAATGACTAAAGGTTGACCCATATCACTTAAGGGTCGGATTAGATTCATTTAATGGACATTGTTTCATGAAAAAAATTTAATTATTATTAAAACCAATGAATGTGACAACATGTCACTTTCTTAAATCTTATAAGTATAATAATTTTAGTTTGGTGATAAACTTAATGAAACTTCAAACATGAATAGTCTCCAGAACTCTAATACAATTATCTATATAATAGAATTTATTTAGAATTTTTAGCGATTAAATAAATATCATTAATTATGACACAAAAGTGATGTTGAAATTATTTTGTTAATTAAAATATCAAATAAATGGTTTTAAAAATATTAAAATAAATATTATATGAACTATTTAGTGTGCTACAATAATTTTCTAGATAGATATGCCATCTTATGAATCTATTAAAGCTTTTAGTTTGAACATATATTTTGTATATATTTTATTTAATTTCAAATAAATGAATAGTGTCAAAATTGACACTATTGTTATTTTATAAAAATAACATATTATAAAATTTATTAAAAATAAAAAAAATATTTAAAATTTATAAATTAATATTTATATGGTCAAAAATGTCATAAAGGTTCAAATTATGGAAAATTCACAACACATATGTAATTATTTATAATAATTTAAAATTTAGAAAATTATTACCACAAATAAAATAAAATTGATAAATAAGGATAAATCAAGTTGATAATGTTTAAAATGAATTCCTAACATGTCTAAATTTTATTGGATGATGATATTACAACCCTATCCCATCTAATATTCGAATATGAGTCATTTAGGATGTTTTTAAGTGGGGTTGGGATTTAATATAAACTAATATTTCGTATATTTCCAAAGGTGCCCCTCTCCTCCCTTATAAAAGGGAACCTCCTCCCTCTCCTACTCACACCAATTTGAGTCTTCATGATCGTCCACCCCCTGAAAATTTCTCCTCTCCACTTTCCTAGAGACATCCTAGATGTCCTGTTCTTCTTCAAAGACCAATTTTAGTTCCCTAAAAGGGGGTCTCAAAGAAGCGCTTCAAATAAGAGGTAATGCCCGTTACCGATTCTTTCATCTTTATTTCTTCTTCCACTTCTTCTTCTTTAGTTGTTTCATTATGAAGTAATAACATCACTATCACTCATATACTGATATGTTATTATAAGTATGAAACAACCATATTTCACCATCTATCCATCCTACGGAAAACAAAATCACCGCGCGTGCCTATGTACGGAATACCGTCTCCACGCCGTGGTGTAATCTATTTTCCCCCACCACCTTACATGGAAGGGTATAATGGTGTAAATAATAACTATATATGATTATTGTATGGTGATATTGATTCTGAAATAGTATACATACACTCCAATACAATTCCACGATCATGGGAATGATATCATCGCTCGTGCGTACATACGGAATACCGTCTCCACGATGTGATGCGACTCGTTATACATGATCTTCATTTAATAATGATTATATAAATGAATTGAATGAATGAATATGATATGTATTAAACTAATAACATTCTATAACTGGGTTATATATAACCTAAAAATAAAAATATGAATTTATTTGACAAAACGCGCATAAGGACAAAAAGTAATAAACACCCGAATAACAAGTAGTAATGAAAAATTTCTAATAAAATGCTATGAATATGACCATATATGATATAATAAAAATAAGGATGATTCTGGAATAAGTCAATAACATTATTTAAATCATTATACAGGAGGTTCAAACACTTATGAAGAAAATCGGACCTAAGGTAAGAAAAATACCACAATCTCATTTTTATTCGAGATTGTTTATACTTTGGAATTTACTGGGGTGCATTTTATCATCCACATCCATGTTTACTCAATATATAATATTTACATCATTCTACAATAGTTTATATCCAATTTTACCCTTTGGTGAGTTTTTAGTAAAAGATATGAAGAGAATCTTTTGTCGTTTTTCGTACGAGGTACTTTTTGACTTTTCCAAAAAAAGTACAAGAAGAATGTTTTCTTTTAACTTATACGGCATGAATGGATTTTTAAAACATTATTTCCAAGAAGCTTCCCTTACAATTTTTCAAGTTTATTTTTAATCAACTTCTTTTAGTTTAGAATTGTGTGACATGTTAAGAAATGAAAAGTGTTTTTGAAGTAGAAAGGAAATGTTTCTCAAGAATGGAGTTCAAGTGTTTTATAAAAATTATTTTCCATCTAACATAATAAAGGGTTATGTTTCTATCGCTATTATTACATTGATTTGATTATGTTGTGATGGAATTATTTTTATGAATTCCTTTATCTTATATGAGTTGTTTTATGATGTCATGATGTTTAGGATTCCCATTTTTATTACATGGGTTATGCTATGATGTATGGTTTATGCTTGTGTGGCACACATAAGAATGGTATCATTATGAGATGGGTGGGACCTATATCTCCCTCCAATGCATTGGGTAAATATTTTATATCTCATGAGATAGACATGGCTGTAATGGCAGGTTAAACCAGTTCAGTGAAACAAGACTGAAACAAGGAGTGAACTCGATTCAGAAATAGACTTTGTCCACTAAGATAGTCTTGGCAATGAGTCTTGACTAATAAGAAATGATTCTTTATGATTATGTGTGTTTGACCCAAAGTTTCATGTTTTAAGATATGATTATTGGGATTTCATTTCACTAATATGATTTATCCCATGTTATGAAATTATGCTCTCTTTTGCATGATAAGATTTCCAAAATGTCATGTTCTTATGAATATGATGTGATTGATATTTCTTTTGTTTACCCTTACTGAGCATTTGATCTCACCCTTTTGTATGTTTTCTTTCCCCAGGTTAGGAAGAAGCTTATTAAGTATGATATGCCAAAAGAGACTATAGAAATGATGAAATAAATGGGAGACAGTGTAGACGCTTTATGAACTAGTTGTTTATGATTCCCAGTTTCTAAAGACACTATACCTATATGGTCCTCTCATGGTTTTGTTATATGTTGTAATAAGTATGCTTCAATTTTTAAGTAATAACAATGTATGTAAAGTATGGGTCATTATACTATCCATTCTTTATATGGTTAATGTGTTTTGTTTTAACATACCTAGCTTTAACAAAGAAGTTCAAATAAATCATGACTGCTACCAATTTCTTCTCCAAATGGGTTGAGGTAATACCCCACCAACAAGTTGGAGCCAAAAGCATTACCATTTTTGTGAAAGATAAAAACATTACTAGATTTGATGCCCCTAATACAATATTTATAGACAAGGGGAACCAATTTATATTATTATGGGGTGGTACAGCTATATCAATAATATAGTATCAAATCGAACCATTCGACCTACTTCCATGTCGCAGCTAAGGGATAGACAGTTACCTTCAATAGGACCCTAGCATGCATACTGAAAAAGATGGTGTATAATGAAAAAAAATCACGTTATAACAAAATATTTAATTCCTTATGGTATTACCAGACCACAACCCATACTACATTACGGGGTAACGCATACTCACTATTATATGGAATAGAAGCAGTTTAGACCAATCATTTCTAGTTTACATTGCTCTTAGTTCCTATCTATGATCATCTATTTTTAGATGATAAAACTACTAATGACTGTTAGAATTGGAATGACTGGATGAAACATTGTTTCATACCTTGCATCACTTGGAAGTCTATCAAAATCAGACAGTGATATTTATTAACAAGGAGGTCCACATCATTTTATTCATCCAATGAGTGATTGTATTATTCCTCAGAACTACAAAGATATAATGAAATAAACCTCTGTAACATGAAATAATTTTTGAAGGACAATACTCCATACACAAGGTCCTCTATAGTGGAGGTTATTCATTAATCTCAATGGATAAATAGATCATTATGACCCTGATGAATGTAAGATTCTTGAAGAAATACTTAATGTGATTACAAAATGTTCGTCTCCGCTACAAGATGTTAAACTACATAGTGGTTACTTATGACGTGAACTTAAAAAGAATGACACAATGTCCATTCCACACAATGGAAAATTCCATGGAATCAAATTCATTGTAGCATGATGATAAATAGCATGATATAAGGTCCCATTAATATGATCCATACTAGAAGGAACCATTCATACTCACATCAAGAAATTAAACTGCATGATTAATGTCCTTCTTATTTGACATTATGAAACCCCGAATACCATGAGTTGATACACTCATTGTATAACCTTAAATATGGGCATCATTCTTAGGTGTAAGTCTTAATTACATCCTTCTAATCCCTTAGTGAGTCAATATTCCCTCTTGACCATACATGAGGAAGAAATATGTGAACCTGCCACGCATAACCCCGATTCACATCACTACGATTTCATAGGGGGACTTGGGCCCCTTTTTATAGGCTTGATCCCAATATAATCAATTCCTTACCGAAAGGAACTAAATTGAATTACCAAAATCCTAGTTTCATGATAATAAATTGAATGATCTTTCCCATAACTATATATTTCTTGACTCTTTCCTTAATAAGAAACAAATTAACACCTTGGTATTAGCCCTGGTCTAGGCACAATACCCTTTTCTTGTCAGGAAGCATACATCCATTCCACATGTCATTAAATTACACGGTTCTTCAATACCAACATGTGGCTTGATTATCATTCTAGTGATATATGTAGTGACTCTCGGATCTCTAATCTCAGGTCCATCCATGACCACAAAAAAAATTTCCATTTTTCGTATGTATAAACCATATATGCTTATGGAATATTACCATAACATTTTTCTTGATTATCATTATAATGATATTTTTAGTGATTCATGCATATCATGTCTTTTTTATAAACATAATTCATAAAAATATAAAATCCCATATCATGATAAATTGGGGAGAAATTTTCTAGAAATACATGTAGCTTGATTCTTCCACTAATAAGGTATGTAATGACCCCCATGTTCTGTCTACTATCCCAGATATAATACTTATTTCATGTATGGCGACCCACATCCTTATGACAAGATGTTAAACATAATAGTCAACATCCTTTCTGAATGACTTTAAATTGAATGTTTCATTATGAACTACGTGTGGCTTGATTATAATATCTTATGAGATACAGAGTGACGCTCGAATCTCCAATCTCAGGTCCACCCATAACCAAAATAAAATACCCCACTCCCTATTTTTGAGATATACCTAGACATAGAATCTTGAAAAACCATTTATGGATTGATTCCTTCCATCATAGGATATGTTATGATGCTTATATTCCAACCATTGGTCCCAATCCTGAAATTCCTCTCGTTCACAACAGTTCATCTTCATCCCTGATACATGATGTTAAACTACATGGGATTTTCAAACTACATGAGGATTTGTTCCCATTCTCCTGAGATATATAGGGATTAAAGTATCTTAGATCCTAGTCAAGCCACTTCAAAATATAAATGCCCATATCCTTCCCTTGTATTTATTTTATGTTGTAGAAGAAATGTCTGCTACTACTTGTTTCTCCCAATGTATATAGCTGATGTGGGATTATGAGTTTTGGTAAAAGAGTTCCCCACATAAGTAAGGAATGCCAATTCCAATTATGGATATCATGGTCCTAGTTGCAATAACTTAAAAGGAACATAGGGTATCCTCATCACATGAAAATAAACATCAGGATTCACTAAATATGTATGTGTGGTTTTAATCTTATTATAATGAGATGGATAGTGACATTTAGATAATCAATCTGGGACCCAACCATAACACATTTTGAGGAATCCCGCACTCTCCTTTTTATCATTCACATGTACATGAGAGGATCCAAAAAGATTTATCAACATATGCAAGAGACCGCATTAAAAAAAACTTCTTCTTCCACAAACTACTTTAATCAATGTGGGGGATATTTAATCTAGAACTATGTGTGTCATTATTATTTCTCTAATAGGATATGTATTAATGGTTGATTCCTATAACCCAATTTTGAAATAATCTTACTTTCTTTTTCATGTCAAGTCACCTTCAGCCTTAATGAAAAACATTAAACTACTTGGCTAACTTCTTTAACTCGTGACTTTAAACAATATCACTAAAGTCCTCACTGCATGACTTTAAATTGCACGGTACATCAAGAACTACTTGTAGCCTAATTATCATTTAATTGACATACATAGTGAGGCCTATAGCTTATGACCTAGTCTCATCCAGGGGTTAAGAAAATGCCCCATTTTTTACATACAAATAATTTTCTATATAGGATATCTTAATTCAGGTCCCCTCAGTAGGGGAAACTCCAAGAAAGAAAAAACACCCCCTTTCACATATGAGTCAAATCATCATAGGGGAACCCAAACATTATGGAAAATATTGGTCTAAAAACTTTTTTGTGTTTGGAAATATCCACTAAACACATAATACTATAATTAATTCACATTTTCAAAAAACCTATATAATATGTCTTCATATTCTGGTGATAGAATGTATGATATTGTAGGAACCCATTGCATGATTATGTTGTTACACAAATAAGTTTTATTTGTATAAGTCTCCCAAAAAATGGGCCTATCATCCAAAGGATGAAACTATTTGACTATACTATAATACACCCTAGTTGGAATTTCTATAAACATCCCCAAAATGGGATTTTCAACAAGTGGTATATTCACCCTTAGGGGAAGCCTCTTCTGTCATTGTATACTTTAATGTCATTATATTGGGACCCATGATTTGAAGCATCCTGAGGTCATCCCTCACATATTTTCCACATATAATATCTCCTAATCTCAGAACCCTTAATGTCATGTCTTAACATCTCCTCCCTCAAGTCTGATGAATGTTTTAATTACATTGGATTAATAGGCCTCATATAACATATCATTTCCATGATAACATGGTCTTAGACATATGACCTAAAACAACATGCACCAAACTTCTTACTCTTGGATTAGACCCTTGTAGGGAACCTATTCTCAAAATTCTATGTTAATTTTGACCTGAAATTTTCCTTAAATATATAGGTACCTTTCTTCCACAAAACCAAACAATATTTCTTGGGAAATCTGAAACTTCCTAATATTTTTTTGGCTATCAGAAAAATAATTTCAGAATTATTGATAACACATTTAACTGACTATGTTGTCTCAATCTCTAGTTGGCTTTGAGAAATTTTGCTAAACAATGGGGTTGGAAACTGAAAGATTCCATTAATTCACTATGCATTAATACACCCAATTTGTTTTTGCATAAAACAGACCACAAAATGGTTTTTCATCTAGCAATAAATTTAATCCAAAGAGTGACATACCCTATCTGCATGACCCATTTCTCCATAACACTCTTTATATCCAAAAATCCATTTATTATATCATTAAATATTTTTCCATTATACTAGAATGTGATAGTGTATTCTTGGAAAAAATTTACACGAAATGGGAAAACCAATAACCTCTCTATCAAAACTAAAGACCTTTAAATATAGGGGGACCTAACAAACCTATTGTAAGAAATTAAATTGAATAGAATAACTTCCTTTTTGTATGAAATTAAATTATATATAATATTGTCCTTTGTGTATGGATTTTAAATATATGTCTTACCTTCCACTCTGTAAGATGTGAAACTACATAGTCAATTTTCGGGTCACACCACATTAAATTGCATGATGCTTCAACCAGTTTCAGAAAGGGTACATCCCCCTTAGAATAAGAGATTTAAAAAATATAGGATCCTTCATATGAGCCAAATTTTTGTCATATTGGTTTCCCCTTCAGGTACAATGACAATATAGATTCTATCATCATTCTCAAACATCATCCTTTAGAAAACCACACATCATGAAATTGATCAATCTAAATCTCCCTAAACTCCCATGGGTCATGTCCAATAGAACATAAAAATTACTAAAAACTCCTTTTTTGGACTATTCTGTAACATTCCCTAGTCTCCTCATATTAATCTCACAAATTTCAGGTCCTATCCACCAAAGGATTCCACTATTTGACTATTTAGTAACACTACACTAATTGGTCAACATAAAGTTTCTCAATAAAAACATTCATCAAATAGTGGTAACATCATTTGTAGAAGATACCTCTTCTGTTCCTTAATACCATGTTTAAAATTTGGGAACCACAAAACAATGGATCAAGATTTTTCATTGAATATTTTAAAATTTTCAGAACATTCTTGGCCAACAAGCACCGTATAGGCCACAATCCCAAAACTCATGACAAAAATTATTTGAACTAAAACCCCAATCTCATTATTATTTCATGCATGAAGATAATTTTCCCATATAGATATATATATTACCACTCATATTGAAAATCTAGATAGGGATATATGGAAAAAATCAATTTTTAGTTCACTAGACCTACAATCAATGTTATTTATAAAAAAATGAGTAGTGAAAAGAAATAGTCACAAAACTTGTTAGAATGAAAACTAAAAAAGGGTGGCCTCTAAAAAATAATGGTATCCCTTTCAATGTTATCCTTATTTTTTATTTAGGAAAAACCATTTGGTGTTGAAATAAAAAGATGATTTTTTTAGTTTTGTCCACATGACCCCATAAAATGTAAAAATCTTCTCGTTGGACCCGTGGTTTTGGAAAAAAACACAATCTCCCTTTAATATTTATCAATTTAATTATAATGTGATAAAATTAAATGAAATGATTCAATTTTAAATGTTATATTATGATTAATTAATGGATATAAATACTGGATCAACTGATTGGAGGAGAAAATCGTTATCAATTATGTTTTAAAATTAAAGGGAACTCCCTAATGTTGGAACCTCCATTCAAAGTTTTATAGTGTATCCAACAAATAGAAATTGAAAATATAAGTTTTATGTTGAGAGATTTATACTGTATGAATAAACCTATAAATTTGTGAAGCATCATCCTTCTCATTTTTATAGAGCTTCTCTTACTCAGTATCAATGACATATCTTATTTGGATGAAAGACACGGTCGAGGATCAGTATAGTTGGAATACCACTTCCTTTTCTTATTCTAATTAAACTTCGAGGTGAATTATTTGAAGAGACATAATATCTAGAAGATCCATCTACTCCTACCCCTTCTGGGAGTTCCTTCACTTATCTTGGGTTGTAGCAACTTTGAGTTCATCAAAAAAACCCACCTGTTGTTCTGTGGCTTGCTGAAATATTTTCCCTTATTCCTTGTGTTGAATTAAAGACTTCACCACATCATGGATTACATATTATTTAAATTCTATATGTCCAAAATTTGAAATCTTGAACAGATGTCATTGAATTCATGATGGAATTTCATCAAAAGGCATCCCACGATTATCTTCCAGATATCCCACCAGAGTAAAAGGCATGTGGATCAAGAACCCCCATGCATCTACAGGTCAGACTCAAAACCACTATTGGAAGGAAAAACATAATCTGGGATTAATGAAATCAATGAGACACATTATTACACTACCACTAATGCACCCTCATGTTAACCTACCAATGTCGGTAGAACTGGTATGGAAACCCCGCTCTTAGGACCGGTCATTGAGGTCGATGAAACTAAATAGTAGGTTATACTTCTCATCAACATCAATTTGTAAAAAAAATAGAAAAGTAAATAAGGTGACCAAAATAGTTGATAACACTCACCCATTGGTGGGTTGTATGTTTTAATTAATTCCTCTTTAGCTCCACCACCTTGATTACTAGGGAATGAACCTTTGGAAGAGAAACATCTTCTTTATTTTTCTTAGTATTGAGGATCATAGGCTATCTATAATCTCCCACATTCGGATTCTAAAATTTTATTCCCACAGAAACAAGAGCATGGTCTACTTTTATTCCTCTTTAGTTAAGTGACTTGGAAACATTCTCTGTGGAAAAAGTTACACAAGTTGTGCTTTATTGTGAAGCATCAGGTTGAATAAATCCAATTGTACTTCAAAAAAATGCAACAATGATAAAACTCACTTTGGTTCAATACCTTATAAAAAACCTAAAATAATTGAGGGAACCTATAATATCCTTGTATGGACTAATTAGATCCTTTAGATCATGAAACATGGTTCCAGGTCTCATAAAATCCTTATTAGTATGGATATCTGAGACGCATTCTTCAAAACCCGAATCAGTTATATCATCAATTACATGTGATGATTTCTTAGAAGGATCATCATCACTAGGCCTAGTGGAGTCATGGTATGCATCACAACTTCCTCAAAACAACCAAGATCCCCATCACCCCTTTCAGAGTGACAGTGGTACCAACATTGACTGTTGTAGAGTCCTCCAGTGTAGGAAACTGATCTAAAATATTATGAAGAATGGAAAGTAAAAAAAGAAACACATGACACCTAAAAGAGTTCATATAAAATTATAATGTCCCTCTATCAGATCTATAGGAGTGGCCGTATACATGAATACATATCATGATTCATCGTCTATCAAAATGATAGATTGATTGACCTGGGTTTGCACATACCCTAGGGTATCTTCCTTGAACCATGAAGGACATGTGTCAGGTCCCCAAAGGGAGGAATGTGACGCAAATTCTGTAAATCTAAAAGTGCAGCCAGAAGAGTATTTTGAGAAAGTCATGATATCAAATGATAGTGTAGAGACATACTATAGTGCATATTTCAGGTCAACCTTAATTCCCTCTTTCTATTTCTCTCTGAAGATGGAGATGATCCTATCATAGTCATGTTAGAAATAGATACATTATGTTATGGTAAAAGAATTCCAGCCACAATATCCTCCATCACAGTCCCTTATATTTGGGATATTTTGGGGGACCCAAGGGCCTCATCATCATCCATAATAGAGATCCTCATGGGTCGATACCCTGGAGACCCAAGCACCTCTATTGAAGATCCATCTTCTCATTCTTATTATTCTTCTCTTATGAACTGAAAAATAAAATATTCTATTGATTGAAGATGGAGGAATAGAGAGAAGAAATTGTAAGGGAGAAATGAGATATACCTTAGTAGGATTAAGGTAGATGTACCATACCTAATACATGTGATATGCTACACCCTCAAGCACGCCTCGATCCAACATTTCAGATACTCATTTTGTGACCGGGTTCTGAACATCAATTGCATATATGTTTTACTAAAATTCATGAAAATAAAACCTCACCCCACCCAGATCAAAGTTAGGGTGGTCATTAGAGTTTGAGATGACATCTACTGGAAATGGGATTCATTGGAAATATTTGAGAGGCTCCCATGAATATATGAAATCACAAGATATGCTCTCCAAAAATTGGATAGCTAAGAACCATATGAATTTTTGTTGTTTATCGTTGCATGGAATACCCGACACATTGTGACATGAAAACATCTTCCAGCCTCTCTTATTTCACAAAATAATTAGTTTATGGAACAAGATTCTCCACCATGTGGTGATGAATGGACCATATTAGCATAGAAGGCATATTTTTTCAACCCCAGAATGCATAGGTGTCTTTTCTTAAGACCACCTCAAAGGATATGCAGCTTCAGATTCATCATATTCCTCCCAAACCATTCTAACTCACATACAATGACCAGCCATTTTCATGGCCATGACCTAGGAAATGTATTTCATAAAGTCTACACGATGTTATGAATATCTCCACAACTGAGCATACCCAACCTGCAACCTGATAAATGCATCTCATATAGGTAGTGTGATTGCCATTTTAGATACATCCACGGCTATCAAGATCCAATTATTTTAGGATACAAGTTGATTTTTTTTGTTTCTTAATGTGCATAGTTTGAAATACTATTTAATTATGTAGAAGTATGAACTAGTGATCAAATCAAAATGGTGTATAAGCCTCTTATATAATACAACTATCAATATGAGCTAAAAGTATTCAGACTCTTAATTCAATCATGTAAGGCATGAGATAATAGATTATTATTATGTCTATAAATTTCCTTTTCATTGGGTTCCCATATGGAAAGAAGTAGAAATCTACTGACACATTCAGAATCCTCGAAAATTCATCATACTTCATTTTAAGATGTTGAGTTCTAGAAACCACCTAAAAATGGTTCAATTAAGTTGTCAGGCATCTTAAGTAGGAATAAAAATTCATATGAACATAAATTTGATTCAATGAAAACCCAAAAATCATTAAAATTTCATGTAATTATAAACATGGCTTTCCCATTGTATGTACAAAGAAAAAAAAGGTAAAATATTTCCTCGACAGGGGTAGGCAACCCAATGTACTTACCCTATAATAAATTGGCAATGGTAAAAATGTACATAGAACCTCATTTAAATTGGAATCATTAACTAAAAGTGTAGAAATTATTATCCATATAGTAATGAATCCATCTATGTGAGTCCTCACATCACCGTTAGGATTGACCTTATAACCCCAACCGGTAAACATGCCCATCTCCAATGTGGTCCAAAATGTGGCAGGAGCACCCCTTTTCTCTATAGTGGGGAATAATGTAGGGAACCCCCAATTGGGGAATTCTCCTAACTATTATAGAAAAAAAATGTATCCCTGTTCAGTGGTGAATATCAATCATGGGGTGAGGATACTTGTTCAAAAAATTATTTTGCACCTTAAAAATATCTTTGGCCAACTGTGGTGTCCTCTAAACATTATAACATGTTGTATTCAGTGGGATGAACTCATTATACCTCTCCTTTGGAATGGGAACTCCATAAATTCTAGAGAAATCCCATTGGAA
The DNA here is from genome assembly GCA_963277665.1 of Viscum album. Classification (NCBI taxonomy): domain Eukaryota; kingdom Viridiplantae; phylum Streptophyta; class Magnoliopsida; order Santalales; family Viscaceae; genus Viscum; species Viscum album. The sequence continues at coordinate 108,830,551 of OY728149.1, forward strand.
AACACCAACATCACCATGTATCTTACAAAGAAAATTCTTTTCCATCTCCATTAGCTCAATAGTTTGGGGATGATCCAAAAGTACTTTAAAAAATTATTTTTTTTCTAAACAAATAGCCTTATAGATAATGAAATATTTCAGATAATTTTTGAATTCTAAAAAAACTTGGTACTCCCATTAAATCCACATCCACTCAGGACTAACTCCATCTACAGAACTAAAATCATGGTCTCTCATCCATATTTGGGTCTAATCTGTTTGTCAAGTGTGGAAGGTTGATTCATAACAATGAGGCTTTAATTCTTGGTTTTTTGGATTCAGATTTGGGTTGGAGCCTCTATGGTTCATGATACAAACAATGGGAACCAATAAATTCCTAATGAAATAACCTTGGTAGGAATATTTTATGGAAGAGTAGTGCGTGTGCTGCAAGAATTAGGAGTTTGGGATATAACTCTGAACCCCAAGGATGAAGGATCCCCTAAGAAGGTCACTCCCATATAATGGAAAGCAATCACTTTGTGTACTCTCATCAGAACTTTTCCAAATGATTCACTAGATTAAGAAGTGTAGGTTTTACCAATTCATTGTAATTTGGTCCAATAGCGTTGATTATATCGTAGGAATGTGAAGAGGCTTGTTTAATGTAGTCCCCCAGGGTATCCATTGAAAACCTATAAAGAAGGAACCATTTTCAGCCACTCTGTTAAAATATTTACTTAAAAAAGTATAATTTTTGAATTGCATGAATTCTAAATATTATAATGTAATGGACTTTCACATTTCGTTTCACCAATTTCTATGTGCATCCCTCTGAACAAGATTCCTCGCATATGATCCTCATCAAGGATACTCTATAGAGTACCGTTACACATTTTTTTTACCATGGGAAATTAATTATGATAACTTCATGAAATATGACACATGAAATATATGGGAGGATTAACTATGTAGTTAAAGAAAAAATCCCCATCCTAGAAAGTGATAAAAATGAAAAAGGGTCCAACATTATTTATATCCACTACTAGCCTACACAACAGACCTATGTTGGGAAGTTGCACCATTGATATTTTACCTAAGAATATTCCACCAATATGTATGAATGCCCAATATGGCAATCGGTCCCCCCCCCCTTCATAATAATTTTCCCATTCTACTTTAGGACTATATACCCTTCATTCAATCAGATCTAATCTTGAGGGAGGATTTTTTTGACACACTATTTTTTTATGAGTGTTGAAATGATCATGAAGATAACCTTAATAAAGGTAATGTACTAAAGGTCCTTAAAGATTATCAAAGGGAATTCCCAAATGTTACATGTGAACACAACCCTATACATTAGAAGGACCATGAATCCCCCCCTATGTGGAACCAAAGGGTGGGCCACCCCAACACCAGGCACATATGTCGGGCTTCTGCTCTATAGACATGTGCGAGGAAACTATTTCAACTTGAGATCTATATTCTCCTATAAATAGGACCCTTATGCTTCTCATTTACATAATTATAAAATCAAAATATGCCTCTATGATCTGATTACACAACCCCTTCATCTAGATCTAAAACAATTCTTAGGTAGCTCTCCAAATCCTAAATATAGGGAAAATTAAGGGATACAAGAGATATCACAATCCATTCAGGTTCTTAAACACAATACATACTTCAAGGAATACTTTCTTCATTTGTGGAAAACCACATGTTTGAGGCACCTTCCTGAACTAAGGACCTACACAAGCCTCATCTAGGGACACATGAGGGGACCCATGGTCCCTAAGACGAAGCCTATCCCAAGTTTTGTTTCCAAGGAGGTCAATTTCCCAAGTAAAATTGTGGTTGTTCAGGTCTATAACCCTTTATCTAATTAACTCTAGTTCCTCCAATGACGTACATCAGGTACTTATGCACTCTAATATAGAACCTACCAGATCCCCCCTTAATTTATCTTCCAAGAAACCAATGTAATGACTTATCTTCCATTGAATTCCTAACCTGAGATTGGAGAACATGAAACCTACACAGAATCCTTAGGAATTTAAAACCCATTTGAAGGGGCGCACCGGAATGTCTATCATTTGGATACGCATTCCCATGGTCATTGGTTTCCCACACTCATCCTAACAGATATTAAAGGTCCTCACAGTGGAACTGGATGTTTATTCCTATGGTCACAACGACACAAACCATGTGGACGATGTTATATAGTTACTAGTATTGAGTACTTGTTCATGGACCATGTCCTTCCCTAGTTTTCTTTAAGACACGAAACCATTGATTCCATCCCCAAAGGAAAAGGATCGGGATTTGTTCTCAATTCAACATGTAATGTGATCCTCTTCTCCCTATATAGAACCAATTTTAGGGCATTCCTCTCAATTTAATCGCTTTCCTTTCTTGCACAACCTATCTTAGTTTGTTCCCTCATTTATCATTAATAGTGATAGAATTCAAAGTGTAAATAAGAATATTCAAAGATCTTCTCTCTGCCTTTTGGTCTAGGATACGATGAAGAGATGGATGTATCGTTACCTCATCCTCTACAACCAGAAGAAGAGGGATCGTGTGGATTGACAGATCTTACTCTTCCTCTTGTTTCCAAAATTCACGAATGACTCATCATGACTCATCTGGGATTAGAGGACTGCTAGGATCATGACATCCACCAAATCAGATGCATGTTTCAAATGAGGATATTTTACAAAATATTTCACTCACCTAACTTCAGTGTGCCTCCATAGGAATGGGTCCTCTTGTCCATGTATCTAACCATAGGGATAATAATATTGTGTTATTTTCTGGATCATCCACACCCCCTTGTTTCTCACATTCAGGCATGACTCATCATTACTCATGTGGGCATTGTGGATAGCCTTGATTGTGACATCCAACTAGTTCGATGCAAGATTCAGTGGTGGATCTCTTCCTGAAACTTTCTCTCACCATCCATCAGAGTGACTCTATATGCATGGGTCCTCAAGGCCTTGTATCAATCCTCTGGTCAAAGAGGATAATTTGGTTTCTGCTGTCCTTCATTTCTTATAGTTTGTAACATCAAGCATGACTCACATGGGATTAGATGTTGACATCAGTCCTGAAATCAACATGATCCGAAAAAAAATTAGAGTAATTCCAAGTGTAATACCTAAAAAATCAATTATCCTCGTAGATTGTATAATCCCCAAACTTCATCAATTTTGGAATCATCCCACTTTTAAGTCCAAACCTAACCTCTAGGCCTCCACCTTGATATATTCCCAAACCTCTCACTAATATGAAACCTCAGTGTGTAAGTCTAAACCAATAAAAATATGATAAATCGGATTCCATATATAATCAGGATATGTTGGACACTATATTAATGTCTAAAATTAGTTTGAATCCTACTTAGTATAATCCCCAACATGATACCTTGTCATCCTCCTCTAGAGAAGGCCCCGATCAAAAACCCCATTCACTAGGGAATCCTCCTTATGAATAGTCCCCAAACATTAATATTTAGGCTTCTTCTTCAAGAATAGGCACTAAGTATATCACCATACTCATCCATGGGATTCATCCATAGGTGTAAGACCCCAAAAAGACTCCAAATCACCATGAGTCAAGACATATATCATGGGCCCTTTTACTAGGAAACCTTTTCAAGAATCACCACTAAATTAAACCTATGAAAGTGTCATACTACCCAATGAGACAATACTTGGGAGGAAATCAAAAGGGATGGGTACTCATAACAGATCTACATGGGATTTTATTCCCGCCCAAATGGGATACGTTGGAAGCCTTCTTGAGGAATAAACCCAACATAAAAAATGAAATGTATCTGCCCTGGTAAGTTTCCCACTATGGTCTAAATCAATCGGGAAATTCATATCACATCTAAGTTCCCAAGGCCACATTAGAATAATTCTAACACTAAACATTAACTTGGAATCATTCAACAATATGTCCTTTCCACATGAGGTTAAACTGTATGGTTAGTTCATTATCACATGACATGCAAAGTTAGGATTCTCCCCATTAAGCCACACAGAACTACATGGGTTATGATTCTATTTAAAAGGATACATAGGAATCCCATATCATGGGTATGAACTCAACATGAAAATAAATTTCTTCTCCTAGGATGATAATACACTCCAAAGAACCCCACTGTGTCTTGAAAATATAGCATCATCTTAACTACGACCAAATAATCTCGAATCAGTAAATTAAAGGATACCATGGATATAGAACATTAAATACATACTGATATCTCTATTGACTAATTACCTCATATCTATATAAATGATTCTACATTAAATTCATTGTAATAATTGATTTTTAATTCATGGGTGATCCACATCATACTTGGTAATTAAATAAAGGATTCATGAACATATTTTAAATATAGCAGAGAGTCCCATAGTATGAAATAATTTCCCCTAAAAATATATGATGAGCTCCACCTCACATCAACTCAACCAATGTGATCTCTCAAGAACCATTGCAAAAACTCAATAAATAGTTCATTACATTAGATGAAAGGTCCCTTATGGATATAGAATTTTTTGGTTTTTCCAGTTCTGTGGACAAGACTACTAGAAACCGTGGAGAAATAGTGAAACCAATGAAAATGGTAACACAGAAGTTAAACACCCAAGAATCAACAATCAACCATCTAGACAACCCAAATTTCAATCAACAATTGTAAAACCTAAGATTGAGTCTCTCCATGATCTCTAATAACCCAATGATCCTCTATGTCAATGTAATATCCTAATATTTTTTTAATGTTTGTTTCGATTTAGTTTAATCATTTTCATGTTTTTACTTCACACAACACTGAATATAGTATTCTATATATGCAACACCAATATGAGGTTTCACCACACAAAAAACCTAGATTATATCTATGTATATGATCAATTATTCTTATATTTTGTTTCAAAAAACGTCTACTTCTTTCAATAGTCGGTGTTTCATGCAAGGCCACGTTTTACAGAACAACTCTATATTATTAAAATATTATATTTTATATAATAAGAAATAACCCAGCAATTAAATTTGTAATTGTTAATAATATTAACTAACTTAAGAATATATATGTTTTATTATTTGAATTCATTGGTTAATAATTAACTATAAATTAAAATATATACACATTGATTATGAAGGAATGTTTATTATTTTTGTAATCCCAAATTCATTTCTTCTTGGTAAATTAAGTTAATTACAATTATTGAATGGTAGTAATGGAATATATATATATATATATTATATTTTTAGAAAATGTTTTTTATATTAATTAAATATATTTTATAGGAATAAAATAAAAACAATCCCAATTTTATGCATAAAAACAAATATTATTCAAATGGGTAATTTTATCATCTTTTAATGGAGAACCTATTTTAAATCCAATTCCTGAAACTTTCATAAATTTTATATGACAAAATAGTCTTCCTCATTGAAATATGTATAAAAAAATTTACATTTTTTGAATTAGTTTTATTTTTCATTCAGGTTTCACGTTTTGATGAAACATAATTATACAATAAATTTTAATTGAAAATAGTTTTTTCAAATAAAAACATCATCTCATCATACTATAATTTTAATTGGTTTTATATTGTAACTAAATTATTTTTTGAACAGTAAATCCAATTTCTTTCATTTCCATCAATTTTACATTGAATTTAGATATAAAAACATTTCATTTTTTGCATATTTTAACTTTAATAAACTTTTTTCTCACCCCATCAACATGATTAATATTAAATTAATTAATATAACATATTTGTTTGGAATTTTTAAATTTTAATTCAAAATTTGGAATCACTAGTTCAAAATAATGTAAATTGGTTTCTTTTTTTGCATGTTATAAATAGGTAATTTATTCATTTTATTAAATCCGTAAAAGGTAAACCAGGTAATTGAGGGTAAAAATTAATATTATAAAATTACCCTAACACTTAACTAAATTTTATTTGATGAATGGGTTTAGAACAAAAGTATCATTTGAATTAAATTAGGACCTTTTTATGCCACTTGGATGAGAGAAAGACATTTATTATATTTTATTTGATGAAAAGTTAAAGAAGTCATAATGATATTTTCAATAACTATGTCACCTTTAATATAGGGTGATACGTAATATATATTTGACTATATTTATTCATTTGAGATATATTTTTTATTATTCTCCTTGTTAATTTTTTTTAATTTTTGGAAATAAATAAATTCATTAATGGCTTATACAACGATGATGTAGTAATTATTTAACGAAATAAAATACCAAATAAATGGAATTAAAAATATTATAATAATTCTAATTTCATATAATTAATGTCATCCAAGAATTTTTTGGATTAAATTTACATGTTAGGTATTATTAAATATGGTTTCTTGAAGATATAATGTAGTTAATATAGTTCTAAAAAGGAAAATGATGAATAGTGGAAAAATTGAAACTAATGTTTTTTATAAAAGAAATATTTTATTAAATTATTTAAAAAAAAATTTAAAAAATGTCAAGGGGATTATATGTGGTCTAAGGTATCATAAATTGAACCTTTATTCTCTAATCAAAAATTCATATGTAAAACTTACATCCTATTATCATTGAAAAGTCTATTACCATTGTTAAAATTAAATTAGGTAAACTAATTAATAATAAGATTGATAAGGATTATAATTACATAAAAAAGTACATAAAATTTATTAAATGATTATATTAAAAGACTAATCATATTATCTGGAAATAAATTTCATTTTGGAGTTATTTTTATTCAGACAAAATTTATTATAAATTAATATTTTTAGAGATTCCAAATGTGTCAATCACCTTCATTATAAAAGGAAACCTCATTCCTCATATCATTTCATAAATAATTGTATTAAAAATCTAAAAAAATATACCAAATTCAATTATTCACCTATATATCCATATTCTAGAAGTTATGGTCATCCCAATGGATCATTTCTAGAGTCCTTTAAAGGAGATCTAAATGAGGCATTGTGAAGTAGTGGTAATCACTCTAACTGATCATTCTCATTTTATACTCTTCTATAAATCCTGTTAATATAAGATATATATGATAAAATAATATCTTAATAATACTGAATGTGATTAAAATTTATTATTATTATGTAATTACCATTATACAACCTCTTCCCTATCGAACAAGAAGTGAATGTTTCACTCATGTGTGCGTATAGCCTATCGTTTCTACATAGAGATACAATTCATTTTCCATAACCATATTTTCTGAGTGGTAAATATGTTGGTATTAATAACTATATATAATATTTATGAAATTATTATAATTATTTAAATATAATATCACCAATACCATTTTTACTATCTAAATTTTTGGGAAATGAAAACGTTGCTTCTATTTAGGTATGACTCACCATCTGCATTATGTTATGTCATTTGTTTTCATCTATATTTAACATGTATGGTAATAAGGTCATATTTTCTGAATACATATGATATATATGACATAAAAACGATTATTTAATGTCAATATATCCTATAATTGTCTTCTTTTTAACATGAAAGTAAAATCAAAACAACGATCATCCATACGTACGACCTATAGTCTCCATGAATAGTGTTTTATTTTTTATCTCTAACTTTTATGAATAAATATATACTAAATATTATATTTATATCATTATTATCATTATTCATATGAATTAATCATGATTTATGTTAGCGTACCATTGATAACAAGTGAAAACATGAATGAAAAACAAAGTGGTTATTACCCGAGACATAACATTCACATGGAATTGTTAATAAAAGAGTAATATAAATTCATTGGTAAATAAAATATATGAATATGTTTTAGTGGTATATTTATAATATACATTTATTTATTTTATATGAGGTTATATCATTTTTTGAAGTAATCCAACCCTTATGTTGATGGAATTTAATCTCACTTTTTATTTCCATGAGATACAGGCCATATTCACAGCTCACTTCTTTTGTGTGAAATATATACTATCCTATGGTATGGTATATCATTAATTTTATTTATTTAATGATATTAAAATATTTAAATTACATAATTAACTCATTAGGATCATAATTTTAATGTTACTCAAGTAGTAATGGATTTATGTATCACTTTTATTTCTATCGGACACAGACCATATACTGTACTTTTTTATTCTATGGGGTGTATATACAATCCATTAATGTATTTTTTGAATATTATTAGGAATAATATGTTATATTCATATCTATAAAATTTTCTTTCTTTCAGAGGGAATATGATTCTACTGATTATAAAGTGATGAGTATCTATTTCACAATCTCATCAATATTTGGGATTTTTACGTTTTAGGTACATGGTTTGAATGGAATATTTTTTCAACTTCCAAATGAGATGCATTGTGACTATTCTAGAAAAATGTATGAAGGGAATATTATTAATTATACAGTAATAAAGTTATTCTAGAACACAATGACTCCTTAATGATTTGAATAATCAATTAAAATATTTCAAGGTTAACTTCAATATAATTTTTTTTATATTTGTGCAATGTTTTATGAAATTAAATGTTTTCAAAAAGGAAATGGTATTTTCCTCATGAATTGTTTTCTAAGGATCTCTAAAAATTATTTTACATATATTATTAACATATTTGATGTTAAATATATTTTACGTGGTATTTTATTCATTGATACTATTATTAACATTTATAATAATTCATTTTTTTATTATGGAATGATATTTATAAAACCCATTTCTTTTTCATGTGTTATGTTATGATTCAATGATGTTTAGGAAACTCATTTTATTCAGTGGTTTCCAACATGATGAATGATTTTCTTTATTAGGGAACACATATGTATGGTTTTCATTATGTGATGGCTAGGACGTATATCTACCTCCATCGTATTTGGTAGAGATTTATGTCTCCTAATAAAATGATAATAAAGTATATGGGATTCATCCACTATAGAAGATGGGAATACTCGATCTACTAAGGGATGATGGGGAAACATGATCCACAAAGGGAATATAGGGAAACTTGATCCACTATAGGAAGACTGGGAAACTTGATCCCTAAAAATGAAATGACTTTGACAGGGGATGTTGGTGTGTCCCACCCACTAGGAGTTAACCTGATGAGGTGACCTATTATGTTTTATAAATGTGACCTCACTTATAGGCAATCAAATTATAGGATTATGTTGCTTCCACATACTCCATGTCCTATTTATATATTATGTATCCATTAATTATGATCTTTATTCCATAATTATTCATGTCTTATGAACGGAAAATATTTATTCCACGATTCATTTCTATGATATATAATAAGCAAGGTATGATCATATAATGTTAAGACCGCATTATCATACCATTATTCTCATGTTTACTATTACATATCTCCTTTTGTTTTACCCTTACGAAGCATTTGAGTTCCCTATTTTCAAATATTTTTGTTTTATATGTTATAAATAATGGTTTTAGATAGTGATACTAAAGGGGATGATATTTGTGGGAAATAATGATGATCTTTAAACAAATTAGAATAACGTGTTCATTGTTTCTAACGGCACTAAACCTATATGGTTTTTGGGAATGTGATTGTTTAATGTATGAAATATTCTAAAAAAGTTATTTAATTTCAATGTATGAAAAAACATTGTTGTTATAGTTTGTATCTGAGCAATTGTTTTTTCAACATTTGGAATCAATAATTTGTAAACATTATTGAGATACCATGAATATATTTCTAATGACACATCTAGGAATGTCTGTAAGGATAATTATAAGTTTATATTAAAATCCTGGATATTTTATAACAATTTATAATATCCTTTTATTAAACCAAAGATGTTATAGATTGACGGTAATTTACATAGATTATATGGTTTTGATAGTATGACTAGTGTTTCTCACACTATTATTTTTTATTGTTTTAGTCAATGGTTGGAAACAAAAGGAACTATGTTAATGTTGAATTCAATTATAATTTCAATGATTGTCTTCTTAGGCTACCAAATTTCAATGGATCATGAAAAAATATTATCACTATACTTACAAAATCAATAAATCATTATCATATTATAAATAAGAAAACATGGGAACAAAAATTTTGTTGACTCCTACATGAGACAATGTCCACCTTTTTTGGTTGGTCTTCTTGTCCAATAATGGCTAGTAAATGGTTTAGTACCACTAAAAATATATTTTTGTATCTCCCTTATTCAAAAAATGGAAAAAATCATCCTATTTATTTATCAATTAGAAGGTGAAGTAGACCAGCGGTGGAATATAATAAAGAATATGGGGAGGCAAGAGGAAATTGAATCCATGGATTGGTATATGATCAACAACTAATTCTTTAATAAGTACTTTTGGAATGTTTTTCATATGAAGATAAAAAAGGAGTTCCTTTAGTTTAATTTAAAGGACGAAGAATTTATTATTACCTATGAGGATAATTTCACAAGACTTGAAATGTACTATTATGGTATTATCGTCAAAATTGAAATTAAAGTTGAAAGGTTCATTACTAGGTTAAATCCATGTCTTATAAGGTCATTAACCATAAGATAATTTAGTATCATTGAATATATTTTTCATTGTGAAATCAAGGATTAAATATATGTTGGATGTACACATCAATAACATTTTTTGACAAGAAAAAGAAGATGGAATTTGAAGGGAAATATAAAAACTATGGGTAAAATATGATGAGTTTTAATTTATGTCCAATGTGTGGGGAGAATCATGGTGGATATTGTCTTAAGGGGAATGGTAAATGATTCAAGTGTTGAATCTTAGGTCATCTAGAAAGATAATACCGATGTAATGGGAATATGTTAGGTAATGATGTTAAAAGGGAAAAGGCTGCATTGAATGAACACATGCCACATCAATGCTTCTTGTGTCAATAAAATGTAAATTACACTAATAAATTACCAAATAAAAGGTTTAATGATGATGATCAATGTCATCAACCACATAAATCTAATGAAGAAGGAAAATATCATACGATCACTATTGGTGATATAGAGTATGATGATGAAGTGGTGGAATGATTGAGTATTTATGTAACGGTATTCTGGAATAATGTTATAGAAGTACATTTATGATATTATGGAATAATAAAACATCTATTTATTGTCCAAGAATAGTTTTCCAATAAGTATTTTAGATAATATGTTGAATGGTATAGGAAACCAACAAAACTGATTGAGGTCATGAGATGATATTTTTGGAAAAAAATAATTAATGTAAGAATAACCCTTAATATTTGCATGATATTGTGATAATGATATTTTGATAACTATATATTGGATATGAATAATTAAATTAGATAGTACATATTATCTAAGAATTAGTTAAGGATTTTTTAAAAATTGGTTTATGCTATCATTGATGAAGTTTACAAATTTTTCGACTTATGTAATTTTTCCAATTGACTATATAATAATAAAACAAGCAAGTTTTCAATGAGATTGTGTGGTAATTTTGGCTATTTCCATGTTTTAAAACAATACATGATTAATTTATTTAGAATATAGTAATGTGACAACCGTGAGGTACATTTTGATATATGGGAGATCAATTTCATTTTGATTTAGTGTACTTATTTATATTTTTTTGGATGTTTAACTTTCAGAAGGATTTTAGGGTATTACTTTTATGTAAATTAGAAACTAAAATTTATATGAAGTTTGTGATATTAAAGTATTATCCCACCATATGGGGATTTATGAATATTCTATAACTTTTGATAATCATTTTTTGTGATATAGATATATGGAAGGACCTACCATTCTATTTATGGATATCTTGATCAACTAACAATTCATGGATGAAAATTTTAACTTTATTTCCTGGAATGAGAGATGATGTGTTAATAGATCATGGTGAAAAAAGGGTGATGTTTCTTGGAAATAATGTAAGTATACACATTTATGAAAATTCTTCGATTTTGAGAAAATGATCTTGAAATAATATTTTTTTGTGTTGTTGTCATTATCGATGGTATCAATGAAATCTTTAATGATTAATTGATTTATAGTTTTTTGAGTTTTAACGTTCTTTGGATCAGTCAAATTTTTCTGATCAGTGACATTTATTAATCCCTATGATTTTTCACACTTTTCTTCTACACCCAAATCTCCACTTATGTTCTCCACCGTACAAACCTAGTTATGATTTACTTTGGGTAACTTTATTTTACAACTTTTACTTTTTAAAATAATTTTTAACATTTTTTTTCACAATTAGGGTGTCGATAAAGGGAACATGAATTATTAATACGTTGATAACCTAGATGAATTACAAGGGATAAATTCAATTAAATGGGGTAGATTATAACACCCTAATATTTTATGAAATATTTTTTTTGAGTTAGTTTTATATTTTTGATATTTTTTATTTCACAAAACACTAAATATTGATTTTTATATACGCAACACCAAGATAATGGTGTGCTACCAGAAACTCATATTTTATCATGTGTTGTATGAACCACTATTCATGGCTAGTGTTTCACACAATTTTGAGTTATTTGGATAACTTATGTTTTATGAAATATTAAGTTTTCACGAAAAACACACTTCTATTAAAATATAATTATTCAAAATATTAAGATATAACATGGTTATTAAATTAAGAGTAATGAATATTATTAACTAAAATTTAATTTTTTTTTGTTTATAAGATGATTTCAATGGATAAAAATTAATTTGATATGATAATATATAGCAATTGATTATAATTGAAATATTTTTTCATTTTATACTCCCAAATTCCTTTTGTCTTTATAAATTAAATTAGTTACAGTTAGTGAATGATCTTAATGAAATGTATCTATTATATATTTAATCCAATATTAATTATCTTCATTCAATGTATTTTATAGGCATAATATAATAAAAACACTACATTTATGTACAAGAAATTATATTTTTCAAGGGGTTAATTTTACATCCTTCTAAAAGATAACCTATTTTATATCTATTTTTGACACTTTTATTATTCCTATATGAAAAAATAAACTTATTTCCTGTATTTCATATATAAAATATTACATTTTTAGAATTTTTAGAATTTATCTGATTGGTTTAATTTTTTTGATGAATAGTATTAAAATAATTCATTTAATTGGAAAAAATATCATATAAAATATTTATATTGTTAAAATGAATTTCTAATTTTTTAATGAATAAATATATTTTTTATCAATTAATTAAATTATTTTCAATGGCATAAATTTTTCGTTGAATTTAGATATAAAAATGTTCCAATATTTTCCATGTTTTAACATTAATGAAAAGTTTTCTCACCCCATAAACTGGATTAATTTTAAATTAATTACTGAAACCTATATGTTTCGAATTTTTTAAAATGGATTCCATATTTTTATTCAGTTGTTTCAAATTATAGAAATATTTTTATTTTGTTTTTAGGCTATCTAAATAGTTAATTTTTTAATTTTTACTAACACAATAAAAGGTAAATTTGGTAATTAAGTGAAAAAATTATTTTCAAAAATATTATAATATTACGCTAACACTTGTTCAAATTTTATTGGATGATTGGTTTTTGATAAAATTTATAATTGAGATCAAATTATAACTTTTTTAATAAACTTTTATTATTATAATACATTTATTAAATTTTACTTAAAGAAGAGTTAAAGATGTTAAACTCATATTTTCAATAAATATAACAATTTTAATATAAGGTTTTACAGAATATAAATATGAATATAAATATTAATTTTAAATCTGATAATTTATTCTTTATAATTTTTTTAGGAAATAAATACATACCATAGTGTCACATACAATGACGATTTTTAATTGTTTAATTAATGGAAATACCAAAGAAATGATATTCAAAAGATTAAAATAAATATAATTTGATATAATTTAGTTCATCCAGAAATTTTATAAATGAATTTTAAATTTTATAGATGATTTAATATTGTTTTTTTCTAAAATATCATGTTTTTAAACTCTTTTTAAGAAGATAAATAATGAATAGTGTCCAAATTAACACTAAAGACGTTTTATGAAAGTAATATATTTTTACATTATTTAAAAATCATAAAAATATTAAATGAGAATAAATGGATTATATATGGTATAAAATAACATAAATTATACATTTATGGTCCAATTGACACTTTATATGTAAAACTCACATTTTATTTACATTAAAAACATTGTTATTATTTTTAAAATTAAAATATGTTTACTAAGGGTTAATCAAGTTTATAACGTTAAAATTAGGTGAAAACCTATCTAAAATTTATTGTATTATTATAATAAAACCATATATCATCATATATTAGAATAAATTGATTTTTTTTTGTTTTTCTTATTTTTATAAATTAATATTTTTTAAGATTCTAAAGTGTCCTTCTCCTTAATTATAAAAGGACATCTCCTCCCACACCTCATTACATTACATTGAGTCTTTTATATTGATAAACATATAAAATATTATCTTAAAAACATCTTTATCCATATTCAGGTGGTTCTGGTCATCCCATAGGACCAATTTTATAGTTCTTTAGAGGATATCTAAAGGTTCCATTTTGAAGAAGTGTTGATCTCTATAACCAAACAATCTCATTTTATACAGTCCTATAACTCTTAAAATTTTCAATATATTCCATTATATAAAAACAAAATAATAATAAATATTATGACATTTTTTATGATTATACACATACCATTATTGAACCCCTATTCCCATTAAACAATAAATGAATGTGTCACTTGTGTGTGCGTACGGTTTACCATCTCCACACAGCTATACAAGTCCTTTTTCATCACCATCATTAATGAGTGATAATTATGATGGTTCTAATATTTATATATTATATTTATAAAATAAATATACTTCTTTAATGATAATATCATATCAACCATTTTTACCATCTAATCATTTGTGAAATGATAATGTCGATCGTGCATATGTATGGCTTACCATCTCCATGATGTGGTGAAATTTGTTTTTCATAAATATTTCACATGAATGGTATTAAAGATGAATTTTATGAATATATATGACATATATGACATATAAATCAATCTATAATGATAATATATCATATAATTTTCTTCCATTTATCCTAAAAAGAAAATGAAAACTGCTTTCATGCATATGTATGGCCTACCATCTCTAAGAACAGTGTATTTTAATTTCTATATCTGAGTATTATGAATCAATATGAATATATATATATATATATTGAATACAGTATTTATATAAGTATTATAATTTTATAAGTGATGATAACATGATATATATAAGAGTAACAAATAAAATAAGTCAAAACACGAATGAAAATACAGTGGTTATTACCCGAGACATGACTTTTACATGGAATTCTTAATAAGCGAGTAGTATAATGACATAAGTACTTCATATAAATGAATATGGTTCTTTGTTATATGTATTATAAAATCATATTTATTATACATGTGATTTTAATGTGTGTGAGGGAATTTAAGACTTTAGGTAATGAAATTTCATCTCAATTTTTATTTCCATGAGATACATGACATATTCACCAGTCTTTTCATTTAGATGTTGTATATAATACCCTATGACATGTTATATAGTTAATTTAAATTATTTAATTATATTTAAATATTAAAATTATGTTATTATCTCTAGAGGATCATAATTCTGTTGTTACTCAAGTATTAAGGGGTTGATGTCTCACTTTTATTAATGTGGGACACAAACCTTATAAACTACTTTTTCATCTATGAGGTGTATATATTTTCCATGACTGTCATTTATGAGACTTATATAGAAGAGTTTTATATTTTAATATCAATATAATTTATTTTACTTCATGGGGAATATGGTTTTACTAATTATATTGTGATGAGTATATATCTTACAATCTCATCAATATTTTTTTTGATTCTTTTTACGTATTAATTGGAAAACATTTATCTCTAATGACCATGTTTTCTAAAAAAATGATAAAATGTTTTTATTATTATCCAAGGGATTTTTTAAATTAATTTTACCTGTTTTTTACCTGTTTCGTGACTACCCCAAGCCCTCCTTCCACAGGCCAGGGACTAGCGACTAGCACCAAAGGCATAACCCTGATAAAAACAGAAGGCATTGCCTTTAAACCTGTGACACACACAGTCTGAAATACAAGCACCAGTAAAAACAAATATTGGTATAGGAAGAGTTCTTAAAGTAAATGGGCCAGTATAAAAACACAGATGAAGTAGAAGTACAAGTAAAAAAGGGAAAACAGCTCAGGGATCGTCCACCAGGGAATCCAACCTGAAGGGTAGGTACATATATCGAACAACTCATCCCTGAGGTACATCACATCTAGTCCAGCTCCGAGACGACTCCCGTCCGGATCCCTCAGCTTCGATCACTGCTGACCATCATCTGCACAGAACACGACAGGGTACGGGCGAAGCCCTTGCAGGGATAAAAATAACGACACTCAGTAAGGGATCCTGAGACCTTCGAAGGTCTCCCAGAATCAAATAATGATAAACCACAATATTAAGATACAATCATGAAGTATCAACCATCCGTACTTAGGTATATGCCCATACATAAACCTAAGTTACCAATCACAGTCCGACTCCAACACTCGAGCCCATGCACAACCCATTCCACAAAGGAAGTAAAGTCAATCATCTCGATGATAACAACTTAAAGTTAAGACTCAGTTCACACAGGTATTTAAATCAAGTAGAGGGGTATAGATGATTAGATATATCCATTGAATCATCTCCTTTATTGAACCCACGTAGGATCCTAGAATAGTAGTCACCGATGTCGAACCCACGTAGGATCCAGGAACAGTAGTCGTCACTGTTGAACCCACGTAGGATCTCGGAACAACAATCGTCATTGTCGAACCCACAGAGGATCCTATAATAATAATCTTCATTGTCGAACCCACGGAGGATCATGGTGGAGTATTAGGTCCACATAAGATCTTATCATCTCAGTCACTGCCGGCCATAGGGTTCCCGCACACAGCACGCTTGATTCCAGGAGGGTCTGCTCCTCAAGCCAAGTATCAATACATCAACTACCATGAAGTCTCGAGTTGATGTATCATGTAGTTTCTCCTCATTATAAGGATCCCAAAGCGACAGACGGTGCGTCAATAGAATGCTCGGTCTATGAGTTATTGGCATTTCCGCTCCAAGGGCTCGGTTAGATTTAGGTTCAATCCAACTCGGTCATACCCCAACTACGTCCAAACCTCCAGTGGGGTATTCCAAAAGAACCTCCTCATTCCAAGATTTCCATTTTCATATAAGGTTGGTCAATCGGACACACGTAGCTAATGATGTGGGAAAAAAAGGTGAAATTGATCAGAACTAGGTCTGGGTCTGGTCCAGCTCAGCCGGACCGACCCGACCCGACCCGGTCTGGGCTGAATCGACCAGGTTCAGGTCGACCCGACCTGGGTCCGGATCCATACTGTGGTCTGACCCGATTCGTGGGTCCAACCCGATCCACCAGAACTGGCCCGGCCAAGCGACGGTGGCCCGACCCAGCATGGCGGCCCACCCCACGAGTGGTGCGACCTGCATGGCCAGCGCCAGTGCCCCAGCCCGATAGGACGTGTGGCCTAGCCTGAGACCAAGCCCACGGGGGGGGGGGGGGTGCAGAGGCCCTGCCCAGCCGGCCCCATTGGCCAGCGAGGGCGCCAGCTAGGGGCCCGCCCTAGAAATCAATGGGGGGGTACAACCCCCCCCCCCCATTCGTTTACAACAGCTTGCCTGGTAACCACGTGTCCCTTCAGGTCCTTCCTATAGTGTGTCGTCTGTCGTGACCTATGGCCATGGTTATTCTCTGGCGTGGTGCGACGACACTATGCCCCACCCATCTGACCACTACAACCTGCGTGGTCGCAGCTCCTTCCTTCGGCATGGTGCGACAACACCGGGCCCCTCCTGCCTTGTCCCGGCCAACCTGGTTGTGGCCTGGTTCTCCGTGCGGCGCGACGGTCACCGTGACCTACTCAGTCGTAGCCCGGTTCTTCCACGGTCGGCTCGTTTCTAGTCACCGCGTGTACCGCCACGGCCCATCGGGCGCGACACGTTCCTTCGACAGCTCCATTGCACCACATCCGCCATCAATGAAGGAGAACCAATGGAGGGTTGTCAGACTGTGTTTGTTCGGCCCACACCCTCCGCATTAGGGATATAGAAAACAGCTATTATCAAAGCTCAAGAACGACAAAGAATGAAGATAAAAATTAATCAAAATGACCCATACCTCATTTGTTGATTGTAAACGGTGAGAGGAGAGTTAGGAGAAGACGAATTGGAAGATGTTGTTTGTTGTGTGCTTCATGGGAGATAGGTTTATTCCTCGACTGAAGGTTCTTCATTGGAGGATAGATTGTTTAGGAAGAATAGTTCCTCGTTTGAGATCCATATTCTACCAAATCTTCAACCTCAGAGAGAAAAACAATCCCCGTGAAAGAGGAAGAGTCCACTTTAAAAAATTATTTAATCAACCAATTAATGTTGACTCATTAACTGGGAGTTCCAAGTGTTATACCTCATTAAATAAGGTGTTTCAATATTGGGCGGTCCCCAGCAAGAGATTTTAAATAAAATAAAACTTGTTTAATTTTATTTCCTCAACATTATCCCTTGAAAACCTGGGAATTCAACATCCATTATTGGTAGAACTCAGCTGCGGTGAAGTCCTCACTAAGAAATCATCGATGATTTGAGTTCAACGGTGCCCTCAGATTTCAATTCCGAGCACCGGTTCAAAAGTTACCGAAACCCAATCAAAATCTCATTGAACATACTTAGAAACTTCAGAAAAACATTTCGCTCACTCTGGGACTCGGAATAACGTGCCATCAGAAACTACAGACTCAGAACAATTCCATATAATTCAAATAAAACTACATGGGATTTTTCGAGTCTTTACATTATGTCCACCATAGGGCTTTGCATCCCAGAATTCCAAAACTCAACAACTAGGAAAACATGTGGGGGTACTGAGCACGAATCTGAGCCTCCCTCTCTCATGTGCTCTCCTAGAACTTCTCGTGATGCCACTGTACATGCACAAGAGGTATCAACCGACCATGAAGGACTATCTCCTATCGATCTGCGATCTCCACTAGAACCTCTGAGAAAGTCGCCACATCATCGATGTTGAGCTCTCCCCATTCTATAATGTGAGTTGGGTCAGGCACGTATCTCCTCAGCTATGAAATGTGGAAAACATCATGCACCTGGTGCAACTGAGGTGGAAGAGTCAGGCAGTAAGCCACCTCACCTACTCTATTGAGGACCTGGAAGGGTCGGATAATCCTTAGAGATAACTTTCCGCCTATGTAAAATCTCGGTAAACCTCATTACGGTGGGACCCATAGGAAGACGTGGTCAACATCCTTGAACTCCAAAGGTCTCCATCTCCTATCAGAATTGGACTTCTACTGGCTTTGTGTATTCTTCATCCACTCCTGGATGACCTGCACCCACTCTGATGTAGCCTATATCATCTCTAGTCCCATGAGTGCTGACTCCCCTAGGTCAGTCCATCACAAAGGTGATCTGCAAGGTCAGCCATTCAGTGCCTCAAAAGGTGTCATCCCGGTGGTGGAGTGGTAACTATTGTTGTACGCAAACTCTACCAAGAGTAAGTGATCCTTCCAACTATGACCGAAGTCGAGGACGCATGCACGGAGCATGTCATTGATAGTCTGAATAGTCCTCTTAGTCTGGCCATCAGTCTGGGGATGGAATGCATTGCTCAAGCAAAGCTACATCCTGAAATCCTCCTATAACCCATTCTATAGCCGAGAAGTGAAAGGATCATCTTCATCGGAGACGATCGTCGATGAAACACCATGAATCCGTACGACCTCTTATACATAGAGGCGTCCCAAACTCTTTACTGAACCCTGCTCTCTGATCGGTAGGAAGTTGGACGACTTGGTGAGTCGGTAAAAAATCTCCCAGATAGAGTCGTTACCTCTGGATGTACGTGGAATTCCCATCAATAAATCCATGGATATCCCATCCCACTTCCACTCTAGAACCTCTACGGGTAGAACTAAACCTGCTAGAACCTGGTGCTCCACCTTCACTTTCTGGCAAGTGCGGCATCTTGAGACAAACTCCTTTACTGCCTTCTTAATACATGGCCACCCGTGTTGTCATCAGAGGTCCTGTTACATCTTTTCCACACCTGGATGTACTACTAGAGGTGACATGTGAAACTACCTCAACACTTCCTCCCTAAGCGACACCGGTACCACGGTACGTCCCCTGGAGAGAATGATGCACTTCCCACCTGTAGAAAATCCTTCAGGTTCCTACCCTGTGGATATCTATGCACATCGAGCTTCACAGTCAACATCCCCATGATGCACATCCCTGACACTCTGAACAAGTGGAGGTGTGACTGTAAGAGACTACAGAAAGGCTGATCTATATCGATCCACAAAGGATATCTGCAATGCAGATAGATTATTTTTCACCCCTCCTAGCAGCCAAATGCCTGATATTTTACTGAGAGAATCTGCTACAACATTCCCCTTACCAAGAGTATAGATTATCTCGAAGTCATAATCCTGTAGGAACTCAAGACAAAGTCACTATCTCGGGATCAGGTCTTTCTGGGAGAAGATGTACCTGAGAATCTGGTGGTCAGAGTAGACTGTAAAACACTCTCCCATCAGATAGTGCTGCCACATCTTCAAGGCAAAGACCACTGCTGCTAACTCCAGGTCATGAGTGGCGTAGTTCTTCTCATGTTTTCTCAGTTGACAAGAACCATAAAATATCACTACTCGCTCCTGCATCAGGACGCATCCAAGCCCTATCCAAGATGTATCGCAATAGACTACGTACCCAATGCCCTCCTCTGGTATCCTCATGATGGGCGCACTAGTCATCCTCGGCCGCAACTCCTGGAAACTCCACTAGTATCTCTTTGACCACACGAAGGGTTTCCCCTTATTCATTACACTAAAAGTGGTGCTGTAACTCTGGAGAAGTCTGGAACAAATCTCGGATAGTACCCAACCATGCCTAGAAAACTCTGTGCCTATGTCACATATATGTATGGTTCTCATTATATGACAGGTGGTTCCTATATATATGTTTAATGCACTGAGTAAAGATTTATGTCTCATGAGATAATGATAGAAACAAGTTGACATGATTTATCCACCAAAGAAGATTGGGAATATTGATCCAATATTAGAAGATAAGGAAACATGTTCCTCTATGATATGATGAAGAAATATGATTTACTATGAAAATATGGGGAAACCCGATCCTTTAACAATAAATGGCTATTAAAAGGGATGGTGGTGTGTCCCACCGAGTAGGTTTATCCCCCATAATGTTTCATGTTATGTTTTTGAAATGTGCCATGAATTATAGGGAAAAAATATTACATGTTTATCTATCTTCCACAAATTCCATGTCATATTTTTATGTTATTATTTCCTAAATTATTCACTTTAATCCATTATAATTCATGTCTTATGTGCTACTAATATTTATTACATGATTTACTCCTGTGATAGTTGATATGTATGGTATGATCTTATAATGTTTTTATTTCATTCTCATACCCATATAATCAAGTTTATACTAGTATACCGTGTTTACCCTTACTGAGCATCTGATATCACCCGATAAATATTTATTCTTTTAAAATTATATAATTAATGTTCTTAGGTAGGTTTATTAAAAGGGAAGATATATTTGGGTATCATTGATGATATTTCACCAAATAAGAAGAATGTGTTCCACATTTCCAATGGTACAAAACTAATATATTCTTTGTGAGTGTGTTAGTTTAATTTATAAAATGATTATAAAAAATGGTTTAATTTCAATGTATGAAAAACCTATGTTGTTATAGGAAACCTCCATAACTATAAATCCAATGCTCCCCCAATTGTGGATAAAATTCAATGATGACCGGGTCTCTATCCTTGAACTCCATGGGACAATTTCAATAATTGGTATAAGACCACTTCATTTACTAAGAAATTCTTCACATTTTTTGAATATAATATATCTTTATAGAACTCATTTATACTAGGATTATCCCCAACATCAATGATACACCGTCCTCAAATAGGAAAAATGGTTATCAATATGAATTACTATACAATGACTCATATATAAAACATGGGATAGAAACCGGCTATCTATTATTACTAGTGAATTATACTAAGGTTTAGTATGAAGAACCCAGATTTGGAAAACATCCTCGGCATGTTCTTGAGTCCGTAAATGGTCCAATCTGACTCCATGTATTATTATGGATTATATGATATGCTTGGATGGAACTATGTACTAGTTTTCTTATAAATTCACCTAAAGAATCACAAGGTGCATTAGGGTACTATATATGAGACGATCCTATATATATCGATTTGTAGGAATACTATATCCCATTAAGGTATTCTTCAAAGCTCATCAAATATAGAAGACATCATGATGGTCATTAAGTGGGCCACCTTCATTAGATAGTTGATGATAACCTAGAATTCATTGTGTCGATTAGGATTCCTCAATATAATAGTAATATAATCATTCATTAAATCGTCTTAATTCTACTCAAGGATGGGATGATATTGAAGTACACCTTCAGGATGGTCCTTATTAACTTTGAACTACTAGTAGGTGGAGAATTTGGAATAAATATAGACAATGACCTTCTTCGAACTAGGATAACATAAATTCATATACACATCAGCATACTTCTTTGTCTTCTTGTTATATAGAACCCATACTGAGAAGTGGTAGTCACTTATTAATCCATTGTGTGTGCATGAGGTAACTACCACTCATCCACTGAAACATAAGATCCTTTCATCATAAAAGGACATGTCAAGTGGAACCCAATATAATTATCATCCCTCATCACCAGACAGACAGAATTTGATAATTATATATTTTACAACCTATTAATGTGTGAGTACATAATGTACAAGCTATCTCATGCTTCCCTACTTGTTACCCCTTAATATCAAGATGAATATGTACAAGTAATTCTAGGATCTTCCACTCAGAACTGAACTCTTGAAAAACCTGTCAATCAGTTTTTCAATAGAAAGAGTCTACCACTACATTACCATTTATGGGACTTTAGGACAACTAAATTTCATGTGATTTCCAGAAATCTAACAACAACCTATTCCAAATATTTTTGTTATGGTTGGGGAAGAAGTCTTTCAAACATTTATGTAATTTATAAACCAAAATCCTCTATATCAATAGGTATTATCCAAAAATATCAAACTATGAACCAATGCACAGTGATTTACACCATTGGTCGAGTAGTTACGCTTTTGTGGTCTTATCTTTCTTGACTTGTAAGTGACTACTCACTTGTATTGCATATGTTTTTCACCCAAAATGACGGATGAAGGATAGTAATGTCGAGTATAATCTTTATTTGTATAAGGTAATGTCAAGATCATCTTAGAAGTAATCCTCTAATTCATCTTCAAATAGACTTTCTCACATGTATAAGACCAATCTAACATCACCCCTCTCTTGATCAGGACAATAAAAAACTTTCTAACTGATGTAAATCCAAGAGTATTATACAGTATTATCCATATATCACCCTTAATAAAAAAATCATAGAAACATTATTAGGATTATCCCATGAAACCAAGACATCAGTATTATAAGGATTCAAAGATACTCTAGACCCAAATATTATATGGTATTTGAAAATACTTGATCAAACCAAAATTAACATTTGGATAATTTTGGAAAAAGTTTCTCGCCCTACAGCTTGGTAAAAACTATAACGACCTGAGATTTCCAAATTAACTAAATAATGTGTTTGATGGATTTCTTCATATAGAGCAACAAAACTAAAAAATATATATCATCACAGGGTAGAAATATTATTATAACTTATAAATATTGGAAACTGATTTTTGGAACTCACACACAAACACACACATATATAATAAAAAATAAAAAAATGACTTTAACATGGAACATAATTAGTGTAACAAAGAAACTTGTAAAATATCATTTAATTATTAATTTTTTTTATAAAATGGTTATTTTTCAATTTTAAATATATTTATGATTATAGTTAATTTTAAAAGAATAATTAATATAGAAAAAATGATTTCATATAAAAAATTATTATTCAAATATTTTAATTATTTTTTATTAAAGTTAAACCATTTAGTATCGAGAATGTGATTTTGAAAAAATAACTATCATCAATATTATATATATCATGGTCATATTATATTTAGAAGAATATATGAACTATTTAAAAAATATTGATTTTTAGTTGAATAATTTGGAAATTGTTTTTAAAAATAACATGATATTGATGACACTATAAATATATAACCAAGAATAAGAAAATTATGTTAAATTTTTTAAAGATAATTATGTATTTATATATGAATTTACAGTTTTATAATTTAAGGGTTTCATTTATTTTTCAAAATACATTGTTTTAAATAAAATTAATTTTTATATTGTTAGAATTAAATTTTACCACTTCATTATATTGAATCAATAAAAAATGGATGTAAAAATTTGAATAATTTGGTATAAAATATAAATTATGTACCATTTTATTCTTGATAATACTTGGTAAATTACCAAGCTTAAAAATAAATAACATTGTGAAAAAATGGTCAAAATTTAGGTCAAGATCTTGTCATGTTTAAAAATTACTTTTATTTGAATAGTAGTAGTGTGTATCAAAAATGTCTCTTCCCACTCCATTATTTCTCAATTTTAGTTTCCCTTCCATTTAAATTGACTTCCAATTATTGAATGGATCTCAATATGTACATTAATTTCAGTCATTTTCACTTATAAAATGGTCCCTTATGTCTTTATATCCTCTCACACCAAAACACATTATGTTTAGCCCAATATCTACCCACCCAAAACCTAATCACTCTTATAAACCATAATGGTGTTATTTTATTCCCCAAATACCATATTTCAAAGGAGTAATCCCCTTTGAAAATGAGATAATCCAAAAAGTGATGTATATGTTCCTAACTGTTCTTTCTTATTTTTTTAATTTCATTATTAATTTTACATGTTTTTAAAATTTATATTCCCAAAATTAAAATAATAAAAATATTATAATTATTATACTACTATGTGATTATGGTGATGGAATATGCATTATCAACCCTTTGCTTATTCCTATTCATATAAAAATGTGAATCTTGTGTTGTGTGGACTAACACCTCCATTAAAAATTGCTTATCATTTTTTATCACATTAAAAAATGGATAAAATTAATTTAAATTTGATTTTATGTATTATTTAAATAACAAATATATATATATATACAATTAATGTGGTTATATTTTTATAATAAAATTTTTATCTATAGTTATAATGAAATATATTGATATAAGTAAATAACCCAAAAACTAGTGCATCACCATATTCATTTTCATAAAACATGAAAAAAACACCCATGTAGTGGTATTATATGACGATAATTAATTATAATATACAGAATCAAGTATGTATAATGGTTTTTAAATGATAATATTTTGATGAAAATGGATGATCAAGACTGATTTTACAATCCAAGTTCCAAATGGTTATGACTAATAACAGTCAATGATGAATATAGATTAAAAAAATCCAATAAATGTATAGAATATTTATTAATGATGATAATAAATTGAATTATTATAAATTGATTATTAAATAGTCAATTAATATTTTTTATTTATGATACAATAGGTTATTTCACTTCAGTGGAAATTGTGTTTAATGTTAAAGGACTTGGTAATTTAATCTCCTTTCATTGAGTTATAAAATTGTATATTGAAATTAGTTTTCCAAGGATTATCATTTTTAAATATGTATTAAATATTTTTTTTAATTATTGAACCAAATAAATTTTCCTTAATTTTTTATTATCATTTTTCATAATATGTTATTTTAACAAATGAGACTCATAAACCCAAATTTCAAAATGATGAATATATAATGAGTTCCAAAACATCTTTTCATAAATTACGTTACAATTTTGTGATATTTTATGTATCCAATAAAGTTATGTTATGTGTTTACCCTGTAGTTTATTTAATTATGTAACTATTTCAGGGTGATCATTATTTTCATTTCTAACAATTTACTTCATGATGTTATTTTGATGATTTTTGAAACCCTTAATATCTATATAGGAAATTTATGAGATGTAAATGATTTAAATTTGTATTTTTATTATATCATACATATTAAATCCATTTATAGATTATTAAAATTGAATAATTTCAATTTTTATGTTCAATTTATACCATTTTATTTCATTGAGTTATTTATGCAATGTTTTTTAAATGTCATGGAACTAATTGTTTTCTAGGTTATTTTAAGACGGGATGATTATTTTTGGAAGTACAAAAATTTATGGATTATTATATGGGTAGGACATATATCTCCCACCAATTAATTGGTTTAATTGAAATATCTCCTGAGATATAAATTTTATGTGAATTGGTTAGTAAGAAGATGGGTTCATGAAGGGGGATTTATGGTGTTTAGATCTACTCACAATTTTATTTGTAAACATGTTAGATAGTAGCATAGTTCACAAAGTATGATTGTGACGATGCTTGAATATACATATAATTTTATGTTTGAATTGGTAATGAGTATCTGGTTCACAAAGATATGAACTCTAATATTTTTTATTTATTTTTTTGCATTCTTTTCTACTTTACTTGAATCATCTAATGTGATTTTATTTGTATTTTTCAATTCCATGGTAAAAATATTATCATTTGAGATGATACATATATATTTCTAGATTATTATCACACCCCTACATTGAATATTGATTATTTTAAAAATGTTAATTATTTCTATTCATTAGTTTTAGTTTCAGTGGCTAGAGTTTTTATTTTTAATAATATAAAAATCTTTTTACAATTGCACGGTTAGTTGGCATTGTTATGAGAAATCATGTCATTCCTGTAAGGGTGATTACGTGGGTCTAAGTAATGGTGCACAACTTTTCTAGGGTCTATTAAACATTGTGGTAAGCATTCTACTTCGCTCTATAAGTGGGCAGGGCTGAGTGGCGTTGTTTGAGTACAGTTTTTTTAACTGTGCTTTGGGATACATGTAATAGTTTGATGGGTGTCTTAATTATACAATGGTCAGCACATAGTTAGCGCGTGGTTTGGTAAACCATTTCTAAAAGGGTTGGTATCCTATTATTCATTATATATAAAATTAAATGAAAAATGAGATAAAAATAAAATAAAATTTAATAAACAGTAAGTTTTATAATAATAATAATATTGTTATTTTTATTGTTCTTATGATTATTATTATTTACTTCTAATTATTATTATTATTAGGGTTTTAATAAAAACCCCCAAAGACCCCTAACCCCTTATGTATAGCCCCCCCCTGCCTTCCAGCTCGCATGAAACCTTCTTCCGTCGAGGCCCTCCAGCGCACCCCCTCCCTCCCCTCCAGTGGTCGTTCTCCTTCCACTTGGTGTGTGTCCCCATACGATGGGTATCATCTTCCATATTCTCCCATATTTTGGATGATTTATTCCCTTATTGTGTGGTGTGCAAGCCTAGGTCGGACCCTAACCTGATTTTGGGTTTCTCCCTCATTGCTTATTGATCACTAGGGTTTGTCCGGTCCCATTTATGCTGGTTCTATACCCCACTGTCAAGGTCATCGGATTCTCTAATGTTTCTAGGTATGGTTTCTCTGAGTTTTAAATTTTTTATTAACTTTAATTATTGATTTTATGGGTTTTGAGTTGGAAGAAATTTTTCTAGAGTGTGATGGGTCTCGTTGGTTTGGTTTCGAGCTATGGGTATCAAGAATGCCTATATTTACATGCATAGGTAAGGCATATATATATAGATATATTCAATATTTGTACATATTCCCTCATGGAGATGGGAATATTTGTAATGAATATTTTGTTTTATATATATATATATATATATCTGTGCGTGTGTTTGTGTAAATGCATATGTGTGTAAGCACAAAGGGCCCATTCGAGTGTTCGTCTAACAATATTAGCATGTTTGAGGTAGGTTCTCAATGAATTGGACTATAAATTTAAGAATCATTTATTTATTGCAATTCGCACTGATATTTTATAGTAATTATTGATATATAATTGTTAGTAAAATTATCAGTCTTGAATTGGAGTTGTTTCTTTCGTGTAATGTATTGAAATAAATGGTTTAATTTCATTTTCACATCTAGTTCTTAATAAAATTCCCCATTGGTATTTATAAATGTTTTTTAGATTTAAAATGGTGAATTGGGTTTCTTAAATGTTCTTCTAAGTGTGGTTTCTTTTGTTTTGAAAGTGGTGTGTGTTGGCTATTTTTAAAATGGTATGGTTTTGAATGGTTGGTTGAGGTCTTTTTGGAAATTTTATAAAATAAGTTACTTTGAAAAATCTATTTGGGATGCACCTCTTTCCTTGTTGGATATTTATGGGAATTAGTGGTCTTTATATGGGACTTCTGTTACATCTTTATTATTGAAGGTAAGAGGGGGTGAAATACCTTATACTGACTTGGGGAGACTTTTTTATGTGTTTCCTAGGTCTGATGCATGTGTATGTGATGGATTTATAGATTGTAAATGTCTTATTTCCCCTTTATTAGTCTAAACATGGGATCCTGGCCTAGGGAGAGAATTTTCTATGAATTATTGTTGCATTAATTCAGATTACACATTGGAAAGTGGCCTATATTATGGAATGTGTACTTTGGGATTTGGGACCTTGATTAAGCCAGGTAAGGTGAGATTGAGCATTTTTGATTTATGATGTCATTGTGTAAGGAATGAATTTATGTTGAGTCACATGTATAGTATGTTCAAGATTATTCACGATCTCATAGGTTCTCTTATGTATTTTTTGGCACTTAGTTGTCTACAACGGATGATTTTGGTTCCTTGTTTGGCTAGTAATTCATGTGCTCTATTTTCTATTTCTCTTATTGTGTGGTTATTTTTCATGAATACTTGTGTGGTTTAAACTCTTTGATAAAGTGACATGTTGGTTTGAAAATTTTTATAGAAACCAATTTTCAATTTTTTTCAACATTCTTCAATCTTTTTTATAAATAAAATCAGTCTTTTTTTCTCTCTAAAATTTTGATGTCTTTTTCTTGAAGAATAACTTTGTTTTCAATAGAAAAATGTAAATGTACCATGATTTTTTTAAAGATAAAAATGTGTGAAAAACTTTTGTTTTGCATTTTATTTCAAACATGAAATTAATGGATATTTTATTTAAAGGAAATGAAAATGGTAATAGATTGTTCATCCACACCTATTCAGTTTTAATACTCAAGCCTATAGTTTTATTCTTTTTGCTTTAGGTGCTACTTATTTCTTGGATTCAATCACCATACTAAGACATTGGTTTGAGGTAGGTGGTGACCTGTAGGGACACATGGAGGTATGGGTAGTTTTATTTTATTTCTTCAACAAGTTTTTGTTTTTAATGTTCAATTTATATTTATTTATTTTTCATTTATTTATGGTCCAAATAATTCCCACATGTTTAATGGTGATGCCCGACACTAGTTTCTAGCCCCTGGGAATGAGGAACGCCCTTCGGGTCTTATTGTGGGCCAAATCAGCTGACTGGTTTGGGGTTTACCTAAGATGGTTCATTAAAAAAATGGTATCAGAGAAGACCATTTTATTTAGGTTGTTAGGTAGCTTAGAGATTATGATTTTTTGGTCTTAATTGGTAGGTTCGGGAAGGAAGTCATGAAATCATTCCCATCCTGATCCTCAAGATTCGATTGTATATTCTGGATTGAGTTTTTGTTTTGTTTGGTCTTTGTGGACAATAGATTATAATGAGAGTGATCTGATGTAATGTGATGTGCTTTCATGGAGTATCAACCCATGTTTATCCTTAGTACATGATTCAATATGATTCATGTGGTTTATGTTCACTCAAATCATTGTCTTCTAATCCATGTTGTTGGGTTGAGCATAGTCACTAGTTCTTTATTATTGATGTTTTTATCTGAGTTAAGTTTGGGATTAGTTTTGGCTGACTTGAGCAGATTTCAAAAATGAAAATATATTATAGAAACGGGGTTTTAAAAAAGATAAATTACCTTTTAGAATGAAAAAAAATGGTTTTTGAAATGCAAATTATTTTTGGAAATAGTTTTCTCATAACAGGATGTGTTGTTTCAAAGTTAGAAAATGGAAGGAATTTTGGAAATTGTTTAGGGATTTTTGAAAAACTGTTAGAACTTTGAAATGAAACTACTTTGGAATTTGGGAATGTTTCTTTAATGATAAGGGTTAGCTTCGAATTCCATGGGTATTTGGGATTAAAATTGAATGATCTGTTTTGGTAATGAGAAATATTTTGAATTGACTGATGGTATTTCTGTGATTGATCACATATATTGAGGTACACATGTAGAAAGTGGAAAATTGGAGGAATGTTTGGATTGGTTCTTGAGTTAGCATAGGGATACATATATGAGATACTTCATGTAATACTAATGGTGGGTGTTTAAATCATTTTGATTTTTGAAAAATGGTTTTAAAAAAATGGTGATTTCAGTGTTTTGAAAAGTTAGTGAGTAGTTGGTTAGTGATTTCTTTCCATGTTTAGAATCATTTTTCTTGGGCTCATAGTTTTGAAATGATGACAATGAGGTCAGCATGGTGATTTTAGTTTGGATCTTGGTTTTCTATTAAAGTGTGTAATTTTGGTTAATGAGTAATTTTGGGTCGTCTACATGCTTCTTGTTTTTCAGGATTCCATAGAAAATCCCTAGAGAGTAGTGGAGGATTTGACCCTAATATTCATTTCAAGTTTTTTTAGGTGAAGGTCAGTTTAGGGGATTTAGTGGGTTTGTCGATTAGTGAATTGAACTTGTCAAATTAGAGGTGGTAATTGTTTTTGAGAAAATTTTGAATATTTATTTCTATGGTTATTAACATTGGATACTCTACTCAGACTCTAAATTTAGTGGCGGAACTAGAGTGTTTCCTAACATTGGACCACAACCAAGTCTCTTTAGTTTGGTTCCCACCATTGTTTGATAAAAAATAGAAGAATATATCCTTCATAGTGACATATGAAAATATATTTTGTTCGGTATAGTTTCTTGGGTCATTTGAAGGGGTTTAGTAATTTCCACTACTGAATGTGAAGTTCTCATTGTTAACCGCCATCTACAGACTGTGGGGCATTAGATGCTTCAAGACATCATAGCTCTTGACATGGGTCTTGGAGTGAATCTTTTCACACAGTCAAGAATTGTTGGTTTTGGATTTTCTTGGCCCTATTTTTGTCCCCATTTCTAGGATAGAGGAAATTTAATGTTCCCTATTCTGACTTCTTCAACATGAAGAATTAGTTTTTTTATAAAAGTCATAGAGTCCTCTTATCCTCATTGAGGTCTTTGTTTTTTAAAGATTCTTTTTTTGCACGATGTATTTGTGGTATCTTTTCCCTGTAATTCTAGTGGTTGTTCCTTATCAAATGTGAGTCTCTAAATGATTTTCTTTATCTCTATCCTTTCTGGACTAGTTTTGGCATTGGTTTGTTCCCATCTTAAAGATGCATGTATCTTGGGAAGTAATTAACAGTGGGTTAGTTCATCTCTGGATTTTAATTGTCTTCTATTGGTCTCCTTTTATGGTGGAAAATTGTCTATCTAGAGAGTTCCCAGTTTACCTTATGTTGGTGTTTTTATCTTTATATCGTGGAGAGGGTTCAGTTTTTTATAGTGGGGAAAATTTTCTCTCCTCCTTTTGGATATCCTTTTCTGTGGGTTGTTTTGATGATGTTATAATCTCCTTTTGTCATGTTTCCATTGTGATAAGGATTTCTAGTTTAGGATTGTAATTCCTGGTAACCTTGTTTTTTAGTTTGTGTGGGAGTTTTTTGGTTGGTTTAGGAGTTTCAATATAGACTATGATAATTGGGTTATTTTGGTGATGAGAACACTCATCTTCTACCCCTGGTCCCTCTTGTCCTGCTTCTCTCTTAATATGGTTAGGGGTGACTTTTGGAGTGAATAGTCAAAATAATTTAGTTGTGTCATGGGCCTTGTTTATTTTTGTGCTTGATTTTGATTCCTCATTTAGATGGGTGACTTTCTAGGGTCAGAAAATTTTGTGGTGGGAAGAATTCACACACCCCGACCCTGATTATTTATTATTTAAATACTTTAATTATTTTTAGTCATTATTTTTAATTTCGATAGCTGGAGGGTCGAATTTTTAAATTTTGGATGTTTTTTATTAGTTGCATTATAAGCCAGTACAGTTAGGTGTAACTATACGGTGCCCATACGGGTGCTAATGTGGTTTTGCATTATGGTTCATGAGTTGCACACAGTTTATTAAATCATGTGACAGGCATGATATTTGGCACTATTAGTGGGTAGTGGTGAGTGGCATGGGTTGATCACGGTTCACTCAACTATGCATCTAGCTATAGGTAACTATGTGAGGGGATCCTAGCCTTGGAAGTGGCCAGTGCATAGTTTGTGCATGGTTTTGTAAACATTTCATGAAACATGTGGTTTCCAATTATTGAAAATAATAAAATCAAAATAAAAATTAGAAGAATATAAAATAAAACAAAATAAAAAGTAAACGTATTAACAATAAAAATAATATTTTTATTATGATTATTACTATTAGTATTAAGATATAATTATTATTTTTATTATAGTTTAAAAAACACTCAAATACCCCTCCCCAATTACCACTTATGTGTTGTCTAACCCCCACCCCCTCCTCACCCCTTCCTCCATGTTCGTACGCAACCTGCCTCAACCAAGGCCCTTTGGAACGCCACCACCCTCCCATTCAGTAGTATTTATCATTTTTTGGCGTGTAACCCCCAATAATGAGTCTCTTCTTCCCTATTATCCCCTATTATGGCTGATTTCACCCCTACTAGGGAACTGTTGTTATTTCTACTAGGTCAAATACCCTAAGAGAGGGTGAATCAGGGTATGACAGATTAAAATTTCTTCCCCTTATGATCTTGTTTCATAGTTAAGAAAAACTCTCTTCTCTCTATTTACTATTGTAAATTATGAGGATAATTTAAATCATGCATCAGAAATAAAAAGTTTTTGTTTGTAAACCCTGACTGGGAAACATCCAAGGAGCATACAATAGTGGTGTTCTAATGTGCCAAATTCACTACGACACACTTTCAATAATGAGTACAATGTGCAGTATGGATCTTTTGTGCCTAGGATGACTAACCATACAAGATTTAGGATCTACTCACTAAATTACTAAGGTTCACTCCCAATTCATCTTTAAATTGATCAATACCATTGGAAAGTGTCATTATATTCCTCTACCTTTTCTCACTGCTCTTGGAAAGGAATCCACTCACAGTGTATATACTTGTAGGTCATGCAAATTTTATGGACATGTAGGTCTATTAATTTACATGAATGTTGCATCTTCAATATAAGTAGATGTTATTTTGAAGTTCCTCTTTTACCAATAGATGAATTCCACCTTCCCTGGAACTGTTAGATATAGGAAAATAATTTCGTAAACTTATTTGAATCTCTCCCAAGGTTCCTTGAGTTTTTCACAAACCACTTTCTCCTCACGTGTACTGTCCAGTGGGCTTCTTACAAGGACTGCATCTTCCATGTATTGTTGTCACATCTGCAAACCACCCTCTATTCATGTAATTCTTTCGCCTTTGATATTTTATACCACCTCCATTTACTGACTTCACAAAAATCCTCTACAACCCACTTTCGCAAATAGTCTCTACAAACTATCATCTGTCTGCGTACAGTTCACTATCTGCGAGCTACCTCTGCCTCTGTAAACCACCAGTAGACATCCTTCTTTCACATACCAGAGATTTTCCTCCACATATCGCATCGTTTTTATGATATTGATTCCCAAAAAAACCTTCAGTAGAATTTCTTCCACATGAGCCACTTTATCCTTCATGGAATTCTCCCTTATTAACAACCTCTATACATTGGGAAATTCTTGGAGAAAATATATTCTCTACTGAAAATTTCTCTCACTCCTAATCTGTGGGATTAGCACTTCTTATATAAGAAAATATATCTACAAAATCCTCTAATCCATGATTTACCAAATCTTTGTTTCGGTACATCCATCTTCGCATACAACTTCTCTCACTACAAACAACACCCATTCTGTGAACCATATTTCCACTGCGGTTTACATACAACCTTTTCTCTTATATGGATCCATTCTCTTCCTCCACCCATCACGCCTTCCACATAATACACGCCCTTCACTGAAAATCATCGTCATGAACCATTTTCAGTTCTACGAACCACTCTGACATACATAGAGTATACAATGGGGGATTTTTCACAATAATCTCCCCTTTTGGTTTGTTGTAAACTCTTCTCATAATAATTCGTATCATTTTGATATCTCGTTAAGGCTTCATCCTTCTTCAATCGTCATTATCTTCATGTGACTGCGATATCGATTAAATATTTACTCAACACATACTCTAAGCCCACCAAATCCATTCTTGTTGTGAGAAAAAATAGTATAATGAGAACTTCATTAACGAATAACATTATTCCTAATACAGACTCTTGAAACTAATCAATCACATTCATCATGAACCTTAGCTATCGTGATATGTAATTTTGATCGATCACTTATATAAAAGTAAGATTTAATACTCCCCTACATAATTGCTCCTTCTAACTGCTTTAGCTTCATCTCATCTTCAACTCACCCTTTCTCACTAGTCCACTAAACAGCTTATCCCCATGTCTTTTCTCCCACTAGAATAGTCACACTCCCCCATCTTGCAAAGAATCCAAAGGTCACTTCAAGGTTATCTGAAATAGTGAAAATAACATATATCATTTCCTTTGGGAAAGACACATCATTCCTTATAGAGAGGGTGATCCCACATCCAATCTTTTTCAAGTGTGGGGAGTCAACTGGACTCTAAGAGCCAGTTGATTCCTTTAAAAAGATTCTTTGGGTAAGGACTACATAAGAATATCTGGAACTTCTTTTTCTAATAGCACATAATCAAACTTCATAATCCCTTACTCCATCTTATCCTTTATAGAATGATATTTTATTTCAATATCCTTTGTCCTTTAGTGATATACTAGATTTTTTCTATGATTTAAATCACTTTAATTAACATAATGAATTCTGATCAGAGAATTAAATGCAACTCTTAAATCCTCAAATTTTTTCTTCATCCATAATAATTGTGTTCATGCTTCAGTATATCTAGTATACTCATATTATATAGTGGTTACTGAAATGTAGTCTTGTTTCATTCTCAATAAAGAAATATACAATCCCCCATGATAGAAAACACCTCCAGATGTTGATTTATTGATATCTACTGAACCTACCTAATCTGCATCTGTATATCCTAATAACTCTTACTGGGATTGGTCAGTGTACATCAAACCAAAATCCACAGTTCCTTTGATATACCAAAGTATTATTTTCACAACAAGCATGTGAATTTTTAGGGATTTCTTCACTATCGCGCTGCTTGGAATGTGGAAAAAATAATATCAGGTATTGTTGCTATCAGATATGGTAAACATCTAATAATTTTCATGTATTCTATGATAATAATTTCCTTTCCGTCATCATATTTTGATAGTTTCATCTGTGTAGCAATCTGAGTATTCATATCATTGTAATTTTCCATTCCAGACATTCTCATAACCTCCTTGGAATATTTAGATAAACAAATGAAAGTGTATTTCCTTCCTTGTGTCACCTATAAACCAAGGAAAAACATTATGTGGCCGATCATTAACATTTTGAACTAACTTTTCATTAATTTATAAAACTATCTGTATTGTTCTTCATTTGATCCTCCAAATATTATTTCGTCGACATAAACCATCACCATCATCCTTTGATTACTTTCATTATAAAAATAGTGATTGTAATCAACACCACTATGCTGGAAACCAAATTCTTCCAAAACTAATCAATCCTTTAATTCCAAGCTATTGGTGCTTGCTTCAACCCATACAATGCCTTCTTGAGATGGAAAACCCTATTCTCATTTTCAAGAATGAGAAAAACATATGGTTGTTCAATATATAATTCTTTTTCAAGAACCCCATTTATAAATTCTGATTTCACATCCATATGGAATACCTTGAATTTCCTTTTCATGGATATGGCCAAGAATAATATAATTTTCTCTTGCCTTGAAACAGGAGAAAATGTTTCATCAATGTAAATGCCTTATATCTGGGAGTACCCTTTTCACACTAGTGATGCTTTGTTTTGAATCAAAACACCATCATCATTCATTTTATTGTGAAATACCAATTTAGTTATGATAAAATTCTAGTCTATTGGCCTCAAAACAATCTCTTATGTCTGATTCTTCTCAATATGGTCAAGATATTCATTCATTGCTCGAACCCAATTATCATCTCCATCTGCTTCACGTAAATATTTAGGCCCCACTTGTGAAAATTATGATGCTTGCTATTGAGTCTCATTTTTCTTGTCTACACTGGCATTTTCTGATCAGCAATTATGTTCTACCTATAAAATTCGTCTCTTCTCTTATATCTTTGTATAGATACTAAATCATTCTAATCCTTCTCATTATCTGATTATTCTTCTGAATTAACCTCTAGAACTAGATCATCTCTTGGTCTTCTTATCCCTTTATCACTAACCTCTTGATACTGATCATGTATTATCTGAATATTCTAATCATTATCTAATATGGTTACATAATGACTTTCAACAATCATTCCTAGCTATTTAATGAAGCACTTATATGATTTTATTTTCTTTTTGTAGCCATGAAATATCCCTTTATCCCCACAGTATTCAAACTTCCTATATTTCTCCTTATTGAGAGTGAAACATTTATTTTGAAGACTCGAATGTACTTCAATGATGGCTTCATTTCATACTATAACTCAAATAGAGTCTTCTCTTATTTTAAAAAAATGTAATGCTCTATTTTAAGTGTAGAATTCTATCATCACAGCTTCTTTCCAAAATTTCTTTGGAAGGTCTTTCTCAATGAGAATTTTTCGGGACATGTTATTGACAATTTGATTTCTTCTCTCAACTAATTTCTTATTCTATGGATTTCTTACCACTAAAACATGATGTCGTATATCATGTTTCTCAAGATAATACTCCACTTGAAAATTTGTGACCCCTATTACCTTATCTATTCGAATCATCTGGATTTTATGACCAAACATCTTTTCACATTCCCATCGATATCTTATAATGAAACTGAACACTTTAGATTTTTGGGTTATGATTGAAACTCATGTCACTCTACTATAATCAGCAATGAAAATAGAATAATTCATCCTCAAATAAATATCCCTTGGCGAAATTGGAAGACACACACTAATATGAACTAACTTAAGAAATATTTTTTATATTTTCTTTTTTGGAATATATTTCTTTCGAATGATCTTCCCTTTTTAGTAAGCATCACATGTATGATTATGATCACATGGTAATCTAGGAAGATTTCGAGCAGCATCATATTTCACCATATCTTCCAAGGATGTTTGGATTATGTGGTCAATATGCTTATGTCATAAAATGTTTTCTTCATCCTTGGGAAAAAAGCACATATCATCTTCTCCACTCACAAGGTAGAGATTCCATTTTTTATGATTTCCTTGCAAAAAACCAGCACCATCATTTTCCTTGATGATACATAATTTATTGAAAAAAATTATGGCATGACCTGGGTCACTCAATATTCTAACACTAAGAAAGTTGTGACTAAACCCTTTAACAACCAATAAATCTAATCGTCTCATGTCTTTTCCTCAAAACATGGATTTTCCTAAACCAATAATTTTGTGGACCTCATAATTTCCAAATATTATGATACCTTATTTAATTTAACTAATTTTGGTCTTTATATCCTTATTACCCTTCGTATGGGAAGTACATATATGATAAATGATTCATATTCCTATGTGATATGATTCCTTGAACACAATTTCTATAACCACTACCTGCTCAGTCCATTTCTTATTGACCCATGTCTTTGACTTCATACCCAACATAGAATGATAATCTGGATCTTCCTTGGTATATGATGGACCAAATTCTACTTGTAGAGATAAAAAAATATTTTGATTCTTTAGCTATCTTGATGATACATTTTCATGCTTCTTATGAACAAATTAAATCTACCTCGGCATATTCCACTTCACTATTTATGTGTAATATCTTTTCATATGTATGATTCCTTTACACAAGAAACAAAGACCATCAAATGATGACCTAGAATATTGAGCTCTATATGACCCCTCTGTTGGTCTTGTTCCCTTTTCTACCTCTTTTCTATGGAATGAACATTTTGGGAGTGTCCCATCTTACCACAATAATAGAATATTTTGCGAGGTACATTCTTCTGTGTCAATGATGCACCACTAGTTGTACAGAGGGTTCTCTGAACCTTGTAATTAAGCTTCGTACACAAATCAATATTCAATATTGGAGTGGGTACTTGAAGTCTAACTTGAACCATAACTGCTTTATGTATTAGATCAAGACCCATACCAAACTTATCATTCAATAATGATTGTTTCTTATGTTCTACTAGACCACTATGCTCAAATTTCATCTTCATTGTTTCCTAAATTATTTTATTTCTTGATGTCGAATTGAGAGTTAACAGTTTCTCAAGATCATTACCTATTCATTATAGATCGATGATTTCCTCTTCTAGTTCATCAGTACATTTGATTTGATCTTTTCTAGTTTCAAGCAAACTACTGTTTCCTATTTTATTTTATTTTATTTTGATTTTTAACCCAACCACCTTTTATGAGATTTCGGGCATTGAAGACCTCATCTTTTCATTGTCAACATTCTTCTCAAAATTCTCTTCTTCATGATGCTTCATATAGAGATTGGCATCACGAACAACATTGCTAGTTTTCTTTGTTTTGGATCTTAAAATATCTCACTATTTAATGGAAGCTTTTAATTCAGCTTGAAGATCAACACTTCCTTCAGTTTATGATTCTTCATTTTCAATTCATTCTCATGTTATAGAATTTATGATAACTACCACCCAAGCATCTACATTATGATTCCTTCAGACCTCCAACTCTTCTGGCTTAGATTCTTCGAGAAATTCATCTTCTATTGAAACAAGATTCTTCTTTTTGAAGAACTTTTTGTAAGTACTTCTCCTACCTTTAACATTTTATGAATACTTCTTTTGGGGAATTTAATCATTTTATTCATTGTCATCATCAAACATCTTAGGAAACTTTACATCAAAACGCCCAATATTTCTGCATCAAAATCATATAAATTAATGTTTACCTTTGAACATCCCTTTTCCCCATTATATATTTTAGGAGAGAAATGACACGAAATCATCCAAGTTGTATTCCTTTGAACTAACTCGAACAAAGATATTCTTCATGGCCTGGAATGAATCTTTTTTGGACTTCCCCTTTTCCACTACATCAATATCATAATATGATACAAAGGTACTGTATTGGTCATCTAGTGTCAACTATTTTGGGTCTTTTCCCTCTAATACTACATCATTAAGATTGAATAGTGGTGGAAGTTTCCTTAAAATACGTTTCACAATCCCTTATATCATCAATGACTTAACCAAGACCCCACATGTCTTCCACAATGACATTTACCCAATCAAATAATTAAACAACATTATCATTTGTGTTCATTCAGAGATCCTCATACTTATTACACAGAACCTGCAACTTTTATTCTTGGACTTTTGTGTCACCCTCATAAATGTTAAACAATTTTTCCCACATAGCATGTGATGTTTTACTGGACATAAACTTCATATAAATAGAATTTGATAGGGTCCACCCTAAAATATTGATCCCTTTAGAATCAGTATCTAATTACCTTTATTTATCTTCTGAAAAAAGAACTACTATTGATGTTAGCTGATATTCCATGCGTAGATGTTGTGGAAACATCCATTCATAATGATCAGAAGTATTGTTTCATCTGATTCTTCCATAGTTGAAAATTTTTTCCATCATATATCATAATTATTGTATGATTGACCACATACATTTCTTCTTCTAAGAGAGGCTGACTGAATTCTATCATTTCCCTCTAATACTAATTGTTAGGTCCATTAGTTGAAATACCCTAAGAGGGGGGTGAATAAGGGTATGACCTATTAAAATATATTCCCCTTCAGATCATGTTTCTTTGTCAAACAAAATATATTCTCTCCCATTCCCATTTCAATGTATGGATAAAATTTAAATCATGCACTAGAAAAAAAAACTTTTACATGGATCGCCCAAATTTGGCAACGTCCAAGGAGCATATAACGACGGTTTTCCAGTCTACCAAATTCACTAAGGATCACTGCCAAAAATGTGTACAGTGTTCAAGCTAAATCTTTTATTCCCAGGCCCACTTCCTATAAAAGATTTAGGTTCTCCTCATTGCATTCCAAAGGGTCACTCCCTTTTCCTCTATCCCATGTTGAATGTTGGTGGAAAGGGTCATCATCTTCCCCTTACTTTACTCACATCTCTTGGAAAGAGATCCAAAAATATTTTATAGGCTTGTAGGTTTAATATAGTTTATGGACATATAGGTCCCTTTATTTTCAATAATTTCTCATTCTCAACGATAAGTAAATGCTTCGTTGAAGTTACTTTTTCACCCACAGATGAATTCCACCTTCCCATGCTCCATTAGATACCAAAAAATACTTTTTCAAACTAGTTATATGCTTTCACAAGATTCCTAGAGTGTTTCTCAAACCACTTTATCCTTCCGTGTACAGTCTAGTGGGTTTCCTACGTTGACTGACTCTTCCGCGTACCACTGCAAATTATTTGAACCGTCCTCCATTAATGGAATGCATCCTCCTTCACTATCGCATACCAAGTCCACGTACTAACTCCACAACCCTCCACTACGAACTACTTCCAAAAATAATCTCTGAAACTGTCCTCCTTCCACAGACTCTTCTCTATCCATAGACTACCTCTGCCTCTACAAACCACCTGCGGACATCATTATTTCATGTACTAGAGATTTCTCTTCTACGTACCACATCCTTTGTGAGATATATTTTCCCGCAAAAACCTTTGGTGGATTTTATTCACCATGAACCACTTGAACCTTCGCTAAATTCTCTCTCCTGACCATTCTTCGAACGTCATTGAATTCTCTGAGAAAATATATTCTCTAATTAAAATCTATCTCACTATTAATAGGTGCAATTAGTGCTTCTAATATATGAAATTATATCCACAAAAATGATAATCCAAGATTTACCAGATCTTTGATTTAGTACAGCCTTCTCCACAATCCACTTCTCTCACAACTAACTGCACTCATTCAGTGAACCATTTTACAACCAAGGTCTGCATATAGTCTTTACTTCTTTGTGTCTATATTCTCTTCAACCATATTGAAAACAATCACTCCTTCCTCATACCACATTCCCTTCACCACAAATCATCATCGAGAACCATTTTTTGTGCTGCAAACAACTCTAGCATACAGTTTCCACTACCTAGTATGCGGTCGTGATCCATTCTCGAACATGGTACATCGTCCATGTTCTAACCATACTCAGTCACAATCATCTACCTTTGTCAGAAAACACAATCACACCCAAAAAATAATGAGAGGACACATGGATCGATTTGTTTCCAAAAACATTCACGTGCCTTGGTCCCACCCAATCCCGATTTTGGGTTTCCCTCTTTCTGAATCCTGATGACTAGGGTTTTTCTGGTCCCGTCGAGGCCAATTCTAGCCACCGCCATCAAGTAAATTGAATTCTAAAAGTTCATTGGGTGATTTTTCTTCGAATTATTAATTGTGGTTTAATTTTTATTTAATAAATTGTGGTTTTCTGATTGTTGGTAATTTTTCTAGAGTGTGTTGGGTCTCATTGATGTTTTTTTGATCTATATGTATCAAGAAAACCTATATGTACAGGCATAGGTAAGGAATATATATATATATACCCTCTTTGTAAATATTACCTCATGGATATGGGAATATGTCCAATGCAACTAGGGGTATTTATATATATACATATAAAATAATGTGCATGTAAGTGAAAAGGTTCATTTTGAGTGGTAGTCACCAAAACATGGAATGTTTGAGGTATGATCTCTATGAAATGTCTTTAAATTTAAAAATTATAATAACCAGAACCGTTATAAAATGTAAATATCATTAGTTGTTCATTTTCAGTGTCTTAATTGGTCCTAGTGAAGTCACCTAATCAAGATAAGGAGGTAAAATGAGCGTTTAGGGCTCTTTTAGAGCCCAGAGCTTCGAAAATGGGAAAGCAGACTGGGCCGAACAGTTTTTCTATAACTATGCGACCCAGGCCCATGACTGTGTAGATTCTTCAGTGGGGTATAAATATCCCATCTTAATTTTCTCTACATAGTTAGAGAAACCATGAATAGAGGTCCTGTAGTGTGCCCCGTGAAGTAGTGAGCTACGCATAGTGTGTGCACAGTTTGGCTAAACCGTGCTGAGTAACTATGTGTGCCTAGTTTGGAGGAGCAATGAACATTTTTCCTCATTTTCATTAATTTATAAGTTTATTTTCTCCTCCCTTATTAGTATAGATTCTCCCTCGTTCCACTTCCCTGAGATCTGAAGCATTATCCTTCCTCATTGCTATTCAACTCCTTCATCCAACAATTGTTTTGCGATCTGTCGAAAGCAATAGATCCCCTGAGGTAAGGCAAAACTCCTATTACCTTCTTTCCTTGCAAAATTTGGCCATATTTTGTGATATATAGATGTAGGATCATTTTCTCTATTTTTAGGGAATTGGACTGAAAATCATATCTACAACAACATACTCTAAATATGAGGTCAATACTCAATAACGTATCCTCTAAAACCCTAATGTAGATGGTCGCATAGTTTTCCATTTAACAATTGGACATTTCTTATCTAATATCATTGTATCGTGAGCCATCCTTTTTCGATATACTCAATTGAGTTGATTTTATCATGTCTAATTGACTCTACTGTAATGACATAGGATAAATGAATCATGTTTAGGGGTTTAGAGAACACCCTTGCTTCATATGGACTCCCAAGGGGTGTTCCAACCTAAATATTCATTTTATGCCAATTACCAAAAATGGGAAATAATAATTATTGTTTCATGGAACTGTTTTTAATTGATTTGGCCATTTTTTCATGTGTATTTTCATTTATCCAAGACACTCCATGGGTGTTAAGACCGCTTAGGAATGGAATTGCCAATTTTATATTATGACTATTTTTATGGCTTTTACTGTGGTTTGTGCCCTTGTAGATGAGCATACCATGTTAGTAAATCGTGATGGTTAGCATGAATGGGTTGTCTAGTTTGAGATAGTTTGAACCTTGAAATTATATTCCATAAATGGAATGGTTTCAATGGGTGGAATGACAATGCTCAAGCATTGAGTTTCATTAAAAATGAATTGAAAATATGGCTAGTTTTCTTTACTTGAAATAGTGTTAGACGGGTTTCCTTACATTATATAACATGTGAATGCCTAAATGATTTCTTTACATATGGGAATGAGGCATTCTTACATAATTCCATCCATTACATTTGGTAAAGATGCATTCATAGTCTAAGTCAATATTTACATGTGGGCAGGAGACATTCCTACCCCATTCTAGTCATTACATATGGGTGGGAGGCGTCATTACCCCATTCCATTCTCTTATAAGTGGGAGGGTGGCATTATTAACCCATGAAACTATTTCCTATGGGTGGGAAGAATTATTACCCCATGCCACTATCTTCTGTGGGTGGGAGTAATTCTTACCCCATGCCGGCTATATATATACATAGTAACCGATTAATCATCCTTGTATTAAGATGGAATAGGTAGACCTGGCAGGTGTCCTTTTAGAACCTGATCATGAGGGAAACTGTTTATTATTTATTAATTTACTTTACTG
Organism: Viscum album; assembly: GCA_963277665.1. Lineage (NCBI taxonomy): Eukaryota > Viridiplantae > Streptophyta > Magnoliopsida > Santalales > Viscaceae > Viscum > Viscum album. The sequence continues at coordinate 108,874,532 of OY728149.1, forward strand.
TGATTATCTGCACACTGTTTATTTATGATCGCCACTCGGATTATCGTTAGAAACAATTGGTGGTAGCCTACTGAGAATTTTATCACACCCTAATCGGGCCACCTCTCACACATGAGAACAATTTGTTCCTACAAGTAAGGAAAGAGGCAAACACCACTCACCTGGTTGTTGACTTTTTTCATAGATGGAGAGTAGAAGTAGAGGAATAGTCCAAGGCTCAAGTTTCTTTGGAGAAAATTTTGGATTTTTTCTCTTTGGCACTTATGTATTAGCATCCTTATTTCTTATTTTATGTCCAAATTTTGTACTAGAATTACATGAATTCATATGTGTATTAGACACTTCATATTCAGAATTTATTATAATATTCAGTTTCCTACTATTGACTTATTTGACTATTGTATATATTTCCATTGTTCCTTATGTCTTTCAAAAATTTTACCTTCTGCTATTGTATATTTATTGTTGCATCTGTTGTGTTACTCTAACGTGAGGTTAAAGTCAACCCGCCTTACACTAATACACATCTGCTTCTAGTTGTCAGCCTGTGGCTTATGGGGAGAAGCACCAAGGTTCATGTGTGCAACTAGTATCAGGGAACGGTTTACGTGGAAGCTTGGTCTGGGATGTCATAAATTGGTATCAGAGTGAGGTTATTTTCTTGATTTACAATTTGGAGAAAATATATTGCAGATTGGGAACACATAGAACTTTCTCACAAGCCTTGCTTGGGCATCGTGAAAAATGTATGGGTTAAGGACCAAGTTTCTTGAATTATTCCCATTATTGATTCTGTTATTACTATTCATACCATTTAACCGTGGTGTGATTCAAATGTTTTGTGATGTCATTGATATTTATGATATTAGAATTTTGATTTAATTTATTCTCCATATAAAATGAGGGTTATGTGATATAACATGAATCGTGATAGGCATAATATGAATTTACCGTGGATTTTTTCATGTCACGTTTAAATTTGTCATGAATAATTTCATGTTCCACGATGTTAATCCCTATTACATATATAAAAGTGTTTTGACACCTTTCTACAGGGTTGGGATTATTCTTTGGTGTGAGAATGGAGGGTGCCACTCTTTGATCCATAAGGTGTATGGGACCTTATGGATCATATAATGGAATTCAAGCTAGCTCCACCACATGGGGAATGATATAATGACATTGATAAATAAAATTTAAAAAATAATGGCATCCATGTGAGTGTCATCATTTGAATCTTTAGCTGAATGGTACCTTATGGGCTAGAAAATGAGAAATCATTGGATTCAACTATTTGGAATGACTTATGACTTGAGAAGAATCCTTTTTATACATTCCAAATATAGAAACTTGACCCGAACCTAACATTGTTTGTGGGTAGTGGGTGTTCTTCATTCTTATGGACTATTATATTTGGTTACATCTTATAGTCCTTGCTTTTGAAGTAAGCAGAGAGGCATGTTTTCCCTTATAAGAAGGTTTTAGTACTTGTCCTAGTTTATTTATTGCAATCCTCTAAATTTATTAAATCCATTATGAGATATTTTTTTCCATTTTAGCATTGAACCACCATGACGTCCCCAAGTCGTGCATCCTAAAGGTAGTGAATATCATGTTTCGGAGGAGGTGGGCCTTGATCCACCAGTTGTTCTTCAAGTTGAGCCACATCTGGTTCCTCCTAATATACATGAGTTGTGTGTTGACACTTAGTTTTGCGAGGGATTCATGCCTATGATGCAAAATATTCAAGGTGAAGTGTGACCTACCCTAAGCATTGTAGAGTTGACTAATGAGTTTTATCAGAAGAATCCTCCTACATTCTCAAAAGGTGGTGGACCACTTTCTACAGAGTCTTGGGTCAAGGATAACCATTATATTTTTTAGGACCTAGATACTCCTCTAAGGTGGAGGGTAAATCTAGCTACTTACATGTTACACAACTCATCAAAGAGGTGGAGGGATGTCATCACCTAGGTAGCACAACAAAGAGAGATGGTTTGGACTGACCACTATACTATCATCAATGACTTCCAATTTCCCCATACTCGAAGGGCAGAAATTGGTAGAGATTTTAGGAATCTACAGTATGGATCACATTATTTAGGGATTACTCATCCCATTTCACTGAGATGCATCAATTTACTCCTTCTGTAGTCATTGGTGACCTTATGGATTCTTGAAGATTTGGGGATGGATGTTGTAACGCCAGCCGGTATCATGTCAATGTTTTCTGGCTAATGAATATTTTTGAAATCCCCAACAAAGACCTAATTACAAAGAGAAATATAAGAGATGGTGAAGGTGCGGGTCAGAGTAGTTCAGTAGTGAAAGCTTCTATTGGATATTCTTGGGGGGAAAAGTGACATTTTAGGGAATTTCATGGGAGTGGTGGTTGTTTGGATCATTCCACTGGTAGTGCTCTTATTTTTATCCTATGTGGAGTGACAATTCTCTATAAGAAAATATGTAAGTTAAATCCCATTCAGTGTAGAGGCTGAGGTAGGATGGGTCACCTCCACTGTTTCTATAGATATCTTCCTCTGGTGCCAATTTAGAAAGGATTCACAATTTCTCCTCGACAAGGAGCAGAGACGTTAGTATCATGATATTTAGGAAGCTGGAATACCATTGATCGATCTTCCCAAGGTGGTGGTCAAGGTAGCAGTAATCGGATATATGACTCTCAATGCCAGCAGAGCAGGCCTACTCAGGACAACCATTCTGTGATTTAGGGCCATGATACAGTCCAACATACATCGTAGGAGAAAATCATATAACCATATACTATACATGGTACTATCCTAGTATCCTCCACTTTAGTATCAACTTTATTTAATAAAGGTACATCTCACTCATTTATATATGAGTCTATCACTTAGATTTTATCCCTCGATGTTGAGTAATATCATGGTGTCGTGTTGTTAGATACACCCTTATGTATTTGTTCAGAGGGATTTCACCATTTACAGAATTTCCCCATTTATATAGGTGGTTACCTTTTCAAAGGGAACCTATACATTCTTCACATGACAATTTTTTATGTAATCCTAGAGATGGGTTGGTTAGTTCCCTACAGAGCCCTTATTTTCTTCTATCATCATAGGGTGACGTTTACATCACTAGATGGTGTCACACACATTCATAAGGTAGAATGGGATGTTTTTTCATCAGTAGAAGGTCTCAATAAGAAAATTTTGGGTAGTGTTATGACAAAAATATCTAGGCTTTAGCTTGATGATCATAGGTTGAGACACTCTATTTTCCCTCTTATAGTTTAGTGCTTCATGGACGTATTCTCTGATGAATTATTTAGTCTACCTCTAGTACAAGAGGTGGAGTTTACTATTTATCTTCTTCGAGGAGAAACACCAGTGAAAATTATTCCATGTAGGATGATACCTACAGAGCTTCTGGAGCTCAAGACTCAGTTGGAGGATCTAGAGGAAAAATTGTTTATATGACCCAGTACTTATCCTTTGGGTTCACCAGTCCTATTTTCCAACAAATTGGTTAGTACCCTTATGGTTTTCATGGATTACCACATGTTAAATAAGCTAACTATCAAGAATCAGTATCCTTTTCCTAGAATCGGTGACATATTTGATTAGCTCTGAGAATCGAAGGTGTTTTAAAAGATTAAACCAACATCGTTCTTTCATTATGTACCTTTCAAGGTAGCATAAATGCGTAAAAAAACTTTTAGGATTAGGTATGGTCTCTATGAGTACCTGGTTCTATAGTTCGGACTCACAAACTCACTTGCGGTCTTCATGGATTTTATGAATCTTGTTTTCCACCCATAGCTAGATTAATTTTTAGTTGTCTTCGTAGTTGATATATTAGTGTATTCTCACTCAATAAACAACCATGAAACACATCTTGAGATCATATGGAATACCCTGAGAGAGTATTAGTTCTTTTTTAAGATCCGAAAATTCCACTTCTTGATCAATAAATTTCACTTACTGGGTTATATCATCTCAATGTCAGGAATTTTAGTTGGGCCAGAGAAGGTGAGGGATGTGGTTTCTTTGGAGTATCCCAAGAAAAACATTTCTATTTTGTCTTTCTTAGGGATTTCTGGATAATAAAACTGTTTCATTTAGGATTTCTCATACCATGAAGCACTGCTTACGAGCTTGATGAGAAAGGGTGTGAAATTCGTATGGTTAGAAGCCTGTGAAGAAGCCTTTTAGGAGTTGAAGGGAATACTAAATTCAGTACTGATACTAATTTTTCCCATTCTATGAAGTTATTATACAATATATTATAACACAATAGGTTTCATGCTTGGAGATGTTATGATGTAGGATGAGTATGTTCTCATGTATGGTTCTCCTCATTTGAGGCCTTGCGAGTGGAATAACCAAACCCACGACATCGATGTCGCTGTAGTTGTTCATGACTTACGTCATTGTAGACACTATTTTTCCAGAGAGCATTTTTTGTTGTTCACAGACCACAAAAGCCTCAAATAAAACTTCACATAGTGGGATCTAAATCTTAGGCAATGTAGGTTGGTCGAGTACCTGCAATCAATTGATTATGAACTTACCTACACTCTAGGTAATGGAAATTCAATGGCTGATGCTCTGAGCCAAAATACTAAGACATAGGAGGTTTAGGAGTCTATATATGAATGGAATCTTATGTCCTTATTATTGGAGATTGACATTGAGGATCAAGAGGACCATGGTCAGACTATCCTCTCATACTTAGTCGTGACATCTACTCTTTTGGAACTAGTAAGGTCAAGAAAACTATATGATCCAAAAGTCCTTTTCCAAATGGAATGTGTCTCATATGATGATATATATTCTATTTAAACTATATATGATATTGATACACTTTTGTTCTATGGGCCTCTATGGGTCCCAACAGACATTATAGAGGATCTGATGAGGGATTTATATGCCTCGGCATGGCCAGTTCACCCTAGCATCACCAGAGTGTATCAAGATTTATGACATAAACATCGGTGGCCCAAAATGAAATGTGATTTAGCTAGTTTCATTACTTATAGCTCCAACTATCATTAGGTGAAGGTATAATATCATCATCTGAAAGGGATTCTTTAGCTATTTTCCATTATTGAGTGGAGATGGGATGATGGTTCGATGGACATTATGACTAGTTTAACCATACCACCTCAAGGTAATGATGTAGTGTGGATTTTCAATGACCATGTAATAAAGGTTGCGTACTTCTTACCTATGAGATAGACCTTTTCTAAAGATGAGTTGGGAATATGGTATGTCAAGGAGATGGTATATCTTAATGGAGTACCTTATACAATTTTTTCTAATAGAGAAGCTTGTTTCACATCATGATTCTGGAAGGAGTTGTAGAGGTCCTTGGGTAAGTAGGTACTTTTTAGAATGGCCTATCACCCTCAGACCTATGGATAGATGGAGAATACAATTTAGGTGCTAGAGGATATGCACCATGTGTGTGTTCTTGACATTGGTGTTCCTAGAAGAAACATAGTCCCCTCATCAAGTTTTCCTATAAAAATAGCTTCCAGTATACTACTGATATGTCTCCCTATGAAGCCTTGTATGGTAGGCCTTTTCGATCACATGTGTGCTTCTTAGAGATAGGGGAAGTAGTTATGCTTGATTTCATGGTCATAAATTGGGTTTTCTTGAAAGTCTCACCCAGTTTTGGGCATAGACGTATTCAGAAGGATGGTAAGCTTTCACTGAGTTTTGTTGGACCATTCAAGGTGGTGAAGAAGATCATAAAAATGGCTTACCAGTTGGCACTTCCTCTGAGATACTAGTCAATGCACAATTTCTTTAATCTATCTTAGTTTCCCCAATATTATCCAAACCCAAATCACGTCCTTCATCTGGATGAGGTTTAAGTGGATATGGATTTTTAATTCGAGGAGTATCCATTTCGTATTGTTGATTACAATGGGAAGACACCTCAAGGAAATCCTTTAATGGGTGATATAGCATCATGGCTGGGTACATAATGACACCTTGGAGTAGAAAGGTGATGTACGATCCTAATGGATGGAACTCTTTGCTGATAGTACCTCTTTACCCATAGAAGGGAAACTCGGGGATGAGTTTATGTATGGAGGGGAGGTTGTAATGACCCAACACTTTAGACAAGGTTTTCATTGTTAGTTTTTCTTTTTCTATATCCCAATTGGTCTTAATAAAGTTACCTAATCATGCAAAGTAGGTCAAGGGAGCATTTGGGGAACTTCTGGAGACCAGAGCTCCAAAAAGGGGAATGCAGAATGGGTTGCATGGTTTTATTACAATAGTGCGACCCAGGTGCGTAGAATTGTAGCTACTAGAGAGGGTGTCCAAATCCCATCATCACAAACCACGCATCATCAGAGAAACCTTTCCAAGAGGTTATGCGGAATTCCTAATTAAGTAGTGAACTATGTAAGATGTGCACGCAGTTGGGTTGAACCATACATAGTAATCGTGTGCGACTAGTTTTGAGGAAAAATGACCATTTTCCTCCTCTTTTTCTCTAAGATATAACTTTATTTACTCTTACCTTATGTATAAAGTATCTCCCTTATTCCTCCTCCTTCAGCTCTCAAGCCTAATAATTCTTAAATCTCTTTCTAATCCTTTTTCTAGTGATCATTTCCTGATCCATCGTAAGCATCGGATCCCCACAAGTATGGCTAACCTCTTGTTATCCTCTTTCCTCAAAATATTTCACCATCTATTGTGCTATTTATTTGTAGTATTATTCGCCTTATTTTTAGTGTTTTGGACTAAAACTTAGGTCTACAACAACCTACTCTGAATCTGAGGTTGATACTCAGCAAGGCATCATCTATGGCCCTATGGTTAGTGGACCTGTAGTTTTCCATTTATGTCTTGGACACTTCATATTTATTCTCATTGTGACGTGATCCGACCATTGCTGAGCTAATCTGGTGAGTTGATTTATATATGTATAATTAACTCTAGTGTGATGACATGATTTAAATGAATCATGTTTAGTGGTTTAGAGAACACGCTTGAATCATATGGTAACCCAAGGGGTGTTCCACCCAAATTGACCATTTTAAGCTAGTTACCCAAAATGGTAAATTATGGTTATTGTTTCCCGACAATGTTTTTAATGTAATTGGCCATTTTTCATGTGTATTTTCATTAATAAAAGAAACCCCAAGGTTGTTTGGACCGATTAGTCATCGAATTTCAAATTTGACCCTATAACTATTTTGTTATGGATTTTACCTCAGCATGTGACCTTGTAAAGAAACATTCCTTGTTAGGAAAATGGAATGGTTAGCTTGAATAAGATTGATATGTTGATCTAGTTTGAAACTCTGAAATGAAATTCTTTAAATGGAATGTTTTCAAGGGGTGGCATGACCTTTCTCATGCTTTGGGTTTCGTTATAAATATATTTCAAATTTGGATTTCTTGATTTACTTCGAATAGTGTATCATATTCCTCCATAAATTATATACCATGTTAATTCCTATATCATTTCTTTACATGTGGGTGGGAGGAATTCTTTAACTATGCGATTATTTAGATGTGGTAAGGATGAATTCTTACCTGTGCCATTATTTACTTGTGGGTGGGAGGCATCATTACCCCATTCCATTCTCTTACATGTGGAAAGGATGCATTATTACCAAGGGAATCTATTTTCTATGTGAGGGAATCATTCTTACCCTATTCCACTATCTTTTATGGGTGGGATAAATCCTAACCCCATGCTAGTATGGATAGAGGAAACACAACTCATCTGGTGGTTAACACTTTTTCTTAGAGAGATCTTTGGAGGAGAGGACCTGGCGTAGGCTTGAGATGTTATGGAGCAGCTTTTGGATTTTGTTCTATGTTGTAATTATTTATTATAATGCCTATTTTTTGTTTTCTATTTCCATTTTCTATTGGAATTCCATACATACATAAATGTATTAGACAATGCCTATGAAGATTTTGTTATAATATTTAGTCTCTCACTGTTGACTTATTTGACTATTGATATATTTCTGATGTTTCTTGTATCCTTCCAATTTTTATGCTTTTGTTATTGTGTTTTTTTGTTGGATCTATTGTGTTACTATAACATGGGGGGTTAAATTCTTTCCATTATACCACCTTCACACCCCCACTGCTAGTTGACATCCCCTAGCTTGTTGGGACACGCGCCAAGGGTTATGTGGCCAACCAGGCTTGGGGAAAGACTTAAATGGATGATGGGTCTGGGACATCACAAAAATCATTTATTTATTGCATTTCCCATCACGTTTTTATATTAATTATTGATATAGAATTGGTAGTAAAATTATATATCTTGAATTGGAGTAGTTTATTTCTTATAATGTATTGAAATAAATGGTTTGATTGTATTTTTTTACATCTAGTGCATGATGAAATGACCCATTAGAATTTGTAAATATTTATTAGATTTAAAATGGTGACAATGGTTTAATAAATGGGTGAGTATGTGGATTTATGGTTTTGAAAGTGTATTTTTTTGGATCTTATGAAATTGGTTTGGTGTCGAATGGTTGGTTGAGGCCCGATTGGTTCTTTTATAAAATAAGATACTTTGAAAACTCTCTTTGGGAAACACCTATTTCTTTTTTATATATTTATGGGAATTAGTGTTCCTCAAATGAGACTTTCCTTCTGTTTTTATGGTTGATGGAAGGAGGGGATATAATCCGTTATAGTGTTTCATGGGTCACTATTGTGTTTTTCTTATGTGTGATTCATGTATATGGGATGCATTGCTCGTTTGTAATTTTCATCTCCCATCTCTTATAGTATGGAAATGGGAACATAGAATATATATAGAATTATTTATGCTTGATTTCTACATTATTTTAGATTATGAAATGGCTAGTGGACCGTAGTATGGACTATCTGCTTTGGGATTGGGCCCCTCAACTAGGCCTAGTAGAGATGGATCAATCATTTGAGAATTATAATGTCATTATGTAAGTTATGCCTTTGGGATGAGTTGCATGTATTGTATGTTCTAGATTATTCAAAATCTTTTAGGTCCTCCCATGTATTTTTGGAACTTAGTTGTATGCGGTAGATGACTGTGGTGCCTTTTTTGGATAGTTGTTCATGTGGTCTATATTCCATTTCCCTTATTGTGTGGTTGTTGTTCATGCTTCCTTGTGTGGTGTAACCTCTTTGGGAAAGTGGGGGTTGGTTTTAAAAAGATTATCAAATATAATTTATAAATTATTTTCACATTATTCATTTTTTTAAATGAAATAAAACTCACATTCTCTATAAAATTTGAACATCTATTTCATGGAGAAGAACCCAGTTTTAAATGAAAAAAAAGGAAATGGAACGTGATTTTTGTTAAATAGTAAAATTTGTGAAAACCTAGTTTTAAAGATTCTATTTCAAACCTTAAATTAATGGACCTTTTATTTAAAGTAAATACAAATGGGAACAGATTTTTTGGGTACGCCAACTAATTTTTAATAGTCACACCTATAGTTTTATCTTTGTTTTTAGATCTAGGTGCTTCATCTTGCTAGTATTTGGCCACCATAGTGCAAAGTTGGATTGTAGTCAATGGTGACTTGTAAGGTCACATAGAGGTATCTTATGTTTTATTTTCATTCTGATGCTAGTTTTTTGTTTTTATTGTTCCATTTATATTTATTTATTTTTCATTTATTAATGGAGAAAATAATTAACACCTATTTTAATTTTGATACCTGACACTAGTTTCTAACACATGGTGATTGTAAATGCCCTTTGAACCCTATGAAAGGCCAACTCGGGCAACCGGTTCAGGGTTCACCCGAGTTGGTTTGTGACAATTATTGTTAACACTAACTGATTTATTTTATTTTATTTTATTCATTTTTCAATATTAATTATTTTCCATATGTTTATGATGGTTGGTGCTGCAAAACAGATCCATGTAAATCACTTAATTCTTCGAGCATGATCTCGGAGAATAGCTCATTTCAAAAGCTTTGATTTGACTGGTCATGGACCCTGAACGGAGTTATGGTTCAGAAGTTACAGTCATTTGAATTCAGATTGCTGAAAAAGGCTATCCAAAGCGATGTGGGGACAAAGTACGTGTTTGTGCACAAAAATGTAATCTTGCATGCAAAATGGCTTGGCGCAAAAAAGTGTAATGGAATTTTACGTATTACAAAATTCATTTTTTTCCTATAAATACAAATTCACTCCCCTTCTTCTAGAGGGCCGCAGAGGTTGGTCGCCGCTCTAATGCTCCTAAGTGCGCATTTCCATTTCTACGCACAAAACCACCTTTTTGCGAGCAAAGCAACACTTTTTCATGAAAATGTTCCCACATGACCAATTTTGTGTTTAAAAAATCACTTTTGTGTGCAACAGTGCCATTCTGCCCAATTTTTCACGCACTAGTGTTGCAATTATCCAATTGCGTGCACACCTTACCTATTGCACACAAATATCCCCTATTGTGCGCACATATACCATATTACGCATACTCCTTCCCCATTTGTGTGAAATCATTCTTTCATATGCGCAATCCTTCCTTTATTCATGCATCACATCATACATATAGTGCATCTTGCGTGCAACAACATCTAGGCCTACGCCAATTGGCCCATATCGCAAGGGCCCTACCCCCGCACCCCTGCTTGGGTTCAATGCCAAGCTACGGTCCCACCCATTTGGGTCGGTCCCTTCACATCTGTCACTGACCCTCATGAAAAATGGAGAGTTTCACCATGAGCTTTTCAGGTCGGGACGTTGGTGTTTTCCATTCCACACCCAAAATTCACCTTTAGAATACTATGTTTTGAGATACTCATCCATACTCCATGAAACACCTTGAGTCGATGTATTCCTCTTGGTTATTTTCCAATGTCATGAGTTGAGATTCTCATCATCAATTCCCCGAGTACCTAGAGTTGAACCATTCCTCAAGAAACTCATCAAAACCCTATCAACTAACTCTTATGGCAGGATCCACTAGAATGGGATGCTCTTTCGTAAGTCCCAACACCAACCATTGTTTAGCGCCTTATGCCTAATAGTTCTCTCTATATGACTATAAACTATAGCACACCATATGTGACAAATATAGGACACCTCTTTTTCTAAACAAGAGATTACTTATGCACCAAGAATGAGATTCCAATAGTCCTCTCTATATGACTATAAACTGTAGCACACCATATTTGTCAAATATAGGACACCTCTTTCTCTAAACAAGAGACGCCTTACGCACCAAGCATGAGAAGCCAATAGTCCTCTCTACATGACTATAAACTGTAGTACACCCTATTTTCCAAACATAGGATGAATCATTCTCCAAATAATATATGCATTTTTCTTTAAAAATAAGATTCTAACAGTACTCTCTACATGACTATAAACTATAGTACACCCTATGTGTCAAATGTAAGATGCATCTTGCTCCAAACAAAAGATGCCTTATGCATTAACCAAAAGATTCCAATAGTCCTATCTACATGACTATAAACTGTAGTATTCGCTATCATTCAATAATAGGATGCCTCTTGTTCTAAATAAGATATGCCTTACATCCTAAGTATAAGATGCCTCATGCCGTGATTACAGTTGCCGAATTTCAAGAGAGTTGGAATTCGTTCAAACATTCCATCACTCCACTTCAAGCTTTGTGTGTCCTCCATTCAGATTGGAATCCTATTTCATGTCTGAAGGGAAACCCTAATGGCCTGTTCCCATGCCACCTAGGCTCACCTAAGGTTCTGAGACAATTCCCCTGAAGAGTTTGGAAGACCCTTTGAGTAAGGTCTGATGATTCGAAAACGTTCAACAGTCAAACCCCATTTTTTCCCCATTCAGGTGAACATGGTATTGATTCTGTGTTTCAAACACAGTCAATAGTTATCCTCCATCGTCATTCCACCCTCACTACGTTTCTAATGTCAGTCACGGGATTCACACTTTGCATCTCCCTTTGTTCCTACTGATTCCAACTCACTTGGCGTTATCCTGCTTGTGCACTAGCACATAGGTGTTGGTTCCAATGATATGCCTCAACCCACCAGTGAGTTGGGATGCCCTCATGGCCAGACATAAGGAAGACATTTCCGTAAGCTTCCTTGCATAATCCAAATTCACCATTACTAATCTATAGCTGTACATGGGATTCGTCCACTCGTAAGCCCCATTCACCATTTCCTCCCCTTAGAAAAATGCAAGCAGCTTCATTGCATAAGCCCCATTCACCATTGTTGCTCCATAGTGGGACCTGGTCAGCTTCCATACGAATTCCCAATTCACTATAACCACTCCATATCATCACTCAGGAAACTTCATTGCGTAATCCCTATTCACCATTGTTGCTCCATAGGGGAACCCGGGTAGCTCCCATGTGTAATCCTCATTCACCATATTCGCTCCATCGTGGTACCTAGGCAGCTTCCAGGAATAAGCCCCACCCACCATTGCCTCTCTTTAGCAGCACCCAGGAATGCTAATGGTTGTTTCTTCATGAAATTGCCACACTAACATGGACCACTCATTGGATCACTCTATGAAACGCCCTCACTATGGAATTTTCAGTGCCTTCCCTTCATGAATAGTAAAAGCATGCCAGTTATGTAAGTCCAAGGGTTGGGGAGTGAACCCGCCTCATCCAAGCTGCAAGATGTTAAACTCCCAAGAACCATCATCCTTAGAACATGATGTTAAACTATAGCCTCAACTCATGCATCACACGTGGGGTGCCCCACTTTGGACATTCTCTATGTCTGCTCATCTCCATGGGACTAGAATATTTCTCACATAGAATGAGATCGAGTTTTTACAGTGTAAATCTACAGGTAAAGGGGAACCATCTTGGTGTAAGCCCCTAGACTTTATTGCGGGAGGCAGCATCCCTGCTCCTCAAATCTTCTTCATGGACAAGGACCGGAGGGGGGGGGGGGGGAAGGGCACCGAAACCCTCCTCTCGTTCATGCCAAATCCTTCTACCATTCGGCTTTATCGCCAGTCGGGCCTCAATCCTGGAGTAATTCCCAATCACAATTTGCTATTTGGGCCCCTAGCAATGCATAATCCCCTATTTCCTCTTTGGGTGACTATCCAAACATAAGACCCACACTACTTCCCATGAACGCACCTTTCATGATGTGATCATCGATTCTTTGTTTCCACTTGTTTCTCACATCTGTAACACCCGAGACTTTTATGTTATATAAATCATCAAAGGAATCTTTTTCTACACAACACTTGCTTGGCTTGCTTTACACGCAATCGTGACCTTCCTCGATAGCTTGCGTCGTACGCAATACCGAGTTCCACTAAACAACAATATGCTATTAAAACTAGCCGTTATGAATAGTAATAACCACTTTTTGAAAATTTATAAATTTTATTTTTCAAAATGGACTTCATTTTTGGACTCAGAATATCGAAATTAGCCTAGGGTGAAATTTTGGTATTTTTCTGAAAACTTTCAATTTTTGATGAATAGTGAAACCACTAAGTGGTAGGTTAAAAACTGAATTTTGCATAAAACTTAATTTTACTGCTTCTGTGAATGGAATATCGAAAATCCGAGAGACACGGTTAATATCAAGGACTAAAATGTGGTTCAATGAGATGAAAATAATTTTTTGGTGAATAGTAACTTTTTACTATTTTTACCGCGGTTAATAGTAAATAGGGTAACTAAGGGTAAATATGATATTAATATTACCCTAACACATGTCCTAATTCTATTGGACATGTTTAATTCGACCAAAAACAAACTTAGGAATAAAATATGACCATTTAGGCCCACTTGGATTAGATTAGGACATTTATTATTAATTTATTTAAAGAAGGGTTAAAATAGTTAAAATCAAAGTTTAATAAGTAAATCATTTTTAATATAGGGTTATACATAAGATAAATTCGATTGTAAATATTCATTAGAAAGCTAAAAAGATTTCCTACATGATGGTATTTTATTTGTAATTTTTAGACATCAAATAATTTAATTTATTTATGACACAAAGATGATGCAGTAATTATCTTATTAATGAAATATTGACAAAATTGATAATATAAATACCAAAATAAATGTAATTTAAGGCTTTTTATGAATTCCACTAATTTTCTAGGTTACTATGATATATTAGTATTGATTTAATCAACTTGGTTCGAACATATAATTCTGTTATGACTTTGACAAAAATCATATATCCAATAGTGTCAAAATTGACACAAAATAGTTTTTAAATCAAATATTATATTATTAATTGTTATTTTATTCCTAAAAATCTAAGGTTCGGCCAAATGACTTAGATAAGGATATATATATTAATAATAAGCAATTTGGGGTTCGTTTGGCATGTTATAGTAAGTGTATTAACCATATAGTGAAAGAAAACAAAAAGACATGGTAAAAGTTAAATTATTTAACTTAGAGTTAAATTTAATTGATAAGGTTAAAATAATATCCTAAACTTGTCTAAATTCTATTGGTTGATAGGATTTCGACCCATCCCCACTTTAGCTTCGAAATAAGACCCTTTGGAACCATTATAAACCGATTTTTACTTTAATATAAAATAATATTTTGAGATATTCCTAAGGTGCCCCTCTCCTCCCTTATAAAAGGGCACCTCCTCCCCCTCCTCCTCACACCAATTTGAGCACTCAAGCTCGGCCAACCCCTGCCATTTTCCCTTATCCACTTCCCTAGAATAATCCTAGAGGTCCTGGTATTCTCCAAAGACCAATCTTAGTTCCTTAAGTGGAGGATTCAAAAAGGCGTTCCAAAGAAGAGGTAATATCCATTACCGATCTTTTCAATTTCTTTCTTCTTCAACTTCTTCTTCTTTAGTTGTTTCATGATAAAGTAATAACATCAGTATTACTTACATACTGATATGTTATTATAAATATGAAACAACCCTAATTCACCTTCTATCCATCCTACGGAAAAATGAAATCACCGCGCGTGCGTACGTACGGAATACCGTCTCCACGCCGTGGTGTAATCTATTTTCCACCATCACCTTACAAGGATGGGTATAATGGTGTAATGAGTAACTATATATGATTATTATTAAGTAATATTGATACTGAAATAATATATATATATACTCCAATACAATTCCACGATCATAGGAACGATATCATCACTCGTGCGTACGTACGGAATACCGTCTCCACGATGTGATGCGACTCGTTCTACATGATCTTCATTTCATAATGATTGTATAAATGAATTGAATGAATTAATATGGTATATAATACACTAATACCATTCTGGAAATGAATTATCTATAACCTAAAGATAAGAATAAGAATTTATTCGACAAAACACGCATAAGAACAAAAAGTTATAAAGACCCGAGTAACAAGTAACAATGAAATATTACTAACAAGAAGCTAATAATATGACCATATATGATCTCATATCAATATGTATGATTCTGGAATAAGTCAATAACATTATTTAAACCATTATACAGGAGCTTCGGACACGAACAAAGCAAATCGGACCTAAGGTAAGGGAAATATCACAATCTCATTTTTATCCGAGATTGTTTATTCGTAAGTATTTACTGGGGTGTATTTTATCATCCACATCCATGTTCCCTCAATATGTAATATTGTTTCCATCCACTTGAAATAGTTTAAACCCAATTTTACCCTTAGGTGTGTTTTTAGTAAAGAATATGAAAGGAATCTTTTGTCGTTTTTTTTTGTACGAGGTACTTTTTGACTTTTCCGACAAAAGTACGAAGAATGTTTTTTTTAACTTATACGGCATGAATGGATTTTTAAAACATTACTTCAAAGAAGCTTCCTTTACAAGTTTTAAAGTTTATTTTTAATCAACTTCTTTTATTTTAAAGTTATATGACATGTTATGAAAGGAAAAATGTTTTTGAAGAAGAAAGGATATTTTCCTCAAGAATTCAATTCAAGTGTTTTATCAAAATTATTTTCCATCAAAGATAATAAAGGGTTCTGTTTCTATCCATATTTTTACATTGGTTTGACTATGTTGTGATGGAATTATGTTTATGAATTCCTTTATCATATATGAATTGATTTATGATGTCATGATGTTTCAAGAATCCCATTTTTGTTACATGTGTTATGCGATGATGCATGTTTTATGATTATGTGGCACACATAAGAAAGGATTCATTATAAGATGGGTGGGACCTATATCTCCCTCCAATGCATTGGGTAATGATTTTATATCTCATGAGATAGACATGGCTAGAACGGAAGGTTATTTTGGTTCAGTGATACAGGACTGAAACGAGGAGTGAACTCGGTTCAGAAAGGGACTTTGTCCACTAAGATAGTCTTGGCAATGAGTCATGACTAACAAGAAACGATTTTCCATGATTATGTGTGCATGACACAAAGATTCAAGTTTTATGTTATGATTATGGGGATCTCATTTTCACTTCTATGATTTATTCCATGTTAAGATATTATGATCTCTTTTGCAGGTTTTGATTTTCATAAAGATATGATATGATTTTTATTTCCTTTATTTGCCCTTGCTGAGCATTTGAGCTCACCCTTTTATGTTTTCTTTTCCCCAGGTCAGGAAGATGGATATTAAGTAGAATATGCTAAAAGGGACCCTAGATATGATGAAATAAATGGGAGACACTGTAGAAGATTTATGAACCAGTTGTTTATGTTTCCCAGTTTCTAAAGACACTATACCTATACGGTCCTTTGTGGTTTTGTCATATGTTGTAATAAGAGTGCTTCAATTTTGAAGTATTAACAATGTATGTAAAGTGTGATTCGTTATAGTTGGTATCAGAGGAAAGGTATAGTCAACCTTTGGAAACTAGGATGTGAAAGCCTTAGTAAGAACCCTAAGGATAAGTCTAAGCATAGAACACAATCTTAGTGTTTTAGAAATGGCCTTGAATAACCTAGGATAAGACCTTAAGCATGAAAATTTTATTCTTGAATTATGTGGTTTCCTATTATAATTAGTGTTGCTCACACTATTCTTCTTGGTTTTAGTCAATGGCTGGAACCCGAAGGAACCGTGTTAATGCGGAATGCGATGGGCAATGCAATGATTGTCCCCCTGAGCAACCAAACGATATGGGAGCTGGAATGCAAAATCTTGTAGCCATGCTCACACAACTTTCTCAAGCTATGAATCATGCAGGATTTCCAAACGAACAAAGGAGGGAGCAACATTCTGTTGAATCCTTCATGAGGCAGCGTCCACCATCTTTCAGCGGGTCTACTGATCCATTAGTTGCTGAACAATGGATTAGTACTACTGAAAAGATATTTTCAGTTCTTCAATGTTCTGAGCATGATAAAGTCATCCTAGCAGTGTATCGTTTGGAAGGAGATGCGGATCAATGGTGGAATCTTGTTAAGAATACGAGGCAAAGGGATGAAATTGAGTCCATGGAATGGGACGAGTTCAAGAACTTGTTTTTCAATAAGTACTTCCCTCGTATTCTCCGAACAAAGATGGAGAAAGAGTTCCTTGAACTGAAGCAAAGGGATGATGAATCTGTTAGTACTTATGAAGCAAATTTTACAAGACTTGCAAGGTACGCTTCTGGTATTATTATCCAACCTGAGAGTAAGATCGATCGATTCTTTAGTGGCTTAAAACCAAGTCTTCGAAGGGCGTTAGCCATAAGGGACTTCAATAGCTACGAGGAAATCGTTCGATGTGCTCTCAAAGTCGAGATGGAGATTGGAGTAACCCATCAGTCACATGGGTTTGATAAGAAGAGGAAGATGGAATTCAAAGAAAAATCTAAAGAGCACACGGAAAAGAAGATGAACTTTCCCTTATGCTCAAAGTGTGGAAAGAAACATGGAGGGAGTTGTCTTAAAGGGACAAGTAAATGTTTTAAATGTGGAAAGGAAGGTCATCGGGCATTTGAATGCCGTGATAATGGGAAGAAGATGTCTAATGATGCAAACAAAGGAAGGGATACACAGAATGAACCTGCTACACTTCAATGTTTCAAGTGCAAGGAGATGGGGCATTATGCCAATCAATGCCCAAATCCAAGGGTTGATGATGATGGTCGACGTCAACAAACTCTTAAGGCTAAAGACAAAGGAAAGTCACATGCAATTTCTATCAGCGATGTGGAGTACGATAACGATGTGGTGAAAGGTACACTTACCATCCACTCTAAAGTAGCAAATGTTTTATTTGATTCTGGATCCACCCACTCTTTTATTTCTGAAAAATTTTCTAAGGGTATCACCGTATTACCTCAACAATTAGATGTTGAGTTAGCTGTGACAACACCTAATGGCACATCAATCGCATCAGAAGTTTATAACTCTTCTCCGATCGAAGTTTGTGGGAAAGTGCTTCCTGCAAATCTTGTGATCCTTCCTTTAGTGGAATTTGATGTGATTCTTGGCATGGATTGGCTTTCTCTACATGGAGCTCATATCAATTGCCAAAGAAGGGAAGTCACATTTCATATTCCAGATCAACCTACGATCGTCTATCAATGCAAGGATGAACATAACCTTCCAGTGGAAATTTCTTCCATCTTATGGGTATTGATTCCACTAAATGAAGGTTATTTATCTCAAATGGTTGGTGAGAAACTCACGATTAAGAATATGCCCATTGTACGGGAGTTTGATGATGTCTTTCCGGAGGAATTGCCGGGTCTTCCACCAAATCGTGAAGTTGAGTTTTCAATAGAACTCGTACCGGGTGCTTTGCCTATTTCAAAGACACCTTATAGAATGGCCCCAATTGAGTTGCAGGAATTGAAGAAGCAACTCCAAGAGAATCTTGATAAGGGATTCATACGCCCTAGTGCATCACCTTGGGGAGCACCTGTTCTATTTGTTAAGAAGAAAGATGGATCAATGAGACTCTGCATTGATTATCGAGAACTTAACAAGATCACTATCAAGAACAAATATCCTCTCCCACGCATTGATGACTTATTTGACCAACTACGCGGAGCTCAATACTTTTCCAAGATTGATCTTCGTTCAGGGTATCATCAATTAAGGGTCAAAAGGGAGGATATACCAAAGACGGATTTCCGTACAAGGTATGGACACTATGAATTTATAGTGATGCCATTTGGTCTTACTAATGCCCCTTCTATCTTCATGGATCTAATGAATAGAGTCTTTAGAGACTATCTTGATCAATTTGTGGTAGTCTTTATAGACGATATTCTTGTCTATTAAAAGAGCAAGGAAGAGCATGAAGATCACTTGAGAATTATATTGAAGACCCTGAGAAAAGAGAAGCTTTATGCCAAATTTACCAAGTGTGAATTTTGGCTTCAAAAAGTTGCATTTTTGGGTCATATAATCTCAAAAGAGGGGATATCTGTGGATCCAGCAAAAACAGAGGTTATCGAAAGATGGTCAAGACCAACAACAGTAACTGAGATCCGAAGTTTTCTTGGTTTGGCTGGATATTATCGACGTTTTGTAAAAGATTTTTCACGGTTATCTAATCCAATCACCAAGTTGACTCGGAAAGGAGTTAAGTTTGTCTGGACAGAGGAATGTGAAGAGAATTTCAAGGAGTTGAAAAGAAGGTTATCCAGTGCACCTGTGCTCACACTGCCTTGTAGTGGAGAAAGGTTTGTGATCTACAGTGATGCATCCAAGAAGGGATTGGGGTGTGTTCTTATGCAAAATGATATGGTGATAGCTTATGCCTCATGACAGTTGAAAATCCATGAGCAAAATTACCCAACACATGATTTGGAGTTGGCTGCGGTAATCTTTGCATTAAAGATTTGGAGGCATTACCTTTATGGTGAAAGGTGTGATATTTATACTGATCATAAAAGTTTAAAGTATATTTTCACACAAAAGGAATTGAATATGCGCCAAAGAAGATGGTTGGAGCTGATTAAGGATTATGACTGCTCAATCCATTACCACCCTGGGAAAGCAAACAAGGTGGCAGATGCATTAAGTCGACAAGACCATGCTAGTTTATCCATGATGAGGATCACAAAAGATCCAATATTTATGGATTTACAAAGGATGGATCTTGGAATTATAATGGAAGGGGAAAAATCTTATCTTTCTCAAATGAATGTTCAACCATCTATACATGTGAAGATTAAAGAGGCACAGAAAGAAGATGTCGAGTTACAAAAGAAGGTGAGAAATGTTCCTGAATTCAACCTTGATTGTGATGGGATAATAAAGTTCAGGAATCGGGTTTGTGTTCCTCCCATCCCCGAATTAAAGAAAGAGCTGCTGGATGAGGCTCATAGTTCTTCATTCTCTATTCATCCTGGAAGCACGAAGATGTATAGGGACCTGAAAGAGTACTTCTGGTGGGATGGCATGAAAAGAGATGTTGCTGAATATGTCTCTTGATGCTTGGTTTGTCAACAAGTTAAAGCTGAGAGACAGAAGTCTAAGGGGATGTTACAACCATTACCCATCCCCGAATGGAAATGGGAAAACATCACTATGGACTTTGTCACAGGACTTCCTAAAACATCCAAAGGCAATAATGCTATCTGGGTCATAGTTGATCGTCTTACAAAGTCTGCACACTTCATTGCTATTAGAGAAGATTTCTCTCTAGATCAGCTTGCCAGGATATATGTAAAGGAAGTGGTAAGATTGCATGGAGTACCACTTTCTATTATATCTGATCGGGATCCGAGATTTACCTCGAAGTTCTGGCGAAGTCTTCAGCATACTCTGGATACAGAGTTGAGTTTCAGCACTGCTTATCATCCCCAGACAGACGGTCAGTCTGAGAGAACAATTCAAACCCTAGAAGATATGTTGAGAGCTTGCTCTATGGATTCCAAAGGAGGTTGGGATCAACACCTACCTTTGGTGGAATTTTCTTATAATAATAGCTTTCACTCCAGTATTCAGATGGCTCCTTATGAAGCTCTCTATGGAAAGAAATGCAGGACTCCAACTTGCTGGGATGAAGTTGGGGAAAGAAAGCTATTAGGACCTGATCTCGTTGATGAAATGGCAGAAAAGGTCAGATCTATTCAACAACACATAAGAGCAGCTCAGAGTCGACAGAAAAGTTATGCCGACAACCGAAGAAAAGACCTAGAGTTTGAAGTGGGTGATAAAGTGTTCTTACGAATATCTCCCTGGAAGAGGGTTATGAGATTTGGAAAGAAGGGGAAGTTGAGCCCTAGATATATCGGTCCTTTTGAAATACTGGATCGTGTTGGGAAGGTAGCTTACCGATTGGCGCTTCCACCGAATCTCTCTCAAGTTCACGATGTGTTCTATGTATCTCTCCTGAGAAAGTACATACCAGATCCTTCACATGTACTCAGCTCAGAAGTTGTACCGCTGGAGCAAGATCTTTCTTATGAAGAACAGCCGATAGAGATTCTGGATCGTAGCGAAAAAGTCCTACGAAACAAGACCACTCGTTTGGTGAAAGTTTTATAGAGGAACCACCAACTTGGAGAAGCTACATGGGAGCTTGAGGATATGATGAGGGAGAAGTATCCTCATCTGTTTGTTACAAAGTGACGAATTTCGAGGGCGAAATTCTTTTTTAAGGGGGGTAGAATGTAACACCCGAGACTTTTATGTTATATAAATCATCAAAGGAATCTTTTTCTACACAACACTTGCTTGGCTTGCTTTACACGCAATCGTGACCTTCCTCGATAGCTTGCGTCGTACGCAATACCGAGTTCCACTAAACAACAATATGCTATTAAAACTAGCCGTTATGAATAGTAATAACCACTTTTTGAAAATTTATAAATTTTATTTTTCAAAATGGACTTCATTTTTGGACTCAGAATATCGAAATTAGCCTAGGGTGAAATTTTGGTATTTTTCTGAAAACTTTCAATTTTTGATGAATAGTGAAACCACTAAGTGGTAGGTTAAAAACTGAATTTTGCATAAAACTTAATTTTACTGCTTCTGTGAATGGAATATCGAAAATCCGAGAGACACGGTTAATATCAAGGACTAAAATGTGGTTCAATGAGATGAAAATAATTTTTTGGTGAATAGTAACTTTTTACTATTTTTACCGCGGTTAATAGTAAATAGGGTAACTAAGGGTAAATATGATATTAATATTACCCTAACACATGTCCTAATTCTATTGGACAAGTTTAATTCGACCAAAAACAAACTTAGGAATAAAATATGACCATTTAGGCCCACTTGGATTAGATTAGGACATTTATTATTAATTTATTTAAAGAAGGGTTAAAATAGTTAAAATCAAAGTTTAATAAGTAAATCATTTTTAATATAGGGTTATACATAAGATAAATTCGATTGTAAATATTCATTAGAAAGCTAAAAAGATTTCCTACATGATGGTATTTTATTTGTAATTTTTAGACATCAAATAATTTAATTTATTTATGACACAAAGATGATGCAGTAATTATCTTATTAATGAAATATTGACAAAATTGAAAATATAAATACCAAAATAAATGTAATTTAAGACTTTTTATGAATTCCACTAATTTTCTAGGTTACTATGATATATTAGTATTGATTTAAGCAACTTGGTTCGAACATATAATTCTGTTATGACTTTGACAAAAATCATATATCCAATAGTGTCAAAATTGACACAAAATAGTTTTTAAATCAAATATTATATTATTAATTGTTATTTTATTCCTAAAAATATAAGGTTCGGCCAAATGACTTAGATAAGGATATATATATTAATAATAAGCAATTTGGGGTTCGTTTGGCATGTTATAGTAAGTGTATTAACCATATAGTGAAAGAAAACAAAAAGACATGGTAAAAGATAAATTATTTAACTTAGAGTTAAATTTAATTGATAAGGTTAAAATAATATCCTAAACTTGTCTAAATTCTATTGGTTGATAGGATTTCGACTCATCCCCACTTTAGCTTCGAAATAAGACCCTTTGGAAGCATTATAAACCGATTTTGACTTTAATATAAAATAATATTTTGAGATATTCCTAAGGTGCCCCTCTCCTCCCTTATAAAAGGGCACCTCCTCCCCCTCCTCCTCACACCAATTTGAGCACTCAAGCTCGGCCAACCCCTGCCATTTTCCCTTATCCACTTCCCTAGAATAATCCTAGAGGTCCTGGTATTCTCCAAAGACCAATCTTAGTTCCTTAAGTGGAGGATTCAAAAAGGCGTTCCAAAGAAGAGGTAATATCCATTACCGATCTTTTCAATTTCTTTCTTCTTCAACTTCTTCTTATTTAGTTGTTTCATGATAAAGTAATAACATCAGTATTACTTACATACTGATATGTTATTATAAATATGAAACAACCCTAATTCACCTTCTATCCATCCTACGGAAAAATGAAATCACCGCGCGTGCGTACGTACGGAATACCGTCTCCACGCCGTGGTGTAATCTATTTTCCACCATCACCTTACAAGGATGGGTATAATGGTGTAATGAGTAACTATATATGATTATTATTAAGTAATATTGATACTGAAATAATATATATATATACTCCAATACAATTCCACGATCATAGGAACGATATCATCACTCGTGCGAACGTACGGAATACCGTCTCCACGATGTGATGCGACTCGTTCTACATGATCTTCATTTCATAATGATTGTATAAATGAATTGAATGAATGAATATGGTATATACTACACTAATACCATTCTGGAAATGAATTATCTATAACCTAAAGATAAGAATAAGAATTTATTCGACAAAACACGCATAAGAACAAAAAGTTATAAAGACCCGAGTAACAAGTAACAATGAAATATTACTAACAAGAAGCTAATAATATGACCATATATGATCTCATATCAATATCTATGATTCTGGAATAAGTCAATAACATTATTTAAACCATTATACAGGAGCTTCGGACATGAACAAAGCAAATCGGACCTAAGGTAAGGGAAATATCACAATCTCATTTTTATCCGAGATTGTTTATTCGTAAGTATTTACTGGGGTGTATTTTATCATCCACATCCATGTTCCCTCAATATGTAATATTGTTTCCATCCACTTGAAATAGTTTAAACCCAATTTTACCCTTAGGTGAGTTTTTAGTAAAGAATATGAAAGGAATCTTTTGTCGTTTTTTTTTTTGTATGAGGTACTTTTTGACTTTTCCGACAAAAGTACGAAGAATGTTTTTTTAACTTATACGGCATGAATGGATTTTTAAAACATTACTTCAAAGAATCTTCCTTTACAAGTTTTCAAGTTTATTTTTAATCAACTTCTTTTATTTTAAAGTTATATGACATGTTATGAAAGGAAAAATGTTTTTGAAGAAGAAAGGATATTTTCCTCAAGAATTCAATTCAAGTGTTTTATCAAAATTATTTTCCATCAAAGATAATAAAGGGTTCTGTTTCTATCCATATTTTTACATTGGTTTGACTATGTTGTGATGGAATTATGTTTATGAATTCCTTTATCATATATGAATTGATTTATGATGTCATGATGTTTCAAGAATCCCATTTTTGTTACATGTGTTATGCGATGATGCATGTTTTATGATTATGTGGCACACATAAGAAAGGATTCATTATAAGATGGGTGGGACCTATATCTCCCTCCAATGCATTGGGTAATGATTTTATATCTCATGAGATAGACATGGCTGGAACGGAAGGTTATTTCGGTTCAGTGATACAGGACTGAAACGAGGAGTGAACTCGGTTCAGAAAGGGACTTTGTCCACTAAGATAGTCTTGGCAATGAGTCATGACTAACAAGAAATGATTTTCCATGATTATGTGTGCATGCCACAAAGATTCAAGTTTTATGTTATGATTATGGGGATCTCATTTTCACTTCTATGATTTATTCCATGTTAAGATATTATGATCTCTTTTGCAGGTTTTGATTTTCATAAAGATATGATATGATTTTTATTTCCTTTATTTGCCCTTGCTGAGCATTTGAGATCACCCTTTTATGTTTTCTTTTCCCCAGGTCAGGAAGATGGATATTAAGTAGAATATGCTAAAAGGGACCCTAGATATGATGAAATAAATGGGAGACACTGTAGAAGATTTATGAACCAGTTGTTTATGTTTCCCAGTTTCTAAAGACACTATACCTATACGGTCCTTTGTGGTTTTGTCATATGTTGTAATAAGAGTGCTTCAATTTTGAAGTATTAACTATGTATGTAAAGTGTGGGTCGTTATAACATCGATCCTGACACACATGGGCTTAGAGTAAGCATCGACCATGACATCTTCCCTAGGCATCTTAGAGTGTAATCCCTACACCCATTCCGAACTACGTGGATATTGATCATTGTCTCCTAGACAAGGTATGTTGGTAGCCTCTCTAAGGTTGAATCCCAACAACCATTGGTCTGGACCCCTTCACGTCAGTTTTCCAATACGCTCCATTCCTAACCTTGTGGGATTTTATCCTTGTCTCCTAGGAAAGGTACGTAGGAAGCCTCTCTATGGTCCAACACTAACCAAAGGTAAGTTGTTGTGTCTCCCAACCAATGGTAATCAGTTTTGACCTCAATCAATGGTAAGCCGTTGTGTCTCCCAACTAGCGATAAGATATTTTGACCCAAATAAATTGTAAGTTGTTGTGTCTCCCAACTAGCGGTAAGCTATTTTGACTGCAATCAATGTTAATCCATTGTGTATCCCAAACTGAAGTAATCCATTTTGATCCCAATCAATGGTAAGACTTTGTGTATCCCAACCAATGGTAAGCCATTTTAATCCCATATAGTGGTAATCCCTTTTGATCCCATCCAGTGGTAAGCAGTTTTGACCCCATCTGGTAGTAATCCATTGTAATCCCCACTCGACGGTAAGTTGTGTAAGTCCCAAATCGATGGTAAGTCGTCGTCCAATGAACTACGTAGGTTTGATCCCTGTATCCTAGACTGGTTACGTAGGAAGAATCCCTAAGGTTCATCCCCAAACACTAGTAAACATTGGTGTCCCCCATGATTGGACCCACATATCGGGTCCACCCCTCGAGCATTAGACCTACCCGGGCTACAAATCACATGTAACCCCCAGCATGACATAGGGTCTCTATCCTATGTATGCACCCAATTTCATGCCCCAACACAGAGGTTCCACTTCCTCCAGGTCCCATCAATACGATTTTCCTTCTTAGGGATTCCATTTCCCTACCCAACTACGTGAACATTTGTTCCCTTCCATAGGGATACGTGGTAAGTCTCTTCAAGGATCAATGACAACACCACCGTAATCCTCACATCTGTTTTATCTCATTGCTCATAAAATTTATTCAACTCTACATCATTTATCTTGATTCTTACCCGGGCCCACATCCCGTTGAGATCATTCAGTCCACTTTCTCACAGCTCATAGTAGAAATCAGGTAACTAACCACGCGTTGTCCCCGGTATTAGTGATCCATACATAGGTTTCACCCATCGGATATACACTTATCAGTGTTCTGATTAGTCTAATCCATCTACACTAGACATTAAACTCACGACATACCCTGTCTTAAACATAGAAAGATGAGGAAAATCTTAGAGACATGCCTATGGCATATAATTCCCCACATTTGATGTGGAATTCCTCGGGATTATGCACCCTCGAGAAACCTGATCATAAGGGTAAGAAACCTATACAGACCAATGTTACAGTGTCTAGACATGCTAGTGATGTCCAGCATGACTACTTCCTTGACTGAAGGTTGCTTCCCGGACCGAACACCTTATAATTTCCTGATAGAATCCACATAATTTACCAACATCTAGGAATAAATGACATTGGGAACAGTTTCATAAACAATATCTTAAGTCTATAAGGGAGACCCAGACTAGGTGAAGAGTTCAAAGGAGGAATCCACATAAAGAGGAACTAACATTCCATCATCCCATTTCAATCAAGGAGCAAACTTCCTTGAATAAGCGATGGATGTCGCCCGCCTTTGGAAAGTGGGAATGTGAGGCAACAATCAGCACGTCCTCCTCAAACAAATGGATGTGCCCCTAGATGAAAGCGTTGGAAAAAATGAACTATCCAGTATAGTATTAATTCTGTTATATAATAATAATCATTGGATATCACAGCTTCTTATGTTTTAAATTACCTAGAATTTTACAATGGATATGTTTCCTGAAATTTCAAAGGGTTTAATAAGTTTTATAGGAAAATTTGCACAGTATGTAAAATAATTTTTTTATGACTCTACTCTCTATGAAACTGAACTATTAATTCCTTGGTTTTTGGAACTATTGGTGGGGTGTATTATTTAAACAATGTAATCAATGTATTATTTATTTATATTTATGTTTTGTCTCTTCGGTTGGAATTAGAGTACAGATTTTTTATTTTTAGGGATTAAATTATATAATTTTAGTGAAAATCCATGTTAACAGTATGAGGGCAATGTATAAATATAAGATAACATCTAGATGTTTTGAAAATATTGTGGTTATGTGGTTTTCTATGAAAATTTAGCCATTTAAAAAATCTAATAGTGCATTCTAGTTCTGTAATATTTAGACCTAGGAAAAATAAACTCCCAAATAGGGCATGTTGGGTATTAAATTTACTATGACATGGTGCACAATAATGATTCCTAAACACAAAACTGGTTTTCCACTCCCAGGGAAATGGTTCATTTAATTACATTATCATTAGCCACAACTAAAAATGAATTGAGTATAAAACATTTTCAATTATAAATATAACCATCGATAGAGTATATTGAATCATAGATATCTCATATGGAAAATATACTACTCATTTTTGAGATATTTCTTATATCATCATACTTTTCCACTTTCTATGTTTACCGATTTATGTATCATCACAATGAACATTTGAAATTCAAGGATATAGATAAAGAAATAAAGAATAAATAAAATGATGTATTTAATAGAAAATGTGGTTATTTTTAAATTGAGATAGGAACTGGAGTTTAAAATATCATAGAAATGCTCACCCAACTCTCCCATGTTATTTATAATAACATGAATCTTGTATATCTCCCAAACACACCATGAAGAT
Source organism: Viscum album (assembly GCA_963277665.1). Classification (NCBI taxonomy): domain Eukaryota; kingdom Viridiplantae; phylum Streptophyta; class Magnoliopsida; order Santalales; family Viscaceae; genus Viscum; species Viscum album. Next base: position 108,902,462 of record OY728149.1, read on the forward strand.
GTATTCTTGCAAATAAATCTGTTGTGTGTCAATTTATACAATCCTTTAAAGGGATTTCAATCCCAATATTATTGGGTAATTGATTAATTATATTGAAATTTTTTTTCCTTTCCAACAATGCTCTGAGCATGAGAATGGTGTGTTGTCTATATAATGTTTGGATATTAATCTAGAAAAAATGGTGGAATCTCATTATGTATATAAAAATAAGGGTGGAATTTTATTCTATGTTGTGGGAGGATTTTAAGGGAATATAAATATTTTAATATTTACATTATAATCTTCTGAAAAGTGTGGAAGAGATATTCCTAGAATGGAAAAAATGGGAATTGATTTTATTTAATCATACAAGTCAAACATCAAGAAACCTACAAGGGACACATAATATTCAATCTAAAGAGATGAGAATAATATTTTTTACTCTTTGCTGGATTAAAAATAAATTTTCATATGAAATTATCTCTATGGTAATTTGGAATTCTTGATAGAATTTTTTGAAGTGTACATAATGTCAAAATTGATGATAGAGACCAACATCTCTGTGGATGACAGAAGACAAATTTGGAGTACCATATAGGACCTAACTAATAACCTCAAAGGTTAATAAATTACAACTAAAAAAATACAAAAGCGGTGGGAGTAGACACCAAGTTGATTTTCATAAATGTTTGGGGAAAGTTAAAAGTGTGGTAAATTAGGATACCTTGCTCATTACTACTGATAAAATAGAAGAGGTTTTATAACACCACTTGGGGGAAGAAGGACCAATAAGGTAATCTACCCACTCTTCAAAGCTATGAGTTATAGGATAATGTTAATTATGTGAATCAAATTTTAACTTTATATTTAATGAATTGAATAGGAAGAATCCTCCTAACAATGGGAGAAAAAGAGGGAATATGTAATCACTACTGTGGAGGTAGACCAAAATAATGATGTGGTGAAAGAAAAAAACATACTACACATTATAATGGTGAATGATATATTTGATTATGGTTCTCTAATTTATTTTATATCTTATATGTTTTCTTTGAATAAAGATTCACCACACCAAACATTGAATATTGGGATATCCATGAAATGATGTTTTTCTACACAAAATGTAATTAAGGTTTACAAATAACTTCCAATCATGATATTTGTGTAGATAGTTATAAAAAATCCATTTCTTATTCCCTTGGGTAAATTTGACCTAATTTTGGGTGTCGACTATGTTGTTTTAAATAACAATTATATCAATTGTATAGAATGAGAAAACATATTTTATATCCATAATCACCCAGTTGTCAACTACCAATAAATTAATGAACAATAACATTATTTAGAAGAGAATTATATAAAATTTTTCTTGATAACCAACAATATGGGGTTCAATAAAAATATTATTAATGATGAAGTCATCATAGAAAAGATCCTAATCAATCATGAATATGATGAAGTATTTACCAATGAATTTCCTTGTCAGTCTTCAAAAAATGATATAGTTTTCCTAATCAAATTTATCATTGGATCATTTTCTACCTCACAGAATACTATAATAGAGATTCCATTAAATTACATGAATTAAAATTAGAGTTTACATGAGATTCTTGATAAGGTTTTCATTAACATTATTACTTTTCAATGGAATGTAATAGTCCTCCTAGTAAATAATTATTGGAGCAATCTACTCTCGCATTGATTATCATGAGCTCAGTAAAATCATGATAAAAAATTACCATTTCACCATATTAATGACATTTTCAATAAAAATAGTGGAGCTCAATTATTCTAAAAAATTGAACACTATTTCGGATGTTGTCAACTCTGGGTAAAAATTCATGATATCTTAAAGAAATCCTTGCAGAAAAGTTATGGACACTATGTATTTATAGTTATTCCATTTTGACTTAACAATTCCCTTGTTACCTACATGGATCTTATTAATAGGGTATTCACATATTACATCAATATATTTATATATTTATTTATAGAAGATATCTGCATATATTCCAAGAGAATTTAATATCGTGAAATATAGTTAATGATGGTGTTGAAGACCCTAAGTAATGAAAGACTATATTTCAAAAACATAAAATCTGAATTATGGAAAAAATATTGTTCTTAGGTCATGTATTCACAAGTGAGAATATATCTATATATCAGTATCAATCTATAACTATTGAGAAATGTTATATACAAACCACTATAACAAAAATATATATATTTCTTTGGTTTTATCGATCTTTTTTTGTTTTTTTGTTTTGAAAATTTTCATATCTTTAAAACCCATTAACCATGTTAACATTGTGAAGAGTCAATTTCTTCCTTATAGTATAATGTGAATAAATATTCAATGGTATTATGGAAAACATGGTCACTTCACCTATGTTTACCTTTCCTTATACTCATGATGCACCTATAAATTAATATGATGTGACATTAAATGGATTGGGATGAATCATTTTTAAAAATTGAAATGCTAAATAATTTTCCCTCATTTAATTTAATGAATCATAAGAAAAAATACCCAAAAACCAATTAAAAATTGTTTATATGATCATTGCATTGAACATTTGGAGACATTAAATTTATTATGAGAACTACAATATATAAAAGGATAATAAGGTAATGAAATACATGTTAAAATAGTATAAGTAAACCAATAACAAAAATATTATTTGAGATAGAGTCAATGATTATGACTTTAAAATAAATTACCGACCCGCAAAAGGTAAATAAGATGCCTAATTATTTGAGTTAAAAATATTATTGTATTTTATCAGTGATTATGATGTAATTAGAATCAATAATCAATGGAATATAATTGATGAGTCATGAATTCCCAAGGGAATAGTATTAATATTTACTTTCCCATGTTTTGGATTAAACCTATATTCATACAAGGATAAGAGAATATCAGAAAGATGATGTCGAACTACAAATGAAGGTAGAAAAAATTTATGGGTTCATACTTGGTTGTTAAGCTTTATATGGATTTGAAACTCAATATCTTCCCCATATATTTGTGAACTTAAGGTGGATTTTTTGGATGATGCACATATATTATCCTTCTTTATCTATCATGAGGGTATAGAGTTTCAATTATATATGTAGAACAAATTACGGTTGGATAACAAGAAGAAGGAAGTCATATAGTCTATATCATGATTCTTGGTATCTTAAAATGTCATGTTAAAGATAAAGAGGCCTTAAAGGAAGTTAAAACCATTATATGCACCTGTATGGAAATGGGGAAAGATCATTATGAATTTATTCATAGGCCCTAGGATGCATAACGTTCACAAGTCAATATGGGTTATATTCTATATACTAATAAAGTTCGTTCATTTATTAACATAAGATAATATTTATTATTGTAGAATATTTCAATGATATATATTTAAGAGGTGGTTGGGATTATTTTTGTACCACTCTCTTTTATATTTGAAAGATATCTACTGTTTAGGTATAGAATTTGAAAAATACATCATCATGTTTTGCGTACTGAGATGAATTTTATAATCTTTTATCACCCTCATAAACATGGTCAGTATAATAGAATAATTATAATTATATATAATATTATAAGATCTTCTTCAATATATTTCCAAGGATTTTTAGATCAATATCTTCCAATGATAGAGTTCTAATATTAAAATAGTTTCTATTCATGAAAAAATGGAACTATATGAGGCTCTATATAAAATTATATAGGATTATAGAATATTAAGATAATAATATGAAAATAAAGATGATATGTTTTTAACTTTTCCACGAAAGGTTTGAGAAGTACTAAACCATTCATTGACATGTGAAATTGTATCAAAACTAAAAAAAGAGATATGTCAAAAAATTATTGAATATATCTTCAATTTTCACGTAGTGATGAGTTATTTTATTGAATATCTCTTTCGAAATATTTCTTGAGATTTGGGATAATGGAAGATGATACCTCAATATATCATTCATTTATATATCCTTTATCTTGTTGGAGTTGTAGCATATCACTTAGTACTACCTCGTGACCTCTTATAAGTGCATGAATTTTTAAATGCATCATTTTAGAGGAAGTACATACTAGATCCATCACATTTACAAAATATAAAAGCTGTGAAACTTGAAGATGAACTATCCTATAAATAATGACCCATCGAGACCATAGATCCAATAGATATGGTGTTACTGAACATGACCACTCATTTGGTAAACGTTATATAGGGAAATCATGATATTTAGGTGGCTCTATGGGAAACTAAAGATGTGATGATAAAATTACCCTAACAACAATCTTCAACATAATGAAATTGTGAGTATGAAATTATTTTAATGGGGAATGAATATAGGACCCCCCCTGTTTCTAATCAAATAAATAATGTGAGTGACGATATCCTACACATGAAAAAGTAAATCTAAATCAATATTTTCCATCATAAAAAAGTGTCAAAATTAACATATATATGTACAGTAATAACAGAATTATTAAATTTATATCTACATATATAAATAATAATGAATAAAATTCACTATAAATAAAAAACAAAATATTCAATGCTATGAAAATAAAAAAATAACTTATTAATCTGAAAATTTATTTTTTATATGATTTATATAATTATTATTAGAAATAATTTTATATATATAATTAATATTCCCAAAAAATTCTTCTAAACACTAATTTTAAGGATATTTTATTATTTTATTTTAAGGTTAAATTAATCATTATTTGGATGTATTATTTTATAAATTGAAATATTTTTTATTTTTCATTGTCATATCAATTAATGATGAATTATAGAAATTACTATAAACAAATGTATTTTTTGGAAAATTAAGAAAATATTGTCTTTAAAAATTCCATGAATTTTATAAAAATACTAATGCAGAATCTATTATTTGAAATTCATGAAACTATTTATAATAAAAAAATGTGTTTTAAAAATATTTGATAAATTTTAGAATTTTTAATTTAATTAAAAAACCCTTATTTGATATTTGAGAATTTAGGTTATATTTTTAAATAAAATAGTTTTGGATACATTGTACAATAATTATTTTAAAATAAAAATATTTAACCATTAAAAATTTATACAAAAATAGATAAATAATTTTTAATCATTACCTTTAAATGATATAAAGGGGTGATTTTATTTTTTGTTTTTTGTTTTAACAGGTAAATTACCTAGTAATGTTTTTTACACTATTGAAATAAAAAATGGTTTAAAAAATGCATAACAATTGAGGGGAAGGGACTAAGATGTTTAAAAAATTGTTTTAGTTGAGTATTGGAAGTGGTTAAAAATCTTACCTCTTCACCAAATCTATTAATTATAAACTTTATAGGAAATTTCTTTATAGTGACTCTCCACTTCTAAAATGTTTTTTCTATTAAAAAATTACACTCATTATAATTTTTAAAAGGGGAACTACGCTCCTAATTATATCTCTTAAAAAATTAAATTATGTTTGTAAAAATAAACCCAGCATTTTACTAGAAACTAATATAGTCCTTAATGAGGAACCTATATAATCAAAACATTATCACTCTTATTTGTAATACCCTATAAAAATAGAGAAAATTTTATAAGTTAGGTATCAATCCTTAACCGATCTTTTTTGTATATTTATTTTTGTACTTTTATCTTTCATAAAATATATTTCAATAATATATAATTGTAACATTAATATAATTATTATAATACTATGATATTATACGAATGATGAAATCATTATACACCCTCACATTTTACTATTAATAAACATAAAAAATGAGAATCATGCGGTATGTGTTTTTCAGACTACCGCTTCAATTTATAAAGGTGTTTTTTCTTTAACATAAAATAATTACTGGTTTCACATTATATTGGATGATTATGTCTGAAATATATCATTGAAATATATGTAAATCATTACTATTTTTCATATTGGATAATATAAATTGTAATGATCGTTATAAAGTAATCCATCTATATTGGTGAATAACCCAAAAGTATTTCATCCCTATTTTCTCTTTCATGAAACACTCATTAAAAATACCACACAATTGTATGATGAAATTACATGTATTAATAATAAATAAACTTTATATAATTAAGGGATTTGAAATGATGATATTTTGGATTAAAAGAAATATTGACACCAATAAAATGACCCTAGTTAAAAACATAAAATATTTTTGACACCTGATGTTGAAAATATATTTGATGAATCTAATTCATAAATATATTTTTTATTAATTTAGGCCACAAATGTACATATATTTTAATAATGTTTTTAAATTGGAAATTATTATATTTATTTTTATGATACAAGAGCTTAAAGTTATACTATATAAATAAAGGGTAATGGTAAGGTATTTGGTAACTCAAATTCTATTCTTTGTGTTATAAAATTTCTTATTGAAATTAATTTTCAATTTTATTAAATTTTTAAATGAAGGATAATTTTATATTATCGAGGATAATGTGTATCTAAAAAAACTCAATTTCCTAAATGTTGTTAAATTTTTCTTTCTTTAAAAAAAGATAATATTTTAAAGAAGCTTCATAACCATGACTACTATAGTGATAAAAAACAATGTTTTCAAAAGAATATTTACATTCCTAATTTTCATTATCATAAAATGATATATCTATAATGGACATATATTAAAATTTTCACCTTATATATCCTTTATTCATGAGGTTATTGTTTGGTGATCATGTTTTTAGTGTTAATTATATTTTAGTTCCTGATGATGTTTGGATGTTTTATAAAACCCGTATTATTTCAATCGGTTCATTATAAAATATTTATGATTAAAATTTTATATTTTATGAAAACCATATTTTTCCAAGGGTTCTTTTGAAAATTGAATGATTTTAATTTTGATGTTCTATGAATCCCATTTCATTTCAATTGGTTTTTTAAAATAGTACTCATAAATTTCATGTAACCCATAATCTTTCTATAGATTATTTTATTACATGATGATTGTTTTAAATAGGTATGAAAATGTGTGCATTATGAGATGGATGGTCCCCAAATCACCCTTTGATGCATATAGTATGGGATTATATATCTTCATATAGATATTCTATTTTAATAGGTTAGAAAGTGGTGAGGTTAAAAAGGGTGAGTGTGATAGTATTTAATTCCACTCCTAATGATTGTGGAAAGGTTATCTAGCAGATAATTTATTAAATGGTGAGTGGAATGGAATTTAGTTATACCCATAGTTCTATGAGTAAATGGGTTGTAAAATATATAGGTTCACAGATATTGGAAATCATATTATTATGAATGTGACACATTATTTACTAGCTTCTATGTCTCATGGTATATGCTTCTTGTGTAATTTACTAATGCAGGGGTAAAAGTGTTGTAATTTGAGATTACATGCATGTATTACATGATTGGGTTTACACTTATGGAATTTTTTCTTTTAAATATATTGTATACATCATTATTCAAATGATTTTATTCTAACCATTACACCTTGTATTATTTAATCCATTACTAAGAAATTTATCTCACCACTTATTATATTTTCCCATACCTTAGATTTGAAGATGACTATGTCACATGGAATGGGTAAGAGTAGATTTAATTTTGTAGAGAAATGTTTATAATATGTAAAATAGTTTTACTAAAACTCAAGTGTCTGATATACTAACCATCTAGGTACTTAGGTTTTTTGAATATTGGTGGGATGTATTATTTAAATCATGGTATCAATGTGTTTATTATGTTTTTTTAATATTGAGTTGTTTCAAAAATTATATCCAAAAGAATATTATTTCCCTCCATATACATGGAGTAAAAACGGATTTCATCAATGAAAACAACCACAAAAGGGTACATATATGGATGAAAATTGTAATTTATTAGATCAATGATTACCTTTGGTGCATTATTTATCCTAATAGACATAATGAGGTACTTATAAAGACAATCCCAACATTAAATTCTAGTATTAAGAACATTCGAAAGTTATGTTATGGGTTAGTTAAAATCAACCTATAAATCTATAATATTGAAAAATTATTAGCATTTGAGATTTACCAAAAAATAATTTATGCATAGTAGTATATATAGTTACTTAATAGTATTATATTCTAGCCTCTAAAAATGAAACTATAGTGTCAATGTAACATCCACCTTCCTAGAGAAATATTTTTTCTACCAAGTATTAGTTAGATCATATACTTGATTCCAATGTTAGGAGGTAATCTATAGAATTCATTATGAATGATATTTTTTTAATTGATTAACTATATGTGTGAAATATTTATAATGAGTCTCCCCATCATCTATTATGAGACTCAAATCTTTAGTAGTGCTCTCACATAGGCAACAAATGCCCATTTCAGAATATTTTACAAAGACATTCCACTCCCCCGCATACATGAATATGAAACCCTCAAGTTATGTAAAAGAGAAATTATAGTGATAATAATCAATTTAATCTTGATAATAAATTCATTACATTCAAATATTTTTAATAAACCCGCCAAGTTACATCCTGATAAGGTACAAGAGGAAATGGAAGTAGCTGATGACCAGAGCATAAAAAACATCTCTAAATTATATCTATCTGATTAACTAATGTTGTATTAATCAGTAATGAACTATATAGACACTCAACATCAATCCAAATCCTCTAATGAAAGAAGAATGTAAAAAATGAGTATGAGGATCTGGTGTCAAAATAGGTAGATTTGAAAGTATATGCAATCAAAATCATACAATGAATGGGAAATGGACTAGTATCATGCTATGATATGATATGATTTATCTTATACAATGGACACACCCTATGGCGCTATATTGTATCTAGAATACCCTATATCTGACACCTTATAGAATATTCTACCATTTTACATTAGAATATTAACTACCACTATGGCCCATGAAATCAGTATAAGACAAAATAGCTAAATTTTGCGTCATGGTAGTCACCTTGATGCCAAAACCATGATCTAGTTAAGAGCCTATATCACTTTAAGCCTATTGAGCTATAAAAACATTGAACACATGTCTCATATTCTCCAAAAAATGGAACTCTATAGGAGTTCTCATTCACTAGGATATCATGTTTCCCACATGAATACACCAATTACACTACAAATCCCTACTCCATCCTCAAGGAAGAGAAGTGTAATTGGAAAACCAATACATACATTTACCACCCAGATAAAAAACATCTGATAAATGATTCCAACTTTAACAATATCCCCCAAAAATACAATGTGTTCATTATGAGGATATTACCCTGTTATTAAAATTCTCATTAATATTATTTTCACTAATAATTTCGTGATTCATAATATCAAAGATGGAGGTTACTTAAAAAATGGTCACCTAAACCTTAGTCTAAAAGAGAAGGGAGACTTAGATGTACCTGGCTCTTGTGTCATCTTCACCAACTAAAGTTATATAAAATATTGGATAATTTATATTTCATGAATCATAATCCACAAATGCAATGTTCCCCTCTAAATTCATAAACACATGGGCCCTATATGAACCTAGGATCTCTAGGAAGATGTTGTTAAAGAAGAGGATCTATAAATCGTTCAAGATCAACCCAACTTGTTGTGTCCCAATGATAATGATTTCTTACCATGGTTTCAACCCCCACAAGAAATATAGATGAAAAATTTCACCCTATTCTCCTCTAGGGCCTCTAAATCATCAAAATCGACTTACTAGAATTCAACCATATATCATTTACATCTGAAAACCCCCCACTAATAAAAAGTGGAGTGTTCTAACAATCGAAATCACTGATTGGAACTAAAATATTTGGATTAATCTAAGGTGTACCACTATTCAAATCTTGCACTATATACAGAAGTCCCTCACAGATCTGATAATCTACCCCAATGTCAGGAGCTACGAGAGGTTCTAGTCCATCTAATTTTAGAAACATGATCTCCTTAACACTCTTAGTTAGGGACCTTAACTCAACATGGTGGAAAACTCTATAAGGACAAAATAATTTCTCAGAATGGTATATATAACTATAATTTATCAGTTCTCCTTATAAAATGAGGAAGTCAAAAAAAAAATAATTTCATGAAATACACCTGATCTTTCAATAAAATATTTCTTTAATGAATTTTATAATAAAATTATCTCATTCTTTTTCATGGTGGCACACACATATGATTTTAGTAAAATTTCATCAATTTAATCTTCACATATTAATTCTAGTGGTACGGATAAATATAGTTCCATTCATAATCTATAAGGTAAAACCATATATGTTTCTTTATATTTCATTATTTTTCTAAAACCTATCTTTAAAATTCCATTGATATAAGATTTTATGTCAAGGAATCATCCATAAAATTGGATATTTAATATTCCACCATATCCATATACAGAAAGTTATTTTTTAATACAGTGTAAAAAACTATTTTTTTCATCCCTATTATCCAATAAGTATATGTAAATGCATATATATCTATTATGAAACAATAAGCAGCACAAAAAATAGGTAAACCTACATGTCTCACATCATACGTGTATGCACCCATGCTCTCTTGTCATACCAGCCTAAGAGAGGGAATCCCAAGAATAAATCCTAGTAAAAAGGGAGTATACTAAACCTGGTGAAAATATATCAAATATAAAAATGAATGAAATAAAAATAACTGTATAACTAGAACATACATTTTTCTTCATATGTGGTTTAGATACTCTAATGAATAAGCTCATTAAAAACACCAATATGTTCCAAGTATCCTGTCTACCGACATAAATTGTAAAAAAACAAATGATGTGAAAATATAACTTTGTTACACCCCACCACACCGAATTGATAATTAGTTCATGGAAAATTAGAATGTTGTAATCCTCAAACACACAAACAAGCATTCTAATGGATTTCGAGTAGTGGTGTGTGACTGATAAGATTCCATTGCAAATACTATACATCATGGTCATAGAGTAATAATAAATATAAAGAAAGGATATATAATACATCATATAAAAACCTAGCATAAAATTATTACAATATCCAAGACCAGATTATAACCCACATATTATCTTAAAATAATACTATAATATTTATAAATTAAAACATTCCATAAATCATATAAATAAAGTAAAAAAATTGAAAAAATGGGTAAAAAAATTACGACTCTCTATAAAAACCATTAATTATCATAATAAAATACCCATCTCAATCTAAGATAAAAATAATGCATCATACATATGGTGTTTTCCCTTGTCCATATCCATATCTATATGAATTTCCTTGGTATCAAATGAAAGCCTAGACATAGTGTGAGTATGAATCATCTAGTTAAACCAATGACACACATAATCAATACTATTTGAAACAATAAGTGTAAGAAATATATGAATTCATAGAAAATATATGTAATTGGAAGAACAACACATAAATTAACATCCAAACATGGGAATAGTGGTGACAATAGTGGTTAGACCCACCCACCGTGGTAGGTCTGGGATGTCTCTGAACATATTTTGAAGACTATACTAGCCCAATCCACTAAACAAAAAAGGTAATATACTTGAAACTTGTGAAAACCCGATCCCAAGGGTAACGTACACATCCATAATCACAATAAAAATCATGTTGGCCATGTTAACCAATTGTTTAACCCTTATTTAGAACAACTACCGGGGGTTGTGTGCACTAAAATATTATTCGCAATTTCCCACATCCACTAGAGGGAGGTTTTCATCCTTCTTTGAAATGTCAGTTATATTAGTTTAACAATATAAAATAATTATAAAAAGGTCAATGTTTTTAATAGAATACCAATTTATGTATTAATTTCAACTCTTATTTTCAAATAATAGTCACAACGTCATCTTTGTATACTTGAGAATGAAAATAACAAGGGTTATTCTAATTATACATGTTCATTCTCAAAACTATCTAACACATCACTAAAGTGAGAATGGTTTAAAAATAATTTATTGAAATAAGAATTTTTGAAATTTAAATATCTCTATTAATTTACCAAAATTAAACTAAAACCCAACCCAAATTCCCAATTTCGTGGGAATACTAAAAAATACACAGGCTTAACAAAGCATTACCATCTTCTTCCACTTTATTTCTTACAAATGAAAACGTTTTCAAAGTTTATATATCATTTTAAGCTAATTTATTAATATATTTAGGCGAAATTATGTTCATATTCAACAAATAGTTAATGGGAATTCACATTTTTATTATATAACAATAGCATGAATATGGGATAATACTTACGGACCACCAACATTAACCCTAGGAAGGTTCACTTTCCAGATATTTCACAATAATTCACCTTAGAATTTAATATATTGAGGTTTCATAGAAACACCCTAAATATTGAAATAAACTGTTAAATCTAGTGGAACAAAACCCAAAATTGAAAGAGAGTGGGAAATGATAGTTGAATAAGGATACACATGCCTCATGGAGTTTATCTTTGAAATAGATAATCAAAACACAATGTGTTCAAGGATAATATCTATAAAATAATATGTGGAGGATATTTACTCCAATTTAAGGCCTCTATTAATTTTAAGGGTGATATCTGAGTGAGTAGCGTTAGTGAAGAAGGGATGAAGAGACCAAAATAGGTCAAAAATGGTTAGAACCCACAGGATTGATGGTAGGTCTCAATGGACTATTGGTGGGATTCATGTAGCTATAAAAGACTAAATAAAGGCCACTAGATATCTAGTGTCACTTTAACTTCTTTTTTGCATGTGTTAGCCTCAACCTAATCCTCTCTAACACCTCCAAGACCCCCAAACCACTATATATATCACTTTTAGTACAAGAGCTTCCAGTTTGAACATAATTTAATAGAATTCATACCTCATCTTAAGGTTAGGCTGTACAACCTAAAAAAATAAATAACAAAAATATTATTATCCATATAAAACCCACCACCACTATTACTATTATTATTGTTATTATTTTTATAATTTTTTTCTAAAATTATGTTTATAATTTAACATTTTAGTTAGTTAATTTAATAATATCATTCTTTTTTCGATGTTCATGAACTATATTTTATCTAATATTTGAAGAAAAAAATGATGATTATGAACATTTAATTGCTTATTTCATGGAAATATAAAATAAAAATTCTTTAAATAGTTATTTTATTATATAGTTTGGAAATTATTTATTTTTAGAAAATTATTCTATTGAAGGGTAAATCATCATTTAATATTAAATTTTATTAATAAGATTGATATTTGATTAATTTTACATTGTCAAATACTAAAAACCTCAATATACCATGTTGAAGATGTTCACATAATGTGATCGAGTCAAATTGGGAAATTGGTTTTTAATATTTGATTAGAATTTGTTGGTAAAAAATAGTTACTAATGGGTTTTATATGTTGATGGAAAAATATTCTTATATATTGGTTATGTAAAATCCATAGTATTATCCATTTTATTGAAATTGATTACATTAAAATCTTTAAATTAATTAAGTTAGAGGAGTTTTAGACATCTTCTTGAATATTTAAGCAAATATTTATAGAAGGTAAAAATCATCCATATTGAAATTATGAATCAAAAAATTGTTTTTGATGGTGCAGTGATATATAACGATATATATATATATATGAATTATATTATAATTTATTTGAAGTAAAAGAATAAGGTTTAACAGAGTGCCCTAATAGCAAGGTTTTCCAATATAAAATTAAGGAAATATCTAATCATGGTTCATTATATTGGAACGTTGTAAAACACATATGGGAGAAATGGTGTATAATCTAATATTACCACATTTAATTTACTTTTTATCAAAAAAGACTTTGAAAATATATTCAGATAATATAAATATGGAAAAATATATTGTGAAAAAATAATTAATTTATATTGAACTTTATAATTGAGGATTAGTATATTTCTTTAGTTGACCAAAATATACTTAATCTAAATCTTATATGGAATTTTATTTTTAGTTTTGTTTTTCATTAGGGGAATATTATAATGTTTTAATTATTAATGTTGTGGTTTTATTGATTAAATAGTGCTCTGAAGAGATCAGGGGGGATAATTAGGTTCAAGATAATTATAAACATTGAAATAGTATGTAGAAATTCTATAAAGGATAGATTTTTCCCATCAAAAATCACTTCAATTAATGGTAGTATTCCCTAAAGAGTCTAGGGTAAAATAGACTTATATTTGAGGGTTAAAAGGATCCTAGTAAACCGATTCCCTTTTTTAGATTTAATTTATTTTACTACTTATTGAAATTAAAATATAAAACTCATTGAATTAATTTCATGATCTTGTAATAGAAGATCAATGTATGCGCTCTCATTCAATTTTCCTTCTATTTACTATATCACCTATATATTGCTTAAATTTTTACTACATTTGAGGTAGTGAAATGTAAATGGAAGTTCTAACCTTTTTTGACCAATTTTCCTTTTGTACATTTCCCATTCATCACTATATAATGCTAATTCACTAAATATTTGGGTTTTATTTTATATTTTTAATTTAAGGTAAAGAATAAAAATTAAATTATTATTTATGAATGGTATTTTTATATATTATATATGGAGGAGGCATCATCTATATTCATATGATTTACATTCAATTTCTTGAATGGTGTGATGGGTAGTGTGGGTATGTCATTGTTTGTGGTGATGTTCACAGTTGATAGAGTATGAACACTGAGTTGGGAGTGGGGAGGTGGTTGAATCATTCTTCCCTCTTTTTCCATGTTTTACATTTTATTTTAATTATCTCCAATTTAGACATGAACCTATATCTTTTTTATGAACCAAAAATAAGTTAAAAATCCCAACATTCACCCCCACATAAAATAAAAATTATAAAATGTATAATAGAACATATATATTTTTATAGGTTTCTGTCCCAATGTGGTTGATGATACACTGTTGATATTATTGTTATATTGTGTTCCATATTTATATATGGAATCAGGATTTATTATAAATACAATTATATATCTGGATAACCATGTATACTATTAAATATATTGGATAGATATCTCCTAGAAATCCAATCCCTCATTTCGATGAGATCTTTATACTTCCTTTATATGGTTTGATCCATCACTCAAAAATCTCATGTAATCTTTTAAAGAATTTATTATACTGGAAACCATATTTTTATTAATATATAATTCTAAAAACCCATAATCATGTTATCAAATAGTTCCACATTATAGTTCATTATAGATAACATAATGTTTTTCACCTCAATCATCATTAGTAATTCTTACTAATTTTTTAAAATATTGGGATATCATAGATTATGTTTAATGTCCTCGACCTCTCTAGTCTATTACGTTACTAGAATATAGTGTTTGACGTTCTTGGGTGGTCAAGGTGACTTATCCCCAATACTTTTCAAAATTTCCAATTCTGTGAACAATTCCACCGGTGAACAGTTCCAACGGTAGACCGCTGTTATTACTCCAATGACGGCCTCTTTTCCTTTTCCAAATTTTGAGTTCATGAACAATGTTTACAGAAATCTGAAGTTCCAATTTTAGAATATTTGTTTCCAAATTATGACTTCATGAACAGTGTTTCCAAAACGGTGAGGTTCCAACGGTAGCCTCTTTACTTTGATAAATTTTGAGTTCATGAATAGTGATTCCAGAATGGTGAGGTTCCAACGGTGGCCTCTTTCCTTTGCCATATTTTGTGTTCATTAACAGTGTTTCCAGAATGGTGAGGTTCCAATAGTAGCCTCTTTTCTTTGCCAGATTTTGAGTTTATGAACAGTGTTTCCAGAATGGTGAGGTTTTAATGGTAGCTGTAGAGACCCGAAGGTTATCGTACATGGACATTACATTACTTTTGCGGAATACTTAGTACATAACAAAAACACACACACAAGGATCGTAATAGTTTAGTGTCTTTGGAAACTCGGAACGTAATCTTCTAATCGTGGTGAAAGATCTTCAATATCTCCCATAAAGATCTTCCCTTTTTTTTTACCTATAAACCTTTCTTTATATCCTGGGGAAAAGAAAACATAAAAGGGTGAGCTCAAATGCTCAGTAAGGGTAAACAAAAGAAATATCAATCACATCATATACAAAAGAACATAGCTTTTTTGGAAATCTTAACCTGCAAAAGAGCTCATAATATCATAACATGGGATAAATCATAGAAGTGAAAATGAGATCCCCATAATCATAACATAAAACTTGAAACTTTGTGGCATGCACACATAATCATGGAAAATCATTTCTTGTTAGTCATGACTCATTGCCAAGACTATCTTAGTGGACAAAGTCCCTTTCTGAACCGAGTTCACTCCTCGTTTCAGTCCTGTATCACTGAACCGAAATAACCTTCCGTTCCAGCCATGTCTATCTCATGAGATATAAAATCATTACCCAATGCATTGGAGGGAGATATAGGTCCCACCCATCTTATAATGAATCCTTTCTTATGTGTGCCACATAATCATAAAACATACATCATCGCATAACACATATAACAAAAATGGGATTCTTGAAACATCATGACATCATAAATCAATTCATATATGATAAAGGAATTCATAAACATAATTCCATCACAACATAGTCAAACCAATGTAAAAATAGGGATAGAAACAGAACCCTTTATTATCTTAGATGGAAAATAATTTTGATAAAACACTTGAATTGAATTCTTGAGGAAAATATCCTTTCTTCTTCAAAATCAATTTCTTTTCACAAAACATCATTCAATTTTAAAAGAAAGAGATTTTATTGAAAATAGTCATGAAATCTTTTAGAGGAAGCTTCATTAAAATAAGGCTTTATAAAACAGTAGAAATCCGTTCGTGCCGTATAAGTTAAAAAAAACATTCTTCGTACTTTTGTCGGAAAAGTCAAAAAGTACCTCGTACGAAAAACGACAAAAGATTCCTTTCATACGTATTACTAAAAACTCACCGAAGGGTAAAAATGGATTTAAACAATTTTAGGTTGATGGAAATAATATTACATATTGATAAAACATGGATGTGGATGATAAAATACACCCCAGTAAATACTTACGAATAAACAATCTCGGATAAAAATGAGATTGTGATATTTCCCTTACCTTAGGTCCGACTTGCTTTGTAAGTGTCCGAACCTCCTGTATAATGATTTAAATCATGTTATTGACTTATTAAAGAATCATATTCATTGTTATGATATCATATATGGTTCACTTATGACATTATATTACCCGTTCTTTTGTAAATTCCATGTTAAAGAAGCGTTTTGGGTAAAATCGTTTCATTTATCGTAGGTGTTTTGACTTGTTGTTCTTGACATAATTATTACTTATATCATGATTTACTTACTTCCAGAATATAAAATATGATTTATATATCATATATATTCAGTATATATATATATATAATAGGTAGATAAATAAAATGAAAAACACCGTTCATGGAGACGGTAGTCCGTACGTACGCATGAACGCTGTTTTCCTTTCCTTATTGTCTTGAAATGGAAGTAAGTAGATGACATACATATGTATATATATACATAAATCCAGTAGCTTTATAATGTCATATATTTCATTATTATTTCTTATATATACATTATAATCATTCTTAAATGGTTAACATGGAGAATGAATCTCATCGCGTCGTGGAGACGGTATTCCGTACGTACGCACGAGCGATGATATCATTTCTATAAATATTGAATTGAATTGGAGTGGATTATACAATATATCAGAATCAATATGATGTTGTAATAACTATGTATAGTTATTCTTTACACCATTATACCCATCCATGTAAGGTGGTGGTGGAAAATAGATTACACCACGGCGTGGAGACGGTATTCCGTACGTACGCACGCGTGGTGATTTCTTTTTCCGTAGGATGGATAGATGGTGAAATAGGGTTGTTTCATACTTATAATAACATATCAGTATATGATTGATACTGATGTTATTACTTCATAATGAAACAACCTAAGAAGAAGAAGTGGAAGAAGAAATAAAGATGAAAGAATTGGTAACGGTAATTACCTCTTCTTTGAAGTGCCTCTTTGAGACCTCCTCTTAGGGCACTAAAATTGGACTTTGAGGAAGACCAGAACCTCTAGGATGTTGCTAGGGAAGTGGAGAGGAGAAATTGGCAGGGGTTGGCCGAGCTTGAGTGCTCAAATTGGTGTGAGGAGGAGGGGGAGGAGGTGTCCTTTTATAGGGGAGGAGAGGGGCACCTTAGGAATATCTCAAACTATTATTTTATATTAAAGTCAAAATCGGTTTATAATGGTTCCAAAGGGTCTTATTTCGAAGCTAAAGTGGGGATGGGTCGAAATCCTATCAACCAATAAGATTTAGACAAGTTTAGGTTCTTATTTTAACCTTATCAATTAGATTTAACTCTAAGTTAAATAATTTAACTTTTACCGTGTCTTTTTGTTTTCTTTCACTATATGGTTAATACACTTACTATAACATGCCAAACGAACCCCAAATTGTATATTATTAATACATATATCCTTATCTAAGTCATTTGGCCGAACCTTAGATTTTTAGGAATAAGATAACAATTAATAATATAATATTTGATTTAAAAACTCTTTTGTGTCAATTTTGACACTATTTGATATATGATTTTTTTGAAAGTCATAACAGAATTATATGTTCGAACCAAGTTGATTAAATCAACAATAATATATCATAGTAACCTAGAAAATTAGTGGAATTCATAAAAAGTCTTAAATTACATTTATTTTGGTATTTATATTATCAATTATGTCAATATTTCATAAATAAGATAATTACTGCATCATCTTTGTGTCATAAATAAATTATATTATTTGATGTCTAAAAATTACAAATAAAATACCATCATGTAGGAAATCTTTTTAGCTTTCTAATGAATATTTATAGTCGAATTTATCTTATGTATAACCCCATATTAAAAATGATTTACGTATTAAACTTTGATTTTAACTATTTTAACCCTTCTTTAAATAAATTAATAATAAATGTCCTAATCTAATCCAAGTGGGCCTAAATGGTCATATTTTATTCCTAAGTTTGTTTTTGGTCGAATTACACTTGTCCAATAGAATTAGGACATGTGTTAGGGTAATATTAATATCATATTTACCCTTAGTTACCCTATTTACTATTTACCGTGGTAAAAAAAGTAAAAAGTTACTATTCACCAAAAAATTATTTTCATCTCATTGAATCACATTTTAGTCCTTGATATTAACCGTGTCTCTCGGATTTTCGAAATTCCATTCACAGAAGCGGTAAAATTAAGTTTTATGCAAAATTCAGTTTTTAACCTACCACTTAGTAGTTTCACTATTCATCAAAAATTGATGTTTTTCAGAACAATGCCAAAATTTCATCCCAAGCTATATTTCATATTCCGAATTCAAAAATGAAGTCTATTTTACCAAATTCATAACATATTAATTAATTTTATAATTAAATCCCGATGTTAAAACAAATAGCGTGTTTTTAAGAAACAATATCTATCAAAAGATTGACACTTGTTTATGTCTAGTTTAAATGTGAAACTACATCCAATGACCAACATTGTATTAAATTGTAAAAATATATTCTAAATATACTTTAAAACCACTCAAATTAATGATTTATCACTATTAATTATTTCGATTAAAAAAGTTGTTTTTAATTATAATTTAGTAATTTTCACTATTCATCAGAATATGAAAGTTATCCGAAAAGTACCAAAAATTCACCTTAGGCTAAATTCGATACTCCGAATCCAAAAATAAAGTTCATTTTGAAAAATAAGATTTACTGGATTTCAAAAAGTGGTTATTACTATTCATAACGGCTAGTTTTAATAATATTTTTATAGCATATCGTTGTTTAGTGAAACTCGGTATTGCGTACTACACACGCTATCGAGGAAGGTCGTGATTGCGTGTAATGCAAGTCAAGTCAAGGATGTGTGTTGTGCATGCTCCTTTTGGTGTAGCGTACAACACAAGACATTAATAAAATTAAAAAGAATATTTTTTTATAAAATCTTGGGCTGTTACATTCTACCCCCCTTAAAATGAATTTCGCCCTCGAAATTCGTCGGGGTTATAAATGGTTTACTATTTGAAAGTTTCTTTAATAGAAACCCACATCGTAAAAGGGAATACCAAAACTTGGCTTCAAAAACTAAAGTATGAAATGTAACGACTACCCAAATAAACTAATCACTGGGTTTCCACATAGGTGAAAATATGGATATGGAAGAGAAATCTAACCATCATGTTCTGATGGAGAGTGGTAGAGAACATGGCTATGGAAAATCCAGTAATCACAAATCCATAAATTTGTGACGATCTAAGGTACCATCTGATTCATCAGGTATAAGATCACTAGGACAACATTTTTGGTTTTCAAGATCATTTCCCTAAAGTTGAAAATTTGAATTAGAATAAATACTTACTTTATTTTGATACAATATCACTGTTGTTCGTGCCTTGAACAATTTCCACTTCATCTCTTAAATAAATGAAGTTGAATTTGTTATTCGTGAAGTGTTAGCAGATCATGTGATAGAATGACGGGTCATTCCATCTGTCTCAAACAAAAGGTAAGAAAAAGTTATTAAATATACATAAGTCATTCTATAGTGAGATTAATCATATATAGTTCTTAAAATGGACTTATACTTCATATATCATACTGCTTAATATAATAAAACGAGTTTCTACTAAACAGGGACTTCCTGTAGGCCAGTGGTAGGTGATAAAGGCCAGTCGCACTTTGGTTGTGGGTTCGATACCTACAGCCTTGTCCGAAGCGATGGGTTGTCGCCCGTCCTGCAGGTTGTCCTTTTTCTAAAACTACGTTACTATAACATCCCATCAATAATATCGAAAATCTTCTATCCTTAAACAATACTAACTTATGTCCAACATAATCCAGTCTAATCTTTAGGCTTATACATAATACTGCAGTCCACTCTCATAATATAGTGACATCGATTACCAGAGATTTAATACTGTCGTTGATCCCCACATATCATAAGATATGTCTTGTTGGTCACATTCCAAACATTCAAAGTCCTTAATCGTGTATTCTCTTGAATACCTTAGTGAAAACATGAGTGCAGTTAAAAGTTAACACTTTCCACATACCAAAATCCTCAAAATTCTATATACTCAAACCATGATATCACTTAGTCCTTATATCAATCATGAGCTCATGAATACTATTAAACATTTCATTTTCTCGTCTTCATTATGCGCATATCATCTTATTTCCAAAAAAATATCTCAATCACTTTGAATACCACATCAATAAATATTGCAATACTCAATGATAGAACATTATCCCATTACATAAACACTTAATCATTCCACCACATCGTTGTCATATTCAACATTGCCAATAGTGATCGCATGTGATTTCCTTTTGTCCTTTGCCTTCAGTGGTTGCTCATGTTGATCATCACTAACCCTTGGATTAGGGCAATTATTAGCATAATGCCCCATTTCCTTGCACTTGAAGCATTGAAGTGTTGGCGGTGCGTTCTCTGCAGTGTTTGCTTTATTCACATCATTAGAAACCCTTTTTCCATTACTTCGACACTCAGCTGCTCGATGACCTTCTTTTCCACACTTAAAACATTTTCTAGTCCCTTTAAGACAATCTCCACCATGCTTCTTTCCACACTTTGTGCATAAGGAAACATTCATCTTCTTTTCACCATTATTCTGAGATTTCTCCTTGAACTCCATCTTTCGTTTCTTGTCAAAACCATGAGATGGATATGTAACACCAACTTCCATTTCTACCTTGATAGCACAACGCACAATTTCTTCATAGCTACTGAAGTCTCTTATAGCTAATGCCCTTCGAAGACTTGGTTTTAAGCCACTGAAAAATCGATCAACTTTACTTTCAGGTTGGATGATAATTCCAGAAGCATACCTTGCAAGTCTTGTAAAATTTGCTTCATAGGTACCAACAGATTCATCGTCCCTTTGCTTCAGTTCAAGAAACTCTTTCTCCATCTTTGTTCGAAGAATACGAGGGAAGTACTTACTGAAAAACAAGTTCTTGAACTCGTCCCATTCCATGGACTCAATTTCATCTCTTGGCCTCGTATTCCTGATAAGATTCCACCATTGATCAGCTTCACCTTCCAAACGATATACTGCTAAGATGACTTTATCATGATCAGAACATTGAAGAACTGAAAATATCTTTTCAGTAGTACTGATCCATTGTTCAGCCACAAGTGGATCAGAAGACCCACTGAAAGAAGGTGGACGTTGCCTCATGAAGGACTCAATAGAATATTGTTCCCTTCTCTGCTCATTTGGAAGTCCAGAATGATTCATAGCTTGTGTAAGTATAGCAATAAGATTTTGCACTCCATCTCCCATAACATTTGTTTGTTCAGGAGGGCAATCATTGCATTGTCCATTGCATTGATCAACACGGTTCCTTCGGGTTCCAGCCATCGTCTAAAACCCAAAAAGAATAGTGTGAGAGGCAAAAATCATGCTAGGGAAAACAA
This sequence comes from Viscum album, assembly GCA_963277665.1. NCBI lineage: Eukaryota > Viridiplantae > Streptophyta > Magnoliopsida > Santalales > Viscaceae > Viscum > Viscum album. Next base: position 108,924,927 of record OY728149.1, read on the forward strand.
CATAATAAAGGGGAAGTACCTTCAATATCCAACATCTTAGGTTTAATTATATGATCGTTAGCGTAATTCTATTACTATAACCTATACGTATACTTATCCCTAGGGACATCCCTAGACATACCTTAGAAATATCTCTAGGGATCTCACTAACGTTTTCGCATCCTAGTTTCCAAAGGTTGACTAAACCTTTCCTCTGATACCAACTGTAGAGACCCGAAGCTTATCGTACATGGACATTACATTACTTTTGCGGAATACTTAGTACATAACAAAAACACACACACAAGGATCGTAATAGTTTAGTGTCTTTGGAAACTCGGAACGTAATCTTCTAATCGTGGTGAAAGATCTTCAATATCTCCCATAAAGATCTTCCCTTTTTTTTACCTATAAACCTTTCTTTATATCCTGGGGAAAAGAAAACATAAAAGGGTGAGCTCAAATGCTCAGTAAGGGTAAACAAAAGAAATATCAATCACATCATATACAAAAGAACATAGCTTTTTTGGAAATCTTAACCTGCAAAAGAGCTCATAATATCATAACATGGGATAAATCATAGAAGTGAAAATGAGATCCCCATAATCATAACATAAAACTTGAAACTTTGTGGCATGCACACATAATCATGGAAAATCATTTCTTGTTAGTCATGACTCATTGCCAAGACTATCTTAGTGGACAAAGTCCCTTTCTGAACCGAGTTCACTCCTCGTTTCAGTCCTGTATCACTGAACCGAAATAACCTTCCGTTCCAGCCATGTCTATCTCATGAGATATAAAATCATTACCCAATGCATTGGAGGGAGATATAGGTCCCACCCATCTTATAATGAATCCTTTCTTATGTGTGCCACATAATCATAAAACATACATCATCGCATAACACATATAACAAAAATGGGATTCTTGAAACATCATGACATTATAAATCAATTCATATATGATAAAGGAATTCATAAACATAATTCCATCACAACATAGTCAAACCAATGTAAAAATAGGGATAGAAACAGAACCCTTTATTATCTTAGATGGAAAATAATTTTGATAAAACACTTGAATTGAATTCTTGAGGAAAATATCCTTTCTTCTTCAAAATCAATTTCTTTTCACAAAACATCATTCAATTTTAAAAGAAAGAGATTTTATTGAAAATAGTCATGAAATCTTTTAGAGGAAGCTTCATTAAAATAAGGCTTTATAAAACAGTAGAAATCCGTTCGTGCCGTATAAGTTAAAAAAAACATTCTTCGTACTTTTGTCGGAAAAGTCAAAAAGTACCTCGTACGAAAAACGACAAAAGATTCCTTTCATACGTATTACTAAAAACTCACCGAAGGGTAAAAATGGATTTAAACAATTTTAGGTGGATGGAAATAATATTACATATTGATAAAACATGGATGTGGATGATAAAATACACCCCAGTAAATACTTACGAATAAACAATCTCGGATAAAAATGAGATTGTGATATTTCCCTTACCTTAGGTCCGACTTGCTTTGTAAGTGTCCGAACCTCCTGTATAATGATTTAAATCATGTTATTGACTTATTAAAGAATCATATTCATTGTTATGATATCATATATGGTTCACTTATGACATTATATTACCCGTTCTTTTGTAAATTCCATGTTAAAGAAGCGTTTTGGGTAAAATCGTTTCATTTATCGTAGGTGTTTTGACTTGTTGTTCTTGACATAATTATTACTTATATCATGATTTACTTACTTCCAGAATATAAAATATGATTTATATATCATATATATTCAGTATATATATATATATAATAGGTAGATAAATAAAATGAAAAACACCGTTCATGGAGACGGTAGTCCGTACGTACGCATGAACGCTGTTTTCCTTTCCTTATTGTCTTGAAATGGAAGTAAGTAGATGACATACATATGTATATATATACATAAATACAGTAGCTTTATAATGTCATATATTTCATTATTATTTCTTATATATACATTATAATCATTCTTAAATGGTTAACATGGAGAATGAATCTCATCGCGTCGTGGAGACGGTATTCCGTACGTACGCACGAGCGATGATATCATTTCTATAAATATTGAATTGAATTGGAGTGGATTATACAATATATCAGAATCAATATGATGTTGTAATAACTATGTATAGTTATTCTTTACACCATTATACCCATCCATGTAAGGTGGTGGTGGAAAATAGATTACACCACGGCGTGGAGACGGTATTCCGTACGTACGCACGCGTGGTGATTTCTTTTTCCGTAGGATGGATAGATGGTGAAATAGGGTTGTTTCTTACTTATAATAACATATCAGTATATGAGTGATACTTATGTTATTACTTCATAATGAAACAACCTAAGAAGAAGAAGTGGAAGAAGAAATAAAGATGAAAGAATTGGTAACGGTAATTACCTCTTCTTTGAAGTGCCTCTTTGAGACCTCCTCTTAGGGCACTAAAATTGGACTTTGAGGAAGACCAGAACCTCTAGGATGTTGCTAGGGAAGTGGAGAGGAGAAATTGGCAGGGGTTGGCCGAGCTTGAGTGCTCAAATTGGTGTGAGGAGGAGGGGGAGGAGGTGTCCTTTTATAGGGGAGGAGAGGGGCACCTTAGGAATATCTCAAACTATTATTTTATATTAAAGTCAAAATCGGTTTATAATGGTTCCAAAGGGTCTTATTTCGAAGCTAAAGTGGGGATGGGTCGAAATCCTATCAACCAATAAGATTTAGACAAGTTTAGGTTCTTATTTTAACCTTATCAATTAGATTTAACTCTAAGTTAAATAATTTAACTTTTACCGTGTCTTTTTTTTTTCTTTCACTATATGGTTAATACACTTACTATAACATGCCAAACGAACCCCAAATTGTATATTATTAATACATATATCCTTATCTAAGTCATTTGGCCGAACCTTAGATTTTTAGGAATAAGATAACAATTAATAATATAATATTTGATTTAAAAACTCTTTTGTGTCAATTTTGACACTATTTGATATATGATTTTTTTGAAAGTCATAACAGAATTATATGTTCGAACCAAGTTGATTAAATCAACAATAATATATCATAGTAACCTAGAAAATTAGTGGAATTCATAAAAAGTCTTAAATTACATTTATTTTGGTATTTATATTATCAATTATGTCAATATTTCATAAATAAGATAATTACTGCATCATCTTTGTGTCATAAATAAATTATATTATTTGATGTCTAAAAATTACAAATAAAATACCATCATGTAGGAAATCTTTTTAGCTTTCTAATGAATATTTATAGTCGAATTTATCTTATGTATAACCCCATATTAAAAATGATTTACTTATTAAACTTTGATTTTAACTATTTTAACCCTTCTTTAAATAAATTAATAATAAATGTCCTAATCTAATCCAAGTGGGCCTAAATGGTCATATTTTATTCCTAAGTTTGTTTTTGGTCGAATTACACTTGTCCAATAGAATTAGGACATGTGTTAGGGTAATATTAATATCATATTTACCCTTAGTTACCCTATTTACTATTTACCGTGGTAAAAAAAAGTAAAAAGTTACTATTCACCAAAAAATTATTTTCATCTCATTGAATCACATTTTAGTCCTTGATATTAACCGTGTCTCTCGGATTTTCGAAATTCCATTCACAGAAGCGGTAAAATTAAGTTTTATGCAAAATTCAGTTTTTAACCTACCACTTAGTAGTTTCACTATTCATCAAAAATTGATGTTTTTCAGAACAATGCCAAAATTTCATCCCAAGCTATATTTCATATTCCGAATTCAAAAATGAAGTCTATTTTACCAAATTCATAACATATTAATTAATTTTATAATTAAATCCCGATGTTAAAACAAATAGCGTGTTTTTAAGAAACAATATCTATCAAAAGATTGACACTTGTTTATGTCTAGTTTAAATGTGAAACTACATCCAATGACCAACATTGTATTAAATTGTAAAAATATATTCTAAATATACTTTAAAACCACTCAAATTAATGATTTATCACTATTAATTATTTCGATTAAAAAAGTTGTTTTTAATTATAATTTAGTAATTTTCACTATTCATCAGAATATGAAAGTTATCCGAAAAGTACCAAAAATTCACCTTAGGCTAAATTCGATACTCCGAATCCAAAAATAAAGTTCATTTTGAAAAATAAGATTTACTGGATTTCAAAAAGTGGTTATTACTATTCATAACGGCTAGTTTTAATAATATTTTTATAGCATATCGTTGTTTAGTGAAACTCGGTATTGCGTACTACACACGCTATCGAGGAAGGTCGCGATTGCGTGTAATGCAAGTCAAGTCAAGGATGTGTGTTGTGCATGCTCCTTTTGGTGTAGCGTACAACACAAGACATTAATAAAATTAAAAAGAATATTTTTTTATAAAATCTTGGGCTGTTACAGTAGCCTCTTTCCATTTCCAAATTTTAGGTTCTGGAACAGTGTTTGTAGAATGGTGAGGTTCCAGCGGAAGCCTCTTTCCTTTTCCAAATTTCTTATTCATGAACTATGTTTCTATATTTTTATAGTTGTGCCCCTTTGACATTTCCTTTGATGTAAAATTCATTTAAAGCCTATTTTGAAGGAATCTAGATCTGATTAAAAGACCATAGCTATTATATTAATTTTTCCTTAGGCTCGGGATTCTTTTACTTTGTCAAACTATGTGATTTAATGTGATCCAATTTTAATAGAAAATCCAACGTATCTTAAACCACTACTCCATTAAATCTTCTAAACCGATGAGATATCCTCCTCCCTAGTTATTCCTCCTTGTTCTTGGGTGTGAGATGCTCGAACCTCCCATTCTGTTCCATAGGAGTTATGTGATCAAACTTTCCTCCTCGGATTGGTTCACCTCTATTTTTTATGGAACCAAGAAGTATCGATCAATCTTCGATATAAGGTATGATATATCATCATTATTTTGGGTTCATATCCTTCTATTTATCCTTTCCCTTTTATGGAATGTTATCTCCATGTTCCTGATGGGCTTTTCTTGGGTGTTGACCAGTGCGGTGATGTCTCTCCGTCCTCGGGTGGATACAGTTGTCACGGGGGGAGGAGATCATAACCCATTGTGTGGATCATTCTCATATAAATAATTTCAAGAACCATTTGAGGTAGGGGATTTTTTTCTTATCTTTTCTTTAATGTGAAACTATATCATTAGCATGTCTTATCCCACTGGATCACAATGGAATTGACAAAATAAATATTTGAACCAGATAAATAAATTGATATTGATGGTATGTTATTGAATCTTTTTTTACTAGATAGTTTGATATCAATGCTTTATTTTTTATCTTTACATTATTGATTTAAATTTCTATAGAATGTAAAGATGTAATTAATTGATAATTGTTTAGATAAAGATAAAGAAGCATGTAAATGAATCTAGTTATTATTGTCGTAATTTTATGTAAATCAAATTGATGTAGTAAGCATTATAAATATATTTTTAATATCTTACTAATTAGTTTTCCCAAATTTGGAACCTACAAAGAAATAAAATGGTTAATCCAATACGGATTAATGAACTAGTTGTTTGATAAAAGATATTTCCTTATAGGTTTATGAGTTACCCTCTTTCTTGTTTAAGGGCCAAGAGCTGAATTGATATGATGTTTGTATTGCTGATACTTGTGTTGTGATGTGATCTTGTACGGCTGTTGTGATATGAGGGGGCGTGGAGGGCTACCATTTTTGGAAATAGTTGACACCTAGAGTGGCGATATGCATCCGTTTATTGATGTGGTTGTTGAGTAAGACACTAGGGATGATGAAATGGGTTGGATGTAAGTGTTTTGATGCTTGCTGATTATTATTGGTTGTTTATCAACACTACATTCCCCACTACTCAAGGTAGCTGTTTGTTATTACCCTCCTTCTAAAATTGGTGAGGACACATGGGGCATGCCACATGATTTTCATGTTTAGTTTCCTGAGGGAGGATGGGTCTATGATCTTTCTATAGGTGGCAAGGACTCTATGGGCAATTCATCTACACCCCGTGTTATGCCCCCTTGTGTTTAGTATCTTAGAATGTTTTCCTAGAATGCATGGGAATATGGGAAATAAAGTTGTAAAAAAATTACTAAATAAATGATGTAAACACATGGGGTTGGGGTTTTCTAGGACGTAAAGCTGAGGATGAAATTTAAAGGAACAAGGAACTTTGGGTGTGATTCTAATGAAATATAATGTGGAATTATTTATGGTTAATTAATGATTAAATAATTAATTAACATAAAGTGAAACTAATAAAAAGGGAATGATGTAATGTATTTAAGCTCTTTAAATGGTTGTGTGCTTATATGAAACCTAGTATTTGAAGTGGCAGTCCGGAGTCTGAGAGATGTTCGCTGTAGTTGAGTCCAAGGATTGGTTATTCCCAATGTGTGGTTGTGTGCTATAGTATATTATGTACTTTTTGTATTTTTATACACTACTCTACCCTTTCAGTTAGGGAAACTGACACCTAGAGGATTCTAAGCCCTAGGGGTGTTTTACCCAACATTTTGGTGGGAGGATGGATGACTAACTTCCCCTTTTGTCCCTGATCTCTTCTCATGGTAGTTACATATGTTGGTTGGCACATTGGTTAGTTTTTCCCATATATGTGTCTAGAGGGATACAGTGTCTTCTGGTTATTCACACACATATATTCTGGATATAGTTTCCTATGGAATACTGTAGGTGTAACGTGTATAGGTTGTGATGGCTTGAGGGATCCTTACTCGGTGTATGGGCAGTAATGTCTTGAGGTATAATACTCGATGTATGATGCACAATATCTGAGCTGTGGTGGCTCCCAAAAACTACCTAGTTACTTTTCTTAAGTGGACTTGAAGGTTTTTTTCACGAGTTTCATGTTGTGGTGCTTCGCCTAGGTGTCTGTGGGCAAGCCTTTTGGGGAGAGATGATTAGAACGTGCGACGTTGGGGTAAAGCGGCAAACAAGTTGGGAAGTTGTAGTGGGTTACCCATGATATTCTTTATTATATTATATATTATTGTATGCATTACATGGTGAGAGTATACATTGTGAGGCTATAAACTTAGTATACCTGTTTATGTGATGAGTTAAATTCACTTTTTGTTCATTGTGATTTATCATTATTTCTCTATCATTGCATGAAAGGTGTCGGGGAGGATCCTATGGAGTATACTGTTATACTCACCCTATGTCTATATAAACTATTTTTCAGGTCATTTGGAGAAGGTTAGAGATCAAGCTGGATTCTACAATCTTGGGGTTGGAGGAGCGGTTCGGGCTAGTGTTTGTTGTTGTTCTTGATTTCCTTTGGTACTTGTAGTTTTCCCCTATTAGTTGTAGTATTTTTTCATGATATTACATATGTGAACTTGGGATTTCATTAATATTTTGGTCATAGTTGGAGTTGGTTTGTGTATGTCTTATCTCTCTCTTTCGCATATGTTCTCTTATAGGGTGATGCCTCCCATTTGTGTGTTTACTATACCCTCGGTGCTAGTCGCCATCCCAGGGCCTACTAGAGGCAGGACTCAGGGTTCATTATCCCCCTTCTCACTTTTCCGGCCCTGGAGGGGTACACATTGTCAGGAGGGGGTTGTGATGGAGTGGTATTAGATGTATGGTTGAGAGATAGGATAGAGTTTGGTATTAGTTATTAGTGAGGATGCATGGGTTGGTAGGGAAATAGTGTCAGTTAAGTTTATCAAGTGATGTAAACACTGGAGACCGAATAAGACATATGATTTTAGGGACCCCTATGTTCTGATGTACAAACATTCATGTTTATACAGACAACTAAACAAGGTGATACTAGTTATAGGGTAGAGAGCTAGGTCAGGATCATGCATCATTATTCTTTGTGCTTGTGTTTGAATGGGTAGACCATGGGATAAGTTAACATAAATGAATAAATTAATTAATTAATTAATTAATGTCTATTCTTCCATATTCTAGGTTTAGGAGCTATAACCATTTTTTTATTTTACAGGTATGGATTCAGGTTTTCATCCTTATGAGGATCACATAGAAAATTTCCAGTAGGTTGTGTCATCTGATCGTCACCGGGTAGAGGTTGACGATGACAACACTTGGAAAAGGACACTCCGAGAGTTTTAGTGACAGAGTCTACAAAAGTATGAGGGCTCCATTTAAGATGAATTCATGGAACACTAGTTGGAGGATGTTGATATAGTCTTCAGTTTGATCCGTGATAGGAAGGAGCACTGAGTGTCCTTGGTTATAATGATGATGCATGGAGCAGCAAGGCAGTGGTTGTTCTTGTTCCCCAGGGATCTCGAGGAGTTAACACTCTCATGGGAGGAGTTCTGAGGAATGTTTAGAGTCGAGTTTCTTTCTTCGACTGGGAAAGCATCATGTTGTCAAGTGCTTCATACCCTTTTAAATGGGAGCTCCAGTGTGCAATAGTTTGGAACCTGTTTTAGGAACCTTTTATGATATGCTTTGGACCTATTTCCAGATGAGGAGGTTATTTCGAGGAGGTTGTTGGTCCATAGATCTAGTGCCATGTCACCCCATTTATGATAAAGACATATCTAGTGGTGCTGGAAAGGGTATAGGTCATCGAGAGGACATTGGAAAGAACCATATCATCATGAGAGGAGAGTCATCATGATTCCTCACGAAGTAGAGATGTGGTTCAGAGTTCCCAGTTTTCATAGAAGAAGAGATTCCTTTCAGCCGAGGGTCAGTCGTAGACTTCAACATCTCATTTCTACGGGGTGGGGGATCTCAGGACTATTCGAAGGGATTAGGTTCCTGTTTTCTTGTGGTGTTTGAGGTCATAAACAGCAAGAGTTCTTGACCCCTCCTATTAGTCATCATGCACCAAGTGTTCCGCTCTAGGTTACTTCATTCATGTAGTTCCAGTTGAGGCAGCAATAGTAGGTTTCACTAGCTTTAGATCAGTAGAGGGTAGTTGGGGTAGGCAGAAGACAACCCCGTGATGTCCCCTATCCTCATAGTGCATATCACGGCCGTGGTGGTGGTCATCATCATGGTCAAAGAGGTCATAGAGGAGGTCGTGGTTAGCTTCATGCATTAGCATTGTCATATCCAAGTGAGCCAGATGTCATTCGAGGTACCCGTTTCTTATTTCTTATGTTTTTGAATACAACCATATGATTTCATCCTCATCAAGGATTGTTTATATTCAGTTCATGATATCATGGATTGCTTCAGGAGTCAGGTTGGGTTCTTCGATGAGGATGGAGATCTAGTGGTGATCGTTGGTGAGCGAGACCATCAGATGAGTCAGAGGCATGTTCTGTCCATGTCATCCATGATGGCTGAGATAATTTTGAGTTCTTTTGAGGATCAGTAGTTGGGGTTTCCTAGGGTCGTAGGAGAGTACCCTGATGTCTATCCAGAAATGGTTGTATCATTAACCCCTCGATGAGAGATCATGTTTGGGATCAAGCTACAACCAAGAGCATCTCCTATCTCTATGTCTCCACATAGGATGGCCCCTTATCTATTACGATAGTTATATACATAGCTTGATGGTATGTTACAGTGTAGTTTTGTTCGGCCGAGTGTGTCATCGTGGATTGCACTAGTTTTTTTCGTGAAGATGGCTAATGGTAGTTTGAGATTGTGTGTCAATTATCATCGCTTAAATAAAGTGACAGTGAAGAATCTCTATCCTCTTCCACGTATTGAAGATTTATTTGATCAACTATAGGGTGAAGTTTTGTTCTCAAAGATTGCCATGCATTAAGGATACCATCAGATGTGTGTGAAGGATGAGTATATCCCGAAGACTACTTTTCATTGTTGTCATGGGAATTATGAGTACATTATAATGTCGTTCGGCAAGATAAATACACTAGCTGTGTTCATGGGATTGATGAATGTTGTGTTCCGTGAGTTCCTAGACAATTTCATGGTGGTTTTAATCGACAAAATCCTTGTGTAATCCACATCCGAGAAGGATCGTGAAGAGAATCTACATGTTGTTTTGTGAGTTCTTCATCAACATCAGTTGTTTGTGAAGTTGTTGAAGTGTGAGTTTTGGGCTTGAGATGTCTGTTTCATAGGGATTTTTGTGTCCCATTAGAGAGTAGTTGTGGATCCATCGAAGATAAATACAGTTTCATCTTGGGAATCCCCCAAGGTAGTGTCAGAGGTGCGAAGTTTCCTTGGTCTCGCAGGCTATTATAAGAGGTTCATAGCTGATTTCTCTAGAGTTACAACTCCTCTAATAGCTTTGACAATGAAGGATCGGGAATTCATATAGGCTGATCAGTTTTATGAAGCATTTGAGTATCTAAAGGGGAAGTTAGTAAGTGTTGTAGTTCATTGTCTTCTAGTTGAGGGAGTTGAGTTTGATGTTTTCTATGATGCTTCACATCAAGGTTTAGGTTGTGTTTTGATGTAGTGGAGATCAGTTGTTTCTTATGGGTCTTGGTAGTTGTATCCCTTTGAATGTAACTATGCCACCCATGATCTTGAGTTGGCATCCATGGTGAGAGCTCTAATGTTGTGGAGACATTACCTCATTGGTGAGTGATTTGTGTTTTTCACCAATCATAAGACTTTGAGGTATGTTTTCTCTTAGAATGACTTAAATTTAAGACAACGTCTATGGATGGAGTTCTTACAGCAATATGAATTCGAAATATCGTATACACCTGTGAAGGTGAATGTTATAGCTGATGCGTGGACATTGAAGTCACATAGTGACGCAGTGCATGAATCTAGTGACTCTAGAAGAGTAATAGAAGAACTATCAGCATTACATCTTGATATGCGAGAAGTTGGGGGCAGACGTTGTCTTTTTAAGATGATGGTGTAGTAATCTCTGGAGCGGCAGGTGTAAGAGTGATAGTTGGGAGATCTAGAGGTGGAGGTCTGGAGAGACCACGTTGTTTATAGTGTGTCCCCTGATGGTTGTTCTAAGGAAGAACAACACCAAGTGAGGTATCATGGAAAGATATTTGTTCCTCTGATGATGTGCAAGACGATTCCCTGAGAGTTCCATAGTTCTCCTTTAGTGGTTCATCCTTGCGTGACAAAGATGTATCAAGCCTTAAGGAGCTAGTATTTGTGTTCTGGGTTGAAGCATGTGGTTGCAAATTTTGTGTCTCGGTGTTTGGTCTTCCATAAGGTGAAGGTCGAACACCATATTCTCGGTGTTCTTCTTCAGCCCTTAGATGTTCCTCAGTGGAAGTGGGAGTACATATCAATGGACCTTATTACTGGTTTACCTCAATCTTAGGGATGAAATTACACTATTTGGGTGGTAGTGGAAGGTTTAACAAAATCATTCCACTTCATAGAATTCAAGGAGTCATGCTTAGTGAAATTTTTTTCGAGGCAGTATCTGGAGGAGGTGGTGAGATGTCAAGGAGTCCCAAGGACGATCATTTTTAGTCGAGATCCTCATTATACCTCTAGGGTTTGGAGACGTCTCTATAATGATTTTGTTTCTAAACTATGCCTTAGCACTACTTTTCATCCTCAGATGCAGAGTCAAATAGAGTGGTCCATCTAGACTCTTGAAGACATGTTACGCTCTTGTGTTCTGGATTTTGGAGGTTTTTGGATGAGGCACTTACCCTTGTTGGAGTTCACATAAAACAATAGTTTTCACTATACCATCAGTATGACACCATTTGAAGCCTTGTGTAGCCAGCCTTTTCATTCTCTATTATGCTAGACTGCGCTCTGAGAGTCAGAAATTCTCAGACCAGAACTACTGCAGAATACAACAGAGATGGTTCAGGTGATTCAGGAGAGGATGAAGACAGTGAAATATCATAAACAATTATATGCCGATCAGAGGATTATACCCTTATAGTTTTATTCTGGGGATCACATGTTTTTTAAGGTGAATCCCTGTCATGGGTAGAAAAGGATTAGTCACAGGAGTAAGCTTTCTACCCAGTTTTTTGGTCCATTCATGGTTTTGGCTCATGTTGGAGCTGTGGCGTACCAGATAGTACTTCACCTATAGATGAGTCAAATACATGATGTTTTCCTTGTATCACAGCTCTTTCGTTATCTTCATGATGACTCACATGTCATCGATTGCAGTGAGATTGATGTTGATAATGATTCGACCTTTGAGGTGTGACCTATGGAGATCCAAGACTGCAAAGAGAAGGTGTTTCATGGGCGTCTGATCCCCTTGGATTGTGTATTGTGGCAGCGTGGTGGTGTTGAGGAGAGTACCTGGGAACATGAGTCGCAGATACATGCTCAGTACCTAGAGTAGTTTGATGTTTAACTCTTTTGATGTAATGATGTTCGCTTTTTGATTATAGACCTTTCGTGTTTATGAGATGGTTTTCTTTGGTTGCTTCTTGTGGATTTCTCTCTTTTGAGAGGTATCTCGATGGGTGGTTGTTCAGAATTATTTTTTGTTTCCTTTTAGGTTGGTTTTTAATTCTTGAGGAATATAATGTTTTGAGAGGTTTCTGATGTAATGTCCCAGACCTCTCTGGTCCAATGTTTCGTCGGAATCTAGTGTTTGAGATGTTCTGGGGGTCAATGTGACCTATCCCTAACACTTTTAATAATTTCCAATTCTTTGAACAGTTCCATCGGTGAACGCTTCCAACGGTAGATCGCTATAAACAGACCAATGGTATCCTCTTTCCTTTTCCAAATTTTGAGTTCATGAATAGATTTTCCTGAATGGTGAGGTTCCAATGGTAGCCCCTTTCCATTGAAAAATTTTGAGTTCAAGAACATTGTTTCCAGAATGGTGAGGTTACAATGGTAGCCTCCTTCCTTTGCTAGATTTAGAGTTCATGAATAGTGTTTCCAAAAGGGTGAGTTCCAAATGGTAGCCTCTTTCCTTTTCCCAATTTTGTGTTCATGAACAACGTTTCTAGAACGGTGAGGTTCAAACGGCAGCCTCTTTCCATTGCCAAATTTTATGTTCACGAATTGTGTTTCTAGAATAGTGGGGTCCTGGTGGTAGCCTCTTTCCTTTGCCAAATTTTGGGATCATGAACATTGTTTCCAAAATGGTGAGCTTCCAACGGTAGCCTCTTTCCTTTTCCAAATTTTTTTTTCATAAACATTGTTTCCAGCTTCCTAAATTTTTTCCCCTTTGACGTTTCCTTTAACATAAAATGCATTTAGAGCCTATTTTTAAGGACTCTAAGTCCGATTGAAAGGCCATAACTCCTATATTAATTTTCCCTAAGGTCAGGGATGCATTTACTTTCTCAAGCTTCATAGTTTAAAGAGATCTACTTTTAATGGAAAATCCATAATATCTTAAACTAATGCTCCATTAAATATTATAAAGGGATGAGACATCATCCACCACAGTTCATCCTCCTTGATCTTGGGTGTGAGATGCCCGTACTTCCCATTCCCTCCCATAGGATTTGTGAGATAAAACTTTCCTCCTTGGATTGGTTACCCTCTATTTTTTATGAAACCAAGAAGTATCGATCAATCTTCAATATAAGGTATGATCTATCATCATTATTTTGGGTTCATCTCCTTCTGTTTGTCCTTACCCTTTTTCTGGGATGTCATCTCTATGTTCCTAATGGGATTTTCATGGTTGTTTACTAGTGTGGTGGTGTATCTACATCCTCGGGTGGATACAGTTATCTTGGGGGGGGGGGGCGAGAGATCATAACCCATTGTGTGGATCGTTCTCCAATAAAAAATCATCAAGAACCATTTGATATAGGGGATTGGTTTCTTTTATTTTCTTTTATGTGAAACTATATAGTTATCATGTTTTATCCCACTAGATCAAAATGGAATTGACATAATAAATATTTGAACTGGTTTAATAAATTGATATCTATCATATGTTATTTCCTCTTGTTTCTCTATGTAGTGTGATATCTATGCTTGATTTATTTATCTTTTTCTTCTTGCTAGAAATTGGTGAAGAAATTAAAGCCGAAATTAATTGATAATTGTTTGGATAAAAATATCGAGGCATGTAAATGAATCTGGATGTTATTGTCATAATTTTATGTTAATCAAATTGATGTAGTAATAATTCTTAATAAATTTGTAATAGCTAACTATTTAGGTTTCCTGAATTTGGAGATTATGAATAATAAATTTGTTAATCCAAGATGGATTAAAGAACTAGTTGTTTGATAAAAGATAATTCCTTGTAGGGTTCTGAGTTAGCCTATTGCTTGATTAAGTTTCAAGATCCCAATTGATATGATGTTTGGTTTGCTGTTTATTATGTTGTGATGTGATCTTGGATGGCTGTTGTGATATGTGGGGGCATGGGGGCCAACATGTTGTGGCAGCAGTTAACCCCCAGAGTGGTGAGATGCATTAGTTTATGTATGTGGGTGTCGAGGAGGACACTAGGTATGATGAAATGGGTTTCATGTGAATGTTTGGATGCTTGATGATTCTTATTTTTTTTAACCACTTTAAATTCCCCACTGCTCAAGGAAGCTGGTTTTGCTTAACCTTGTTTCAAAGGGGAAAAGACTAACAGGGTATGCCAAGTACTTTCTGTGTTTCGCTTCCTAAGGGAGGATGGGTCTATGATATTTCTATAGGCATCAAAGAATCGAAAGGTAGTTCATCTACTCACCATGTTGATCCCCCTTCTGTTTAGTAGATTAGAAATTTTTCTAGAATGCCTAGGAATAAGGGAATGTAATGCTGTAAATAAATGACCGAATAAATGATGTTAACCCATGGGGTTGAATCTTGTTGGGATGCAATACGGGGGTTGTAATTTAAAGGAACAGTGAACTTTGGGTGTGATGATAAATAAATATAAAGTGTATATTATTGGTGGTTAATTAATGTTTAAATAAATAATTAACATAATGTGCAACTGATAAAAAGGGAATGAATTAATGTATTAAATCTATTTTAATGGTTTTGTGCTTATTGAAAACCTAGTCTTAGAATTGGAAGTTGGGAGTTTGAGAGACGCTAGATATAGTTGAGTCTAATACTCAGTTATTCCCATAGTGTGGTTGTGAGCTATAGTATATTCTGTAATTTTTGTGTTTTTATACACTACTCCACCACTTCAGTTAGGTCAACTAACACCCTGGGGATTCTGAGCCTGGGGGTGTTTTCCCCAACATTCTGGTGGGAGGATGGATGGCTGATTTTCCCCTTTGGCATAGCTCCTTAATCTTGGAAGTTACATGTGCTGGTTGGAACAGCGTTTAGTTTTCCCCATATGGGTGTGTAGAGGGATGTAATGTCTTGGGGTTATTCACACACATATATTCTAAATATAGTTTCTTATAGACTACTATAGGTGTAATGTGTATAGGCTATGATGGATTGAGGATCCCTACTTGGTGTATGGTCTATAATGGATTGAGGTATAATACGTGACGTATGAAACATGTTATACGAGCTGTGGTGGCTCCCAGAAACTACCTAGTTACTTTGATTATGTGGATGTGGTGGTTTTGTTGCACGAGGTGCATGTTGTGGTGCTTCACCCAGGGGTCTGCAGGCAAGCCTTTTTGGAGAGAGAAGCTTAGGACCTGCTACATTGGGGAAAAGTAGTAAACAAGTGGGGAAGTAGTAGCATGGTACCCTTGATATTCTTTATTATATTATATACTCTTGAATGTGTTACTTGGTGAGAGTTTCCATGGTGAGGCTGGGAACTTATTATACCTTTATGTGATGAGTTAGTTTCACTTTTTTTTCACTATGCTTTAAAATGATTTCTTTACCTTTTCATAAGTGGATTCAGGGAGGATCCTACTGGGTATACTATTATACTCACCCTATGTCTATAAAAACTATGTTTCAGGTCACTTGGATCAGGTTAGAGATTAAGCTAGTTTTTACTAGCTTGGGGTTGCAGGAGCTGTCCGGGCTTGTGTTTTTTGTTGTTCTTACTTTCCTTTGGTACTTATAGTTATCCCCTTCCAGTTGTAGTAATTTTTCATGACATTTCATATGTGAACTTGGTATTTTAGTTATATTGTTTTTTGAATTGGATTTAGTTGGTGTGTGTCTTATCTCTCTCTTCCACAAGTGTTCTCTTAGAGGGTAATGCCTCCCATTTGTGTGTTTACTATACCCTTAGTGCTAGTCACTAACCCTTGGCCTACTGGAGGTAGTAATCAGGGGGTCATTATATTCCTTCTCACATTGACAGCCCAGGATGGGTACACCTTATGGATAGGGGTCGTAACAGTATAGACTTATCATAATTATCACCCCTTATTAGATTTGACTTAATCAAAGGATTATCAATCTTCATCCATTCTCAATATTCTTATCTAATATAGATGTAACAGTTTTCTCTTCTATTTTCCATAACACATAATTAATTCCTAAATATCATCATCTTCTTTATCTCTTATATAGATAAAATAATTTTTCCTTGGGGAAAACAATATAAATATCATTTATCTCATGAATCTATTTTGTGTTCTCACATTTATACATGTGTATAATTAGGATGATATTTTTTCACAATTTGAATCATCAAAATTGACTTGATTATTACTATAAGGTGATCATCAAATTCAAACAAACAAACACATTCATTTTTTATTCTTATAAAAATATCATCCAAAACCATGTCAATATATTCATCCAAATGTCCATGAGACTCAGAATAATTTCATATTCAAGTGATCAAAAAATACATGGGAAATAAAATTCCTTCTGTTTTAGCTTGCATGAATAACATTAAAATGTATTCAAAAACGTTTTTTGATGATATCATGTTGTAAAACAAGCATAGAATTTTTTACCATCATGTTGGGAATCAAAAAAATCCTCTATTATATTTTAAATTTAAATAAAAAATGGAACTTGAATGATTCTATTTATATTATATAACTACATACTAAAATGATACATTTTATCAGAATGTACTTATTGATAGATTCTTACATTTTGGTATAAAACCATTCTTATAAGAAAATATATTTCTAAAACGTTTAAAATACCCTTACACAATTAGATATACTTATATTTTATAAATCATAAAAATACTATTGAAATTATTATAAGGTTTTATGTAATGAATTTTGTGTTATTAGAAGAAATAATACATTTACTAAATCAAAGTCTTATGAAATCTCAGAAAAAGTATAATGAAATCTAATAGTCTAATTTGATCTCATTTAAAGTCTTACATGGTCTTAAAAATCATCAAAATGATAAACGTTGTATAAAATGGTTTTACGAATCGTCTAAAATTATACAAGTATTATAATAATTTAAATCCTTAAGAACACTATAGAAATTAAAAATTGTTCTTCATTTAGTGTAGAAATTAAAGGCTTCTTCTATTAAGTACAAAATATCATAAAATATTACGGGAGTCTTCTAAAAAAGATTTATATCACATTATAAAATATCTATATTATTTTAAAAGTTACCATGTTAATTTATAAATAATTTTAGGATAAAATTAATCAATTTAAGGAATGTCATACGAAATTTAATTCATATTTAATTAGAACCATTACACTCTCATTATTAAACATTCGTCCTTTATATACTTTTTATAAAATACATTATCCACTATTATCAATCATTCTAGGATTGTTATTACCTCTTTCAATAGTATTTTTCTTAATTTAAACATATATCATCACCTATTAATTCATTTTCAAACTTCTTTAAACCCTTTAAGATATAATATTTAAAATAGTTTCAAAATTTACATGAAACCTATAATAAATAGTATAAATTGTTTCTATATAACATTTCATTTATCAATGTAATTTCAAACTCATTAATCATTTGTCGTTATAGGATACAACAATAAATATATTATTTATAATAAAAAAAAGTCAAATTGAACCATAATTTTCTAGTTTTCTTATAGTAAGTACCTCTCATTATTAGGGCCTTCCACATTACCTAATCATTGAAAAAAATTAGATTCCTTCAAAAAAACACATCAAAGAAAATACAACTTCAGCTCCATTAATAATTTTGATTTATTCAATCATCCCATATTGAGTTTTTTCCAATACCAATTTCAATTTTAAATTCAATGATATTCATCTTAGTTTTTATGAAAATAAATAAAAATGTGAATAATACAAAGGATATCACTTATCTATTTCTTATTCTCTTAAGAAAAGGTTTTTTCCACATCATTATTAACAAAAATACAAAAAAAAAATCTAAGTCAACATGATCCATTACCAGTGTAAAAAAAAGTGTGAATAAATCTGACATAAATACCACTAATTATAGTTCAACATATGATACCAATGTTGAAATCACTTCTTAATGTCTATAAAATGGATGTAATCAAACAATGTTGACCCGCACTCAACTTCAACAATAACATGTAATTCATATTTTAACCCATTTCTATCTAAAATGGGTATCATATTCTAAAATCAATGAATATTTAGTTAATATGATATTAGTAATGTGTACCGATCCTAAATAAATTTTTCATACTACAAAAAACATAAAAATTCCCAAAAAATAAAAAAAATCATTATTACATTTGTTATAAATGTTATTTACCCCTCAAGGAATAGAACCAACATCTCATTATAATGGTAAAAATATTATTACATGTGGTAAACCACTTATTTATATGTATAATGTTCAATATTCATTCATTCCACCATTAAATAATCCACATGAATCCCCTAAAAATTAACATAAACAAATAGATTATGGAATAAAAATGTACTTCCATCAACTATTTTTTATGAGAGTGAGGAAAAGACATGGATCTCAACCAATAAACTATATTTTGTATAAAACCATAATTTTCTAAACTCTATATGCTTATAATACATTTAATTTTTTAATCCTAAACATCTATATATTGAATATATTTCTTAACTTATTTAATATGCTTCTACAACATGTCTAGGCTTCTCAGACATGCAACACATATTCTCTTTGATTTTATTTTTGTCTATTTTAGATACCCTCTCTTTAAATTCATATTCTTCATCATGTGGAATAAACTAATTATTTTTATAAATTCATTTTTATTTTTATTTCTCTATATATCATGAAATGAATAATCATCAATAAGAATACTCATGCAATGCATTTCACCATGATTATGTTTCTTTAATTTTCTACATGGTTTCTCTACATCCTTTGTGATTCCATTATTAGGTAACTATTATTTCTCTAATTTGGGATGAAATCAAATAAAACAACCCTCTTATTTCCCTATTTTATTTTTCAATTATATATTCTAGATTATATTAATTATTTATTATTTTTATGTAATTTTTACAATGGTTCTTTCGTTAATGTTTTTCATTCATCGTATAAGTATCATCCCTCGGGTAGAGATCCCTTTCAGTTTTCAAAAAGGTAGTTGTTTTCTCATTGTTCTTATTTTTAACGATATCTTTCATCCTAAGAATGACTAGTAATTATTTTACTTTTGGTATTTATTTTATTTTATTCTATTATCATCATCAATGGATTGTGTATGATTGAGTTGTACCATAACTCGTCATGATAATTTCTATTTTTTTGTAATTTTCATAGAAATTTATAAAATAATTCCATCATTTATTTTTGAAAAACAAATTATGTAGACATTTATTTTTTTCATCTTGCCTTATTTTTTTTCAAATTGACACATTCTCCCCTTAATCCCATCATTCAGTAATCATCTAATATTGAAAATTTTTGTCATCATTATATAAACCTCTTAACAAACCTCCAACATCACTAGAAATGTCCTATGAATCGAAATATATTTCATTAAAGTTCAATTTAGACATAAATTATATCTCTTGTACCATTCTATTTATTAGTAGAAATTAAATTATTTATGGATTTTTGTATGGATATTTGTTTTTTATAAGACTACTTCCACCATTGACACAATTTTGTATTGTTTTATAATAATTTACACACATATTTAAATATATTATTATTATAAAAACTCACTAGTAGATGAACCTTCATTAGGATAAACAATAATTTGTGTGAAAGTATATACCAATCTGTAAGAGTCTATAGTAGATATTACATTAGATAATAGCAAAAAAATTCCTCCCAACATAAGTCTTCTTACAATAATGAGACACTTTACAAACACTTTTGGTTACCCCTTTTCCTTATGTTATTTTAGAAATTATATATTGTTTTAATTGCATATTTCAAAATTTTATCACTTGTTTAAAACACATTATATTAATTATTTTCTTCTAATAATCAACCGATATAAAACTTTCATCTCAATTTCCCGTCAAAAACTCTATATGGTCATTATTATTTTTTTATAATGTTTCTAAATAATTTTTAAAGTATGTATTCTTCTTTTCCTTGATGACTAATTGGGAATCCATGAGAATTATAATAGTTTTGTGATAATAATACAGTGAATGGGTTTTATTATTAATAAATTTATTAATCACAACATTATATAAATCATTACACTTAATAATTATTAAGCTAATGAGTTGTGTTAAATGAAAATTAATATTTATTATTCCTCTTACTTAAAAACATTTGTGAGATTTCTATATGTTTTAAATTTTTAGTGAATGGTTTCTCTAAATATTCCAATTTCAACTCTAGTTTTCTATTTTCCTCAATCATTCTATTTGTAAACCAAAATATATATTTTTCCACTTCAATGAGAGTATTTTCAAAGTAATACCAGAATTTCATTTCGTGGGCATTAATTGATTTCATAGACAAACGCTCTATATAGTCATGACATCATTAATTTGTTTTACCTAAATAATCCATATCATGAGTTTTATATAACTAAACACTTTGATTACATACACATAATAGTGTATCATATTTATTATTTAAATATTTTCTTTGATTCTGAGAGTACATATTCATCCAATTTCAATGTTTTTTTGAAATCTTTATATTATCATGAACTTCGATGGAAAATTATTTTATCATATAAGGCATCTCATAATGTTCTAGAAATATAAAATTTTTATGGATCTATTCAAAAAACTGGAAAATTTTATTTTTAATCATAAGAATCTTAGTAATATAAAAAAATAATTGAAATTCCATTCTTATCATGAATGGGCATGGTGGGGGATTAATCAGTTATCCCTAATTTTATTGAGTATTAAAGTCTCTTTAAATTATCCCATATTGATACTTTATCATGTAACTATATCAATTTTTTTTCTATATAATTGTTCTTCAGACTTACCTCAATATGAAATGAATGTAATAAAAATAATAGAATAACATAAGAATGTTTACAATGATTTTTCCCATCATTAGTATTTACTATTTTAGGGTTCAATTATTATCTTTAGGCCAAAATTTCGTCTAGAAAACATGTGTTAAATAAATTATAATATATCTCCCAAAAACATATAACACCAAT
Source organism: Viscum album (assembly GCA_963277665.1). Lineage (NCBI taxonomy): Eukaryota > Viridiplantae > Streptophyta > Magnoliopsida > Santalales > Viscaceae > Viscum > Viscum album. The sequence continues at coordinate 108,946,227 of OY728149.1, forward strand.
GAATATAGTAGAGGGATGTCTACTTAAATTTCATGACTACCTCTTAATGGTTTCTTTACGCTATATCTTACTATTTTTATCCATCCATAAAAGAATCTTTCTATCTCTTGATGGGGGTATTTATAAAGGCTTACACAATTTCATTAACTGCTTCTTCTAGTAGGCACACAAATGCAACTTCCACTACGAAAACATTCTAGTACCTTATACACACCATCCTTGTTCATCATCTAAATTTTCTGCAATGATATTCTCACATAGATTTTATGATATTTGGATATATTGTGGAAATGGATTCTCATACTTATAAATTTACCCAATGCTTTGACATAGTAATAGTATTATCCACCAAATTCTATTCTCGATCTCTATCATTAATATAAATGTATCAAATGATTCATTTTACATAATCCATAATACACATGCTCTTATTCCATGATATCATTATATATCTTCTCTCTTCATTACAGAAAATATTTTTTATTGGGGAACATATTTTTAATATCCTCGATATAATTTATTACTTTACTGTCCTCAATTTTAATGCTATGTATAATCTTGATGATAGTTTTTCTATATTTGAATCATATAAATCTATTTAATTATTTTTGGTGTGTAATATTTTCATAAAATTTGATAGATACTTCATGTTTTTCCCACAAAAAATGTCATTAAAATGTTATTCAATATATTCATTCAAACATCCAAGAGACTCAGGATCATTCAATATTCATGAGCTCCATGAAATATATTTGTATTCAAATTACTTATATTACAGAATTCGTCGACAACATTATGGTGTGCCTAAATAATTCTTATAATGAATGCATATTTCAACCAAATAACATTTCACACCTTACCCAACTCAATAATAACCACAAACTATTATATTATGATGTTAATACCTCTAAATAATAGTTAATTCATCATCTCATAGATATTATGGATGTATTTTCCTGAAATTATATAATTTTTTAATCAATGTTAATTGAAAGAGTCTTATGTTTTAGAATAAACTCTTTTTATGACTATATATTTCCATTTCATTACCAATTTTTCAAACTCTAACTGATTTTTATAAGACATAGTAAGCCTTATGAAATATTTGAGAAAGTATTTTGGATTTCAATTTTTTCAAATAGGATCTTAGTATCTTATAAAATCTCAATTAATTTCTTATGAAATATCAAAAAAATGATTTGATGAGCTCTATAAATGTGTTATGTGGTATTAAAGTCTTATGATATGTTCAAAAAATATATCACAATATCAAAAAAATCATTATAAAAATTATAAATTATTACTAAAATAATCTAGGATTATTTACAAATTATTAAAGTATTATTAAATCCCACATTATTACAAATATTCTAGGACCTATCCATTTTTCCTTCACTAGTACCTATATTCATAAATTCATAATTTAAAATAAAACATCATCTAATAATCTTAAGTTATATAAAATTGATTTAAATAAAATTCTGTGACCTGATTAATATTTCAAACAGATTTATTATATTTTTGATCTCATTATCCATATAAATACTTAATTTAGAGTAATTAGTATTAAGTTCACATTACCATTGATTCAATACATACCTTTTTACTTCCTCAACATTCATCCTTGAAATTGTTTTTAGTGAATATGACAACTATTATGCTCAATGATTCAAGGTTTGTTAAACCATCAATTACTTATATGTGTCTTTATTAAACACATATATTGAATGGTTCATTAAATATTTTTGTTTTTTAAAACTCTTCATGTTGTCACAAAAAACATATTTCTCAATTTACATAAATTGTTTTATATACATATCAGATAGATACAATATAATATGTGTTTTTTCACTAAAAGGTTACAAATATGACTATTAAGGGTGGGTAAATCAAGGTTTGAATAATTTTATTTTCCCCAAGACAATGATATTATCCCAAATTTATTTGGGACACTTCTCTCTCATTATCAAATATATTACATGACACAATAACAATAGAACAAGTGTGAAAAAATTAATTTTACTTGGTCCACAAATTCTCATAACCATTGGTGCATGCATAGATATGTACTTATGTACTTCAAACACTATCCTCAATACATTGTTCACAGTTTTTGGGTGTCTGTATTGACCCATGTGGTTTAAAAACATTAATGAGACATGAAAACAAAATTATTTATAGAATATAAAATTAACTGCTCCACCTAAAAATTCAAACTATTTCATAAATAGATGATATGTTTTAGAAAGATAGTTATGGTAAAATAAATCCATATTTCAGAAACATATAGAAATATGAACTCTAGAAACTCTTCATTCCGCATTTCAAACATTCTAGTATAATATTTTAAATATTATATTTTTACATGATAAGTACCATAAGTACTATTTTTTGAATTATTTTTATATAGGTGTTATTTATAGTTTTCTATACTTTTTAAAATTTGGGTTTATAGTTTACTATTAATGTGAAAATATAGAGCATTATTTTTGGTTTTATCATGATCAATAGGGCCTTAAAATCAATTAATTACAACTAAACTCATAATATATTCCTCATTCATCATGAACGTGATTTTAAATTCACATAACTAAAGGAGTTATTAATTATATTCTATAACTAATAATAAATATTTATACATCTCTAGATTATATTTCATCAAGAAACATATAAATAATAACCTTATAAAGTTTAATAAACCGTATAAAGTCCCTTTATATAATTTATAATGTATGGTTACCCTTATAAAGAACCTTATAAAGTTTTAATTAAAACTATATATGATATCATTTTTCACAAAAAGAGCCTCACATTTCCAGGGAGACTTCAGGCATTTTTCCTAAAAAATCATTATGTCTACAAGGTACCATTATGGTCACAAGGAAACCATATGAGATCCATGATAAAATTTACATTATAGAATAACATAAAATTTAAAAAACCTTCATTATAAGAAATTCAACTAGTGCACACCATAATTGCATAATCACACACATTAACCAAAAATCTGGATTTCTTCCTTACTCTATGTGGTGTTTCAAAATTCCAATAATAATCATATAAAAAAACTATAGGACACTTTTAGGATATTTTTTCAAATAATTTTCCCTTTTATAATAGGAAAAGATACAAAAACAAGTGAACCATTTAAATATTAAAAAACTCAAAACATTCATGATTTGATAAAAAAATCAATCTGAGTAGCTTCCACTTAATGTGGGTATCAATGATTCAATAATTACCAACTATAAGACCACTTGAATCATACTCAATGTGAGAAAAAGGAGTTAAATGAAAATATCCCCATGAAACATATTTATTTTCCTTTACAAATATCAAATTTTCATTCTAATATGATACAATAAAATATTGATTTTACCTACTCTTTCCCTATTTAAATATCCATAATGGAACTAACCCCACTTTTTCAATTCAAAACATCCCTAAAAGACCTTTAATTTATCTTAACACATGTTTTGATTCTCCTAAATCATGAAAATTGATATCTATATCCATTTTTCACGAAACCCAAATGATAAAATCAATGATAGTTCAAAAAAATAATTACATATTTAAAGAGATATTAAAAGAGACATAAATTTATTTTACCCATGCATAACATACTTTTATATTACATATCTTCAATGAAGATTAAATATATCTCCCAAAATAATTATTCTAGTGAAACATAAAAGTCTAATATACATGAAGGATTGATATATAAACATATTATTAAACTAAAATATTATTTATCTATAAGGGAATTACAAACATAGGTTACCATTCCATACTCATCGTATATTGTTCCCTTCTTCTTAACATAGGGAAGATTGAAATATTAAAAGTGGTGATTTCGTGTTCTTAGTAAGGGTAAACATGGTATATTACAATCACTGATTTTATATAATCATATTATGAGAACAAGGGTTTGTGAACAAGTTATTATGAAAAAAAATGAAACCCACAAATCTATATATCATAATCTTGAGTCATAAAGTAAATCCTTATTATGTCAAAGGATTGGGAATCCTGAGAAATAAATCATGATCCTTGAGATAAAATCACAATAATGTCAATATTTCATAAAATTATGTCACTAACAAAGGAAAAGAACCTATCTAAAATGCCAATTAATTCTTCGTAGACCATCATATAATATATTCTTAGGAATCCCCACATGTTTCCCATATTAAATAGGATCAGTTATCTCCATGTTTTTCCTATATCATTGAAAACAAATAATAATAAAATATTTATAATATCATAATTGATATCATATATATAAATATTCACTATAGTGGATCAAGAACAATAAATTTTTTACTATAAATATATCATGATATATAAGGCATTAATATTTTTTTGGATTTCTATAATGGACATACAAATCATATAATGAAAACCATAAATATGTCTGCCATATTTTCCAAAAAATATTCAACATTTTATATTTTCATACCTAAAGAAATAAAATTTATTTTAAAAAACATTCATCATCACATACTGATAAACTAACAATAGAAAGAACATCGATAATAAAATTAGATATTTTTCCCATTGAATTGCAATAATCAAAAAATTATTATAATATAGATGAAAAATACAATTAAAGACAATTAAAATATTTAATTTAACTCATAATAGAATATCTATTTAAAATTATAATATTTTAACATGAAATTTATAGAAAATTCATAAAATATGTTTCTTACAAATTAAACACGGAAACAGGTAATGGAATCTTCAAATCATCTAAAGTTCATTATGGCGGAAAATATCAAATATCACATTCACACCTTTAATAAATGATACCTTGTTTAGAAATTGATAATAATTTTCATTTAATAGATATAATAAAAGGTTAAAAATGGTAAAAATGACCATAATAAAAAATATTAAAAGATTAAAATTATTCTTGAAAACATTTCAAACACAATATAGACATGGAAGAAAATATTATTATCGAAAATTAGAAATAATATCTATTTTTTATAAAATGTTCATTTGATCTTATTGTGTTATAAACCAGGTAAAATGATAGGAATAATTGAAAAAAAATAACAATAAGAAGTGTGAAATATATTTTTATTATGAATTTAAGATCATATAATTCACATAAATGGAAATTGAATTATAATCTTTCCAAAAATATGAGATTGCGACATAAACCCTTAAAACATAGGAAGTCTCTGAAAAAAACCTCTTGAGAGAGTGAAAAATATAATTATTTGTAAATAAATAATTTTCCATGAAAATAATAATAAAATTTATTCATGGGAATTATATATACATCCCAAATTAATTAATTCGGTGATATTTTATATTTCTCTATGAAATAAAAGTGAGATAAAGAACCATTAACAAACTTTTAAAATTATTATAAAACCTGAATGGATAAAATAATTTATAATATAAGATTAAATATAATTAATTAATAATAATCCATGTCATGAAATGTAAAATGTGAATTATACACACCTTAATAAAATAAATAGGCATATAACTTCAATCGCGTCTCATTGAAATAATTTGGAGGTGAAGAACCCTTACATTAGGTCTTCTGTCTCTTTATACACATTCAAAAACCATGTATAATAGATATATATTTATTATAAATTTATTTTAAAACAATAATAATACTTAAATTACAATATATAATTCCCTTATAATTTCCAATTATCCTTTTATTAAAATTTTTTCATTAAAATCAACATTTGGGAAAAAACTGGTTTATTTTTCATGAATTTTTCATCTTGATGGTTCAATTACAACCACAATGTTCATGGTTTCATAATATACAGAATATTAATTAGTAAATAAGTACCATAAAGAATCAGAATATAAACTTTTATAAATATTTATATAAATTAATTATGGAAATAAATTTCATCACTTCATAGTGATTACAATATGTATGTACCTAGAATTATTGTTTTAACTTTTTGATAAGTTGAATAAATTATTGGGATATAATGATTAAATTTTTTATAATAATACATATATGTCAAATATTTAATATATTAATTATATATATATATATATCTTCATTACCATTCATAGTAAAGTTAAAGTAAAAATTAGCCACATTGCTTCGTGGATGTGCTAGCCCACATATAAGCTCAAGTGACATTATAATTCTCCAAAGGATGGAAATGTAAGAAGGTATATAATAATTTCTAATTAAATGAGAATAACTTAGTCAAAAATATAATATATAAATATTTAACTCCCTAGAATATTAAAATGTTAATGTTGTAGAGGTAAAATGAATCATATCACTACATGAAGGTGATAATCCACACATTTGTACAAATGATGATTTTATTCCATATTTGAAGGAAATGAACATGGATAATGGTTAATAAATCAAAATCATAACATATTATTATAAGGAAGATATTTTTTATTTATTTTTGAATGGTTATGGTCGAATTGAATAAGGTGAAAGAAGATGTATAATAAAAGATATTAGTTAAAACAATTACGTCCTCTTTGGGAGACCACCTTTGGATTTCCACTTAATGAAAACAAGGTTTTTCTTTTGAAAATACATGAATCTCTAGAGAATTGATAAATTTTATGGGAAGAGTTATTTTAAGTCTATGTTCACATGATTGGTTCAAGGTTGAGTAAAGAATATTTTAGGGTTCATGCCACATTAAAGTGAGGATGTGTCATACATAAATATAGTTAAAATTGTAAATATGATATATTATATTTCATCTGGAAGATGAAAATAATTATTTATTAATAATATAGTATTATTATGCTTTAAAAAAATTATTCTAGTAATTTTGAGATAAGTATTGGTGAATTTTAAACCCTTATATCTTATTTTTTACCCTCTTGTTACCCTTATGACAGTTATAAAAATATAAAAATAAATTTTTCATTAGGGGTTATAAAATTTACTATTGAAGAAAAAGTGAGACATGTTATAAATTGGATTAATTTGAATATAATAGCCATGTTTCTTTTTGAAACTAGTGTTTATATTAATTTTAAAACATTTAGTAAACTATTATTTAACACAATATACCATTGAAGTCAATTTTAGAACTATTCACATAGTTTGATTAAAAAAGGATAGAAATTGAAAATAAATCCAAAATTTTAAAACAAAAATAATATATAATATTGAATTGAATAATTAGTAGATGAATCTAATTCATTATAAATATATTACATTTAATATTTTTGAAGTTATTATTTTTATATTTCTATTACTTGAACAAGCATTGAGATAGAAATGGTTATGTATTTGAGTTACTTACTATATAACTAATATTGTAAAATAAATTAAAATTTTAAGAAACCCATATTATTCTAAATAACATTTAAATGAAAAAATATCCTTTTTTATCCTTATGATAAAATATTATGTATATTTAAATAAAGAGAGTGTTATTTTGTATTAACACTCTACTTAAAATAATATTAAATTCATTATCCATGTAAACTGAAAATAAATTTCCATAACATTTAGTAGAATATACCTAATGTCAAACTTAACCTATAAAAATAAATAATTTCTTGTTTCTTAGAGATATCTTTGATTTATCCCAGAGTTTTGACCCTTTTTAATCATTTTACCCTTACTAATTTGGAAAACATTTACCATGGTTACAAATCATAATGACCAAAACTAATATGTACATAATTAAAAAATGTGAACATCCAAATTCCAAATAAATAAGACATTTTTATATTAAATTTCTATAATGGGTAGAAATAAATATTTAGATAATTTAATAATACATAAGGAAATAAGTTGTTTAAAAAAAATTAGAGAAAAAATAAACTCATTCCAAAATCATGTAAAATGATGATTAATATATGATTAATTATATTATTTATAATTAATGGAGACATGTTTTTCATTAAGATAATATTCAAAATATAATGGGTATTATAAATTAAATAATTCAATGAGAATAATTAATTTTTTTTTAAAATTTCATTAACTTTCATTATACATTACTAAATAAATTATTTTAAAATAATATAAAAAATATTCCCCAATATATTATTTAAATAATAATTTCAATACTTATATTCACTTGAATCAATTTTCGACAAATGTTATAACTGAATTATAATGTTCACGTTAAAAATGAAATACAAACAACTTTCTATGAAGTTTATTTTTTGAACAATAAAATAAATTTAATGAAAAATTGGGTACTCAATTATTATAAATAAATAGGTAATTGTTAATTAAATAAAACCTCTATAAATATTTTTTATAATTGTTTTACTCATATTCATACTACTAATTTAATTTCTATTTTAAAATGGTGAATTTTAAATAAAAATATCTTTATAATATATTTTAGTTCTATTGATGCTCAGTGTTGAGTGTTAAGAGATATGTGAGGCATTAAATTATTTTAAGATAAATTATTTATGTGTTACATTCAAAACATTAAATTAATTTTCCCCTTTCTATTTTTCTCTTGGTATTCAAGGATTCAATATTTTCAAAAAAAAAAATTGAAACCCAACATCATAAAACTTGACAGTAAAACTATATTTCAAAACAGATGTTTTTAAAGCCTTTTTTACTTGAAATAAAAATTAATCTGGTTCCCAGATAAGGATTATATTAGGGGTATGAGAAACTATTTTCATATTAGAGAAACATAAAATCTACTTAATAATATAGAGTGATAGAGAAATTTATTTACTGTGAAAAAATAAATCTGTAAGGGATAAAGAAGACAATCACGTCATTATATATGAAGGAGAAAAGGGAAACATTTTTGTTCTAGGATCACATTAATAGATTTGAGGTTTTCCATTAAAATAAATATATGACACATGAGATAATATAATTAATTGATTATTTTTTATTTTATAAACATAATTTCATCCGTTGGTTGTTATTTAACCAATTTCCACTTATGTTTTTTCTCTTACTCCAATAAAGAATTATTGATGACGATTTTTTATGTCTGGAGATCGAAAATTTTTGTTTTAAAAATCATAAGACCCATAAAATAATTTCATGAAATTCCAAATTATTTTACATTTTTACCAAAATAAGAATGGTTAGAATAATTTATCCATTATGAGTAAATAATTTTATATTAACATCAAAAATCTCTATGATAATACCCAAATATGAACTTAGATAATTCCATAAATATAAAACTGTAGTTCGTTTCAATGTACACAAGTCTAAATTTGAAATCCAAATAGTATACCAATTATGATCACATATTCTCCAAGAAAAGATTAAAAATTATCTACAAATAATATCAATCACTCAAAAGGCCATATAAAAATATATATAACATAATATTATACTCTCTAAAAAAATATAATCACTTCAATAATGATCATAAATTACCATAATTCCACAATTAAGTCATATATGCTTCAATTAATAACTTATTAAAAATATTAAATTTACTTTGATAAAATCAATAACCGCTTTATGAAAACTATGTGTTATTATGTCCAAATAAGGAACATATTGATGGTTATATACAACTTAATCATGTGTTTTGGAAATGTATCACACTATGACTAAATCAATTTTCATGGTTATCAGTATCATTAAACACATGTTTTCAAAAAATTAATGAAAAATAATTGATAAAAATTTTGAGATCATTCATGATTCAAATAAACATAACATCATTGATAATACCCTTTTATTGCCTAATTCATTAATCTCAAAACATAAACACTTCAACCATTCCTCTTAAATGGATCGAATAACATGGGATTTTCCCTGGCCTATGAGTATTCAGTTTCACTAAATCACTAACTATTATAATTCCTTCATTCCTCACACATAATAAATTGAACTACAAATGGTTCCTACGGATTTACTTTATTTCCCTTAATTGAACTCTTTATTCATTTTCAACAATTACTTTCATAATTAAATTCACTTTCACACATAAAAAAATATTCACATGCATATAAAAGATATATATGGTTGTTCCTTCCAATATACATTCTATGTATAATGATAACACTTCTTCTCTAAATAGACATAATCAAATGATCTTCCATGAAACTCCTTTTTTTCTCTTGTTAGTATTGTTAGAAGAATCACATAATATGAGGTTGTTAATAATATAAGAATATAGTTGATTATGGAGATCCAATTGGTTTCTCATTTTAACTCATGTATAATTTTTTATCTGATGAGGTTAATCATTACATATTCTATCACAATACATGTTGATGGCAATCATCATAGTTAAATATGTTGAATATAACAAAAAACAAAGCATGAGAAATAGTAATAATAGTGAAATATCATGTAATCATTAAAAATAAATTTTAGGATATCTAAATAATAAAATATTATTTTCATACTACGAGACCTTATCTTTAACCATGGTCATCCTTGTTAATTATATTCTCAAATCCATTATAATAGTATATAAATAAATTTGAAATGACACAAGAATACCCTATGAGATTTAAACCATATTCGAAAAGTGTCTATTCATATTGCAGTATAAAGATGGTAAATATACAATCGACCAACTCTTTAAATGATTATTACCCTAAGAAGAATTGGTACGGAAACCAAATACAAATATAGTACACAAAAAGGAATAAATTCATTGGAAAACTATATAATCCATACCTCACCAATACATTATGATGTTATCTTATTCTTAGAGTTATACCTAGGTTTTTTCCTAAAGTTCTTTCATCTTATTCTAAATAAATTACTAATCATTGCCCCAATATTAATGGATGTGACCCAAACAAAACATATATTGATATTATGTGTTTTCAATGAATATTCAATATACCTTCCAAATAAACATTATTGAAAAATATAAAGTTTTAGTGAACATGGAAGATATATATATTTAAATAATATTTAAGTATAATATTCATCATCTCAAACATCATTATTTATATAAGATTACCTTCTAGACTGATCACATAGAGTACCCTTATTCATAACATAAGGAAAAATTAAAATATAAGAAGTCATGATCCCAAATACTCAGTAAGGGTACACATGGGAGAAATCAATAAAAGGTCACATATAAGGATATATTTAAAATAATTCTAGTATAACATGTTATTATTAATAAAAATTCATACAAAAAAATTAATATATCATAATAATGATTCATGTAATAATATAATTTTCTATCAAAATATTTGGGAATCATCAAAAATAAGTCATGATAAATTAGCTCAATCAAAAGCATAAAATGGGTTATAAGAGTTTGGAACCATCATAAGGATTAAACGCGTATCATATGTAATGGGTAACTAATAAGACCATAATATCATAGAGTATTAATAATAATCACATATTTTCCTTATCATAATTGATTCTTTATCAACACCATGTTCCCTGATCATAACAGATTAGGCATCGCTGCATATTTTCTATTTCTTAATGGATCAAGAAGCCCTACCAATTTCCCATAGGGGATCGAGGACATCAACTCATTTCCCATATATATATATAATGGAATATAATACATTACCCATTTAATTTCTGGATATAATGGTTCCACACATTATATAATGAATTCCATAAACATATATTTCCCAAAGTTCAAAAAACATTCCTCATTTCATAGCAGCATGTCACCTGGAAAAGAAACAATTTTCTTAAAACTATTTTCATCACATAACTAGATTAAATATAATGAAAGAACATGGATGAAATCAATATATGTTATCCAAAATTATTGATAATAAACATCAAATTGTAGTGGAATAAAAGAAAAATTAATTTAAAATTTTATTAATACATTTCATTTAAAACAAGGGAATATATGTTTTTCTTTTGATAAAAATTTAAGCAAAAATTTCCTGAATATTAAAAAAAGACTTCTATTTCAAAAATGAAAATGAAAATATTTAATGGAGTCTTTAAAACATTTAGCTGACATATTGGTGGTAATTTAAATCCTACCCATAAAAGTTTAGAAAAATATTCTATTCAACCCATTAGTTATAAGTTAAAAATTAGAAAAAACTTAAGAATATTCCTGTAAAAATTTTCATACTAAGTCTCAAATGGGTTAAAATTAATTTAATGAATAATTATAAAATATTAAAAATAGTATTCAAAAAACTATAAAGAAAATATATACATGGAATAATGCTTTTCACCAAAAATGAAAAATATGGTTGGGTTTTCAAAAAAATTATATTTTTATATTCAAGAGTACTAAAGAGAGGAAAATGAGAGAAATACATAAAAACCCTAAAATAGAATTATTACAATAATATATTTGTGTTTTTCATAAACTAATATCATCCATTCTTTATAAATGTGAATTGGAACAAAAACAATCACAATATAAAATATACTATAACATAAACCCTTATAGCTTTGGTAATCCCTAAATCAAAACTACATGAAATTAAAATATTTGGTTAGAATTTAAAAATACAATAATATCATTATTAGTATCCTAAAAATCAATTTTGAATTTTAAACACCACACAAAAGAATGAAGTGGTGAATATAGAATATGTCTTACAAAAATAAAAGTGAGATGAGAAACCCTCAACACATTGGTAACATTCAAATAAAAACCCATTGGATAAAATAATTTCCATTTTAACTTAAAATACATTAAATTAAAAAGTATCCATCGTATAAAATTTAAAATGGGATGAATTTAGGAATCACAAAAATAAATATATTCCAGAAACATATTCAAACATATATTACTTTATTACATACCATTATAATTTCAAATTTCATTTTTATTTGTAATTATTCATTAAAATGATCATTTCGAGGAAAACATGGTTATTTTACATGCAAGTTTTGTTTGAGGGTTATAGCCGTTGAATCTTTTTCATGGATTCATAATATGTATAATTAGAATGAGGAAATAAGTATTAAATTTATTCATTATATAAAAATTCATATCTATTCATAAAAATGGGTGATGAAAGATGAATGGCATCACTTTGTGGAGACGATAATCCTTACATACACATGAGGGAAATTTTAAATTTTTTATGGATGGACAAAATACAAGATATAAAATTATTAAAATTCCCAAAATAATTATTATATTTTAAATATAATATATATTAATTAAATATAAAATTATTAAAATCCAAGATAATCATAAATAAAAAGTAAATAATATCACTTCATGGAGGTGGTAGTCCACACCTACATCGGAGTGACGTTATCATTTTCCAAAATATGAGAAGGTAAGATGGTAGATAAAATCTTATAATTATATGAGGATATTTATTGATAAATAAAATATATAAACCATAATTTTATTATAAATAATGAAGCATAAAAGATATAGACGAAAATTAATTATATCACCACATGGAAGCAGTAATCCGTATATATGCATATATAATGTTGTTGTTCTAATTTGAAGAAAAATAAAATAGAAAAATGATATGAAATAAAAATATTAAAATATTATTATATATTAAATGATGATTTTTTTATATTGAAATAGCTTGTATTTAATTGAAGTGGGTAAATGAATAATTATATTTTAAGTGATTGGTTAAAATGGTTACCTCCTCTTTGAGATTCCTCGTCTAGATTTATTCTTATTATCCCAATAGATTTTATTTTAAAGATAATAGAATAATAATAACATGTATCAGGATATTCTTAAGAGTTCATTAAGGTTTTTTTATCCATGTGTATTAAGGTGTTTTGTGGAAGAGATGAGGGGAGGTTTCCATCTCTAGTGAAGAAAATTATACACATTGAATTATATAAAATATTTTAATTTGGTAAATTAATTTCCATCTGTAAATGTCCCCATTTTGATATATTTATAAAATATATTATAATGATTCTAAATACACCAAATCATTAAAATGTATACTATTTTCGGTTTTTTTACCTTTACCTCTCAATTTAAAAACCCTATTTACCCTTTAGATAACTGTCGGGATATCATAGTTTATTTAAACTTAGGTTTCATGAATGATACCAAAAAAGGACCAGGGACCAATTTAAGTAAATTGGTTAATATTCTAAACCATATCACATTCAATTGGGAAATTATGAGAAATATTAAAATTTTAAATTATTTAATATAATATTATCTAAACTAAGATACCATTAATGTAATTTTTGAGACTCTTCTCAGTCTATGAATTTAATAAGAAAATTTTAAAATGTAAATCAAATTTAAAATTTTTACGCATTCAAAACATGTTATAGTTATCCAAAAAATTCATGTAACACAATTATTTATCCAAATTTTCATTCATTAAATATTTTTCAAATTATTTATTTTACTTTTTTATTACTTGCACAAGCATTGTGTCGATAATGTGTATGAAACAAAGATAACAATTAACTAACAAATATATATATAGATTTTAATTAAAAAATGTTATTCTATGAAATAATAATTTAGATCTAAAATAACCTCTTTTTAACCAATTAAAAAAATATTAGACAAATTAAAAAAGGGTGAAATTATTAATTTAATGCTTACCAAAAATAATAGAAAGGTTATTTTCTATGAAATTTGGAAATAAATTACGACAAAATCGAATATAATATTAATAATGTCAAACATAACTATAAAATTAAATAATGGCATGTTTTTGTAGATTTATAGGACTTATAAAAATTATTTAACCTCATATTTCTGATTTTACCATTAAGGTATTCACAAATATTTATGAGAGTTGTTATTCATAAGGAAAAACAATATAAGGGACATATTCAACAAATTTGAGCCATATAATTCCAAATAGAGAACCAATTTATCTTTATACTATTTCATAAAGTGAAATTATTAAATTTCAACACTAATAAAGAAAACTCAATGAAAATAGTTTTTTAGAAAAAACATTATTAATTTTAAATATGAAACTTTAAAAAACAGTTATAATGATGATTAATATATAGTAAATTATATTACATATAATTAAATAATTATTTTTAAATCTTATAAATAAATTTAAAATAAAATCGAACATTTAAATTTCCTTTTTAATAAAAATAAATGGCAGTTTTACAAAAGAAATGAAAATTTTCCATATTCACTAGAAAGTAAATCATTTAAGAAAAATTTTAAAAAAATAAAAGTAACATTATATTGACCTAGATGTTTAAAAAATGAAATTAATTTTCAGAAATATAATATTTTAAATATTATAAATTTAGAATAATTTTCACTCAAAAAAATTAATGAAACCCATTACTGAAGAAGATATATTTTTTATGCATAAAATTACGATAATGAAAATTATGTACTTTTTTAGGATAAATAATTAAATTAATTTTCATTATATAAAAAATTAAATATAATTGTCCATACTTTTTTTTTCTTATCCATTCCTCTAATTTAATGTCTATCTTATAATTTTCAAATTTTAATAATAATATTTTATAGTTTTTCATAGTTCAATTAAAGCTCATTGTTTTGTGTTAATCAACAGTCAAGAATAAAATTATTTTAAACTATGTTTTATTGCTACAACATAACCTAACATTTAATATATTTCAATATTATATTAGTTTATGGGACACCTTCTTCAACACACCTAGTCTTTAGTAGTCAACTGGTCTTTAATATCCTACTAATTCAATTCCAAATATTTCATTGTTGTGCCTTAGTCAAGGTATTATAAATTTTATAATGGATAGAGAAAAATAATAATTTCACCGCAACATGTTTGATTTTCTCCATCATTAATTGGTATTGTATCTCAAATGGGTTCTTTCATTAATTATGAACATAATATTTTAAAATCTCTATGGATTTTATTTATCACAAATGATAACAGTCAGATATTTAACCTCAATGACAATATCATCAGGAGATTATTTCAAATTTTGTAATTGTGTCTTGTAATTTATTCCCAATATGTATTTATATTCTTTATTTCGTTAAGAAATAAATTCTTGGTTTATTCTGAACCAAAAAATATAGTAATTTTCTAGTTGAAAAGAACAACTTGAAATTTATTATCAAATATTATATGAACGTAAACAATTATCATTAGTATAACAAAAAAAATCCTCCATTGATGTTCTAAAATATAACATCCTAAATTGAACCATATTATGGATATAAAAAATTACACTCATTATAGATATCATGTTAAATTCCTTGCATCAACATTTGTATAATTTCACTAGTCGTGTAGAATTTAGTGTATTAGTTCATGTGGTTGTTAGATATAGTAAACTCCAAATAACTTATCTATATTCAATAACAAGGGCTTAATTTCCACTAATACGTCCTTGTGGATAAATTTTTTTTCATTCATTTAAAATATCCCATAAAAACATATTGAGAAAAAATTTCACGTATATTTTTTGGGAAATAATTCTATTATTTATTCTATTAACTTCTTATAGGCCAAGGAAAAAAATTCTATTTCTCAAATCATGTATTTCCCTAATTCAAAACACATATATTTTAAAAATAATATAATTGTTTCTCTATATAATTCCTCAAATATTATATCACCCACAGGTATAAGAACCATAATTCTTTCATTATTTTAATTCTTGATTTAAATATTATGATCAACTCCTCTTCTTTCGAAGCTATGATTCCTCTAATATTTGGCATTCAGAGAATACTATGACCTTGATTTTTTAATTATGCTACAAAATAATTTCCTCAGTAGATATAATTTTTTATTCTCATCATCCAAAAAATTTCCAATGGTTTCTCAGTGAAAAATTCTTCTTCATGGACTTCATTTAAGAAAACTTGTTTAATATATTTTGTACACCTTAAATACCATTGGGATTTTTTTTATATATTTTCAAAATGATCAATGGGTGAAAAAGTATCATCCAAACCAATAAATTATGTTTTGGAAAAATATTTTCACAAAGGTCATGAATTGTTATTTTTCCACCATATATATTCATTTATTTCATTCTATAATACTAACTAGGTTTCAATCATATTCATATTTTCTATCTATATAATAATTCCAAATGATAGATTCATTAATGTTTGGTTATGTTCTACATTACTACTATTGAACTAATTATAAAAAAATTATACTTATAAAAAAATATAGGTTTCAAATGAGAAATAAAAGAGTATTACTTTTTGATCATTCATCCTTTGATGTTTAATGTGAGGTATCTGGTCACCAAATGTATTATTTATAATGATATCATATCTATTCCTTCTTATGTTTTGTGAGATAGGACCTACTATATCTTCCGCATTATCATTATCTTATTCCTAATATTATAAATCCCCATTATCTCACCTTGATTATTTAACCTCAAAATAACATTCATCGTCAATAACATTTCTTCTTTTTAGAAATATCTCTTCACAATATTGTAAAACTTCACATTAATTGTTTATAGTCACATTTTTGCATTATATAATCTTCTATATATTTTAGTTATATTATTTTCATTTCATTCATTAGGATTAATTTTAAATAAAATTTCCTTTAACACTAGAATCACAGAATTTTTTTCTTTTGATTTTGAGAATAAGGTATATATTTAAAACATCTTAAAAGTACATGTATATTAATTTCTTCTAGTAAAACAATCCATTATGAATTTTCTATTTATTTAAAAATAATAACAATATATTGGGGTTGTACAGTAGTATAATCATAACATATTTCTATTATGTATATAGAAGATTCATTTTAATGAATATTATCTTATCTATATCTTTGATAATTTCGTTCAACATCTCAATGACTTTATTTTGTTGAGGTCACCTCAACTCTTAACCCAGATTTAATATCCCATTCTTTCACAATATTTTTTTAAAAGATAGATGTTGAATACTCATTTTATTATTAAAGAAAAACCTCTTTTTGTCTGGGTAGAGGGAGACCCATTACCTATCCTGAAGGCCCAATGCCATGTGGCCTAAATACAAGGCTTGAAATCCCATTTTGTTACCCAAATGACCCTTTAGTGAATAGTACTTCTATAGACCCTAGGTTGCTATAATAGCTATTATAGTAGTGATGCCTCTATAGACCCTGTTATAGTGCCTTTTCTGCTACACTGTCATCACTACTACAATGCCCCAGCTTCTACAATCCTTTTTCTACTACAGAGCCCGATTATAGTACTTCTATAGTACCCCAAAGATGATTCCCTTTCCTGATACGATCCACGGTCTTTTTAATGACATGAAAGAGACATTACCAATTGAGTATAGGCTCATTGGAATTTTTTTCACAATATATTCTTCTATTTCTAAATAATTAATTTCATTTCATTATTTGTTTCAAACATCTAAACATTCTGCTGAATAGTTATTTTAACCTTTCATTGTGAGAAATAAATTTGGACACTAATGTCTTGTGAGTTATACCTATCATCCAAGACATCATTCTATATTCCTCAATATGAAAGAAAAAAAATTGTTTTCATACAAGTATTTTGGTCTCATAATCTACCACATGTCAACATGAACCATCTTAATCCCATTCTTGATTTACTATAAATTGGAGCAAAAAATTTAAAGGATATTTAAATTTTGAATTGTATCACACATGTGTGTGAAATCAAACAATAATTAAGGTACGGCTCAAGCGCTATGATTGTTTAGAAAGTATTCAGATGAACTATGGCTCAAATTTGTAAGCACCCTATGAAAAAATTAATTTTTATTACCTGAATATTTATAAACCTATAATTTTATCTACTAAAGAGATCGATATCCCCGTTGTTCACCATCATTAAAAAATTATTGTTCCATAATTTCTATTATTGATGTAGGCCATCATGCTGAACATTACCAGTTGCTCTATGCCCCTAAACTATAAAAACATAATATGTTTTGACTAATAACTTCAAAAAATACGATATTTTATTCACATCATGTCGATACCAATTATCTTATCATTCCCCAAGTTTATGATATTCAACCCATTATAATTTACAAATTAAGCAACAATTCTATTATTATTCCTCATTATAATAATAAGAAAAATATTTCTATTCATATATGATGTAGTATAACAATATATAATCCATATTACTACACTATCAGTAACAATAATGAAAATTTACATGATATTTTCATTCATAACTTTTAATTTAATGATTTATGTACTGTGATTAAAATCCATCACTGATATATAATATTATTATTCCTATGAATTCATATAATCAACCAAATATTGGAAGAATTTATTTCTTGTTTTTATATTGAATATTAATAATTATGAATCTTGCTAATGGGATATCATTATTTTCTCCTTCAACATGTTCCATTATACCAATCATGAATAATCCATATATTTCTTCCCAATCCCATCCTAAAAAATATAGTCCATTTAAAATAATCCTAATTATATGAAATTTAACTTCTTTTTCTTCTTTCTATTGATCCTGATAATTCATTTTTTATATGGTATACATATACTATGTTTGATCATAATTCAAACACTGTAACACAATATATGTTTTTCATTGTTTTGTTTATTTTATACTATCATTATATCTACTTTATATTATTGTGATTTATTCAAAAGAAGACATTCATTCATGTAGTGGATGCTATGTATATAGAATTATATCCAGAAATTTATTTTTCCCGTCACTCTCCATGAATTGTTTTTGTCTATAAATTCATAAAAATGTGGGAAAGAAAAAAATTATTTTTTTAAATCTCACATGAACATCCTCAGCTACAGTGATTTCTTAACCTCTTTAACTCCACAATTTTAGGTTGGGGGATAGGATACTTTCTTGATCATCATAATCCTATTGAAACATAATGAAAAAAATTCACATTCTTCCACTATTTTCACATGATTTTTAATATTTTTGAGCAATATATAATATTATTTTATAAAACATCAAAAATTTCCAGTCATAATTCAGTAAACAATAAATTTCGACCTAAAACTCTCCACATCGGGTTATTAAAAATAGTGTTTCCATCATGTAACAGTCCATTAAATTTATTCATTTTGATAATAAAAATTACAATTTCTTCAAGAAGAGAATAATGATAAAATTTCGAATCAAAACACTCTTCAATTATAGAACCTTTATCATCATTTTCCTCCACAAAAGGCTTGCTTATAAGCTCTAGAAGGAATTATAGCCAATGAATATATAGTCATCCACCTCCATCACTTTAATCTTCTATAATCACTCATCTTATTGAGAGAATATTTTATTCATATTAATGAATTTATAACATGGTTTTATAGATCTTTTCACGTGTTTAATATCATTTTTCATGAGTTATTCAACATCATCATAATCTGAGAACTTCTTTGGACACAATACAGTGAGATGTCTAAGTTTTCTAAAACAGAAATTATTGTCTAGAAAAATCACTTTGAATTTATGTTTTATTGTTTTATTATTATAAGAATGAAATTAATTCACCTCATAAATTTCATCATCTTTTATATCAACTCTCACTAATTGTTTCTTCCAATACTTGTATTTTGTTTTTATTAATTATATATTTCCACATAGTATTTATCATTTATTCTTGTTTATTATGAAATGATATTATTGTAAATATTTTAATTAATTATTATAATTGGGTATTTTCCATCAAGGATGGACAATATTGTTTCAAAATGTGACATCATCAATACCAGGTCACTTTTCATGATATTGATATCTTGAACGATCTCTCTATGTTCCGAAAATATATCTACATGAATTTTCAATCAATAAAATTATTCATTAACTATCTCAGTGAAAATTAACCTCAGTCATTAAAATATATTTTATAATATCTAAAACATTTCATCTTGAACCTATGAGTCTCCTTCATAAATTAAACGATGCTAAAACTAAATGGATGGATGTATTTTTTCATAACACAAAAATCATATAAATAGGGACGATCAACATTCCCCTAACAAATTAATATCATTAGTTTTTCATCCAAAATCTCCAAATTCCTATTTGATACAGAAACACTATCAATGTTTGTAATGGTTCTATGCATTTAATGAATGTACCCATTTATTGCTAATGAATGGAATTAGTGTTATGTTTGGTTTTTTCATCACCAAATTTTTTTGGCATCAATGTCTGAAATTCACTTATGATTATAAATTTCTATTATATCGTCATGTAGATAATATTACATCCAAAACCATTTATCTTTTAGAAAATATTTGGTTAAAATCAATGTTATTTATTGATGGGTTTAATTATATTATGAAAATTTAAAAATAATCATTTGGGAATAATAATTTACAACTTTTAGTATTAAAACATCTCTATCTCAGTAGATATGAAGAAAAAAATTAGAAAAACAAGAATTTTTACATGGATCACCAAAATTGGATAATATAAGAAGAATACATGAAAAACTAGATATAAACTTGAATCAATATTCACACTACATTGGTCACAATTTTAGAGCCATCACACTATCCATACATGTTTAAAATCATAAAAATGAATAAATCACTAATATTCCTACATGATGAAACACACTACGTCCCTTAAAAAAATTTGATCAAAAATAGGGGATGATAATTAATAATATTATGATGTTATAATCTGTAAAAGATTCACAAACTTCTAGTTAGTTAAAATCGAGAAACATCTTATTTATTTCCAAATCTCAAGTGTAATCTTTAAATTCATCTATAATTTCTAGATAAGTTATCAAACTACCATTTTTTCAACACTGTTTAATAATGATTTCTTCAAATTCTTAACTATTTTTAAATAGTATTATTTCATGAAATATAAATGTGAAATATTATTCTACACATCAAATATGGGAACCCCTATATAGTATATGTCGTAATATTTTTTCTCTAAGATTGCATGATGCTCAGAACACTATTCTCAATAAAATACATAATATTATTTATTAAAATTTGAAAACATTATAAATAATATATTATGATTTAAAATATCACAATAATATAGAAAAATACAAAACTATTCCAAATTATTTCATTATATATAAACCCCAAAATATGTATTTTAAATTTCTAAAAAACTCAATTTATAATATGCCTTCATATTCACCTTAATACAATATTATCAAAGTTTACAGGTTATTAATAGTATTTTGGATTAATAACAAACCATTTTCTACTCTATATGATACTCAATAAAGAAAAATTGAGGGAATATTGAAAATAAGTTCCCCCAAAAAAATCGAATGTGGCGAACCTTATAACAAACTATATAATTATTCATTCAAAATTATGAATATTCCCTTTTATATAAAATGAAATATATGTTCTTTGGGTGAGTCGATGAATTTTCAAAATAAATAAATTTATGGCCATAAGAAAACAATATGATCATAGTGTAAGCCTGTAATTATAGGGAATTCTTATAAGGTCCCTAATGTATAATACACTCTATTCTTATCTAAAATTTGGAAAATATTCACCACATGAAATTATACTAGTGCCCTCCAGAAATTCATTAACACACCTCCATACTTCAAATTATGTGTTCCTCCTACCCTTGTGATCTATTTTAGACATTACATCACCAATCAAATCAATAAAAATAATATATAAAATTATATGTGTGATTTTTCCAATAATATCCACCTTTAGGTTTTTTTCAAAACTCTAAACTAGATTAGCCACTTCATTATGAAATAACATCACAAAAATATGATATGATCCAAAACTCAATTAATCTGTCCCCTCATCATCAATTTTATCAATGATTTACTAATCACTATATTTAATCCCACATGTTACATATTTGGGGTGAGAAACAAGACTTAGTTAAATATATTCTCATGAAAACCATTTCTTGTATCTTATGAACATTATTTTTCCTTCCCAAAATAGTTCCACATTATAAATCAATAAGATACACTCTTCAAAATCAAGATAATATCATGGTAATTAACACCCTTTTCTGGGGGGAAAGAACACTATTAGACTACTATGTTATCTTAACATGTGTATGGGATTTCCATAGTTGTGAAATATACATTTTAATGCCACTTTGTTATTAAAAAATAATATTTCATAATGTTTTAAAAATATTAGAAAAAAATAATTCAATAAAGACACCATATCATGTTACAAGTAAAAATATCTTCTAGGGGTGTTAGGTCAATTTTCCTAACTTGCATAATTTTAGGGACTTATCTAGACGACAAAAGGCAACTAATGTCAAATAAAATCTTCTTTGGGTAGTGTCTTAGTCATTATATTTTAATTAAAAATTTTTTAGGACATATTATCCAATTTCATCGACCCATGTTTTATATTATTCTTTAAAAATAATATTAAAGTCACGGTTAATTAAACATTACATTGTGAACATGATTTTTTCTATTATTAAATTAATTTCTGTTATGAAACATGATAATTATTGAGAGGTTCCAAATCAATTACAACATATTGACAAAATTATTTAATCCATAGTAATTGAGTACATAATTGAGTGGGTACTGCATAATTATCCACCATTTTAAGTCAAAAAAGACAATCATTCTTCTTATTATCTGTCATTCATCTTATATTGCGGGAAATACATTGTAAGGTCATGTGGATATTGGATACAGTAGACACCCAATAATTTTTTCATATTCTATAACATCATCATTTTTCTATTATCATGCCTTCATTATTTCATATGGGCATCCAGTAATTATTTCATTGGTCTAGAATATTCCATTAAAAAATCTTGATAACTTATGTGGAATTTTTTAGAAATAAATTCATTAATTAATCATTGAAATACTTATAATTCATGGTTAAAATTTAGATATCCAATCATGTACATTTCAATTTTACTTATTTTATATTCTAAACACTTGTTGCATTATTCTTCATCAAATTATATTAAAATTGATATTATCTATATAGATACATAATAATACTCTTCAAAAAATTTCCTTATCAGCCTAAGGTTTTGATTAACTACTAATATTTTGAACCCTATATTATTTAATTATTTATTAAAATAATAATATCAATCCATTTTTTGTTTTCATTAGGCCATAAAATTACTCCTTCAATAGACACACCATGTACTCATCCTCAACTATTATAAATCCATCTAGGTTCTCAGTGAATAATTTTTCATTCTAGACTCCATTTATTAATGATAATTAGAACCTCTATTAGAAACACCTTGAATCCAATTTCAATATTAATAAAAGAATAAATCCTATTTTTCAATGAGTTCATGAGAAAAAATAACTCTTCCATATCATTGCCTTTAATTTGGGAATACCCTTTTGACACTACTCATACATTTTTAGTGTCCCATTACCATTTTAACTAATTTTATTCCATAACACACACTCTATTCTAATGAAATTATTATATTTTATCATTATAAAATTTTTTCATATTTTTTTCTTTTTTAGTCATGTTATTCATGATTAGCCCTGAATAAATTATTTCATTTAGATAACCCTTTAAAACTTTTGGGATCTACTGGAGAGAGAATAGAGTTTTAAAACTCATCCATCATCCTTTAAGTTTTAAATAATTTTTTATAGTCATCAAATATACTATTTTCTAATATTTATGTCCGAATAGTTATTGTGTTAGATGAGACTACTACTACTTTACCTTCCCTGGTATCATATTCTTATTTTGAGTCTTATATAGAAATTTCAGGGCCCCATGACCCCCTACCCCAATATCACATTCATGAATACTATAGAGACCCCAAGCATGACGTACATGGAAATTACATTACATTTTCATAATATCTAATACATAACAAAAACCAACACTCAAGTACCATAATAGTTTAATGTCTTTGGAAACTCGAAACATATTCTTCTAATCATGGTGAAAGATATTCAACATCTCCCATAAAGATCTTCCCCTTTTGTTTTCTTACCTAAAAACATTATTTATATCCTAGGGAAAAGAAAACATATAAAGGGTGAACTCAAATGCTCAGTAAGGGTAAGCATAGAGAACATAAAACAATCCATAAACATTTGAAAGCAAAAACTTGAACATAAAATTTAAGCATCAAAATCTTGAGCAAAGTCGTAAATATTGGAAGTACGTAAGGCATATATCATAATGGAACATCAATCATGATAAAATATAATATTAATAAAACATGTAATTTTTTAAACCATTCATCACATGTTATTATTTCCATAGTAGCCAAGGTATTGCTACGAATACCATATTAGTGGAAAAGGTCTTTTTCTGAATCGAGTTCACTCCTCATTGCAGTCATGTAACACTGAACCAGATTAACTTACCATTACAGCCATGTCTATCTCATCAGATATAAATCATTACCTATTGCATTGGAGGGAGATATAGGTCCCAACCATCTCATAATGAAATCATTCTTACTTGTGCCACAAAATAAACATAAATCATTCATCATAACCCAATGAATAAAATGGGTTTCATAAACATCATCCCATCATCACATAATCCATATAAAACAAATAGATATAATTTAATCATAATAAAAATAACACCATGTAAATAATAGAGACATTATACTTGAAACATAAACATGATAAATAATTTCATCTTAGATGGAAATTAGTTTTGATAAAACACTTGAAATAAATTCTTGAGGAAAATATCCTTTCATCTTCAAAATCATATTCTTTTCACAAAATGACACACAATTTTAAAATAAAGGGATTTTGTTGAAAATAACCATGAAATATTTTAGATTATGCTTCATGAAAATCAGGCTATATGAAACTGTAAATATCCATTCATTCCATATAATTTAAAAAAACATTCTCCTCGTACTTTTGTCGGAAAAATCAAAAAGTACCACGTATGATAAACAAAAGAGAGATTTCTTACATAACACAAAGTAAAAGTCAAAAACGGGTAAACATGAATTTAAAAATACATGGAAGAATATTAAACACATTATGAAAAACATTTTTATTGACATGGATGAAAAATATAAACCCAGTTAATACTTACGAATAAACAATATCGGATAAAAATGAGATCGGAATAATTATCCCTTACCCTAGGTCTGATATGCTTCGTCAGTATCCAAACCTCCTGTATAATGATTTAAATAATGTAATTGACTTATTAAAGAATCATATTCATTGTTATGATATCATATATATTTCACTTATGACTTTATATTACCCATTCTTTGGTAAATTCAATTTTAAAGTAGCGTTTTGGGTAAAATTGTTTCATTTATCGTAGGTGTTTCGATTTGTTGTTCTTGATATTTATATTACTTATATCATTATTTACTTACTTATAGAGTGTAAATAATGATTTATATATTATATATATTCAGTATATAATTCTATATAATATACAGATGAATGAAAATAAATACACTATTCATGGGGACGGTAGGCTATACGTATGCATGAACGCTTTTTTCCTTTCCTTATTGACTTGAATGGAATTAAGTAGATGACATACATATATATATATATATACATAAATCCAGTAGCACTATTATATCATATATTTCATTATTACTTATTATATATACATTATAATCATTCTTGAATTGTTAACATGGAAAATGAATCTCATCGCGTCGTGGAGAGGGCAATCTGTATGGACGCACGAGCGATGATATCATTCCCATATTTATTGAATGGAATTGGAGTGGATTATATAATATCATAGAATCAGTATGATGTTATAATAATCATATATAGTTATTATTTACACCATTATACCCATCCAAGTAAAGTGGTGGTGGAAAAACAGATTACACCACGGCGTGGAGACGGTATTCCGTACGTACGCATGCGTGTTGATTTCATTTTCCGTAGGATGGATAGAAGGTTAAACGGGGTTGTTTTATATTTATAATAAAATATAAGTATATAATTAATACTTATGTTATTACTTTATAATGAAAAAACTAAATAATAGGAAGTAGAATAAGAAAGAATCTTTTAGGAGTCGGTAGAAGAGATTACCTCTTCCTCAACGCACCTCCTTTAAACATCTTCTTAGGGCACGAGAGTTGGTCTTTTGAGAAGACCAAAACCTCTATAATATAACTAGAGAGGTTTAGAAGAGGAATTATAAGGGTTTGACAGATCTTTAAGGCTCAAAAGTGTGTGAAGAGAAGAGGGAAGGGGTGCCCTTTTTATAAGGGAGGAGAGGGGCACCTTAGGAAAAACATAAAATATTATTTAATAATAAAGTCATATTCGGTTTTTAATAGCTCCAAATTGATTTATTTTGAAGCTAAAGTGGGGATGGGTTGAAATCCACTCAACCAATAGGTTTTAGACAAGTATAGGTTACTATTTTCTCCTTATCATTTGGATTTATCTCTAAGTTAAATAATTTAACTTTTAACGTGTCTTTTTGTTTTCTTACACTATGTGGTTAATAAACTTACTATAACAAGCCAAACTATAATGTCCCAGATTTTTTCTATGTATTATTTTAATATTATATGGGAATTAATTCGAGACCAGGCTCTAATAAGGCGTGTAGTTCCGAAGCCCGGCGATCCCAGAACAAATGTTTGAATTTAATTTAATAATTAAATAACGTGCGCATACGGTTTTCCTAAAAAAGTGGAATAACTACCGAACGGGTGCTCAGATTAGAAATATGATGGCACCATTGCATTCGGAACAATGATTTTACCTTAGGCAAGTCCTAACATCGGTCGGCCGAGGTCGGTGGTGGAATCCAGTTTTTGGGACATAAGGATAATAAAATATTTAACTAAAAATATTTTATTCTGCAGTAAGATCTTTTAAGTCTGCTGCAACAGATATCCCTTACCTTTTTAATTAATGGTTGGCGCAAGGGGTCCAGGGTTACAAACCTCATAACCCTGAAACCCTTGGCGGCTCTGGAGGCTCTGGAGAAAACCTACCAACGCGGCGATAGGATCATCGCTGACGAACGCCGCAGAATCCAGGTAGGATGTTTGTTTGTGATTTCTTCCCGGTTGTGGATGTCTATGACGAATGTGGGCTAATCCATGAACAGATTAGTCCGCGGATTGATCATTCTTGTGGGATGGTATTTTTGCGGGGATTTATGGGATATTGAATCCATGTTAATCCACTGTTGTTGATTTTCTGTCCGTTTAATCCCATTAACGGGGGCGGATCAATGCCGTGATGAACGACGACGGAGGTTCGTTCCTCAAGTTCATTTCGTTAAATTTCTCCCCTTTATTTCTTCGCGTTCTTCGTAGGGTGATGAATGACGGATCGTTACGCATCCGTTCTGTGACTCAATGATCCTAAACTGTGTATCCAACCCCGGAGCGGTGTCACGGAGGTGCGACAGTGATATCAGCAGACGATTCAGAGCGGATCGAGAGTTATGAGTTTTCAGGCGTTTTTCTTTAGATGGATAGTTTGAGGGTTATGATCTGTTTTAAAGGCCAAAAACACCCGCTGCGGTGTTCGTATGATGAACCGCACCAATCCCTGGAGTATTGGGAGGAACGGATGAGAGATCGTGGATCCGGAAGGTCGTCCTAAGCACGAGGAAGAAGACGACGTTCTGGAAATTTCCCGACTACACGCCGTGTAGTATGGGATACATGGCGTGTGTTCACTGATGGACCACCTGGCATATACTTCAGGAGTACACGAACACGGGCAGGTTACATGGCCAAGGACACGCCGTGTATACCCCTCTCTATCCAGACTCGGCCAGATACACGGGACACCCCGTGTACCGGTACACAGGCAGGCGACACGAACACGGGCAGAGACCGTGTACAGGCACATGTCCAGCATACACGAAGCGAGCCCTCTGTGCCTGGACACGGCTTGTGATGCTTCTACACGCCATGTAGTTATTTTTATATCTGAAAATATAAATGACACGGGCCGTTTACACAGGCAGTACCCAGAGTCAGGAACACAACGTGTACTTTCCTACACACTGTGTGGTTGAGTTTTCAACAGACCGGACAGACGACACGAGCCGTTTATACAGGCAGTAACCAGGGTCAGGGAACATGGCGTGTAGTCATACTACACACCGTGTAATAAATTCTTCAAGGTTCTGGATAGACTCCATGGGATGTTTACACGGGCAGTACCCGGGGTCAAGGAACGCGGTGTGTAGTCATACTACACGCCATGTAATAAATTATTCAAGGCTCCTGACAGACGACACGGACCATTTAAATGGGCAGTACCCAGGGTCAAGGAACACGGCATTTAGTAATACTACACGCCATGTAATAAATTATTCATGGCTTGAGCTACTTTCCTTCTGTGACTTGGACTAGTTTTCTTATGGTTCATGCCCTTGGTCCTTTCCCTGAAGGTTCTCGTATCATTTCCTTTACACCGGAGTATGATCCCTTCAGCAGAACTTCCTGAATAGAGTTTTTGGAATCTTCTCTGCGAGACTTAGAGCCGGATCCTCTATTCATTCTTGGAACCCTAGGTAGAGTTCTTAGTATCGATGTGACCAACTTTACCCAGGCGTCGATCCTCTGCTTAGCGGATTAGCTTAGACTGAGTTATCGGAATCACCGCATGACTTGGTCATGATCCTCATCTGATCATCATGTTATCATAGTACTTGTGGAGTTTGTTCTCCCAAAATGAGTAATTCGTGTCTCTCTCTTCAGACCTAGGAGTGTGTTCTATTTGTTATGTGCTTAGTGGAATCTTCAAGCTAGATCCTAGTGGCGGTATTGCGATGGTCGTTTTTGTATGAGTATATCTGGATATTCTTGTTATATGTTCTGTAGACATAGACTGTGTGGAGCTGACTGCATCATTACTTTGAGGTATTTTCCCTTATTATATTTTCCTTTGTGGTTTCGGGGTGTCCTACTGGGTATTGTTATACTCACCCCTACACGGGCTTTGCCTGCACATGTCGTGTCTTGTGCAGATGAGCGAGCCTTTGACAGGATTCTAGGTGGACCAGGACCAGATAGTGTTTAGTGAGATCAGGCAGGCCGAGGTTTGTTCCTACGGCTACAGTTTGCAGTCCCAGCACCTTTCCTTACAGGATGGACTTTATTACATAATTTCTTTTGGTGGGCTTGTACTTTTGGCCCAGGGTTTTACTTTTGTTGTACTTTACTTTCCTGTCGTACTCTTTTGGTTGAGGTTTTTAGTGTATGCATGCATTTCCATTTTTAGTAGTTTTCACTTTTCATCTTTGTTGGCATGGAGATGTGTGTGTGTGTGTACAGGTTTATAGGCAATGCCTCCCATGTTAGTAGCATTCCTACTCGGTGCTAGTCACCAACCCCTGGCCGATTGGAGGTGGGATTGGGGAGTTGCAGCTCAGGCCCCACCGGGACGAGTCGTGACACAAATGAACCCCAAGTGGTTCATTATTAATATATATATCCTTATCTAAGTCATTTGGCAAGACCTTAGATTTTTAGGAATAAAATAAAAATTAATAATATAATATTTGTTTTAAAAACTATTTTATGTCAATTTTGATACTATTTGGTACTTGAGTTTTGGAAAAATCATAACAGCATTATTTGTTTGAAAAAAGTTAATTAAATCAATACTAACATGTCATATTAACCTATAAAATTATTGGAATTCATAAAATGTCAAAAATTACATTTATTTGGGTATTTATAACATCAATTATGTTAATATTTCATTAATAAGGTAATTATTGCATCATCACTATGTCATAAATAAATTAAATTATTTAATTTCTTAAAATTATAAATAAAATACCATTATGTATGAAATATTTTTATATTTTTAATTAATATTTATAGTCGAATTTATCTTATGCATAACCATATATTAAAAAAATTTAGTTATTAACCTTTGATTTTAACTATTTTCACTCTTCTTTAAATAAAATAATAATAAATGTCCTAATCTAATCCAAGTGGACCTAAAGGGTAATATTTTATCCCTAAGGTTTTTTTTGTCGAATTAAACTTATACAATAGAATTAGGACATGTGTTTGTGTAATAATAGTATCATTTTTACCCTTAATTACCCTATTTACTTTTAGCCGTGGTAAATAAAGGTAAAAAGTTACTATTAAAAAAATTATTTTAATCTCATTGAACAACATTTTACCTACTAATATCAATCGTGTCTCTCGTATTTTTGAAATTCCACTCACAGAAGTGGTAAAATTATGATTTATATAAATTTTCAAATTCTCCTTGGAGGTGGGTAAAAGGCGGTGTAATGTTCAATAATATTTTTATATATCTAAAATTATTATAAAATGACTCCAATGAATTATATTGAACATATATAGGTATTATGTATCTATTTTGACATAAAATAAATTTAAATAAAATAGATATTCATTTAAATAAAAAATTCGGTTTTTAAATAGTAACCTAGTGTTTTCACTATTCATCAAAAATTGTATGTTTTCAGAAAATTACCAAAAATTCACCCTAGGCTAGTTTCGATATTCCAAATCCAAAAATGAATTGCATTTTAAAAAATAAAATTTCAAAAAGTGGGTATTACTATTCATAACGGCTAGTTCATAATAATATTATAATAATATCTTGTTTAGTGAAACTTGTTATTGCGTACTACACACGCTATCGAGGAAGGTTGTGATTGCATGTAATGCAAGAGAAGTCATGGTTGTGTGTAGTGCAATATCCCTTTGGTGTAATCAAAACTTATTTCATTTATGCATTAAACAAAATCTATACCTAATGTCGCGTAGAATAATTCCCACAAAAACGAACTTGAAATTGTGTATAACACAAGCCAAGAATAGTGCTGTGTATACTACAAGCTAATACGGTGTTGCGTATAGCACAAGCTAATTTTGGTGTAGTGTACAACACAAGACATCAAAGTAATTAAAATTAATACTTCTCATAAAATCTCAGGCTATTACATTCTACCCACCTTAAAATGAATTTCACCCTAAAAATTCATCGAGGTAATAAATGGTTTACTACTCGAAAGTTTCTTTAATAGAAACCCACATCGTAAAAACGAATACTAAAACTTATCTTTAAAAACTAAAGTATGAAATGTAACGGTTACCAAATTAACTAATCACTGGGTTTCCACATAGGAGAACATAGGTGAATATATGGATATGGAAGAAAAATCTAACCATCGTGTTCTGATGGAGAGTGGTAGAGAACATGGCTATAAAAAACCAACAATCATAAATCCATAAATTTGTGATGATCTAAGGTACCATCTGATTCATTGGATATAAGGGCACTAGGACAACATTTTTGATTTTCAAGATCATTTCGCTAAAGTTGAAGAATTCAAATTAGAAGAAATACTTACCTTATTTTAGTATAATCACACTGTTGTTTGTGCCTTGAACAATTTCCACTTCATCTCTTAAAGAAATGAATTTGAATTTTTCATTCGTGAAGTGTTAGAAAATCATGTGATAGAATGATGGGTCATTCCATATGTCTCAAAAAAAGGTTTGCAAAAGTTTTCAAATATACATAAATCCATATATAGAGATATTAAACGTATATGGTTCCAGAAATGGACTTATACTTTATCTATCATACTGCTTAACAAAATAAAACTAGTTTCTACTAACCATAGACTTTCTGTAGTCCAGTGGAAGATGATAAAGGCATTTCGCACTTCATTTGTGGGTTCGATTCCCACAGCCTCGTCCGACACGACGGGTTGTCACCCATCCTGCAGGTTGTCTTTTTTCTAAAACTACATTATAATATAAGAAAAAGTTATAGCCTTAAACAATACTGACTAATTTCCACCATAATCCATTCAAATCTTTAAGCTTATCCAAAATACTTCTATCCAAGCTCATATTATAAAGAAAACAATTACTAGAAATGTACTCTATTGAGTATGCGATTACCATCATTTATCCCCCATATATCATACAAAATATCTTGTTGTGAATACCTTAATCATGTATTTTCTTTAAAAATGAATACCCATTGAACCTTAGTGAAAACATGAATTCTGTCAAAAGTTAAATCTGTCCACATACCAAAATCCCAAAAAATTTATATACTCAAACCACAATATCACTTACTCCTTATATCAGTCATGAGCTAATGAATACTATCAAACATCTCATTATCTTCTGATCCCTTCATTATGCGCATATCATCTACTTTCCAAAAATATCTGAATAACCTTTCATGGTTACCAGTACCACTCATCATATACTTTCTAAAACTCAAGGAAATACAACAATGTAACAATCCTTATATTTTTCTTTATTTCATAGTACCATACATTATTCATGATAAACATACAATCATTCCACTACCTTTTTAAACCACTGACTGAGCCTCGTCATTTCTTTTATCTCATATATCATTTTTAGTCTCTTCATTATAATCAACATAAATACTACCCATACGATCCTACTGATTCTCTCCATGAAATTTTCTCTTAGAGCATTGGTTTTCATAATTCCCATACATTCAACATTTAAAAAATTTAATCATTTTTGATGTTGTAGCAATACCATTATCCTTGTCCATGGTGTTAATTGAACCTTTTCTTTTGCACTTACTGGATTTTCATCCTTCTTTTCCACACCCAATGCATATTCCAGTTCCTTTGAAGCGTTCTCCATGATGCCTCTTCCCACATGATTTACATGAGTGAAATTTAACTTTCTTTCCTCTATGATCATCATTAAACTCCATCTTTCTCTTATTAGCTGAGTCGGGAAACTTACCAAAGTTTAGATTATTGATAATATTATGATATTTCTGATTAGGCACAATAATGTTGTTTGGACTTCCAAATCCTGTTTCATTTGGTTTCTTATGAATAATTTCATTCCAGTGTCCATCATATCCTCCCTTATCGTGAATCTTCTTGTTTCCATCCATTTTCTAAAACCAATTAAGAATAGTGTGAGAGGCCTAAATCATAATCAAGGGGGATTAACTTCAATATTTAACATCATAGGTTTAATTATAATATCATTACCATAATTCCAGGACTATAACCTATACTTATACGTAACCTTAGGGACATCCCTAGACATACCTTAGAAATTTCTCTAGGGATCTCACTAAAGTTCTCGCATCCTAGTTTCCAAAGGTTGACTAAACCTTTCCTATGATACCAACTGTAGAGTCCCCAATCATGGAGTACATGGACATTAAATTACTTTTTCAGAATATCTAATACATAACAAAAACCAACACTCAAGGACCATAATAGTTTAGTGTCTTTGGAAACTTGGAACATAATCTTCTATTCATGGTGAAAGATCTTCAACATCTCCCATAAAGATTTTCCCCTTTTTTTCTTACCTAAAAACTTTTTTTATATCCTGGGGAAAAGAAAATATATAAAGGGTGAGCTCAAATGCTCAGTAAGGGTAAGAATAGAGAACATAAAACAATCCATAAACATTTGAAATCAAAAACATGAACATAAATTTTAAACATCAAAATCTTGAGCAAAGTAATAAATCTTGGATGTATGTAAGGCATATATCTTAATGGAACATCAATCATGATAAAATATATTGGGAATAAAACATGTAATTTTTGAAACCATTCAGCACATGTTATGATTTCCATAGTAGCCAAGGCATTGCTTCCAAGACCATCTTAGTGTACAAAGTCCCTTTCTGAATCGAGTTCACTACTTGTTTCAGTCCTGTAACACTGAACCGGATTATCATACCGTTCCAGCCATGTCTATCTCATGAGATATAAATCTTTACCCAATGCATTAGAGGGAGATATAGGTCTCACCCATCTCATAATGAAATCATTCTTACATGTGCCACAAAATAAACATAAATCATTCATCAAAACCCAAAGAATAAAATGGGTTTCATAAACGTCATCCATTCATCACATAATCCATATAAAACAAATGGATATCATTTAATCATAAGAAAAATAACACCATGTAAATAATAGAGACATTATAATTGATACATAAACATGATAAATAATTTCATCTTTGATGGAAATTAGTTTTGATAAAACACTTGAAATGAATTCTTGAGGAAAATATCCTTTCTTCTTCAAAATCATTTTTTTCACAAAATGCCACAAAATTTTAAAATAAAAGGATTCTGTTGAAAATAACCATGAAATATTGTATATTAAGCTTCATGAAAATAAGGCGATATGAAACTGTAAAAATCTTTTCATGCCGTATATGTTAAAAAACATTATCCTCGTACTTTTGTCAGAAAAGTCAAAAAGTACCACGTATGATAAACAAAAGAAAGATTCCTTACATAACACAAAGTAAAAGTCAAAGAGGTATAAACATGACTTCAAACATACATGGAATAATACTAAACACTTTATGAAAAACATTTTTATGGGCATGGATGAGAAATATAACCCCAGTGAATACTTACGAATAAGCAAACTCTGATAAAAATGAGATTGGAATAATTATCCCTTACCTTAGGTCCGATATGCTTTGTATGTATCTGAAACTCCTGTATAATGATTTAAATAATGTCATTGACTTATTACAGAATCATATTCATTTTTATTATATCATATATGGTTCTCTTCTGACTTTATATTACCCGTTCTTTTGTAAATTCAATTTTAAAGCAGCGCTTTGGGTAAGATCATTTCATTTATCGTACGTGTTTCGATTTTTTGTTCTTGATATTATTATTACGTATATCATGATTTAATTACTTATATAATTTAAATCATGATTTATATATTATATATATTCAGTATATACAAATATATAATAGATAGATCAATGAAAAGAAATACACCGTTCATGGAGATGGAAGGTCGTACATTCGCATGAAAGCTGTTTTCCTTTCCTTATTGACTTGAATGGAATTAAGTAGATGAAATAATTATATATATACATAAATACAGTAGAAATATTATGTCATATATTTCATGATTACTTATTATATATATTTTATAATCATTCTTAAATTGTTATCATAGAAAATAAATCTCAACGCTTCGTGGAGACGGTAATCCGTACGTACGCACGAGCGATGATATGGTTACCATATTTATTGAATGGAATTGAAGTGGATGATATAATATCATAGAATCAGTATGATGTTATTATAATCATATATAGTTATTCTTTACACCATTATACCCATCCAAGTAAGCTGGTGGTGAAAAAATAGATTACACCACGGCGTAGAGACGGTATTCCGTACGTACGCACGCGCGGTGATTTCATTTTCCATAGGATGGATAGAAGGTGAAATGGGGTTGTTTCATATTTATAATAAAATATAAGTATATAATTAATACTTATGTTATTACTTTATAATGAAACAACTAAATAAGAGGAAGTAGAATAAGAACGAATCCTTAAAGAGTCGGTAGAAGAGATTTCCTCTTCCTCAATGCACCTCCTTTAAACTTCTTCATAGGGCACTAGAGTTGGTCTTTTGAGAAGACCCGAACCTCTATGATATAACTAGAGAAGTTGAGAAGATAAATTTTAAGGGGTTGTAGGAGCTTCAAGGTTCAAAATGGTGTGAAGAGAAGAGGGAGTGGGTGCCCTTTTTATAAGGGATGAGAGGGGCACCTTAGGAAAAACATAAAATATTATTTTATAATAAAGTCATATTTTGTTTCTAATAGCTCCAAATTGATTTATTTTGAATATAATGTGGGTATGGGTCTAAACCTCTCAATAAATAGGTTTTATACAGGTTTAGGTTACTATTTTATCCTTATAATTTAGATTTAACTCTAAGTTAAATAATTTAACTTTTACCGTGTCTTTTTGTTTTCTAACACTATATGGTTAATAAACACACTATAAGAAGCCAAACGAACCAAAAGTTGTTAATTATTAATATATAAATCTTTATATAAGTCATTTTACCGAACTATAGATTTTTATTAATAAAATAACAATTAATAATATAATATTTTAAAAAACCATTTTATGTCAATTTTGACACTATTTGGTTCTTGATTTAAGTGAAAATCATAACTGCATGATTAGTTTGGAAAAATTTAATTAAATCAATATTAACATGTCATATTAACCAATAAAATTATTGAAATTTATAAAAAGTCTAAAATTACATTTCTTTGGGTATTTATAACATCAATTTTGTTAATATTTCATTAATAAGGTAATTACTACATCATCATTCCGTCATAAATAAATTAATTTATTTAATGTCTAAAAATTATAAATAAAATACCATTATGTATTAAATCTTTTTATCTTTTTAATGAATATTTATAGTAGAATTTATCTTATGTATAACACTATATTAAAATTGTATTAGTTATAAAACTTTGATTTTAACTATTTTAACTCTTCTTTAAATAAAATAATAATAAATGTCCTAATCTAATACAAGTGGACATAAAGGGTAATATTTTATCCCTATGGTTGTTTTTAGTCTAATTACACTTATCAAATATAATTAGAACATGTGTTAGGGTAATAATATTATCATTTTTACCCTTAATTACCCTATTTACTTTTAATCGTGGTAAATAAAAGTAACAAGTTACTATTCACCAGAAATTATTTTCATCTCATTGAACCACACTTTACTTACTGATATCAACAATGTCACTTGGATTTTTTAAATTTCACTCACAGAAGTTGTAAAATTAAGTTTTATGTAAATTTGCAAATTCTCCTAGGAGGTGGGTAAAAGACGATGAAAAGTTCAATAAAATTTTCATATATCTAAAATTATTATAAAATGACTCCAATGAATTAGATTGAACTTATATAGGTATTATGTATCTATTTTTACATAAAATAAATTTAAATAAAATAAATAATTATTTAAATAAAAAGTCGGTTTTAAAATAGTAACTGAGTGTTTTCACTATTCATCAAAAATTGAATTATTCAAAAAAATACCAAAAATTCACCCTATGCTAATTTCGTTATTCCGAATCCCAACATGAAGTCCATTTTGAAAAATAAAAATTCAAAAAGTGGTTATTACTATTCATAACGTATAGTTCATAATAATATTATAATAATATCTTGTTTAGTGAAACTCGGTATTGCGTACTACACACGCTATCGAGGAAGGTCGTGATTGCGTGTAATGCAAGCCAAGTCAGGGCTTTGTGTAGTTAAAGCTCAGTTTTGTGTTGCGTATATCATAATAAAAACTTCTTTCATTTATACATTAAACAAAATCTATACCTAATGTCATGTAGAATAATTCCCAAAAAACAAACTTGAAACTGTGTATAACACAAGCCAAGAGTAGTGTTACGTATACTGCAAGCTAATATGGTGTTGCGTATAGAACAAGATAATTTTGGTGTAGCGTACAACACAAGACATCAAAGTAATTAAAATAATATTTCTCATAAAATCTCGGGCTTTTACAAATACTCACCTCACTAAAAACAAATTTCATATCATGTGATTTTTTTATGTTATTTTACTTAATAATTAGTGAATTTCCTGACATTATCAATTAGGAACATCTGAATTTTTACTCCATGAATTTATTTTTATTACCTACAATAATGTGTAATGCATTTAAAACCCACATTTATTGATTAATGAAAACTATAAAAACCAATCGGCTATAATCATCAAAAAATCATATTACCTATTTATATAGATGGATTTTATTATTATAGTACCACACAAATCAACATCTACCAACTTAAGAAACCTTACATATTTATTCTCATTTTTCATGGATGACATTAGAAAGATATTTCATTTTAAAATGTATCACACATATGAGGGCTATCACAGGAGATTTCAGGGATGTCATAGGGTAAAAAAATATTCATTGAGTCAACCAACGACATTTTGATTAAATGTATAATAAAAATTGTTGAAAATTTACTTTCATATTTTATAGAAATCAAGATAGTGTCTTCTTATCCATTAATGAGATTTATATTTTCCATAGAGTTCATTCCTTAAAAACAATAGTTTTATATTTTTTATTATGGTTGTAGTTCTTATTTTTCATATTTACAACACACTCTGATTCACTCAACATGCTTAGATATTTTATTTTATGATAAAGGCCTTTAAACAAAATGATTTAAGTGAAACTCAAGTGTCTTTTTTTAATCTTGGACTTTCTAGAATTAATGATCATCAGTTTTCATCATTACCAAGTAATAAAATAGAACCATCATTATTATACCTTATACATATAAAAATATATTTATTTCCCTTCATATTATAAGTACATGTGTTATCAAATATCAATGTCTTACTTCTACAAGTTCCTCTTAATGAATCATTGATGTTTTATTCCTTGCTATATATTTTTAAAGAGTTTATATTTAGGTGAATAATGATAAATAATGTTTCTAACATACTGTAAATTTATCTAAAAATTATAGATAATATTATATTTCCATTTATTTTATCATTGATTTATGAATTTAGAAAAATATTTTAAATTTTTTTATGAATTTATATGACCTATGATTAAAAGTATACATACATACAAAGAAATTTTATATAAAATTGATTTTCAATTTATTTTAATTAAAAAATATATTTTGAAAAATAAAATTAAATATTTTGTTTGGTGTCGTATTTTATTTCTTTATGAACAAATTTATATACTGAAAAAATAATATAAATAAAATATCTAAGATATATAAAAATTTATGATTCAAAATATACTTTTTCTAAAAATGGTGTTTTATCTGGTTTCATGTGCTAATATTAAAATAATTATTTTTTTAATAAATTGAATAAAATAAAACTAGTTTCTTATTCTTAATCATAAGTTTAAATAATATTGAAATTGAAATTTTTCTATATTCTAATTAATATAAATTGATAAATATTAGGAACCACCATAAAATAGTATTTTTTCATATAAAAATACATTTATAAATAATATGTACATGTAAATGGATCAATTTTTATAGAATAAAATATGACGTATTGAACGATATATAAATAATTAATCATATTGTAATTATAAATTATTGTCATGTAAGACTTTTAAATCCAAATAATTAAATGGTCATATTTCTATAAAAATCTTTTCACTATAGATTATGTATTTCAAATAAAAATAATATCTAATATAAATTGAAATTGAATTAGGATACATAGAACTTATTTTCATATTCATAGTGTTGAAATTTTTTAATACTTCTCATCTTATATTTTTACTGACCATATAATTACCATGATAAATGTTAAATCAATATTAGTAAGTGTAAAAATGGGTAATCTAAAGTGGCCCAAATATTAATAAATAAATTTTGACACATTGACTTAATAGAATACTGTTATTATAATGGAAATAAATTAATAATTTTATCACCTAAATCTCACCACCAAACTCACGGAAGCCATGAAACCCCTATGTGGTACCACTCTTTCCACTAATTAATATTTTTCTATTGAAATTCCTATTATTTCTCATATAAATGGAGCTCACTCCCACCCATTCTCACATAAATCTCCAACCCAAATGATTTTATCTGAAAAAATATATATAAGTATATCTCTATTCCCTATTATATGGTTTCTAATGTTCTAATGGGTACTTCCAAGCATTATGAATGTACTTATAATGGTTCGGGTTTCTAATAATATTTTTTTTAATAGAAATTTGGTTGTGATGATACAATTTACACATATTTCCACTGTTTTAATTTCATAGTATTATCTCCCATGTTAGAATTTATTAATTTAATAATAATTATCCCCTCTCATTTATCCTTTATACTCTTCTATTTTAATACAAACATAAGTGGTTTAATTCTACCACTTCTATTTTAATCTATAAAAGATTATTTTAATGGTGAAATGGTTATAATTATATGGAATTATCACCCATATGATATAAATAAATTTATATTTTGTCCCATTATTTTCATTTCATATTCCCCCACATTTCTTAAATATCATAAATTTTGGAATACAAATTTTTTTTGTTTTCCTAACAGTGGAATTTTTCTCTAAATAGTAGCAAGTTGATAAGCTTCAAAATATATTCACCTATGGATAATAATCCTAAAAAAGGATGGATAATTTTCAACCCAATACTAATATTTGTTCCTGTTGAGTTACTAAAAGACCACACACCTAGAATTAATCTTCTAGAATATATTATTTAGATAGATTACACTCTCTTTATAAACAACAGTAAAGAATTTCACTACCACTGCTATGGTAACCTACTGGTGAAAACTATTAAGATCAATTAATATATTTAATTGATAACCTAAAAAATTTAATGTAAACAACACTATTACCTTATCTCAATTCCATTTATAGGATCACATCATGTTACATTAAAAGTACTCAATAGTTTCAAATGTTGGTTATGTATTGTTTTAGCCATAAAACATCCTTCTTTGATGGGTTATGTCCATGTCATCCAACAAATTGATTGGGATAGTGTTGAATTTCCACATGTCTTTGTGTGAATATATATTCTTATTGATTAACAAGGAAATTATATAATTAATTTAATTAATATTTATATATTTTATATGTTCAATGTGTTAAACTTAAAGGAGTTATGAGTTTCAGTTGATATTATATCCCCCTCGATGCATTGGTTGGTCTCATAAGACAAAAGGTTTGATATTTTGTTATATCAGGCAAATTCATTCATGATATCATAACTATGAACCATATTCTAAGAATGATTTAATGATTGGTATGTTGATGATAAGAATAATTTTTTGGTTTGTTCCTTGATATTAAAGATAATGATGTTTCTTATTTTGAATTCCATCACCTGGAATTATGTTATTGTAGTTGATGTGTTTATTTTTATTGTTAGGATATCGATGTATATTTTGCATGCATGATGAATTTATTATATATAATTCATATAGATTAATAACTCTACCATCACATGTATTCAAATTATGAAATATTTAACTATAATTTAACCCGTAATGACCAGTTATGTTCACCATTATTATGATTCTATTTTCTTAGTGTACCAAGTTGTGACCAATAAATAAACCCAACGATGTACTTAAGGGATTAAGAAAGATTCAATATTTTTATAATATATTTTAATGATCAAATGTAATATTGAAAACATGTATGTATATATTTTCCCATGTTTTTTAAAACTTTATAAAATTTGGGGTTTAATACTTATATTTTTTATGAATTTATTTAAGTAAACTCTAAATATTAGTTACGGGAGTTGGGGAATTACAATTAATGATAAGAAAAATTAGTTCAATAATATAAAGAATAATAATTGTTTTTGCGCATGATTGTGGACAAAGAAGAATAATAATTTCCTTAATGTAACTATGAATCTAAGAGAAAAATAAAATTAAGTCCCAAAATCATATCAATAACATAAATAGTCTATATTGTAGAATGGGTTTTATTTCTAACAAATTATTATAGATTTATAATATATGTGATTCTCATATGTGGGAGATACACCAAATCAATTTTATAAGATACAAAAAACCTGATTATCAAGGATAATCCAAATTCATTAGTAGTTCACAAGATGATACTAGTGGGTTGTGGGATCAAGATTATTTATTAACTTTAACAAGAATTAGACTTTATTTTTTAAAGGTGAACCCAATAAATCTGAGTACCCCATTATGTGTGCAGGAGAAAATTTTATGATTAATGAATTTAAAGTGAGATAGATATAAATCTATTAACTAAACTATGTTGTGATAATGGAAAATTATAAATAAATAAATTGAAATTAAAAAACCCCCAATAGTAAATCACCCGCTATCAATTTTAAGAATATCCAAAAAATTTCTTATGTTGGTATAATGGAGAAGTACGCATGTAATTGGAATTTCTATTTTTGATATTGTTCTATTTTTGAATATTTCTATTTATTTATAAATCTATAATGAAGTGATGTTTTTTAGAAGATTAAATATTCCATATCAAAATTACATATCTACCAAGACAATGATGAATACACTAAAGAAGGAAGACAAGTTATTTATGAAGATGTTCTACCTATATAAGAATGAATAATTTTTAGGTCCTTCATTTAATAATTATAAAAAAGTAAGATCTGATTTAACATATATCATATGATACATTATTCTACAATTTAGGATAGGTACAACACTTCAATATTAATACTATTATATGGTTAAAATAATCATAATATAAGTGCTAAGTTATTCTAAAGGTATCCCCAAGGTGATTCAAGGACCATTGGAATGGATCATATGTCAACTGATATATATTTTGTGGTACTAAAGGATATAGTGGATTGTTTTCTTGATGATTTAGCTTTAGTGATTTCTAATTTTCTTAAAATAAAGAATGTTGAAATCACCCATATTGAAGAGGATTTGTAAAATGTATACCATGCCTTGGAAGATACATTTTTGTCCTATATAAAAAATCTAGATATGATATATCCACTAAACATATGAACATGTAGTTTGATGAGAGATTATCTAATATTGAAGGTGAATAAATCAAACAATTTCCATAGAATGATGAAATTAGTAGGAATATTGATTTGATGATCCATTAATTAAAGGATGATAGAAGAATTTTTTTATGGAGGTATAACGTGAGGTTGAATTAAATAGAATCTATGATATTGATTCATAAAGGTAGAAAAATAATGTCTATGTTTCTTTTATTATACATGTTTTCCAACTTATAATAAAATTATTCAAATATTTTTTTAGTGATAAATAAATTTGAAGAATCAATATAGAGTGTGAAGATAAATTGGAATGTTAGAATATTGAGGAAAAATTATCAATATGAAATTTCATAATTATAAAGTAAAATTATATAATATAGAAATTTATAAAAAACAAATTATTGATAATAAGTCTTTGGAAAATATATTTTCTAAAAAAAATTATTAAAGAGTAATGTATTACAATAATATCTATTTTATATAGTAATAATATCAATTTACCATTTAAGGATTATTCTCTAGTAGTTTAAAAAAAATTAACCATTTATTTCCATTTGTACTAGACATGCCTATTCTATTTTTTTGTGGCGTAATCTAAAAAATTAAACTTATATAAAAATAAATGATTAAAATTAATGAAAACCCACCATTATTATTGTGGTAGATGGTATGATGTGAAGAATTCATTTTCCACATAAGAGGTATTATGATATGAAATTCATAAAATTATCTTTCTTTCCAATATATAATTTTTAAATACCACCACTATGATTGTAGTAGATGGTTGTACAGTCCTTTATAAAATTAATTTAAAGATACCATTGAATAATTTGGGGATTTTCTCCATATTTTTTATCTTTAACCATAACAAACATTTTATCCTTGCGATTTATTATTAATAGTGGTAATTAATTAAAAAGACAAAAATAGAATTTAAAAATATTTCCTAATTTGGAAATTAAAATTTCAATTTTGAATATAATTTTTCTAATAAAATTTAAAATGAATAGAAAAATAACATTAGTATTGGCACACATAACTTGTACAAACAATTTTTTCAAAAATGTTAATTTTAAACAGAAAAATCAACGTATTGGATAAAATAAGAATTATTTTTTTGTATTAACAAAATAAATTGGATTGTTAAAATTAAAATTAGTTTTGTATTTCATCTAAATAAATCCAAAATTAAGCATCAACATTAAAATATTTATGTAAAATAAATTCCCTAAAATTAGTTTTTAGATAGAATGAATTATAAATTTTCATCTAAAATGATGAACAATGGCCTTCATTAAGACACCATAATTATTTAAGAGGAAATATTTACTAAAATCATGTGTAGTTACATTAACCCACCCCCCTATAATTTATACCTAGAAATTTTATTACAGATAGGAAAGATTATGAGGGTAATTATCTTTCACTTCACATTCATGTTACCATTTATCCTCCTAGAAATTATTATTTCCCAAAAAACATTGACTAGACATGTGGTCATGTTCCTCAAAACCATGTCTCCCCGATCAAATATCTATACAATTTGTTCATCATATGAAAGGTCATATAACATCAAAAATATTATAGAATGAATTTATTTTAAATTATATTTTATTGAATGGATCATTTAAAAATTATAAAAAATTGAGATTTATTTTAACAATATTTGTATTTTAAAAAAGTAAATCATTCTCTAAAAATCTTGATGACTTTTGGAATA
The DNA here is from genome assembly GCA_963277665.1 of Viscum album. Lineage (NCBI taxonomy): Eukaryota > Viridiplantae > Streptophyta > Magnoliopsida > Santalales > Viscaceae > Viscum > Viscum album. The sequence goes on from OY728149.1 coordinate 108,991,073, forward strand.
AATGAATTCAAATTTTTCACATCCAAAATATATTACAATAAACATTTCTTAGAATTATAATAGGTAAATCAATGTTTGTAATATTAATTATAATTTATTTGAAACTATTAAAAAGAATGTGGTGAATAATATTAAATGATAAATAAATATGTTAGTAATAAATAATATAATTAAACTATATAATATGTCAAAAATATTAATGTTTATAATTTAAAATTATGTTTGATATACATAAAAATTATATTTAGAATTAATAGAAGGATGACATTATATTTATTTATTATAATAGTTTTAATAAAATTATAATTTATAAATAATTATCATTAAGTCATAAACTTTTGTTCTATTTAAAAATTGAATATAAATAATGCTAATATTAATTACATGTGTAAAGTTAGATTCTCAATAACGCATCTTATATAAGGCATACCTATTTTTTAGAGGCTTCATACTGGCCATGTATTGAATTTTAATTCAGAATAAGGGTTTCATATACTTAGATTCATGTTATTTTAGGGGTCATTCGAAGTCACCCAGTTCATGTAAGGGAGTTTTGGTACTTCACATATATTTAGTTCCATGAAATTTAATATTCTATAAGGGTTAGGTGTAACGACCCAAAAAATCATGAATGAAAATTCCTCTTGGTCTATTTAAATGTCTTCTTATGGTTATGTAAAATCTATGCACTTCTTTGGTTTTATTTTAAAATACTATTACTAATTGTGATCATTACTAATATGGTCATTGAATAGTGATCACAAGATTAGTATAAATATAGGGCTTTAACAGATCCAATTTACTCAGACAAAGGAAGCGATGGCCACATCTAGGATACTTGCCCCATTTGAAGCCCATTTTTAGGAGCTCAGAAAGGAGGTGGAGTTATTGGGCTTCGCTCTTGACCAAGCCCAATCCGAGCATAAACACGTTAAGCTTTGGCAGAACCGACTACGGGAGAAGTGGAAGTTAATAGAGATTACCACCAAAGGGACTTTATCGGAGCCACCCCAACAGTCTATCACAATTTGACACCTTACCCTTCGGTATTATGTAAGTTTTATAAGGGGTTATATAACAAGACCCGAGCAATTTGACTATGTACATTATTTTGGTAAAGAATGTTCATTCAATTTTTTTTCTTTGTAAATAGTTTTAAAACACATATAGTATTTTTAGTTAATATTCAACTAAGAAATATATTTTGATGAATTAATGTATTTTTGACTTTTATATTATTTTAATAAAAATTTATTATTATTAAATTATGTTTTATAAAATATAAATGACTGTATAATTTTATAAATGCAACTGTAATTTTTATTAAGGTTCAGAAGCTGTTTTTGTCAAAAACCCATGAATTTTCGAAAAATGTCATTTTTTATTTTAAAATTTAAAATTCACATATTTAGAAAATTATATAAATAAAATGAATATAATTTTTGTAATCTAGAGGTCAAAATTATCCAATGGTTAATTTTTCATAATTTTCTGATAGTTTAGTTTTTGGGTAAAAATTAAAGACAATTTCAATATATAATGTGTTTTATGACGTCATAATGATCAAATAGTGATCTAATAAAATACTATAAACATTATTTTCGGCCAATATATGTTTTACCATTAATATAATTTTATTTTAGATATATTTTATTTATTTTACAAAGCATTCGTGGACCCTCCAAGACTTATAAAACAAATTGTCTTTTTAAATTGTTTTCCTTGAGAGTGTGACTCACCTCTACATAAGAAACCCTATTATTTTAAGAATTTTGGCCATTTTCCTCATAAAATAATGTTTTCCACTCACCTTTGGAAAAAAACATGGGTAAAAACCATGGTTTTGTTTGTGGTTTTCATTAGTTTAATGTGTGGTGTCCCAAACATAAATAATAAACAATTCCCCCCCCCCACCCCCCATTCATATATAAACCCATCCAAGCTCCCAGTTCCTCTTCACTCAAATCCTTTATAGTTCATCCAAACTCTTCCCTACTCTCTCTATAATCCTCCCAAGGAATCCCAAGCCCCCAAGAAGCCTCTCTCAAGCCTTTCCCAATTCATTGGAAGCACACTTCCAAGTAAGGGATTTCTTGCTTTCTCATTTTCTCCAAAAAAAAATTAAGTTGTTATGCTCTTTTGTTTTCAATTACAAATGTTGGGGTATAATTTAGCTGGTCCCCAATACTACCCTCTTTATTTTTGGGTGATGGGAAACCCCTGTCTCTCTCATTAATGGCTCCCATGTACACCAGTTAGCATGCCAAAATTACATGAGGGATTTCTCTCACCTATTTTATATCCAAGTAATTCATTTTTATTATGCATAAATATTCCATTACGTTTGTTCGGACATGTATATATATGAACCCCTTAATATTTATTTCATGTAAATATGATGATACACATGTTTTTCTCTCATAAACCATCTTCATTAATCCTTATGTCACGTCGTTATGCTGCCGAAATAACACAACATTTTTTCATGCCAAGATCATTGTGTAGTGAATACCATACCAATGTCTCTATCGAGGGTATTCACCATTATAAACATTTACTTATTAATTATAAAACTTAATGTATGTATTCCACATCCCTTTATCATTGAAAAAAATGATGATGATTGATTCCACGTTGTATGATCCATGTGCCACACTTGTGCATGAAATGAAATATTGAAGTAGGGGGTTCCCTGATAGTGCCCTAATGCATTGGGTGAAGTATAGTATCATGATAGGTCATGTGCAATGAGTGTTGACTCTTGCTAATTTAAGTGTAACGAGGGTTTACTCATGCTTCATCTGTAATGAGGGTTTACTCATGCTCTATGTGTAATGAGAATTGGCTCATGCTAATTCCATGTTAAATGTTGTTGCCACATTTTCATGTTATGATTATCATGATTTATCATGCCTTTATTTTCATGTATCTCTTGTGCCGCCTTGATATGTTTATTGTCTAACATGTATTATATTCCTCATATTATTCAAGGTTTATTCCCTTACTAGTCATTATATCTCACCCTTTTCTTATGAATATCCTTATGTAATCCTATGTAATGCTAAGTACGAGGGAATGTGGTGGTCACGTAAGGGAAATTTTTAATAAAGATTCAGGGTGTCTTATGTTCTATGTTTTTATGTAATGATCATAAGCCCTAAAGACACTAGACCTCTCAATATTATCTGTTGTATTAAGTGAATTTCATGTAATAAATCATGTTTAAGTGTGTAGTAAAGAGCATGGTTGTTATAGTTGTTATCAGATGATAGGTTTAGTTATTTTTGGGGTTTATGATTAGAAAAACCTAGTTAAATACTTTGGGATAACACTAAGTAAACATCCCTACATTTTGGTGATTATTGAGTAAGTGGTTTATCAAGAAAATACATCACTGTCTAGATACGAACAGGTAGAGGCGGCTCTGGCATAGATTTATCCAAGGGGAAAACCCAAAGACACCACTTTGAGCTAGACTCAAATGGGAAATGGTGCACGACAACGGGCCTTGCTCCACCCTTGGTTATGACACTCCTAAGGGATATGATTTGGTAAATTTACAATCTGAATATGAACCCTTATTAAGGGAATTAAAAAAATGCCCCTAAAAATATAGGTTAACAAGTAGATCATGAATAACATAGATTAAAGCCTATGGATTCATAAGTTAAGGAAATAAAGGTTATTTATAATATATCAGTTTTTTCCATGGATTACCCTTTATATGTTACCCTTAACATTCTGTTTATTCCAGCCAATGGGCAGTAATAGTAGGACTCGGGCTAACAACCGATGTGAAGGCCAATGTGATGATTGTGCTAATGAGATGAACAATCCGATGGGTGCGGGAATTGAGAAATTTGTCATGATTATCTCTCAATTAACTCAAGCTTTGAATAGAAACATGTGTTAAGAGGAACGTTCAACCCCCCCCCCCCCCCCCCCACCCCAACAAAGAACAAGTCACTATCGAGAGCTTCAGGAGAAAAAGACCTCTTACTTTTAATGGATCATCTGATCCCTCAATCTCCAAACAATGGATCAACTCCATTGAAAATATCTTCTCCATCCTTCAATATTCTGAACAAGAGAAGGTTCTCTTGGATGCCTATCTTAGGGAGGGTTAAGTTAATCAATGGGGGATTTTGATCATGAATTCGAAGCCAGAGGAGGAGATCGATGCATTGGAATGGAAGAATTTTCAGAAGATTCTTTTAATAAATATTTTCCTCACACCCTCTAACATAAGATGGAAAGAGACTTCTTTTCCCTCATGCAAAAAGATGATGAATCAGTTAGAGAATACGATGAAAAATTCACAGGGCATACATGATACGCCTCCGGCATTGTTGTTACCTTCGAATGCAAGGTTGACCGCTTCTTTGGTGTGCTGCAACCTAGCCTACAGAAAGCGTTGGCAATCTGTGACTTCGACAGCTATGAGGAAATTGTCTGATGTACCCTCAAGGTCAAAATGGAGATTAGATAATCTCAGGGTTATCATGGGGATAAGAAGCATAAGGTGGACTTCAATTCTGGTGGTCCGATGGACAAATCCAGTGGTGCTAATAATATCCATCACCCCACTTTCCAAAGGTGCTGAAAGACGCACCCTATAAATTTCCTAAAGGGGACGAGGAAATTCATTAGGTGTGGAAGAAAAGAGCACCTCGTTGTTAATTTTTGACAAGAAAACCCCACATCTGCAACAGAGGATATGAATGCTCTGTTCGAACCTCAATGTGTTGTGCGTTGCTTAAACTACAAAGAACTAGGGCATCTTGTGAATCAGTGCCCTAAGAAAAGTGTTTTTGGAGGCAACCAAAAACCTCCAAGGTAGAAAGGGTGAGATTTTTCCATCACTACTACTGAAGTGAAATCTAACAACAAAGTGGTGACAGGTATGCTAGTTTTTCATTCAAGAATAGCTAACATACTTTTAGATACTGGTTTTATGCATTCTTTTATATGCTGAATGTTTATTAGATCAATCCTGGCACCACCAAAAATCATGAAACTGGAGATGTTGGTGAGTGTGAAAAATGGGTTAGTCATTATATCCCAGTAATATAATTCCACCCCATTCACAATTTGTAGATTTAATTTTATGGAGACCCTCGTCATTCTCTATTTGATGTAATTTGATGCAATTCTTGGCATGGATTATCTTTCCTTATATAGAGACAACATAAATTTCCATGAGAGGGAAGTCACTCACCATGTGTAGAATAGACCCCTGATTATATATAAATGCAAGGAGGGGGATAAATATTCTTTAGATCAATAATATCAAGCATGGATTTTACTTCCCTATGAGAACACATATCTGGATCAGATGATTGAGTCTAAGGAGCCAAACATCCTTGAATACATGCCTATTGTGAGGGAATTCACAGAAGTGTTTCCTGGCGAATTTCCTAGTCTTCCACCTAGAATAGATGTTAAATTCTAAATTTATCTTATACCTAGGGTGTTTCCAATATCAAATACTCTATATATATTGGCTATTGTGGAGCTTGAGGAGCTAAATAAACAACAATAGGAGAATCTAGATAAAGTTATTATACACCCAGGTGCTTCACCATGGGGTGTACTAGTCCTCTTCATCAATAAGAAAGATAGTTCAATGCGCCTTTGCGTTGATTATCCTGATCTTGAAAAAATCATGATAAAGAACAAGTATCATCTCCCATGAATCAATGTCTTGTTCGATCAGATACGTGAATAAAAATACTTCTCCAAGGTGGATTTGTGGTTGGGATATTATCAAGTAAGTGTGGAGAAGGAAGATATACCCAAGACTTCTTTTCGTACAAGGTGTGGGCAATATGAATTCATAGTAATGCCTTTCAGACCCACTAATGCTCCAACAATCTTCATGGACTTGAGGAATAGATAGTTTAGGAATTATATCAACAAATATTTGGTTGTCTTTATAGATTATATTCTAATATACTCCAAAACCAAGGAGGACCATGAGGAGAATATACTAACTATACTAGAGACCTTGCGAAAGGAGAAGCTCTATGAAAAGTACAACAAGTGTGAGTTCTGGTTGAAGGAGGTATTATTCTTGGTCCATATCATCACAAGAAATGGGATATCTGTGGATCCCTCCAAAACAGATGCAATTGAGGGATGGTTGAGGCCAACATTGGTTACAGATATTTTTAGATTCTTGGGGTTATCTGGATAATATCGATAATTTGTGAGAAATTTCTCATGATTGTCAAACCCTCCTACCAATCTAACTCGAAAGAAAGTAATTTTTTTCTTGGAGTGATGAAAATGAAGAAAGCTTCAAGGTGTTAAAAAAGAGGCTTATCACTATGCATGTGCCCACATTACCCACAAGTGGAGAACTTTTTGTGGTATTCATTGATGTATCAAAGAAGGTCTTGGGTTGTGTTTTGATGCAAAATGACGAAGTCATTTCCTATACTTCAAGGAAATTGAAATTTCATGAGCATAATTATCCAACACATGATTTGGAGTTGGCTGTGGTGATTTTCACTTTAAAAATTTGGTGGCATTATTATTTTGGGGAGAAGTGTGAAATACATACGAACCACAAAATCATCAATATGTATTCACACAGAAAGAGTTGAACATGCACTAATGAATATGCTTAGATCTGATCAAAAACTATTATTTCTCAATCTATTACAGCCCTGGGAAAGTGAACAAGGTGGAATATGCTCTATGTAGAAAGAACCCAGTGAATCTATCACTGATGAGAATTGAGAAGGATCCAATTTTCTTAAATTTGATGAACATGGACATAGGAATCATAAAAATGGAACTTAGTAAATCCTTTCACAAATGATTTCTCAACCGTCTCTTTTGGGAAGGTTAAAGGATGCTCAAAATTATAATGTGGGAATTCAGAAAAAAGTGGAAGCTATCAGAAAAGGTAAATCCTTGTAGTTCAATGTTAATGAAGAAGGAATTGTGAGATTTGGGAAAAGACTATGTGTTCTATCAAGTTCATAGCTGAAGAAAGAAATTTTGGATGATGCACATTTTCCAAATTTCTCTATTCACCCAGAAAACACAAAGATGTATCAAGATCTCTAAGAGGATTATTGGTGGGATAATATGAAGAAGGAGATCCTTGAATTGACATAAAAGTGTCTGGGGTGTCCGCAAGTGAAGTCTGAGAGACAGAAATCTAAAGGGATGATGTAACCATTTCTCATACCTACATGGAAATTGGAGAAAATCTCCATGGACATTGTCACCGAACTTCCGAAGACATACAAAGGAAACAATGCATTATAGGTTGTTTTCGATCATCTTACAAAAACTACACAACTTGTTGAAATTTGGGTGGATTTCTCATTGGGTCAACTGGCACAGATATACATTAGGGAAGTGGTAAGGCTGCATGGAGTACCACTATCTATTACATCCGATCGAGATCCAAGATTCACCTCTATGTTTTGGAGGAGTTTTCAACATGTTCTGGATACTGAACGAAACTTCAGTACTGCTTATCACTCTCAAACTAATGGCCAATATGATAGAACTATTTAGACACTAGGAGATATGTTAAGAACATGTTCAATGGAATTTAATGGAGTTTGGGATCAACATCTTTCTCTGGTTGAATTCTTCTATAATAAGAGTTTTCACTCAAGCATCCGAATGGAACCTTATGAATCCCTATATGGAAAGAGGTGCAGAACACCATCATGTTGGTATGAAGTTAGTGAGCATAAGATGGTAGGACCATAAATGGTTGAAGAAATTGTGGAGAAGGTGAAAACCATTCTGCAGCATGTCAAGGCAGCCCCGAGTTGAAAGTAGTGTTATGTAGATAACTGTCGATGATACCTTGAGTTTAAAGTTGGAGACATGGTATTTCTATGCATATCTCCATTGAATAAGTTCATGAGTTTTGGAATGAAAGGGATGTTAAGTCCTAGGTACATCAGCCCCTTTGAGATTCTTGATCATGTTGGGGTTGTGGCCTATCGACTAGCACTTCCACCTACCATGGCCAGAGTACATAATGTGTTTCATGTATCCCTCTTAAGGAATTACATACTATACCCTTCATATATACTCTCTTTAGAGGTAGTACAACTAGAAGATGATATTTCTTATGAGGAGAAACCAGTGAAGAACTTAGATCATAGAGAAAATGTTCTATGAAATAAGACAATTCCCCTCTTCAATTTGTTATGGAAAAACAACAAGTTTGAAGAAGTGATGTGGGAATAGAAGGAAGTGATGAAGCAAAGTTACCCACATTTGTTTTATAGTCGGAAAAGAAAATTCCAAGGGATAAATTTTTTAAGGGAGGAAGACTGTAACGACCCAAAAATTCATTAATAAAAATTCCTCTTTGTCTATTTAAATGTCTTCTTATGGTTATGTAAAAACAATACATTTATTTGGTTTTATTTTAAAATAATATTATGAATTTTTACCATTGATAATATAGTTGTTGGACAGTGATCACATGATTCACATAAATATAGGGCTTTAACAAATTCAATTTTCTCAGACAAATAGAGTGATTTCCTCATCCAGTAGACTTTCCCCATATGAAGCTCATCTATCAGAGCTTGGAAAGTAGGTGTCATAATTGATCTTTTCTCTTGACTAAGACCAAGCTGAGCTTGAACACATTAATCTTGAGCATAACCAACTATGGGAGAAGTTGAAGTTAATAGAGATTATCAATCGAGAGATGTTATACGAGCCACCCCAAGAGTTTGTCACCATTGCACACCTTACCCTTCATTCATATGTGGTTATTATAAGGGGTTATGTAACAAGACCCTAGAACTATGTCTATGTACATTATTTTTGAAAAGAATGTTCATTCATTTTATTATTGTTACTTTTTAAATAGTTTTTAAAACACAAACTGTATTTTTAGTTAATATTCAACTAAGAAATCTATTTTGATGAATTAATGGATATCTGCATTAAATCATATTTTAATAAAATATTATTATTATAAAATTTATTTTTATTAAATATAAATTATCAAAATAATTTTATGAATTCGATTGTAATTTTTATTAAGGTTTGAAAGCTGTTTGTTTTTTCAAAACACATAAATTTTCGATAAATGTCGGTTTTTATTTTAAAAGTAAAAAATTCACATATTTAGAAAACTATTTAGATAAAATTAATATTATTTTTGAAATCAGGATGTCGAAATTATCCAATGGTGAATTTTTCATAATTTTCTAAGACAGTCGAATTTTTGGGTAAAAATTATATACTGTTTAAATATACAATGTGTTTTATGACATTCTAATGACATAATAGTGATGTAAAAAATGTAAACATTATGTTCAGTTAATATATGTTTTAAAATTAAAATAATGTGATTTTGGATTTTTTTTATTTATTTTAAAAAGCTTTAGGGGACCCTCCAAGACTTATAATACATATTGTCTTTTTAAATTGTTTTCCTTGTGAGTGTGACTCACCTCCACATAATAAACCCTATTATTTTAATAATTTCGGCCATTGGCCTCATAAAATATTATTTTCCACTCCCCTTTGACAAAAATCATGGGAAACAAATGTTCGGGTTTGTGGTTTTGATTAGTTTAATGTGCGTCCCAAACCTAAATAATAAATAATTCCCTCTTATTTCCTATATAAACCCACCTAATATCCCACTTCCTCTTTACTCACAGCCTTTGGAGTTCATCCAAACTCTTCCCTTATCTCTCTATATTCCTTAAAAGGCACCCTTGGCTTCCAAGAAGCGTCTCTCAATCCTTTCCTAAGCCTTTGGAAGCACACTTCCAAGTAAGGGATTTCTTCCTTTCTCATTTGGCCAATTTTCTTTAAGTTGTTATTCCCTTTTGTTTTTAATTACAAATTTCAGGGTATGATTTCACACCTCACCCATACTGGTCTCTTTATTTTTTGATGATGTGATTCCCCTTTCTCTTTCATTAATGTCTCCCATGTACACCTGTTACCATGCTGAAATTCTATGAGGTATTTCACTCTCCTCTTTTACATCAAGTAATTCTTTTGCATTATGCATCTAAATTTCATTATTCTTGTTAGGACATGTATCTTTATTACACCCTTACTATCCATTTCATATAAATATGGTGAGACAATCATTTCTATCTCATCAACCATTCTCATGAATCCTTATGTCATGCCATTATGTTGCGGAAATAACACTGCATTTTTTCAAGCCAAGATCATTGTGTAGTGAATACCATACCCATGTCTCTATCAAGGGTATTCACCTCTATGAAAATTTTCATATAGATTATAAAACATCATTTATTTATTCAAAATCCCTTTATTTTAGAATAAATGATGATGATTGATTCCATGTTGTATGATCCATGTGACACACTTATGCATGAAATGAAATGTTTAAGAAGGGTGTGCCCTAATAGCGCTCTGATGCATTGGGAGAAGTATAGTCTCATGATATGTCATGTGCAATGAGTTTTGACTCGTTATAATTCAAGTGCACTATAGTTTTACTTGTGTTTAATGTAAAATTAGAGTTTACTCATGCTCCATGTGCAATGATCCTTGGCTCATGCTAATTTCATGTTAAGTGTTGCTACCACATTTCCATGTTATAATTATCATGCTTTATCATGCCTTTATGTTCATGTTTCTCTTGTGCTCTATTGATATTTCTATTGTATAACATGTATTGTATTCGTCATGATATTCCATGTTTATTCCCTTATTGGGCTTTATAGCTCACCCTTTTTATGCATGTCCTCATGTTATACTAGGAAATGCTAAGTACGTGGGATTGTAGTGGTCATGTTAAGGAAGTATTCAATAAATATGTGGTGTTGTTTATGTTCTATGTTGTTATGTTATGATCCTAAGCCCCAAAAACACTAGACCTCTCAATATTTTCTATTGTATCAAGTGAATTTTATGTAATAAATCATTTTTAAGTGTATAATAAAGAGCATGGTGGTTATATTAGGTGGAATTTTAGAAAACCTGGGTGAATGAAATGTTAAATACACATAAAGGTAATAAAATGCTATCTTATTTATAACTTTTACGTCATCAACATATTCTTCGTATGGAATCTCCTTATAATTGAAAGATAAATACACACACATGTGTATATTATGAATAAATTAAATAATAAAATAATAAAAATTAAAATGTTAATCTATAAATTATTCTACAAACATCATATTTAGTGTGAGACTATTTTATATTAAATAGAAGAATAAATATTTATATATTTATATATAAATATATATTATAAATTTTTATTATATTTGTGTAGAAGAAATTTATTAACAAATAAGATAATGATTAGTCAAACATGACTAGAATATGAACACTGTCATTTATAAAACCTTATTTTGTATCTTCACATGACCTATTAATAAGTTCATGGTTCCTAAATAAGCCAACAAGTACTCAAAAACCGTGAAATATTAATGTTTGAATATTATAAAATATTTTATTTAAAAATTAATGGATTATTTGGGGAGAATGTTATCTCAATATTATGTTTTATGTGTGGGAACTATAAGTATTTACCAATATATATATGTTTTCCAAGATCCAGCATACTTCCATATGAAAATCAAGATGTAAAGGGAACATATATTTAAATAGAGGATTATTGTAAAGGATACATTATTTTATCAACCACACTCACAATTTAGCTATATAAATATCACCAACTAGTTTAAGTAGGTTATGATATATTATAGTGATTCTAGGATCTCTTCATTAGATTTATGCATATCATTAAAAATTGTTATTATTGTAAGAATATTGTGTAGGAATATAGTGATAGTAAGGATGAATCAGGTCATGGGAGTCTATCTCTAATGAAGGTAACAACAGATATAGAATTTTCTTTATTCAGGAAAGGGGAATAATTTTTAAAACATCTTATTTTATGATTATAGTGAAATATATTTATTCTCATAAGAAAAATCAGTTTTATTTTACAAATATACCTATTCCAAAAGTGTTTTAAATGTTTAATGTTTTTTTAACTCTACAATTATGAAGGTTTGATAATTTTGATTTAAATTTTTTGAGGTTCCAATTATGGTGTTAAAGAGTTTTACAATTTTCAATTTATTTGGTAAAATTATAAATAAATAATATAGAATTCATATGTGTCAAAATTTATTATATGACCACACACTATATTTCTTTTTGAAAATCCACCATTATTAAGAAATGAATTTTATTCATGTTTAATTTTCATGATTTATTTATTATTCAATTCTATGAATTTTCGTTTTTATCTAAATGATTATGAATGGATTCATTGTCTCTTATGGCATCCTATATAATTATATTCATCATTGTAATTAATTTACAATGATATAGAGTTTCTAAAAATTTATTTTTATATAAGTATGAATTCCAAAAAATATTTTGGAAACTATTTTATTTAATAATATGAAACTCATTCATTGTGAATAATCATGTGCTATGATAATTGAATTCATATACATTAGTTTATTTTTCCTCAATTTGATTTTTATCTCATTAATATTCTTATTTTCCTCAGGGTTTCATTATATTTTTTTGACTAGAATTAAAGTTTTAATGATATATATTTTATTTCAAGAATGATGTTTTCAGTATTTGATTGAAATTATACTAATTTATCATATTCATTTATTAATTATGTTTAAAATATCACAACTAAAAGTTTTTTTGATTTTCAAAGTGTAAATTTATATTTAGTGATGAATGTCGTTTTTCATTAAAATAAAACATTTAACTTTAAATAAGTTCATAAAGTATTTCAAAATTTGTTTCCCATTAAATTGAAACCACATTAATATGGGTTTTGGTACATATACAAAGTATTAAAATAATATACAGCGGACTTAATGACTTCTTATAAGCTTTATGGTTAGGGCCACAGTTAAGAGATTAGTCTCTGTGAAGTAGGAGTTGAGTTTTTTATAATTTTTATTTTTAATATGAACCCTATTAAGAAATTACATTTCCTTATCAACTAAATATCTATATGTAAATTATTATGGATTATATAAATGATTTTATATTATTTAGTGATGTTAAATATTAATATTATTTTAGAAAATAAATTGTGTTTTTTTTCACCAAACTCGAGAGTGTGATTCCAATGTTCTACATTTTGAATCGGAGTAGGGTGTGGATAAATTTAGAGATAAGAATGGTACAAGTTGGGGAAATTTTTTATTCATATAATTTTTTTGATATGTATCTAAGATAATGATGATATTTTTGGTCAATGAGATATCTTATGGAAATAGATTTTATATTTTCAAGAAAAGTATATAAAATTTATTTTATTCATTATTTTGAAACAAGATGAAGAGAAAAAATGGTATATTTTTCATAAAGGTATTATATATTATTAAGAGAAAAAGGAGATTATTTACTAGACACTAAATAAAAAATCATAATTCCGTATATTTTTTGATTATTATGTTATAGAAAAAAGAATATTTGTATTGTACATATCAAGATCTCAAGATTTCTATAACTGATAATAATTAAAAATTACATAGACACAATTTATTTAAGGTGGATGAATATAACATACTAAGAATTTTAGTATAAAATATTTTTAATTGGTACTCATAAAATCAATAATTTCTAAATAAAAAACAAAGATATATTTTAACAATACATCTCTTTTAAAAAAAACTAAATGATTTTCAACAGACTCTATAAATTTTTGAATAATTTTATTTAATTATATTATGTTATAAAAATAATATTTTGAACCTATCTGTAATTATGTTTTGAAAATTAATTTTTATTATAATAATAATAAATTATCATCAATTATTAGACAGAATATAGTAAAAATATTAAATGATAAATGTAAATATAAGTCATAAATCAATATTATGAAATAATATATATTGTAAAAATATTAATGTTAATAAATTAACTTTATGTATAATATATATTGTAAATATATTAAGAATGAATATATTGAATATATTAATACTACTGAATTATAAGAGTTCTAATAGAATTTGGATTTTGGAATTATAAAATATAAAACTAAAAAATTTTATATAAATATAAAAGAGTTTATGTAAAATAAATATCCATTTCATATGTAAATTTAGATTCCTAATAAAACATATCATTTGAGGTTAAGACTATGGTCTTAAGGATACATAAAGGTGATGTGTCGAATTTGAATTCTAAATTATGGTAGCGGATACATAGATTCATCTTTATGTAAGGTTTAGATGATGTCTCGTGGTTCTTGTATGGGTAATTTATGACATCAGACAAACTCTTTTTAGGGAAATTAAATGTAACATAAGGGTCAACTGTTTATTTTAAAATAATGCATAATGTTAATGTTAAATACATGGTAGGGTAAGTGCATACTCTCAAAATTAAAAATGTTTTATAATCATCTTCTTCAATATGTGAATCCTCTAAATAATTGAAGGATATATATATAAACAAATATATATCATGAATCAAAAAAATAATTAGATAGCTTCAAATAAACATCTAAACAATAAATGATTCTACAAACATTTTATTTGAGGTGTGATTGTTTTAGATAAAATCAAATAATATATATATTTACTAGGTCATTATCTTATTTGTTGGCATGACATTTTGTTCCAAATTAAGATCAAAATCAATGAAATGCAACATGAATATGAATATCAATATGTTTTGTAAGCTTCATCATATTGAAACAAAAAAATTAGATGTCGATGGAAGATATATTTTATTATAGGTTTACTATAATTGAGATATTATTTTTTCGACCTCACATATATTTTGGATACATACGGAGAACCAAATATGTTATGTATGTTCCAATATATCATAGTGATTATAGGGAGTCATCCTTGTAATTGTGAATATCTTACATAGTTTTGGTTATTATAAGAATAGTGAGTAGAAATATCATTAGATTAAGAAGTTGTTTGATCATAGGAGCATATCTCTGATAATGGTAACTATATAAGAATAATTCTTTTTATTCATTTAATGGAATATAATTTTAAAAAATTAAACATTTAATATTTAAAATAATTCACTTTATTCACAAAATAAATATCTATTATTGACTTTAAATATTCATCCAAAAAATATTTTTGAATGTACAAAGTATTTTTAATTATTCCTTTTTATGGTATGAAATTTTTTTTAAATAATTTATTATTCCAATGAAGGGTTTATATAATTTTTAAATTAACATTTTTTGTATAAAATTTTATTTTAAATTTAATTGATTCCATTAATGTTCCAATATATTGTATAACAATGCACTAAATTTCTCATTGGCATTTAACAAAATTCATAAATTCCATTTGCTTCAGGTTTATTTTCATGACGTATTTATATGTCTATTCAATGAATTTAAGGTTGTTTCAAAAAACTAAAAAATAGATGATTTTCTTTTTAGGAAACCCATTTAATTACTTCACTTATTGAAAATATTTTACTTTGATTTATATCTTTATAAATTACATATTAATATAATTATTAGGAAAAATACATAAAATAAAGATGAAATTATTAAAAAAATTCACTTGGGGTTATGAATAATGATGAGTGATGGAAGATGAACCCATAAAATCAAGGGGATTATCCCATTAATGTTATTGTTTTACCTTAAATATTCCAAGTTTCCTCATGGTTTTCTTAATTTTTGTTTACAATCATTTACATCGACATGTTATTTATTGATATTAAGTAAATATGTTTTCTATTTTCAAATGAATTTTTTATAAAGTTCATAATTTATAATTTAATGTTTCATGAATGTAATTTTTAAAATATTTTTTATATCTCCATAGTGCATTTTTTTATTTCATGATCAATGACGTTTTTATATGAAATAAAAAATTTAGTTTAAGTATTTTTTTATAAAATTTCAAAATGGGTTTTCCATTCAATTTAAAACACTTTACTAAAAACTTTTGTGCCCACTCCATTATTTAAATTTATCTTAATGAGACATAGTGACATCATATGTGATCTTTGGTTATGGTCTAGATTAAATTACTAGTCCAAGTTAATATATAGTAGTGTAGAGAGAATCTTTATTATTATTATGAACTCTATTATGTATTTAGAATTCATAATACCCAAAATATATAGACCCAAGAATTTAAATTGTATATAAAATGTTATATATTATTCATTTATGAAAAACATTAATATTTTTTAAAAAAAATCAATTTATTCATAGAATAGGGCTAAAGTGTGTGGGCATGGTGTGTCACAGGCCATGTTCGAATTTTATAGATTATGATCTTAGTGCATGTTATGGATATAGTATGTACTTCCAAAAAAGATATAAATAGAACATGTTATTCACGTAAAAGTGGTTTGTAAGGGGTGATAAGTAATAGTATATGTCTCTCTCAAGGTCAGGGATCTTGAAGGGACTAATGTATCCTAGTCTTAATATCACTTTCTTCCTAAATAACACAATTATCTTCCTTGGAGATATTCAAAAGCACTACACTTCACCAAATTCAAAATATATATCTGATTGTCGACTATATTTATAACTCGTAAGTCCACATTGTTCCAATTTTACATCCTTAATAATGTTTTAGATGCTCTCATCCATTGTTTGAACAATGTTATGACCTACCAACTTCCTCTCTCCAACATTACCCCAGTATTTTGCATTCCTATATCACATCCCATAATGTGGCTTATATGGTTCCATCTGAATTATAAAAAAAATATTATTATATTTGAACTCTTCATAGGGGAGGTTCTAATGCCAACATACTTAGAAATATATCAAAAATGATCTTATCATATCCTCTTGATTTTAAATTGTCCTTTTAGATTGAACAACTATTTATTGATGATAATGAGTGATGAAATTCAACTTTTTCTTCAATAAATCATGAAGAATTCTAAAAAACCATATGGTAAATGTATATTTTTTTCAAATAAAATGTAGAGTGATACTGTATGCAAACCTTCCAAATACCTTATGTGTATCATGGTGAGTTCTTTAGAAGTGAAATATTCTTTGATCACAATAAAACATGTTGCCTTCGTAAGGAAATCATCTATAAACCAAATAACATTATGACCCTTAGACATTATGGTGAGTCCTATGATGAAATCCATGGTGATCTTTTCCCATTTTTAAACAATAATGGGTAATTGTTTAAATATACCATTACACAATTATCATTAAGATATAAATTTATATCATACTAAGAAGTCATATATATATTCTATTATTTCTATCTTAATGCTATCAAAATAGTTATGTCTCTTTAGATATCCATATACCTTTTTACTCCATAGATGATTAATGTATGATGAGCTATGTTTTATATTCAAAAGATTATTATTAAGTTCTAGTATTTATGGGAAACATATCCATATTGATATCCTTATAACACAATATTTTTAAAAGATAAACTATGGATTATCCAATACCATTTTCTATAGCCTTATTTCAATTTTCTAAGATTAATATACCTTCATCTAGATGGAAGGTTGAGTAGAAAATTTGGGAATATATTATTTATATTAATACATTATTACTTCAAGATTCATTTTTTTCAACTCCATCTACATTAGATCTCCTTACACTAAAATCGTGGAAATAGTGACGTAATCTTTACTTTATAGAATATTATCCACTTTATTTTACTTCCCTATATAGTAATTTATGAATCATTCATGATCATTAATCATCCCCATTCAAAACATTTGGTTCATATTGAACTCATTTTGTGTGTATATATATATATATAAATTTATTGGTCTGTTTATCATATATATTAAACAAAGATATAATTTCTCTAAATCAATAATATGAAGTTCACTATAACCAACGCCAAAACCCATCTGTAATTTTTCTCATTAGTCATTCAATTGTGCGCTTTAAAATCAAATATTTTTTGTTTTTTAATGTGTAAAAGCCTAAGACCATTCTTCATGCACCATTATATTTTACAAATCCTTATCCTCTATAGGGTAATATAAGAACCATATTACTGACCAACCTCAATTTTACTTACATGATACATTACTCCTATTAATTCATTGAATGAAACATCACCCTATATAGGAAAACATTGTTAGTAAATTTGATAGTGATGAGATATTTCTCCCAATTCATCAGTAATAACCTACTCACCAAATAAAAAAAGATATTAGTTATAGGGGTTAGTGTTGGATATTTCTTGATAACTTCAAACCTTGATGGATCAAATTCTATTCCCTTGATTCAGATTAAATGACCTAAGAATGTTACTTTCTATATAATGCATCAAAACATTCTAAATATTTCATAATATTTATCCTTTATATAGTTGTTAAACACATTCCAAAAATGATCTTCATGGTCTTCCTTACTCATTGAATATTTTAGAAGATCTTCTATAATGGCAGCCACAAATTCAATAAGGTGGAGTTAAATGAAATAATTAATTAGATCAATGAACATAGAAATAAAATTTTCTGTCCCAATGGGATCAATACAAATTAACATTATTCATACCTCCTATAGAAGGTGGTGGTGTAAATGACCTCTCTTTTAACCCTTAACTTATGATACCAATTTTGAAGGTTAATCTTTTAGAAGTATTGATCTCCTATGAGAAAATAAAATATATCTTCGATAAAAGGTAAATGGGTCCTATTATTTATCATGGTTTTATAATTCTCATGATAATAAATGAAAAGTCACATTGATCAATTATTATTTTTCCAAAAAATGATTGTCTCACCCAATAGTGAATCAATAAGAAATGAAAAATCCATCTGATGTTTATCTTATAATTTATTATTCAATTACCCAAATTTAATGGGATAAATTCTATAAATTATCTTTAATATAATCTTTTTTGTTGGTATGAGTTTTATAGAAAACTCATACTCACTCTTAGGGAAAATAATATGACATTAATCCAAAAATACAGTAGTATACTCTTGTTAAAAACACATATCATTTCCTCTATAATCATGTTATTATTGAGTCCCTCATTTTTCAGTATCATAACCCATATAATATAATTTCTGTCAAAAGTGAGTTCATAATCATCCTTACATTGATAATTTATAATATAATGCTTTGGGATATTATGTGACATCTCTTTATCCCTATAGTTGATTTTTTCTCTAAGAAAAGAGAGACAATCCATTATTAATATTACATTGAATTTCACCATGGGAAGTGTAACTTGATACACAAAGAGTATATTCCAAAAACTATTAACTGAGGAAGAGTTATATATCCTGAAAACAATCATCAATCCAAAAAGAGTTTTCATAAATTGTTTAGTATCCTTTATATGTATGGTTAAATTGGCATTAATAGTAAAATTTTATGGTATAATAGAATAAAAAAACAAGAATCAAATAATTATTTAATTTTCTAGAGTAAAGATTAAGTGTACATTTAAATAGTTCATTACTTTGATCCACCTCAGCAGTGATGATTGGGTATTCAAACCTTTATTCCATTAGTATTGGACGTTGATCTTGTCTATTCTCTAAATTTTATATGGGGAAAGATAATTTATTCATTTAAAGAAAAAACTATATATATTTGAAGCACTTATGTGTGGGAGAAATATTATTTTAAGACTTGTTCTTCACCAATGTTTTGATTTTCATCTTATCACATCACTGGAAATTATGAGCTTGGTGTTGGACTTTATCATAGATAAAAAAACTATCTTAAATCCTTGTGAAAATTACTTTTATAATTATTATCATATATATAATATGTTTGTTTTTTAATTTTTATTACTCCATATTACTTGACTTTGGAACCTCCATTATAAAATAACTTCGTTTTCATTACTCCAAAATAATGAAAGTCTCAAGAAACCATTTCCACCATCATTGCAAACCAAACAATATCTTTATAGCTTTTAAATCCTTTTATTGATAAATTCATTTAAATACTAGTCTGTGCACCCATAAAATAGTGAAAAAAATTTCTTTCAACATCTAAGATAAAACTAGAGGAATACCTCAGGATATTAATTGATTTTTCTTGATATCATTAAAATTATTTTACCTCAATTTATATCCACTTAAATATTTCCATTCCTATCATTGTTTGAAAAGTTTGGATAAAATAATTTTTTGAAAATAAATTATTACTTCACTCGCAATAATTATCATATACATCCCCATATATCATCAAATTCATTATGATATTATACCATCGATGTGAATTACCTTCTAAATGATAAATTTATAAGACAAGATTCTATTATTTTTCCCATTAGATAACAAAAATTATCTTTTCCAAGTCATTAATACATTACTTGACAACAAGTGGATTGAAATACCCAATAAGGTATAGTGTTAGTTGTCAGATAAAATATTCAATAGACTAATCCTCCATTTATGGTGTATTCAAGATCTTCTAACGGTTCAAATTATTATTGATATCATGAAATAATAATGTGAGAATTTCTAATGAATTTTATACTCTAATTTCTATCCCATTGGGTAGGTTATTGGGGAAATAATTTTAATTTCAAACATAATAAATTGTAACTTTATTATATTTTTCCCCATCCATTAATAAAAAAAATAGTGTCTCACATAAGTGATGAATAATTAATATCACATGGGATTTATCAAAAATAGTCACATATAAATTATCATTGAAACAATATAACTCTTTGATAAAATTATATCAGACAATGGTAGTCTAAATTCAGCCTAAATCAGCCTTAGTTATGTCTAGGATAACCATGTTAATTCCCCATAAAGTTATCTAATGAAAAAAATATTCAAGTCATTCATAAGTGTTCATAATGTGGATTTTAATTTTCAAAGAATATCCCCCAATAGTTTTAAACCTATTGTGTAGTTAGACTCACTAATCATACAATAGAGTAAAGATTCATTAATACCCAACAATCCTTTTTTAGGGGTTTCACACATAGTTGAATAGGTGTTAATCTTGAATCCAGTTTTAGTATCTATACTATGACTTAATTTATAAGAGGCCTCATATTATTAACATTATTAAAAAATAAGGATTTTTCCTATGTTTAGACATATGAATAATGTATTTAATAATAATTACTAGTATGATATCTAAAATAAAAATATAATATCCTTAAATAATTAAACCCTACTCTAATACCAACTATTGTTGAAAAATCTAAACATTAATTAATAACATAGTAGACCCATGACTCAAATAATATATGTCACAAATAGTCGTGCAACCCAAGGATTTAATGGTTTAGTGAGTTTTACGTTATTTTTATAAACAACATATTTTTAAAAAAATGTGAATATTCTCCATAATCTTAACCCTTTATACCCTAGTTAAGAAATATAATATTATATGTTAATTTTTGTGACGATGGAAAGGGAAACATAATATAGTGGTGAGATCATGTTCTTATTAATTGAATGTTATCAATTTATCATAATGGAATGATCGAACACATGGTAGAACTATTAATAGAAGATAAATATGAAATACAATGATCATTGGAATATAATACCTTAGTAAGGTATTAAAATAAGAACAATAGTAATATCATGTTTTAGAGGTATAATAAGATAATTCCAAATAATGGGAACATAACATAAAAGTTATAAATATTTTATAAACAAGGAACAGAAATTTAGTGTGACATAGCATGAAAATAAAAGCAATATATATTGGTTCTGCAAACATGACCATGTAAAATCATATAAGAAAACTTGTTATTCCCATGACTTTTTGAAAAATCTCCTTCTATGCATGAATTAAAATGTAATAAAACTCATTATGACCATACCATTTAAAACATGAACATTATTTCCATGCATTAAAATTTGATAAAACTCATTATTCACAAAATATTGTGAAAAAAAACAATATGGCCATGAATTTGTTTCGTATGAGATATAAATGATACATAAATCATTGGAGTGTGATATAAGACCCCATTAATAATCATTAATATATATGTGTTCCATATTTAATAAATCCCTATCATGTAACAAATAAACCATGTAATGTAAATTGGATTCTTAAAAAACATTTCATAATATGAACTTAACAAGTCATAACACAGAAAAAATATAAATTTATAAAAGAAAATATTTCATTGTGAAATGTAATGGGTCATCAAAAAATTTCATCATGATACCAAATAATCAAAGTGAAATAGTGGTTAAAAATATGAATGATATTATAAAAATGGTTATAATGCTTAAAATTTGGAGAAAACATTTTTATAAAAAATTATGAGGAGAAATAAGTCTTTTAGAAACATTATTATATGAATTAAAAATATTAGATCCTTGAAAGGAAACATAGTTAATGTATATAAATTCGAGGTTAAAAAATTTTTTTGGAAGAAGAAACCAAATTTAATTTATAAACATTATAATCCTTTTTAATAGAAACCCGCACCTAATAAAAGGTAATTCTTTTTCCATTTTTTAAATTGAATAATTGTAAATAATAAGAATATAAATAAATTTTAGTTTTTATTTGAGAGGGTCATTAATGTAAAAATATTTTATTGATGAAAAGAGTAATTTTACTAGAAATAATAATAATACCATAGTGAATAGGGAAATTTTATAATAAAATTTATAAATAATATAACATATATTTAGGGAATCCAATGCACCAATAAGTATGAAATTATCAATAAAAACCCTTACCTTGAATTCCTTATTAATTGATCATACTATAGAGTTTTGTAAAAAACATATCTGTATATTTTTATTATTTTGGAATATAATTAATATTTATTTTATTTTAAATAATTCATATATAATCATTTATGTAAAATATTATATTTCACTATTGCTCATTTCTACCATTGGGTGTTTGTAATTTTGATTGTTTTGTGTACCTTTCTTAATGTTGATACTAAAACACATTCATTTATATCAATATTATCAATACAAGATCATTTAATTTATTGGAATAGATATTTTAAATATGTTTATAATATTCATAACTCAATGTTTGGACCAAGTTTTTTTTCTCTTGTTAGTATTTGTTCACTTTAGAAGAGTAAGTGGACACATAAAATGATAAAATATGGAAATAAAAAATGTTAATCAATATCAAAGAATTTCTATATTGGCTTCGATTTAGTAATAGAGGTATTCATTAGAGTAAACTATTTGCATGAATGTTCTGATAAATTAAAATTATGTATAATAGAAAACGTAAATTTTTTTGATGCCAGGTTATTTAAAGATAAAGAACATGTATATACCATTATATTATAATGATTATTATAGGAAACAAATAAAGATAATTATTGTGATTCATATTATTAGTCTTGGAGCCATACTATCACTGTTATATTAAGGATTCGTATTCATATATGGAGATTCCTTATTTGAATATAGACATTACAGAAGTATAAAATGTTTTAAATGATTAAAAGTGACAAATTAAATTATCTTGGTCTTCTAAGATTTGAAATGTGAACAAGATTTCATGAATACTGATAAATAAAGAGTCAATATTTGAATAATTTCTGAATTTTTTAAAATGTAGGAAATTGGAAATAATTTATTTACACAATGATAAAAATAATAGAACTAATAAAGAAACAATGTAACAAATAACTAATGTTGTAACAATGAAAAATATATTAATCAGGTTAAATATAGAAGACTTAGTGTTTTTGAGAGACTCGATAATGATATGATTTGAAGACATTCTGGAGTATCAATGATAAAAGATTAAAGGATTTGAAATTATACAGTTTTATATATAAAATATCCATTGGTATTGAAGATAGTAAAGAGTATAATGGTTGCATTATATTCTAAATAATTTGGGTATAATATAAAAGACAGGGATGAGATCCACTATAGTGTTATTGTGTAATAATTATGAGTAGAGATTATAATGTTGAGGCTACTATAATTTTAATTTTTAAGTGAAAATAATAAATGTGTGAGAACCAATCATAGTTTACTATTATGTAAAATAAATAGTGGTTGTGTGCAATTTTTCTTAGAAAAGAAGAATATGTTGTTCTTTATTGATGTTATTAAATTAATAGAAGTTGAAAAATTGAATGATGTATAACTTTAACAACATGAGAGCCTATATTTTGGAATGGAATCCATTTATCCAAATATATATCATTACAAAGTACAAGACTCGCTAGATTAGAAAATACGTAATAAGTAACATTTCACAGGGGTCATGTCAAAAAAATTTATTTACTCATGAAAAATATTTTATATATTGGGTATCAAGTTACATTCTAAAAGGAGTTATTTTTTGTTTTTTATATCACGACCCATCCAACGGGGCCCGGACGTGACTACCCCATTCCCACCTTCCAAATGCCAGGGGATGGTGACTTGAACCTGAAGGCTTTACCCAAACAGGGAAGGCATTGCCTTAGAGATCAATACACACTCAAAAGGGAAATAGAAGTGAACAACAAACAAAATAACGGTACAACCACGAGTGTAAATTACAACCACAAGTACAACTGTAAACTGAAAATAGTGGGTCGGAATATAATCCCTAGAAACTGAAAAGAAAGAAAATAGTTGTCGCATCTTCCCTAGAGCTCTACTTGGAGGGTAGTAGTTGTATGTTTGAATTCGAATAAGAGGATATTGACTACTCCGATCATAGAAGGCTCCACCAAGTCCTGAACCTCAAAATTCTGCCTCAGAGCGTCACTAGTCTACACCAGACACACACGTGGGGGTGGAGCCCATGCAGGGGGGAGTATAACAACTCGGTAGTGACACTGATACCATCAGAGGTATCTCAGTAATCCACAAAAGAAAACATCACAATAAATACCACAAAGATAACTTCAAAAGAATGATCTAAATCATGAAGATCAAAGCAAAAGTGATAACTCACTCTAATGGTATAACTTCAAGGTTACTGGGATAGGGATGACTAGTTGTAAAGTTGCATCAACCAATCCATAGTAACAATAATTATGAACTGTATAAGTCACATTATGCTAACCCTTGTTGGTCCTTAGATGTTGAACCATATTTCTTGTTGGTGTTGATCTGTAATTTTCGTTGGTGATGGCCTATATTGGTCGCTGGTCCTGGCCCATATTGGTCATTCTTCTTTGTCATGTCATAGCCAGCCACTGGATTTTCACATAAAACATGCATAATCTTTCAAATACTCTGCTCCTCAAGCCATAATCCATATTTCAATAGGTACTAAGTCCCAAAAAAGTATACCCAAGGGACCTCCCCATCATAGAGGTCCCAACATGACAGACGACGCGTCAATCAGATGCAAGGTCAGTTAGTTACATCTCTTTCTATGAAACGTGGGTGATCGCACCTCAGTCCAGCCCGGCTTGTTCTATCCTATCAAAATATGCCAAAGGGACCACTTCCCAAAAGGGGTACCAACACCCCTGACGGAGTGTCAAATGGACACCTGGTTCGTCAGTTGCGGGTGTTTCTTTATTCGGGGGTCAGTCGGGTCTGGGCCCGGTCCGACTCGGTTAGGCCTGCCCGAGGCAACGGGTCTTGTGGTTTACCTGAACCTACCTACTAGGTCATGGGTCATGTCCAGCTGGTTCGGCCAGCCTCCATCCGCCTAGTGGCATGCCCTGCTCAGGGTGTGTGTTCCACCTGCCGAATGACTCTAAGGATCTATTCAGATCACTTAAATCAGAGGCTCCACATGGTTCGTCGAACCCGCGAGGTGCGGGTCATATCATCCACTATCATGGTTATGAGAAGTGTCTTTCTTCAATCAGCAGTGCGGGATGGTGTGCCCCCGTTGTGTCCATGGCCAGGTGTGGTGTCAGCTACTGTCTGCAGTTGCTGCGGCAGGATGTCGTGGCTCCCATCTTTGGCACGCGACGGTACGCCGCATACTGCTGTTGTGGCCGACCATTTTCAGCTGCCTCTGTCACTCGCCGGCCCCAATCGTTGGTGTCGTCGTGCCGTTTTCGCACCGGTCGATCATTCGAGGGGCTCTGGCGGTGCTCCAGAGGTCCATTTCTACTCTCTTCTGTGCCTATGAGCCTCTCGGGATTCCAATGTGATAGCGTGACCTGCTGTTTCGCATTGTCGTCGAATCGAAGAAATTTTCCCTGAAGAAAGAAACATGAGAGAAGCAGCAGAGTGTTTGAGCATTGTTTGTTTGGCCTGCGCCCTCCGTGTTAATATGATAACAAGCGACAGCAATGAAATCATCATCGGTAAACTATAATAATTAAACCTCAATCATCAAAGATTGTTGGTGACTGCTGTGGATGGCGTTACATTCACATTTTAGGGTATGCTGTGGGAGGAGCATCCTCTTTGGAAGAGGTTGTCGGGGTTCGTCAATCTTGGATCTTTGCTGCTTGAGCTTCCATCCTCCATCAGTGGATGGTGTCGCGGCACTTTTCTAGAGTTTCCATTATTTGTGAAGTTGGGTCAAAACTCATCTCTAAGCCTCATAAATAGAGAAGGGAGATAGGGTGAGTGTTTCCGAAGCTTTTACACTGGGGAGCGTGCGCGTGTCCATCATGCATGGGAGGACGCGTGGCTTGTTGCCCCGCATTCCTGCTTTCTAAAGGCAGGCGGAATCCGTTCCTTATTCAGGGACATCTGCTCCTTGATCGAAACCGGGATGATGGGATGTTGGTTCTTCCTTCCATGGATTCCTCCTCAGAGGTCGTCACCTAGTCCGAGTCTCCCTTACAGATTTAAAACGGGTTCGTGAAGCTCGTTCCCAGCGCCGTATCTTCATGGACGCCAGTTAATTATGCTACTTCCATTGAGACGCTCCAAGGGGTCTTGTCGGGGTAGCAACCTTCGGTGAAGAGAGTGGTCATGTTGGGGTGTCGTTGGCATGTCTTGACACTGGGGATCGGCATGTCTGTCTTCTTTCCCTTATCACAGGGCTTCTCGAGGGTGCGGAAGATCGAGACATCCCACATCGAACAAGGGGAATTATGTACCATCTAAGGTTTTCCTCAGCTTCCCATGTTTAAGATGGGGTATGCCGTGAGTTTAACGTCTTTCATAGATGGATCAGACTGATCCAAACACTGAGAGTGGATCAGATTGAAGGACCCCCTAGGGGGAACACGGATGTTGGGGCCAGCACGTGGGCAGCTTATCGGATACCATGGAATGGGATGGGCTGGCATGATCTCACCGGGATGTGGTGGCCTGGGTAAGGATCAAGATGGGTAATGGAGTGATGGGCTTGAACCTCGTGGAGGCTTCCTATGTATCCCCATGGCAGGGAATCAAAGTCTGCATAGTTCTTTGATATGGTGGGAAACCTGAAGAGGCGACCTATGAGAATGGACGCGTGGATTGGAGCCTGGAGAAAGTAAGATCTCCGGGCTAGGGCATGAGCTTCCCAAGGCATGTGGGCTTGAAGGGGGAAGTCAGGATGAGACGTGGGTGTGAGGCATGGGGCTTATGCTCTGAGATGGCCCAAGAGGGGGAATACAGTTTAACGTCATGCGGGACGAGATACAGTTTAACGTCATGCGGGACAAGGGCATACAGTTTAATGCCATACTAGACGAGGGATCTGGGGCTTACGATCTGAGGCGGCCCATGGTGGACATGGGGGTTATGCTCTGAGGCGTCCCATAGTGGTTGGGGAACCAACATGGAGAGGTAAGAACGACCTGGTGGTGGGCTTGAACCTCGTGGGGGCTTCCTACGTACCGTGTGTTAGCACGAATCAAAGTCCACATAGTTCCCTGGTATGGGGCTTACACTCTGAGTCATCCCACAAGAAGATGTCATGGTCGATGCGCACTCTAAGCCCACATGAGTCATGCTCGGTGTGAGAAAAAAGAGGTAGTAGGTACCAGATGATCACGTCGCGAAGGGTGCGTCCATGAGAAGCTGAATGGGGCTTACGTGTGGAGCGGCCCAAAGAGGAAACTGGGGCTTACGCGTGGTTGGCGGCCCAGGGTGTCAGGGCTTACTCCAGGGTGGAGGCCCATGGTGCGACAAATCACAGTGGGAAAGGGACTCCACTGGCCTTGGTAGGGGGGAAGTACGGAGGTGCATTGGTGCAACCTTCCGTAAGAGAGGCTAGGGGCTTACGCTCTGAGGCAGCCCTTCCCCCATGGAAAAACTCCACTCCGACAAGGAGGATCTCATTCCATGCGAGGAATATCCCATTCCCGTGGAGAGGAGAGGCGTAAAAATGTCCAAGCTGGGGGGACCCTATGTGTGAAGCACGGGGTCGGAACATAGTTTAACATCATGTGTTAAGGACGAGGTGCTTGGCAGTTAAAATCCTGCAGCTTCGATGAGGTGGGTTCGCTCCACACCCCTAGGGCTTACATGCCCAATTCCCTCTACCCCTTGTGGGAGGGAAGGCATCGGCAAGGCCGTGATGAAGGGGGTCGCAGGGTGAACTATTGTGGGTTCCACGTTAGTGTGGCTATGTGAAGAAGCAATAGCCGTTAGCGTGCCTATGCGGAGAAGCATAAGGCAAAGCAACGCAACAGGAAACACCGTCCAAGGGACCTTGAGGTTACTTCGTATGATCCTGGAAGGCCATACGGGAAAACAACGCATGGTGCGCATGCCCGGAAGGGGGGACATCAGGTGCCGGCACGGACAGGCAGCCAAGGGGCGTCAAGGTAAAGGGGTCATGGGCGTTGCGTGCAAAAGGAAGGTTGGCGCAAAAAACACCGGGATGGCACGCAATAGGTACAGAGGATTGCACGGATAGGTGATTGCGCACAAGGTACTGCGTTCATAGAAAGGGATTGCGTGCAAGGGGCAATGATCACGCGCAAGGGAAGTACCCGTAGGAGGACGCAAATTCACTAATGCCAGTGGAGTTGTACGCAAAGGCGAACCCCGGGGCATGGTTGCGCAAAAAGTGGGATTACCTGGAAGTCATATTGCGCGTGGGGGAGTCGAATTGCGCACACGGGAGCCGATCTGAATTCCGCCACCCCCAAACCGTCAGGGGTCGCCATCGATTTATAGGCATCAGCCGGCGTGGAATCCAGGCGGTGCACGAAAGTTTCCATGACAGGAACCTTCAGCAGGCAAAGCTTCACCGCGCGGAACAGGGGAGCGCAAAATTGCGCGCACCATCAGCTCGATTACGTGAATCTCGGGAATGATTCGCGCGCACATCTTTATTTCACCCAAGCCCTCCTTTATTTCGCACACCACTCCCCGGGCCTCCGGACTGGGCCTCTGATTCCGAATATCACTTCGCTTTTCCATTTAGAAACTTCCTCTAGGAGTTACAGACTTTTTTTGGCATCTACAAATGCCCCCCCTCGGAATTGGATCGCCAAGAGGTCGCAACGGTCGGGTTCCAAGGAAACGCCGAAATGCCAAAGTAGGGCCTCTCCTAGGTGCTTAGTGTGCAAATAGCCCACGCGGTGCAAAAAACGACGGATCGACGTGGAATTTTCTTTCCGCGCGGTGTGGAACTTTGGTCGCACCTATAAAAAGGGGCGTTGGGTCCCAAATCCATACCCCATCTTTTCCATGCGATAGGCTTGTAGATATCGTGCGCGAAACTACTCCCGCGGCTGCGCGTAAAAAATGCTCTGGCAGCGCGGAATTTCTTCTAAATTTTGGTCGTCCTTGCACGCCTACCAGGGGTGCGTCAGGAAGCAAGGCATGCGCAGGCCGGGACTTCAGTAGCGGGAACATCACACAGCGTCGCCGCGACCTCGTTGCCCATGGGGGGTCACATGAGGAGGCCAGGGAACTTCCCGGGAAGCAGATAAGATACCTGCTCGAACCTTCCCAAGATGAAATTTTCTCGCCACTGTGGTTGGCATGGATGACCCTGCGGCAATAGTTGAGCGTTGAAGTCATCTGGCAGAAGATCATGCAAAACGGGATCCAACTGCCAGAGGTCGGGCTCGATCGAGTTACCGACCAGGTAAATTTCCATCGAAGGCATTCTTATCTAACGTTCATGGACACATATGCACACAAAAGGGGTCAGCATGAGGATCCACCTTTCCTAGTGAAAGTGATGCTCGGCCAGGAGCGTGATCCAGAAGTGATGCCGCCGGGAGAAGGCGACAGTGACGAGGAGTCAGAGGGGGAGGAGGAGACCGGAGAAGATGAATGAAAAGGAGAAGATGAAGACGGAGAACCTGAAGATGATGCGTCTCAAGGGGCGACCAACCAAGGGAGTCTCCGAGAGAGCAGCGAGATTGTTGGCTCTGATCTCGACATAACCACGATACTCGAGGATTGTCTCTAACTTCATTCATTTTCCTTCTTCATATATTCTCCTATCCAATTTACAAACCATCTCTCTACCTCACTCAGGAGTGGCTGAGTGTTGGACAGGCGTCCCCACTAGAGGAGGGAGGAGAGGAACCAGTGGGACATGATGCGGATCTGACACCCATAATTGAATTAACAAGCGCAGAGGGGTCTCCCATCATGGAGGCTCCTACAGCGGCCGGAACACTGGAGACCGACGCTCTGGGCTCCTGTAAGTCTCACACTTCATCACTGGAACTTGTTATCAAAAGATCCCAACTAATTAGTGTATGCCTTGCACAGTGATCTCAACATTGGAGGCTCATCAGGCTGCGGAGCCCAGGTCGTCCGTGAGAGGACCAGTGGCAGCATACCACATCATTCAGAACATGCTCCCTACACTGAATCAACCCTGTAAATTGGTGAGCAGGGGGCATCGGGCATCAGTGGAACATTTCTTGAGGTGAGGCCAGAGCCTGACGGAGTTATCGTCGCTGTTGGGGAGAGAGAGGAAGGTCACTCGGACGTTGAGGATCCTATTCCTCATGAAGACATCCCTGAGGGAGATCCTGCTATCGATCTTCTGGCTGCCTTCCCTACGTACCGACCTGCTGAACCTGAGGAGGTAGATGACTCAGACTCAGAGGCAGCCGAAGAGAGCCGGATGACACGGCGCAAAGGGTGGAAGTGTATCCAGCGCTTTCTCAGACAGCCCGAGTCGGATTGGAAGAGGCGGATGGGATCACTCCAGACCTAGCTACGCTTCCTGTGCGCCGGAGGGGCTGACCTTCAGTGCCTTCATCTGACGGTCCGTGATTACATGGCCGAGAAGATACGGGAGAAAAATCGGTGCACCGACGTTTCCTAGTGTCGGGAAATATCAGTGAGCGCCCGAGCGTTGCTGAGGGCGGAGCAGGAGGTCCGGCACCTCGAAGGGAAGGCGGCAGATAAGGAGGCCTTCATTGCAACATGATCTGAGCTTGTGGAGCAACTGAAGGCACAGTTGGATGACATGCAGGAACAACTGATGGAGGCAAGTCACCAGATGACTGTACTTCGAACAGAGCGGGCACAGGCACAAGCTAGGATTGGCGAGCTGCGCTCTGCGGCGGCTGATGAGGAGAGAGTCTTCGAGGAGCGAGAAGTAGTCCTGGAGGCTACCAGCCAAAGGGTAGCAGCACTGGAAAGGTTGATTCAGCACGCTGATCCTTAAGGTCTTTGTTTTGGCCATCTCATGAACATCTTGCTTGTACTGCTCATCATCTCAATCCAATACATGGCCCAATCCATTCATCTGTACCCTTGGTTTAATATGCTCAAACATAATTCTGAAATGAATAACAAATCACCCCTAAGCTCTTGTGGGTCGCACCCAACACGATAAGAAAAGGATACCCATTCTATCATTTCGTCCAATTATGGGGCATTGACCAAGCCTTAGGCATCCAAAATTGGGCATGGATTTTTGAGGAGAAGACCTCATACCGATTGATATTTCACCTTCTCAATGTGCTCTCACACATGAGCGGGGCAATGCTGGGGGCATTGAAATCCATCCGAACATAGGGAGATGGAAAGAAAATGTGACTCACGCTACCCGAATTCGGAACACTGTGGGGTGTGATGATGGAGGATAACTATTAACCGTGATGGAAACGCATCATCCATATCGTGTTGGCCTGGAGTTGGGACAATAAATGAGAGATGACCACTGACCATGTTCACAACACAGGGCCTAACTCAAATATCACCGATCAGTTTCCTGGAACGTTGGCCCAGGACAGCAGGAGGACTATAGGTCTATCATCCATATTGCTATAATAGGTGGACCAAAGGTCTATCATCCATATTGTGGCAGCAGGTGGACCAAAGTCTATCACCCATACTGTTAGGGGGTCTCGTCAAACATGACCAGTCCTTCGGAACGTTGGCCCAGGACAATAGGCGGACTGTAGGTCTATCATCCATACTGTTAGGGGTCCCATCAGACATGAAAGAGAATTAGGATCAGAATAAAGGGGCACACAAAGCGTGGAAGGTGGAGTGGTGGTTTGTTCGAACAGATTCCCACACTCCCGAAATTTCACCATCGTGGCAGAGGTGCATTAGGCGGACGTACCAACCTGGTCACGGGTCGTCCCAATTTTCAGGCAGGACTTCTCTGGAGAGAGAACTTCTGCTTCCCATTACTAATATAGGGAATCCCGAACTTATTCGGGGTAGATGTCACGATTACACCACTTCCCATGAAGTCAGGCCGAGCTGCCGACAATAATGAGGGATGAGGTTTGGTAATCCCTGGGTCTGGACCCATGACGAAATGTCCGGGAGTTCCTACATTTCTCATTAGGATGAGATTCAAGCCACACGTAGTTCTAGAAGAAAAGTTTAACATCATGTTGGATGAAATACAGTTTAACGTCGTGTGGGGTGGGGGAAACGTCTCATCTGGGTATAGGCACGGAACGAAGAGTAACCCAACGTGAATGAGGACATAATCCCGCACCACACCATACAATCCCACAAGAGAGACCGAGTTGTGGAAAGCCAAGAAAATGATCATTGTTTTAGGTCTTATAACTCAGACCAAAGGAGAAGGGGAATGGGAGACACACGGTAAAGCGGTTGCAAAACCCAAAATGAGTGTGGGGAAAAGCCCTGCTTACTATGTGCTCCTGGGGACACGTTTAGTCCGAGAGATCGAACATGAAAAGTTAGGATGGGCCTGCGGGGAAGTTCCCAGGCACTCTGAAATATCACATTAGGATGAGAATCACGCCATACATAGTTCCTGAAAGGCATCATGACGCGATATGGCGCCTGCGCAAAGGATGAAGGAGTCGTGTGGGTCTGGCCCTCGCACCAAAAGAAGCGACATTTGATATATCTTGTTTGTTCTTGAAGTTAAATGGTTTTTCTTTTATGGGGAAACTGGCCTAGGGTAGAAATTCCTGGTGTCTCCATAATAATCAGGCCATAACAGGCGTTGACAAGCGGCATGGTAATTGACCAATACCTGGCATGATGTCCCCCTTGGGGAGGTCATCACAATGCGGTGCCATTTTTTATCGTGCGACCATGACGATATCATCACAGTTTATGGTCTCATGGTAGGACCAATAGCATAGTTTTAAGGTCATATGGATTGGACCAACAGCACAGTTTGAGGTCGTAAGGCTTGGACCAACAGCACAGTTTAAGGTTGTAAGGCTTGGACCAGCAGCACGGATTAAGGTCATATGGTTTGGACCAACAACACGGTTTAAGGTCATATGGTTTGGACCAATAGCACAGTTTAAGGTCTTATGGTTTGGACCAACAACACAGTTTAAGGTCTTATGGTTTGGACCAACAGCACATTTTAAAGTCATATGATTTGGACCAACAACACAGTTTAAGGTCATATGGTTTGGACCAACAGCACAGTTTAAGGTCATATGGTTTTGACCAACAACACAGTTTAAGGTCATATGGTTTGGACCAAGAGCACAGTTTATGGTCCTATGGTTTGGACCAACAGCATAGTTTAAGGTCCTATGGTTTGGACCAACATCACAGTTTAAGGTCATATGGTTTGGACCAACAACACATTTTAAGGTCATATTGTTTGGACCAACAGCATAGTTTAAGGTCATATGGTTTGGACCAAGTGGAACATGCATGATGTGATAAAGCATACCTGATGCGGGTGAGGGTGTAATCACATACCATCACCGCGCATGGTTCCGAGAGAGGAGCCTCGGGCCAAAGGGGCCTACGAGGGTTCAACAATCAGGGGGGCTGGAGATGCTAGCTCCCAGATACGTTGGGCCCGAAATGCAACGTCTGGGAGACACATAGTTCCCCATGGGGATGACGGTCAATCTGCACGCAACCTGTAAAGAAGAAACCCAAGCACATAGTCTAGCGCTTAGATTGCAGGAGCCCCGAGAGACACCGTTACGCAGCTCGGTCTGTCCGATGTGTGGGGGTGTACTAAGGGTTAGCACAAGGAGTGTCGAGATTCCACCTTGACACAGTGGGGTGGAACACAATGTGAATCATGCAACCAACATTCAAGGCCCGAGGAAGTCGGTGTGACGACTGAGGATTACTGCTGACCACTTTCGCAATGCAGCATCCTGTCACGTTAGCCTAGAAGTTTGGGACAACAAATGAGTATCAACCGCTGACCACATTCACAACACGGGATTTGTATCAATTTGTTTCCCAAAACCTTTGGGGCGTTGGCCCGTGACGGTAGGAGAGCCCTTAGGCATTGTATCAAGGCCATTATTGGGGGTCCCTCGGGGTGTGAAGGATGGTAGGGCCTGAATATAGGGGAACACGAAGCTTGACAAGTGGACAAAAACTTGTCTAAGTCGAATCTGACACTCTAGGTCCTAGACCAGAGTACTCTGAACACATTAGCAGACCACTGGAGAGGGTCGAAGGGCTCAGTCTGAGAGCGGCCAAAAGATGGCGGATTACCAAGGGAATGGCAGGCCAAAAAACCGAGGCAACCGGGAGATCGTGGGATCTCCTAAGAGATGGGGCTGGACCTGAAATCTAAGTTTTCAGGCAGTTCTACGTGTCCCATAAATATGGGAATCAAGCCACACGTAGTTCTAGAGACATAGTTTAACATCATGTTGGAAGAAATACAAATCTTAGTTTTAGGTCTTAGAACTCAGACCAAGGATCCCAGATGTATGGAAAAGTGGTGTTTAAGGTCATGTTGGACCGGGTGCAGATTAAGGTCATGCGGGACCGCAGGAGGATCTTGGTTTTAGGTCTTAGAGCTCAGACCCTGGTGCAGTTTAAGGTCGTGCGGTACTCGGTGCAGTTTAAGTTCATGCGAGACCATATGGTTTAAGTTCATGTAGGACCAAAGGAGGCTTAGGCAAAGTAATTCTTAACAAACCTGGCATTGGTGGGAGGAGTTATGCGCTCACCATCCATAATCACCAGGGAATATGCATCATTGGGATAGACCTTATAGAAAATAAAAGGCCCCTCCCATTTGGGCTCCAACTTGGGTGGTTTCCTTCCGGGAATCATTGGCGCTCTGAGAGCCAGCACCAGGTCACCTTGCAGGAAGGAGTGGAGGCGAACCTTCTTTATTGAAATCTCGAGCCATCCTACCCTGATGCCTTTCCAAGTTATGTAAAGCATGAAGCCTACTTTCATCCAGCGCTTCCAATTCGGCTAGACGGATTTCAGCAACTCTATCAGGTGCTTGTTGGTCGTATACCACCGTGTGTAATGAGGGAAACTGGATCTAGATGGGCAGGATGGCCTCAGATCCGTATACTATGGAATATAGAGTCACCTGGGTGGAGTTACGAGTCATTGTCCTATAAGCCCAGAGGGCATTGGGGAGCTTGTCCGGCAAAATTTTTTTTTCTGACCAACCATCTTTTGCAGAATGTTAGAGAGGGTTTTGTTAAACTCCTCAATCTATCCATTCGCCTGCGCATGGTAGCGGGAGGTGTGGTTAGAGAGAATATTGTACTTAGCGTACAATTTATTCAGCTCGACCGCTCAGAAGTTGGTTCTGTTATCTTTGAGGATAGCGTGAGGTACTCTAAACCGATAGATGGTATTGGAGCTCATGAAGTCAGCGATAGAACAATACTTGACTTCCCTGATCAGGATTGCCTCTGCCCACTTCAAGAAGAAATTCGTAGCGGTTAAGATGAACCGGAACTGGCAGGCCGTCGTCGGCAGGTAAGGCCCTACGACATCCAACCCCCAGACTGCAAAGGGCCAAGAATACTTGGTAGTATGGAGGGGCTCTGGTAGCCGATGCACAAAGTTAGCATGAACTTGTCATGCATGACACCTCTTGTCATACTTGATGCAATCGTGGATCATGGAGGGCCAGAAGTATCCCAGCCTCCGAATATGGTGGGATAACTTCGACCCGGTCTGGTGGGCGCCATAGGAACCAGCATTCACTTCTTGCATGACCTGTGGGATCTCGACTCCTTGAAGACAACGGAGGAGAACACCATCAAATATGTGCCTGTAAAGGAGCTGCTCAAGGCTGGGACTACTTTGAAGGGTGAACTGCGGCGCGCGGCGTCAGATTCGTTCTCGCTCGGCTCGGTCCGGTGGAAGATTTCCGGGATGGAGATATTCAACCAAGGGCGTCCTCCAATCAGGAATTGTCTCGATTACCATGCCTGAAGCCCCCAGGGATCCTGATGTAGGGGCACCAGCAGTGAGATGGTTCACTCGCGGGCCACAATATCCCTCCGGAATAACAGGAGAAATGACTCTCTGGTGCACCACGTGGATGATTAGTTCAGCCTGTTTGGGCTCCGCAAGTGATGCGGCCAGGCTGGCCAAATCATCTTCTCGACTGTTCTGCGACTGGGGAATGTGAACGACCTTTTTCCGAGAGGAGAACTTAGCCATTAGGCGGAGGGTGCATTCCTGCAATGGCACGAGTTCTAGATTTCTGACAGCATAGTCACCATTGACCTTCTTGATGACTAGCTCGGAGTCCCCTTTTACAAACAGATGGGGTACGTCAATCTCGAGAGCCAACTCGAGGCCGGTAATGAAGGCATGATACTCTACCACATTGTTCGTGCATCCTTCTGACAACAAGAATGAATACGGAAGAACGGCTTGATCCGGGGTGATGAAGACGATGCACAGGTCCACTCTGTTAAGCCTAGGATTGTTGAGACTTCACCCGGCGTGGCTCCGGGAGGCACCGTCAAAGAGCATCTGCTAGCATGGGATGGCGTGATCGACTAAGAAGTTTCCCTCATCTGGAAAGACTAGATCTAGTGGTCGGTCTGCGGTGGTTGGGTGGGCAGCTAAGAAGTCCGCAAACGCCTGTCCTTTGACAGCCTTCTAAGGTACAAACCTGATGTCGAACTGTTGGAGGATCACCGCCCAGCGTTCCAATTGGCCGGTCAACATAGGTCGGTTTAGGATGTATTTCAACGGGTCTACCCAAGAGACCAACTATACCTCATGGTGCTACAAGTAGTGCCGCAATTTCTGCATGGAAAATACGAGCGCCAGATAGCACTTCTCAGTGGGAGAATATTTAATTTCCGTGTTGAGGAGCATGCTGCTGAGGTAGTCGAGTCTATTCTGTATTCCATCATTATTCTTCTGGGCAAGAAGTGCGCCGAGGGATCACTCTAGGGCGGTCACGTAAAGGACCAGCGGCTTTCCGGAAATGGGTGGCATCAAGACCGGAGGTTGAAGCAGATACTTCTTGATTTCCTCAAAAGCGATCCGACACTCTTCATCCCATTCGTAGGTGGCACCCTTCTTCATGAGACGAGAAAAGGGCTTACACTTTCCAGCCAGATTCGCGATGAATCGTCGTATATAGGCTAAGTGGCCTTGAAGGACTCTCAGCTCCCGAATATTACTCGGGGGAGGCATCTGACTGATGGCCTTGATCTTCTCTAGGTCCAACTCGATGCCTCGATACCTAACAATAAAGCCAAGAAACATTCCAGAGGTGACCCCGAAGGCACACTTCAATGGGTTCATCTTCAAGTGGTGAGAACGGAGGAAGTAGAACACTTTCTCAAGGTCTTTGAGATGGTCCTCGCACTGACGAGACTTAACCACCAGGTCGTCCACGTAGCACTCCACCAGCGTCCCGAGAATCATCTTTAATATGCTGTGCATGGCC
This sequence comes from Viscum album, assembly GCA_963277665.1. NCBI lineage: Eukaryota > Viridiplantae > Streptophyta > Magnoliopsida > Santalales > Viscaceae > Viscum > Viscum album. Next base: position 109,028,868 of record OY728149.1, read on the forward strand.
CGTTGATAGGTGGCACCTACATTATTTAGGCCGAAGGGCATAACCTGGTAGCAGAAAGTACCCTGGGGGGCCCTGAAGGCTATTAACTCTTTACCCTCGGGGGCCATCCAGATATGGTTGTACCCGGAGTACCCATCCATGAAGGAGAGGTCTTAGAACATGGATGTGGCATCGATCAACAACTCTGTCACGGGAAGGGGAAATCATCCTTCGGATAGTGGCGATTGAGATCGCGGATAGTGATACAGACCCTGATCTGCCCATTCTTCTTCCTGACTGGCATAATGTTGGCTAGCCACCTGGGGTACTAGAATTCCTTGATGAAGTTGACCTTGATGAGCTTATCAACTTCGGCCTCAACCATGGCACCGTGAGAGGGGTGCATCTTTCTGGGAGGCTGCTTGAACTCGTGATGGTTTGCTGGAAGGCCAAGGCGGTGGATGGCTACCAGGGGATCTAGTCCTGGGATCTCATCATAACCCCAGGCGAATACATCACGGTTCTGTCTGAGGAAGTCAATGTATCATTCCCGCTCCTCGGGGGCATATCGGTGCTGACCAATGTGGGTCTCGGGTCCGCCTCGCTACCGAGGTTCACCTGCACTAACTCGTTGACCGTGTTGGGGAAGCCCTCCTCAAAGTCAGGAGGAACATCTTCCATGTCTTCCTCTCCGCTTTTGGAAGGATAATCCATGGGGGCAGTCGTTTTGGGGCTGCCAGACCCTAATGGGAAGCTGGTGTTGGCTTGGGCGGCAGAGGACGTCACATCAGGGGACCCATGCACTGTGGAGACCATGGTGACAAAGGTGGTTGATCTATTCCCATCTGGCCTTCATCCCAAGGGGCCACGCTTTATGACATCAAAGCATTAGTGGCGCATTGTCTTGAGCCTATCGATTCCGGCCTGATGAAACAGACACGTATGACGTACTTTCATTTCCATGATCCCAACATCCTGATATTGTACAGGGGTAGGAGGCTTGGGGATCACCTGAGCCTTGCTAGTTTAAGAGTATGAGGTGATTTCCCACCATCGCTTGGACCCAGAAATATGGCTTCCTCTGGTACCTGAAAAAAAAATCACTGCCCCATGTCAGGGGTCGTGGTCTCCCACCGGTGGATTGGGAAGACATATACGTCGTCCAAACCTACCCAGGGATCACTTGCGATAGTTGCGGGCTCAACCTCACCTACCAGGATCTCCTTGTCCTTGCTCTTGTAATATTCAGCATCCAAATAATGGGCTTCACAAGAGGCAAAAGGAGACGCATCTCCTTAGAGCATGCCCACTCGACCCTTAAAGGAGTATTTGAGGCACTGGTGATATGATGAGGGGACTGCTATGTGAAGGTGGAGCCACAGCCTGCCCATCAACGAGTTGTAGGCAGTGTCCTGAGAGAAAACCATGAATTCGGTATTGGCAATTAGGCCACTGAACTGGGTCTTTAGATGAATCATGCCAAGTGGAGTTTACTTGGTCCTGTCATACCCCTGGATCCTGGGGTCGGAGGGAGTTAAATCATCCTCAGACAACCCCAGTTTCCGTAGTGTCTGAGTTGGGATTAGGTTAATCCCGGAACCCGTGTCAACAAGACAGCAGCGGACTTCCACACCATTGAACTGGCCGGTGATGTACAGTGGGAAAATGTGCCCCTATATGGGAAGGTCTTCATCTTCACTCAAAAACGATATAACCTCCTGACATTCGGCGTCCTCAATCACCTCGGTGTGGAAGGCTTCTACGGCCGCCACCTCCATCTCAAACTGGAGGGGGATCCTTAGAGCCTCAGCGAGCGCCTCGTTCATTTCAGATGGAAGGAGGAGGGCCTCAACGATAGAAAGCCTTGCCGGAATGTCGTCCAGGTGCTTCAGAACAACATAATTTTGAGCGAAACACGAGGTTCTGCTTATAGGAGGCCGCTCTGTGATTGGAGGCATGACGGCCCCAACCGGCGGGACCGGTGACTGAATGGTACTAGGCACGTCTCGTTGTTCACTAGTTGAAGCCTGGGAGGTGGCTACTGCGTTAGGACTGGAAGGTTGTAGTTGTCCGGTGGCAGGGCAGGGCTGGTTGCGACCCGAACGAGTTGGTCCTGCCTGATCCAGCAACACAAACGGTGGTGGAGGTGAACCTATTGACACCGGGTGAGGGGGCTGCGTGCGCTGATCTCTGTATCAGGCCTACTGCCTGGTCTTAGTAGCGTGCACGGCCTGACTATAGGTGATGACTATAGTGCCCCGGTGAATCACGTAGCCACGGCTCTGCCGACTTTGGCGATGGCTGGGGACATTGGGGAGGTCCACCTGGCGTTCCTCATCGTCGGGAGTCAAAAAGGGATTTACCAAGTCTATGGTCTTGACCGAAGCGTACCCCGAGATTTCACTCAAGGAGTCATCCACTACCGGACTGAGTCTCGAAGGGATCCCCATCTATGGGGGCATAAACTCGCCAAGCGTGTGGGAAGATGACAGCGATGGCAGGGTGCGTTCTTTCTTCTTGCACCGCCACTTGCTCTTCTGGGAAGACGTAGGCTAGGACGACGATGCCAAAGCGGCGCTCGCAGATTCTGAGGGCTCTGGCTGACTCAGGAGGGAACGGATGATGCCATGGGCACGGGAAACCATCCTGCGGGCCATCCAGTCGTTATAATTCCGGGACCCACGGTCGGAAACCTGCTCCCACTCATACTTTTTTCCACTGCTGCCATCTGGTCTCACGAAGACACCTTCCACCTACGACAGGGCTGGGCCCAACCTGACTATGTTGTTGTCAATCTGGTCTTGGAGCCAGTCCTAGAACACATAGCATCGCTGGATGGTGTGTCCCTGGATCCAGTGATAAGGGCAGTAGTTAGGGTGATCCATGAGACGTGCCTCTTCTGGCTTCCGGTACTCAGGCAGCCGCACGATCCTCTACTCTAAGGCGCTATGGAAATAACTGGGGACCTGGGCCTCGTAAAATGAGTAAGTCTGATTCCTTCTGTCTAGAAAGGGGGCTCTTGGAGGTTGAACATGACCAGGGGACGGAGGAGCATGCTAAGGAGGCGGAGCCTGAATATCTCGCCTGGGTGGTGGCGGTGTGTTACGCAGAGGTGCCTGCCGATTTTGAGGCGGTCGCTGCTGGGCCGGAGGCTATGCCCGTGGGGGTGGACCCCTATCAGGTTACAGAGCTGGACTTACTGGTAGAAACTCTAGCTATCTAGGGGCCACTATCTGGGCTACGGCCGCGGGGTCGGCTCTAGTGGCTCTCCTTGCAGGGATTACAGGAGGCAGCAGGCATGCCTGAAAGGCCTGTTGCAGGGCTTCTTCGAGGCGCTGAGCCTTGTTTGAGAAATCTTGGAACCCTCTTGGACAATTCTGAGTGATCAGAGATTGAACCACCTCTTCCTTGACGTTCCCTGAAAACATTGTCAGTAATTTCTCCTGAGTTAGTGGCATGTTAAGGGAGTATGTGAGCCCCTTCCACTGGGAGACGAAGTCCGCGACCCGCTCATCGAGACTTTTTTTTCACCTGAAGAGGTCTGTAATGTTCGTCTTATGGGTTTTGGAACTGAACTGGTAGAAGAATTTACAACGAAGGTCCTCCCAGCTAGTCACAGATCAAATAGGGAGTTGGTTATACCAGACAAATGTTGGTCCTTCTAGTGTCTGAATGAAGCAATGGAGCTTGGCAGCCTCCTATTGCGCCGGAGTCCCTAACATAGGCTCGCACCTCGAGTTGAAGTGGGCCAGGTGTTGTGGAGGGTCTATGGTCCCATTAAAGGGGGCGAAAGTGGGGTTCCCAAATCCCAGTGGGGCCGGCATATCATCCACCCATGCTGGGTATGGCTTGCCATCCGGTGGGATTCCCACCAGCCGAGTTTCTAGATCCTCTAAGCGGGCAATGAGTACTTCCATCAGATCGTTCGGATGAAGATTCCTATCTTGACAGGGATCTCTATCCACAAATGCATTGTCGGGCTCTCTGATCCAGTAGTCAAGCTCAACAGCTCGCGGGGTGGCTGGCGGAGCGACTCTCGGGGCAGAGGGAGGAAACTGATCATGGTCCCCCAGGTGATCCCACTGCTCGGAAGGGTTCGGCAAGACGTATCGTGCCCTCCTGCCATGGGCGCTGGCCTCTCCCCTGTCGGCGAACGCGACATGGTCGTGGTTGCCTGGGGGAATCTCGGCAAGGGGTGGGTGCTCCTTCCCCTGATGTCCTGGCCTAGGATTACCGTAGTCAGGCCACCCCTCTGCAATGAATTCATCCCTGAGCTCATCAACCAGCCTCTTTTGCTCAGCAATCTGTTGGCGTAGCTTGGTATTCTTAGAGTCTTCCCTTTCCTTCTACACCGAGGCAGATGGGTCGGCGAGTTTGACAGCCCCGACGTTCTCTTTACCCTTGCCGATGTTTCGGCTCAGTGTCATTACCTCAGTGGGTGTGGCGAGACCTAGGAGGCTCCTCTGGTGGCGAGTAATCCTCCCATACAGGTCTAGTGGTGGCTTTTCCTTAGGGGGTGAGTCCCCATCGGGGACCTCCACACCGTTTCCCTCATCTGAAAGGTCAGCCATGTTAACCGCCACTTCCTTTGGCAACATTCTCTCAGGGCCGCCCGGTGAATCGGGTTGTCGGCGGATCGCACAGAAAAGCAGGGAAAAATACTGCCCCCATCCGTGGATGTGCGCATGGGGGTTGGATTCCTTGATAACCTTGTGGAGTACTTGAAAACTCTGAACGCATTGTTGCAGGAGGGCCCTGCGGTGTCCAAGCGACATAGGGTGCCGAACCGCAGGGAGCGCTGCCCGTTCTACATGATAGCACTGCTCACCGATATCCTCTAGATGTGATTGACTCCCGAGATAAGGTGCTAGATGATGGGGAAGATGGTATTGAGTCACCTGAAGAGTCTGGTGAAAACATTCAAACTCTCCTGGGGTGAGCGACTCTAGCATATCAAAATTCGATCCTACGACCGGCCAAAACTTCTCAGGGAAGTGGCCCGCTGTGAGGACGGCCTAGAAGCTCCATGACTCTGGTTCGGGGTCCGAACCTTGCTGCCCCGGATCATCAACCGAGAATGGACGGGGAGCTATAAACGGCACTGAGGCAGGTCACTGGGTTGCTGGGCTGGCCGACGGGGAATACGGCAACAAGGCTGATTGGTCGCCGATCCCTGAGTCGTCCTCCAAGGGTTTCAGTACCCTGGCTGCCACGTCACGATAGGATGGGCCAGTGAATGGGCCTCCTGTCATAGTTTCGGTGCTCGCTGAGGGTGTGTCGCCTTGCGACTCTTCCCTTGGTCCCCAGAAAAGTTCCCCACCCTCCCTGACTGAGGTGGAAGGCACTTCTGGGTAGGCCAGTGATAATTGCAGGTTTGACCGCTGGGGGTACACCAAGTCCTTGTCCTCTTGAATATACCATCGGAGGGAGTAGGGAATCATACGGATCTCGCATTCGGGGAGTACGAGACTGATGCGCCGCATCCCCATCCCTGCCCTCGACTCAAAGGGTTGGGGGGAAGGCTCCACCGTCGAGTCCTACTCTGCCTCAGAGTCTAAGAAACAGACTGGTCTAATTCCCATCCGGACTCCCCTGACATTCCCCCTACGGCGACGATGCCCCGCTTTCCTGCCCCTGGGTGGCTCCTCAGGGTAAGGATGATTTCTGTCCAGGATTCCCCTGGCCGCAATAGTGCTGGGGCAGAGGGGACTGAAGGCCGGGGTGTGGGAAGCACTGGGACAGATGACGAAAGGGACATGGGGAGGACCTCCATGTGAGTGAGTGACTGGATATGCAACGGCTCCATACTCGCGGCCAGCGGTAGGGGGAGTGACCACATACCCAGTGCAGTGGGTGCTGGAAAGAGTCATACCCAGAGCGTATCTGTCATGAAGAAGCCTTTGGCTTTCCAGATCAGTGGCACGGAATGAGCCTTCATGGTGGGTGGCACTACCGCGGATTGTTCCGTGGTGGCCATTGCATGTGCCCGTGACCGGGAGAGTAGACCCAACCTGCCTGTAGGGCGGTCGGGGCCTCGATCCCAGTCTATCATGTGACTGCCCCTGCTCAACGTGTGCGGGGGTCTGGTAGCAGGAGTCAGCAGTGGCTCGGACCACAGTGGTTGCTGATGTTGGTTCCCCAGGACGAGCATTCTCTTCCGCTTGCGCCCGACACTGGCATCGTGTCAGATGGGTTGGAGCCGGTGGTGCGAGCACAAATATTTCCTGGTCCTCAGCCCGGGGAGTCGGGCGATGACATCGACGTAGCCTGGCAGGAGTTCTTGTCGTTAACCCCTGGGACGGGTCTCTGATCGGGCGGACCCGGACATCCCCCACCTCATTGGCGTAGGGGACGGATGTGTCAAGGCACTCCGGGGATAGGCTCCCGAAGCGATGAAACGTCAGAGTGGGGAGCGGCGGCTCCCTGCGCGGCCCTCGGGGGCAGCGATGATAGTGAGGCGCAACCGCCTCTAGATCCAAACGGGCTATGTCCTTGGTGGGGATGATCCCTTCCTCGTTGTACCTACGAACCAAGTCGTTGATCACCCTTTTCTGGATGATTTATGACGGGGAGAGGGGGCATGACCGCCCGATAGTCGTGGAAATCGGAGCTGGGGTGACTGTGGAAAAGGTGAGACCGCGCGAGGTAGCCGCGTCGGTACTTCCCCTGCCCCTATGCCGGTGGGCAGGTGGCGATCGAGCTCTGGATGCAGTGATCTAATTCCTGGAAGCAGGGATATGAAACCATTAGTAATAACAGGAAAAGAAATCAACAACCAATATCCCAACGTCATTCCATCTTTCGTGATCGGCGAGAGGTATCCACGCTGACGACGTCGCAGAACGGAGTGCTCAACATCCTGACTGCCTCAACCCCTGGAAGGTTTCACGTCCCGGTGATAGGTACCTGGACCTGGTGACATACTAATCTTCTGACACCCCGAATTCTACCTATCCCCATATTGAGGAGAAGAGCTTCACGTCGGGTTCAGCATTTTTTGTTTCCGGCTCTTTTACGTTGGGGCGCACGCGCATGTCCGTCACGCATGGGTGGACGCGCGGCTTGTTACCCTGCATTCCTGCTTTCCAAAGGTGGGTGGAATCCGTTCCTTATTCAGGGACTTCTTCTCCTTTATCGAAGCCAGGATGATGGGATGTTGGTTCTTCCTTCCTTGGATTCCTCCTCGGAGCTCGTCACCTAGTCCAGGTCTCCCTAGTAGATTTAAGACGGGTTCATGAAGCTTGTTCCCGGTGCCATATCTGCATGGACGCCAGTTAATTACACTGCTTCTGTTGAGATGCTCCAAGGGGTCTTGTCGGGGCAACAACCTTCGGTGAGGAGAATGGTCACATTGGGGTGTCGTTGGCTTGTCTTGACGCTGGGGATAGACATGTCTATCTTCTGTCCCTTATCATAGGGCTTCTCGAGGGCACGGAAGCCCGAGGCATCCCACATCGAACGCAGGTAATTCTGTACCATATGAGGTTTTCCTCAGCTTCCCATGTTTAACACGGGGTATACCGCGAGTTTAACGTCTTGCGGAGACGGATCGGACTGACCGAAACACTGAGAGTGGATCAGATTGAAGGACCCCCTAGGGGGAACACCGATGTTGGGGCCAGCACGTGGGCGGCATACCGGATACCATGGAGTGGGATGGGGTGGCATGATCTCACTGGGATGTGGCGGCCCGGGTAAGGATTAGGATGGGTGATGGAGTGACGGGCTTGAACCTTGTGGAGGCTTCCTACGTATCCCCATGGAAGGGAATCAAAGTCCACGTAGTTCGGTGGTACGGTGGGACACCTGAAGAGGCAACCTGTGAGAATGGATGCATGGATTGGATCCTGGAGGAAGTAAGATCTCCGGGCTAGGGAATGAGCTTCCCAAGGCATGTGGGCTTGAGGGGGGAAGTCAGGATGTGACGTGGGTGTGAGGCATGGGGCTTATGCTCTGAGATGGCCCAATAGGGTGAATACTATTTAACGTCATGCGGTACAAGATACAATTTAACATCATGCAGGACGAGGGCATTGAGTTCAACGTCATGCGAGCGAGGGATCTGGGGCTTACGCTCTGAGACGGCCCATGGTAGACATGGGTTTTACGCTCTGAGGTATCCCATGGTGGTCGGGGAACTAACGTGGAGAGGTCGGAACGACCGGGTGGTGGGTTTGAACCTCGTGGAGGCTTCCTACGTACCTTGTGTTAGCACAGATCAAAGTCCACGTAGTTCCCTGGTATGGGGTTACGCTTTGAGGCATCCCATAAGAGGATGTCATGGTCGATGCGCACTCTAAGCCCACGTGAGTCATGCTCGGTGTGAGAAACAAGAGGCAGCAGGGACCAGACAATCACGTCGCGAAGGGTGCATCCATGAGAAGCGGAATGGGGCTTACTTGTGGAGCGGCCCAAAGAGGTAACAGGGGCTTATGCATGGTTAGTGGCCTTGGGTGTCGGGGCTTACTCCATGGTGGAGGCCCGTGGTGTGACAAAGCACAGTGGGAAAGGGACTCCACTGGCCTTGGAAGGGGGAAGTACGGAGGTGCATGGGTTCAACCTTCCGTAAGAGAGGCTAGGGGCTTACGCTCTGAGGCAGCCCTTCCCCCGTGGAAAAGCGCCACTCCGACAAGGAGGATCTCATTCCATTCGAGGAAGATTCCATTCCTGTGGAGACGAGAGGAGTAAAAACTTTCTGAGCTGGGGGGACCCTACGTGCGAAGCATGGGGTCAGACCACAGTTTAACGTCTTGTGTTAAGGATGAGGTGCTTAGCAGTTTAACGCCCTGCGGCTTGGACGAGGTGGGTTCGCTCTACACCCCTAGGGCTTACATGCCCAATGCCCTCTACCCCTTGTGGAAGGGAAGGCATCAGAAAGGCCATGATGAAGGGGGGCCACAGGGCGAACCATTGAGGGGTCCATGTTAGCATGGCTATGAGAAGAACCAATAGCCATTAGCATGCCTATGTGGAGAAGCATAAGGCAAAGCAACGCAATGGGAAACACTACCCAAGGGACCTTGAGGTTACTTCGTACGATCCTGGAAGGCCGTACGGGAAACCAACGCATGGCGTGCATGCCCGGTAGGGGAGACATCAGGTGCCGGAACGGACAGGCAGCCAAGGGGCGTCAAGGTAATGGGGTCCTGGGCGTTGCACACAAAAGGAAGGTTGGCGCGCAAAACACTGGGATGGCTCACAATAGGGACATAGGATTGCAAGGATAGGTGATTGCGTGCAAGGTATTGCGCGCATAGAAGGGGATTGCGTGCAAGGGGAAACGATCGCGCACAAGGGATGTACCCGGAGGAGGAGGCAAATTCACTAATGCCAGTGGAGTTGTGTGCAAAGGTGAACCCCGAGGCAAGGTTGTGCGAAAAGGGGGATTACTTGGAAGTCATATTGTGCACGGGGGGAGTCGAATTGTGCGCACAGGATCCGATCCAAATTCCGCTACCCCCAAACCATCAGCGGTCGCCTTCGATTTATAGGCATTAGCCAGTGCAGAATCCAGGCGGCGCGTGAAAGTTTCCGCGACAGGAACCATCGGCATGCAAAGCTTCACTGCGCGGAACTGGGGCGCGCAAAATTGCGCGCACCATCGGCTCGATTACGTGAATCCTGAGAATGATTCGCGCGCACATCTTTATTTCGTGCATGCCCTTCTTTATTTCGCGCACCACTTCCCGGGCCTCCGGACTGGGCCTCTGATTACGAATATCACTTCGCTTTTCCATTTAAAAACTTCCTCTAGGTGTTACAGACTTTTTATCGGCGTCTATAGTGAGTAATTCATGAAATAATCTAATGAGGTTCATTAAATGAGTATTTAATGAATCTCATTTAACTCACAATGGTTTGGTTAAAAATGAAGGAGATTCAAGCCATTAATTGGCTTGACATGTCACTGGTTCCGCCACTGCCTTTCATCCATTGTAGAAAAAGAAAATAAAATAACAATAACATGTTATTTTATTATTCTTTAAAAATTCCAAAAACTATCTTTTTCTCCCGACCAACAGCGGTTGAAGTGTAACTTCCCTTAAGTGAATCCCAGCACTACGTAATAAATGGTGCTCTCGGATTAAAATTTCTACCACCTGCTAAAAATATTGAAAATCACACCCACGCATTTACTGAATATACCTAAAAAAGTTCATAAATTCATTCTGGGCACATCGGGCCTCATAATCGCTCATCGTAAATTTTCACAGAATCGTAATATTGTTGATTAATTAAAAAATTTACATTGATTTTTTTGGGTCTCTACATTTTCCCCACCATTCGTCTTTACATCCCTGAAAGATAAAAAACCTACAGAAATAAAGATGGATATTGGGCACGCATATGAGCCTCTCTCTCCCATGTACTCTCCGAGAGATTCCTGTGTTGCCACGGAATGTCTACTAGATGTACTGACCACCCATAAAGGATCTGCTCCTATTGATCCTCTATATACACTAGATACTCTGCAAAATTCTCCCTTTCATCAATCTCCAGCTTTCCATGGTCAATTACGTGAGATAGGTCATGCATGTATCTCCTTGATTGGGATACATGGAAGATTTCAGGAACCCTCTCTAACTACGGTGGTAGTTCCAAGGGGTGAACCACCTTAACAATCATCCAAAGTATCAGAAATGGTTCGATAAACCTCGGTGATGGTTTTTTTCCTCAACCAAATCTTCGTATTCCCTGTCGAGGGGAGACTCGCAAGAATATGTGGTCCCCCTCCTAGAAATCCAGTGGTCTCCATCACCTATCATCATAGGACTTATATCAGCTCTTTAATTTCTCCATCTGCCCTTGGATGAATTGCACCTTCTTAGTGGTAGCCTAAACCATCTCTGGGACCACGAGTGTTGGCTCTTCTAGATCCATCTAGCACATGGGTGATCTACATGGTCGTCTATAAAACACCTCAAAAGGGGCCGTACCAATGGTTGAGTGATATATATTGTTGAACATGAACTCCACCAAGGGTAGGTGGTCCTCCCAATTATGACCAAAATCTTGGACACGTGGATGAAACAAGTCCTCTATGATCTAGATGGTCTGCTCAATCTTACCATCTATTTACGGGTGAAAAGTCGTGCTCAAGAGAAGATGATTCCTGAAAGCCTCCTGTAATCCCATACAAAACCATGATGTGAAGTGTCTTTCATGGTCTGAGACTATTGTCGAAGGCACATCGTGAAGTTTCCTAATCTCCTGAACATAGATATTTCCCAATCTCTCTTCCAAACACTTCTCTCAAATAGAAAGGAAGTGGTCCAACTTGTTGAGTCGGTCAATGATCACCCAAATGGTATCATGCCCACTAGACGTACATCTAAACCCTGTCACTAAGTCCATCGATATCCCTTCTCACTTCCACACCGGTATCTCGACGGGTTCGGTCAATCCTTCTGCTACCTAGTGCTCAACCTTCACTTGCTGGCAAGTTAGGCATGAAGAAACAAACTCTGCCATAGCTTTTTCATCCCTGGAAATCTGTGCTGATGCTGAAGCTCCTGATACATCTTCATCAAACATGGATGTACTGCCAAGGGGGATATATGGAACTCCCTCGGAACCTCCACTCATAGCGCCAAAAGTAAAAATATACATCCTTTGAAAATTATAGTGTTCTCCGCACCTTCAAAATATATGTCAGGTGTATGGCCTGAGGATATCTGAGAAAGTATAGTCTCACAGCTATTGTCTGTGAAGAGTGCCTCCCTGGCTCGCTGAAGTATTGGCAGGGAAACTGCCATAGACTGGAGGTATATTTTCTCATCTCTATCCATGTAGGATATCTGAAGTGAGGCTAACTACCCTGAATCCTCATTCAGTAGCTACGAAATCAATCTCTGACTAATTGCATTTTCCACTACGTTCAAATTCCCAGGGTTGTAGACTATCTCAAAGTCATATTCCAGGAGGAACTCTAGCCAACGTCGTTGAATCATATTCATATCTTTCTTTGTGAATATATATATCTAAGACTCTTGTGGTCTAAGTAAATAATGAACCACTCGCCCATCATATAGTGTTGCCACATCTTCAGTGCGAAGACTTATACTACCAACTCTAAGTTATGACTTGCATAATTCTGCTCAAGAGGCCTCAGATATTGTGAGCCATAAGAAATCGCTGCATCATCATGTATTATGACACAACTGATTTTGTTATTTGATTCATCATAGTAAACCACATAGCCAATTCCCTCCTCCAGAAACCATAGGGTGGGAGAGCTGGCCAAGATCTTCCTCAACTGTTGAAATCTCTTATGGAATGTCTCTTAACATATGAAGGGTTTCCCCATCCTCTTCAAGGTATTCATAGGTGCTTCTAATCTAGATAAATCGGGTAAGAACCTCTGATAGTATCCTTCTAACCAAAGGAATCTCCGCACATCAATAACACTCCTGGGTGGCTCCCAAGAACGTATTGCCTCGATATTTTGTAGATCCATTGAAAATCTATCCTCAGAGATGAAATTTCCCAAGAATTGGACCTTTCGTATCCATAACTCACACTTCGAGAGCTTCTGATATAACTGGTGCTCCAAGAGTGTGTCCAGAACTATCCTCTAGTGTACAATTTTCTCTTCCCCTGATGTAGATTACACCAAGGTTTCGTCAATGAATACCACCACAATGTGATCGAGTAATGGCTAAAAGATATTGTTCATGAGCCCCATGAACACTGCTTGAGTGGTGGTCATGCCGAAAGGAATCTCTAAGAACTCATAATGGCCATACCGACATCTGGAGTTTGTCGTCGGTATTTCCTCGTCTTGTACCCTGAGCAGGTGATAGCCTGATCTGAGGTCTATCTTCTTGAACCACTTCCTCCTTTAAAATGATCAGACAGATCATCAATCCTTGGTAGAAGATATTTGTTCTTCGCGGTCACCTGGTTTAGGCACCGAAAGTCCCCACATATCCCCAAACATTAGGCTTCCTTCTTGGAAAACAACAATGGGGTTTCCCATGGAGAACCATTGGGCCTTCTGAATCACTTCCTCTGCATGTCCTCCAACTATACCCTTAGCTTCTGGAGATCCGTAGGTACCGTTCAATATCCTGGTGTTGATATCGGTGTTGTTTCTGGGTACAAGTCAATGTATAAGTCTACCTCTTTATGAGGAGGTAGTCCGGGGGCACTTCTAGAAAGAATTCCTTATACTCATCCACCACCACTGGAAACTGTGGACTCTCCTCGTCCACCGTGTTGAAGGTCATTCAAGCCAGCTGATATGTAATTGGCTGCACCCACATGAGTGCAAGTCCATCTCGTGTTGCTGTATTTTCCTTCTCACCAACACAAGAAAACTAACCTCCATCTCTATGCGTACATCACATTGTACATATCAAGCAATCAATTTGTGTGTGAACTGGTGATTTCTAGTCTATTCCTAGGATGATTTAGTAGGGCTTCAATTCCTATACTAGAAGATACCATATGAAACACTCTCCTCCAAGAGTAAGATCACACTATCAACACTGATGTCTGACCGGTGAATATCCTCTCGTAGTAGTATCCAAATGCAAAGGTCGAGCTAAAAGCCCAGTTGGAATCTCAGAGCCCTGAACTATGTCTGCGGGGAGGAAAGAATAGCTATCACCTATGTCGATAAGAACTACTGCTAAAGTACAGAAGACCCATATTGTACCTCATATCATCTCAGGTACATCAGGATCCTAAGGCTCTATTGCCTATAGTTGGGCATGTCCCCGACCACCTGCTCCATGATCTCGTGGTGGACCACCTGGGGTGGTGCTGGTAGTGCCCAGTGACCGCAACCACCACCTATTGTATGTCCTGCTCCCCTACCTCATCTTCCACCTGGCTGTTTCTCATTCTCTTGTCGCTACCTCTGTTTCGGTGGCCCCTCCACCATCCTCCGATCACCCACGCAGTGAATTAGAGTGTCACAAGCTCGGTGAACTTATCCACCGTAGGAAAATTAGATCATGCCTCACTGGTAGCTCCCTCAGCCTCTCGAGCCTCGTACCTCTAACCATGAATCCCCCATTATCCCTTCAGAAGGTCTAGCCCACTTGGGCTTCTACATAATTTGTCTACTACCAGCTGCCGATGACTCTGCTAACTGTCGTCTGGTAGGGGCCCTCACTATCGGTGCCTGCTCGGTAAGGAAGCTCTAGATTATCAAATCCCACTCTAGCACCCCATCCAAAATAGAGATGTTGATAGAAACTATAGAATCTCAGATATCTCATTGGAACCCCTTCTCAAAGGTTTGGGAGTTGAAGTATGGGTCTCAAACCATTTTGGTGGAGTATCAAGAGAGGTCCTAAAATCTTTTCGAGTACTGAGCCACAATCTGGCTGCCCTGCTGCAGATGTAATAGATCTTGAATATGCATAGGGCATAGTGTCACTGGCACGAACTCTTCCCTGAAAAGGAACTCAAAGTCCTTCCAGGTGAAAGTTATCTCCTCAGGCACCTGGAGTGTTGACGTCCACCATCATCTTGTTGATCCCTAAAGAAGGCTAGCAACCAATATCATCATCTGCAAGTTGGGTGTCTCAACTAAGCGAAAGACCCGAGAAACCACCTAATTCTAGTACTCTACTACCTTCGGGTCCATCTCACCTCAAAACTGTGAATCCCTATATGTCTATAACTCATGAAACGGTCTCAACCTACATGCATGATGCACTATTAGAATATTCTGCTCAATGAGTGGTGGTGGTGGTGTGGGTACACCACACAAAGCTGTCATCGCTGTGAGTAGTCCCTGTATCGATGCCTCATCACTCAGTGGGCCACTTTCAAGATATCTAATTGAAATCCTAGTTGGTTAACTTCGTTGAGGCATCCGGTAAGAAGCATATGATCTACAATCAATAAGTTATACCTGGAGATCTGACTCAAGAAAGATCAAGAAAATTTTTCAAAACACTTGCAACTAGTGTTTTCATGTACCGAGTTGGAAAATTGTTTTTAGGATCCCGGTGTGTGGATACATTAGTCGTTTCACCAACACTAGACTCCCTATACTAAAAACCAAACTCAAGACACTTTACACCATTTCCCAATTAAAATTGGACTCTTAGTTCTTCTGGTAGAACCAAACATCCTATGATACCACTTTTCATGACTCATCCCATTGGGCCCATACATGACTACCCCAAACCCGCCTTCTATATGTCAGGGGTTGGTGACTGTCACCTGAAGGATTTTATCAAACAAAAAATCCATTATTTTATAGAACTTTACACACTCAAAAGGGTAACTTATGTAAACAAACATCAGAATAAAGGTACGACCACAAGTGTAAAGTACAAGCAAAAGTACAACTGTAAACTGAAAAAAATGGGTCGAAATACAAGACCTAGAAACTGAAGAGAAAGTAAACAGTTTTCCCATGTACCCTAGATCTCTACCTGGAGGTCAGTATTTGTATGTCTGAAGTTGAAGAAGTGTATCTCAAACTCTCCCATTGCACCAAGCTCCACCAAGTCCCGAACCTCCAAAGTCTACCTCGGAGCATTAGTAGTTTGTACCAAACACGCATGTGTGGGTAGAGCCCATGCAGGTGTAAATATAACAACTCAGTAGGGACCCTAAGACCCCCGAAGGTCACTTAGTAATCCAAATAGGAAAAAATCACAAGAAATACGACAAAGTTAATTCCACAAGCATGGTCTAAAGCATAAAACACAAAGAAAAAGAGACAGCTCACTCTAACTGTGTAACTTCAAGGTTACTGGGATAGGGATGACTATTCGTAAAGCCAGATCATCATATCTATAGTAACTCTCTTACTGACATGTATATGTAATTTTATGTTGACCTATATTGGTCTCTAGATGAAGACCCGTATTGGTTGCTGGTGCTGACCCGTATTTATTGCTGCTGCTGACCCGTATTGGTCACTGGTACTAACCCGTATTGGTCACTAGTTCTAACCCATATTGGTCACTGGTACAGAGGTAGGGATGATTATTCATTCAGCTAGATCAACCACATGGTATTTTTTTTATTTTGACCCATATTGGTCACTCTTCTTTATCATGTCACAGCCAGCCACTTGATTTCCGCACAAAGAACGCCTAATCTCTGGAAGACTCTACTCCTCAAGCCATGGGTCTTATTTCAACTGATACAAAGTTCCACATAAATTATACCCAAATTACTACCCCATCATAGGGGTCCCAACGTGATAGACGATGCGTCGATTGGATGCATGGTATATGAGATATTGGCACTTTTGTAAAAAGTTTTTGGTTTCATTCAAGTCTGATCCAACCCAGATCATATTCCAAACTATATCAAAACTCACACAGAGTGTCTCCAAAGGACCGCCTTGTCCCAAGGTTCATTATTCCATAGACGGCAAGTCTATAGGATGCTTGGTCTGTTAGTTACGCCTCTTTCTGTGAAATAGGGGTGATCGCACCTCAGTCTGGCCCAGCTCGATCGGACCTGCTGGAATTTTCCAAAGTGACCGCTTCTAAAAAGGGGTCCCAAATCCACTGAAAGCATGTTGAATGAACACACAAATTCTCTTTAACAGGCATTTCTTTATTCGAGGGTTGGTTGGGTCTAGGTGT
Organism: Viscum album; assembly: GCA_963277665.1. Lineage (NCBI taxonomy): Eukaryota > Viridiplantae > Streptophyta > Magnoliopsida > Santalales > Viscaceae > Viscum > Viscum album. The sequence goes on from OY728149.1 coordinate 109,045,415, forward strand.
GGTCTGACTCGATCAGGTCGGCCTGATGCAATGGGTCCCGAGGCCTACCTGACCCCACCAGGGTCCGGCCCATTAAGGGATGGCTGAGTTCGGTTCGCGGTCCCAGGAAACGGTTGTCCTGGCCCAACCGCGTTGGCCCGATGGACCGCGGGTTTGGTCTGCTAGGCGGGTCCAGCCCATTCGGACATCCTGTGTCCGCCTGCCGAACGGCTCTAAGGAGTGGTTCAGCACCCTTAAATCAGCGGTGCCATGTAGCGCCACCACATGGTTTGTGTGATACTTGGGAATGGGGTCTCATACTCCTATGTCACGTCTTTGAGCCATGACTTTCTTCAATTAGTGGTGCACGATGTTGCACCGCCTCTGCATCCGCGGCTAGCGGAGGTGTCTGCCGCCTCCTGCAGCCTTTGTAGCATGATGTCGCGACACCCCTCTACAGTGCACAATGGCACACCCCCTGCAGCCACCATGGCTAGCCGTTTCTTCCCCCCCCCCCCCACTCACCGGCATTGTTCCCCAGTGTCGTGCCAGTGGATCTTCAGTGGGGATCTGGTGGTGCTCCAAAACTCCATTTCTACTCCTGTCTGCACCTATGGGATTCTCGGGATGATTCCCTCATAGTGTGACCTGCTATTTCATCTTTCCATATAATTGAGGAAACCGTCCCTGAAGAACACAACATGGGAGAAGCGGTGGAGGGTCCGGGCCTTGTTCGTTTGGCATGCGCCATCCACATTAATATGATAACAAGCGGGAGAAAATAAGTCATAATAGGTAAACTATAATAATTAAACCCCTACCTCGAAGATTGTTGGTGACCATTGCAGATGGTAGTACATCCACATTCGAGGGTTTGCAGCAGTAGGAGCATCCTCATTGGAAGGAGTCGTCACTGTTCGTCGATCCCATATCATTGTCTCCCGAGCATCCGTCCTCCATCGGCAAATGGTGTCACAATACTTTTCTAGAGTTTCCTCACATGGTAAATCCATATCAAAACTCATCCCTGAGCCACATACATATAGAAGTGGTATAGGGTGAGTAATGCATGAAAGAATTTAATGATTCTCATTAAATGAGTAATTAATAAACCTAATTTAATTCACAATGGTGCGATTACAAATGAATGAGAATCAATAAATTAATTGGATTTACATTTCACTGGTCAAACCACCACCTCTCATCCATTAGAGAAAAATAAAATAAAATTACAATAACATGTTACTTTATTATTCTTTAAAAAGTCCAAAAACTATCTTTTTTCCCGAGTGTATGCTGTCAAAGTGAAGCCTCCCTTAAGTGAATCTCAGCACTACGAATTCAATAGTGCTCTCAAGTTTCAATTCCAATCACAAGTTCAAAATATAGAAAACCCACCAATTCATTTACTGAAAATACCTAAAAAAAGTTCATAAATTCATTCTGGGCACACCAGGCCACGAAATCACCCGCCGTAAATTTTCACAAACTCATAATAATCCCAATTAATTAAAAACAATTACATGGAATTTTCCAGGTCTCTACATTTTCTATTTATTTTATGTGTTCGGTATTTTTAAATAATTTAATATAATTGGTTTTGAAAAAAATTAATGTATTATTTGATCCATATATGTATCTCACACTTCCTTATTAAATCATCATTCTATTTGACTCTCCTTATTTCTCTTTAATCAGATAAAACAATAACCAATTATCATCCCTTTGTTTTTTAGAATAAATACACTATTAAAATAATAATTTTATTGCATGTCCTTACTATAATTGTAATTTAACATCACTAATTACCCTTAAACTAACCCCATACACACCATAAATGTAAATGATGTTCATCGTGGACTTTATTTGTGAAACCAAATATAAGAGAAGAAGAAATTGAGCAAGAATGATAATAATGTTTTTGTAATATATAGGTATGTCAAAAAGCCTAAAAGAACTCAAGTTAAAGTGTGGAATAAAAAAGAACATAATTCATTAACAATGGAATGAAGAAATTCTCCTTAGCTCCACCATAAAAGGCCAATGTGGTAGAATTGGAGGGCGTTGTAGCTATACGAAAGAATGAAATGAAATCCTAAAAACATTAGATAATTTAACAAATTATAAGAAGAACTATTTCTTTATTTAATATTTTTCACTATTTTATAATCTTATAGGGTTCCTCACACACTTAATTGTTTTCAAAACCAGTAATAGTCATGTGTCACCCTTCTTCATTAATTTGTGATTATCATTCTATTGAAATAGTCCAAATATTCAGTTCCCAAGTATCATATAATCAATGATATCTATGTGTATAGAATGAGGGTGTACATTTCATCGCTGGGATCTCTAAAATATTATAATGCTACAAATTAATTCCCATGATCACAATATTCTTCTATAGTTGGATGGATATGACTTGGAAGCTTTAGAGTTTTCATTATTACTTTTTGTATACTAGAGGAATTAGATTTTTCTTATAGAGTGAGCAATTATATTCCAAAAAATCTATTTTATCACACATAAATGTAAACTTTTCAGAGTAATAATTCTTATATTCTTGGGGAAGTCTTGAATTGAAGGCTGAAGTCATACAATTGTCTTGTAGATCACATTGTATGGAACCAATGTGGATGAAATCGAAAAGAATATTATAATAGCCTACTAACGTATTTTTAGGGGAATAAGGTCATATGGTATATAGAATGTATGAATATGGTGTCGTACAATGATAATTTTTTCTGATAGATTCAAATGATAGAGTCATTGGTGTCATATAATGGGTTTTGATGGATGATGATGAATTATGCTTCTCATGCCCAAATACATATGATAAGAATGTATGATGATATAGTTGGGACAATGTCATATGATTATCAGTAACTTAATTCCAATGATATTAGTGATTTTTTCTGTTATTGGATTCAAAATATCAATTAGTATTAAAATATATGATGGAAATTGTTACCCGATGCATAGAATGTCATCTAATCTTGTCCATTTTCATATTTCAGCCTGTAATCCCTAAAAATTATACCTACTATAGTATTTTTTTAATTAATATATATTATATCAAAATAATTAAAATCATAACTAATATCCTTTTTAAATTTAAACCAAAGATCCAAAAGACAATTTATAAAATTGAAATTAATTCCTAAAACTAAATAAATAATAAAAACTGGTTGTTTAATCCATTTATAACATTTAATCTAGATTTTCAAAAGTTAAAAAAATTAGACAACTTTTATTGTTTTAGATAAATTTTGAGGAGAATTTACATTAAAACATATCAATGTTTTGAAATTATTTTCTCTCATCACTCCACCACACTTACACAATTGCATTACTGGGAAATATAGAGAATGCATCATAACAAAAATATTAGCCAACTAATGACCAAACACATAAACAAAAAAGAAATTGAAAATATTTATTCATCCATTATTTTATGTTTCATGCCTCTTCAATGTGTTTAATCTAGTACTATAACTTCAATTTGAGCAAACATTGCAGTTTTTAGTTTGAAAATTGAATAGAGCATAGTGGATTGAAACTATTAACAAGTGGAACCTTCCAAAATCTCACTATACTAATCTTCCTTTTCTAAGGCTACACTTCAAAATTATTTGATACATATAAAATGAAATTAAAAATAATTCCACTTCCCCTTCTCCATCCAAGTAATGAATTTCCAAAAAAAATTACCCCTTATCAATTTTCACTTATTGAATTTTTCACATCCTTGTTTTTTAAAATAACTTATTAGATAAGTGTGGATAATAAATTAACTAAACTATCACATGATAAAAATAATCCCATGAGTGTAATTTTCTTATGCTATAGAGATAATACTTCATCATTCAACGCTTAGGTCTCTCTAACTATTATTTGTTTGCTAACACAAACACACATATTGTAAAACCCAGCAATTTTAGAATATATTTACTTTTAAAAATTCATTTGATATAATTTGAAGCACCAAAACATGAAATTATTTTAATAATTTAAATATATTATAAAAATCACATTATATGGTATTGAAATAAAATATCATTTTCGAAAATAATTTCTAATTTTCTTAGTAAATAATATTGATCCTGATGAACTAATTTGTTTTTTTATGTGGATTCATTATGACCTATTTTGTTTAAATAATAATTTACTCATAGTATTAATGATCTTAAAAAAATTAAACAATTATGGGAAGAAAATATTGTGTAAAAATTGGTTATAAATGAAAATTAAATCATTTTAAGTTAAAATTGTTTCTTATTGAAAATTTTATTTTATTCACATAATGAGTTCTTATTTTACCAAATTATATTAATTAGTATTATAAATGATTTCAATGAAATTTGAAGTTTTAATATTTAATAAAATGTTTTTACATTACATTTAATTTTTTTACCAGACAAGGAATTGGATTAAATTCATTTTTTTACTTTCAAATTCATTTCACTAAAAATAGAATTAATTGAGTTTTACAAGATTAATTTAAAATTAATTTATAGAATTTATAAATATTGAAAATGATAAAATTATTTTCATATTTCAAATTTTAATTTTCAAAAAATTAAATGATTTCGCTTTCATTTTATTTTATAATTAATGGTATCTATAGTAAAATATAATCACTATAGTGAAGGTTAAAAGATTTAATGAGTAGTTAACAAGAAGACATAAGGACTAATAGTACAAAATGAATATATAGATACTATTGGTTTAATGAATTTAAAAATACCATTATATTATATTATAATCTTATTTTCCTTAGATTCACTTGATATTTAATATTAATTTTCTAAATTTTAATGTTTTATGAATTTTTAAGAGTCCCACCCACCACACTAATGAAAGGGAACCACCTTTATAACTTATTAACAAAAATCTTGGAATATATTTATTTTGTGAAATCTCAAAATATATTCCTATGTTTTTTAAACATGACCAAGATATTATTTTCTTCTCAAAAGATGAAACATTGAAAGATTAATAAGTAATCCAAATGAGGTTTCTCAAAGATGATCTCATTGTATACACCGACTAATTTTGACTTTATTTCTTACATAAACACAAAATACTATTAAAAATATTATAATGATTAACTAATTATCATTACTATACTAATATGTTTTTATGTAAATGGTTCATTTATTGTGTACAACATTTCCATCACATGAGAAATGATTATGACGTTTTTCTATACATCTGGATTTCCAACACACCATTATGACGTGATTTGTTCTTCATGACATTCATAAATGGATAATTATATGGATATATATTATTAAAAAAATTATATTTATTATATTATTATAAATATTAAAATTTGAGTTATTATTCACATTCCTTTACTTCCATCAGTTGTAAAGTGAAAACATGACTTGTGCGTACGTTCAAACTACCATCTCCATGAAGTGATGTAATTAATTTTTCATAACCATCTTATATGAATGGTTAAAAGGTGTATTTAACTAGTAAATATTATAAATTTAACATGATAAATATTCTGATGATTTTGGAAATATGACCACGGTGAAACAACTAGAACCGTCAAACCAAAGCATGAATAAAAAATAACCTATTTTTACTTAAATATTGATTTTAATATATAATTGTTATAAAATTGGTAATTAAAAAGTATAAGTGAATCATTGTAGTGTGATAAATATAAATATATTAATAAAATATATGTATAATAATTAAAAATTTATTATATATAAACTTAATAGAACATGTGATGAATTATTTGATCAGAGGTATGGGTTTGTGATTCAATCAAATTTTTAATTGGGATTTCTTATTCTTGAAAATACATTAGAGAAATTATAAGTTATTTATCTCTTAAAAAACATATATTTTTTATCCTCTCATTATTTTTATGGTTGTTAATGTTTTTCATTAATTATCCTCTCTTCATTATTTAAAACATGAGAAATTTTTTATGAAAAGTGGACATTATTGTCTATTTGGCCAATAAAAATTATCTTCCACACCCATGTTATTTAAAAAATCTTCGAGAATAATTTTTCTGTGATCATATAATTTTTCAAATTAGTTTGACTAAATAATTAATTTCATTTTGAAAATTTTAAAAGAAATTTTTCTAATGTTTTTTGGAAAGGATATTAACGATATTTTCGTAAAGTGATGAAGGTATATTTAATTTAATGTTTACCACATGAAAGTATTTAACAACCATCATGGAATTTCTTTCCATTGAACATTATTTTACACATATCCATGGTTTTTTTAAATTAAATATTTTTTTAAAACTTTTAGTAATTTATATTAAAAATATTATCAGAAGAAAAGGATTCTTTTCTCATGTTTTTGATGGAAGGATTGAATATTGTTTTAGTGGTATTTTTCAACTATGTTTAAATCCTTTGATAGATCAAATACTTAACAGGGTATATGATCCAATGATATTACTAATAATCATTCTTTACATGGATTATGATTATGTTATAATTAAATTTTTATGAAACCCATTTCATTTACATGTATTATGTAATGATAGAATATTGGTTGTTACTATATGATGTAGGGCACATATGTCTGGTTTTTATTATATAATAGTTGAGTTCATTAAATTCATTTAATGTATTGTTTAATGAATGATATCTCATGAAATAATATGAAATTGTATGGTGAGTAGACCCATTCCTAATATTAAATCATCATAGGCATTAAAAATAATCCATTATAGTATATTATCCCCTACGTGATAATGTTATTGGTCATAATCATTGAATAATGAAAGGATTTCCTATGATTATAATAGTATCACAATCCCTATGAGATGTTCTTATATGTATTATATGCTATTGGGGATCATGCTTCATTATGTTCACTCCTCACTCTTATGTTTCATGTCTTTTGAAATGTTCAAGCATAATTACATGACTCGTGGTTTTCAATCAATGTCTAGTTGGGTATGAACATTGAATGCTATGATCATTCTCCCATATAGTTATGTTTATCTTCTTCTTACATATTATCATCAATTGATATCTACAATGATTAATTTTACTGGAAATATAATATCAACCTTTCTTATGGTTATATTTTCCCTGGGTCTTTAAGAATGTTTTTAATTAGGATAGTTCTATGAAGGGTGCTTATAGAGAAGAAAATTTTCATATATGTTGATTATATTTCATAAAATAAGATTATTATGATTTTATTGTCTTGAGAAACTAAAATTTTATTTCTATGTGGAATTTATTACAATTAGAATTTGTAAATATTAATCTCAAATAATATAATATTTATATATTTAATTTTTAGATCATATTAGTTGGTATCATAGAAGATTTTAATTATTTTTTGATATTAGGTTATGAAGAATTTATAGGTATTTCATAAAAAACCTATGATGAAGTCAATTTGACACATGGTGAACCTAAAATATTAAATGGTTGATTAGAAAGTGTTATAATTATGGAAATAACAGGTTTAATTTTTAGGATTCTATGTTTAATAAATACGATTTCTGTAGTTTGATTCATTAAATATTTTTTTTTGAAATTATTCCAAATTTGGAAAATGGAAACATCAAAATACGAAAAAAAATGAGATACAATGTACTGATTTTCATCTTGTGCAACAGAATGGCATGGGATCTAGAATATAAAATATTCTTGATATGCTCACTCAAAACTCTGAATTCGTGGATCATTATGAGAATCTGAATGATAAATTTTGGCAACCAAAACAACATTACTAATTTCATGAGGAAACATATAAATATTCATTCATTGGGTCAATAGATCCACTAGTGGCTGGGTAATGGATCAATACCACAAAAATAAAATTTTCTATTCTTTTATGTTGGGATCATGAAAATTATTTATTTGTGTCGTATCATTTGGAAGTAAATATTTAGGAAAGGTGAAATCCTATTAATAATATGGTTCAATGGGAAAAAAAATAATCCACGAAATGAGTTGAGATTAAAAGGATATTATCAATAAGTAATTTCCCCAGAATCATCAAAAACATTGAAAGTAAATTTGATGAGCTTGAGAAGAAGAATGATAAATTGATTGGTGCCTATGAGGAAACAATTATGGGTAATAGTTTCATTTTATCATCGACCATGATGGAAAAATTAGTTTTTTCTTAAGTGGCATAAAAACATGTCCACAAAAGGTGTTGTCTATATGGGAATTTAGTTGTGATGAAAAAATCAATCGATATGATTCTCATATAAAAATCTATAGTAAAGAATGCCATAAATATTGTGAATATGAATAGAAAACATAATATATTTTTGAGTAAATACTAAAAATAAAACTTGATGATTAAATAAGTTGAAACATCCTTTATTATATAAGTTTGGAAAAAATGATGGAGGACATTTTCCTAATTGAATTGGTAAATGTTTTAAGAGTGGAAAAGAAATCCATCGAGTATATGAATTATGAAGAGATGAAAATATATAAGAAAATAAAATTTAAGTTGAGAAATGTAAAGATAAAACATCCCCAACACTCAAAATCTATAACTACAAGGATTATGGGAATTAGCATTCTCTTATGTCAACATATAAAGGGAAACCACTGGTGATCACAGCTGATAATGTGGTCACTATAAAAAAGTAATAAAAAATACACTTTTAATTGACTATAGGAATGAAGATACTATATTTGATTATAGTTAAACCAAAAATTTTATATCTGCTTAATTTTATAAGGGAATCATATCACCACCACACTGATAAGGTATTGAATTAATTCTTAAATATCTTAATGTCATTATGTTGACATCTCAAGTACATAACTCCTCTATGATTAATTTATTTAGGAATACACATCCTTCAAATAATGTGATAATTATATGATTAGAATTTTAATTTACTTTGGTCATGAAGTGAAGTTCATAATATAAATACCACATAACATTTCGTGTAATGGAAGTCACATTTTTTTATTCTGATTGAAATAGTTATTTAATATCGGTGTGAAGATGAATTTTAACTTTTAATCAAAAATAAATCAATTATAGGGGTTATATTACCAAATCAAGTGTATATGTTTTTCCAAAATACCTAGAATAAATTTTCATTAAATAAATTCCAATTGAGATGGAATATGTTAATGTATTTCTAAATGAGATTCGTAGTCTTATAATGAATAATAATGTTTTGTTTTTAATATATTTCATACATCATGATAATCATAATACTATGATACAATTTAGATAATCCTCAATTAAACTATAGGAATTGAAGATATGACTATATAAAAATATTGATAAGGGAATGATTCTAACAAGTGTATCACCATGGAGTAAACCTTTTATTTTTTACATAAGAATGAAAAGTCAATGTGCCTCTTCATGGATTATCGATAAAATATCATGATTATTATCAAGAATATGTATTCTCAACCCTGTATTATTGATTTTTCCAATCAATTGAGTGGATCTCAATACATCTCAATGTCTATCATTTTATTTGGGTATCATCAATCAAGGTTCACAATGGATGACATATAAAATAAAGCCTTTTTTATAAGTTATAGTCATTATGAATCTAAAGTTATGTAATTTATACTTACCAATTCACATGTTATCTTTATAAATATAATGAATAGAGTCTATAGATATTACCTTGGTTAGTTTTTTGTAGTATTTATAGATAATATTATTATATACTCTATTAGAAAGGAATAAAAAGAAGATCATTAGAGGAATTTTTTGTTGAATTTCTTGAGATATGAGAAGATATACCGCAAATTGATTAATTGTGAATCAGTTCAAAAAAAAAGTACATAATTGGTTCTTGTAATTACATTTCAGAAGCTATTAGTTGTGCCTTCAAATATCTAAATTTTTTAAAATTATCATAGAGTAACAATAGTGATTAAAATTCATAGTTTTACATGGCTGTATTGATACTATGGATGATTTCTGAGAAATGTCTCATGGATATTAAATACACAAAATATGTTTATAAGGAATAAAGATTTGTTTATTTATACATATGAATGTGAATAATATTTCCACGAACCAAAGATAAGGTAAATCATTGACCTATTCTCAAACTAGAAAGCTATATGTTAGATTTTTCTATCTATAGTTATGGATCAAGGAATGGTTTGGAATATGTTCTCATATATAATGAAAAGGTAGTATCATATGCTTCTTTCCAATTTATGGATCATGAGAAATATTTTTCCAACTCATGGTTTGGATCTCATAGTATTAATTTTTCCATTAAATATAAGGAGGCATTTTATTTATAGTAGAGGGAGTGACATATATACTAATTATAAAATCATCAAGTACATACTCATCGGTGGAGAGATACCTGAATATACCCCAAAGAATATATTTGTAATTCAATAATGATTTTGAATTCTCAATACATTACTACACTAGAAAGGAGAATAAATTATATGATTCTCTATATTGGAAAGTCCATGTTATATTATTGATGAATGAGATTCAAAGAGATCAAAAACAAATGAATTTTCGAAGGAAGGACCTTGAAATCATAAGAATTATAGAAATTTAATATCTTTCTTGTATGAATGTTCATCCATCTATTTATGTAATGATTAAATATGTTATTAAAGAAGATTTGGAGATGGAAAAAATGCAAGGAATTTTACTAAGTTCAGTCATTGTTGTGATGGAATGATGATTTTTAGGATTGTATTATGTGACCCATCAATACAAGAATTAAATTGGGAGATATTAGATAATTCTCATAGTTCCTCATTATTTATTCATACCTAAACTGATAAGATGTATTGAGATAATAATGATAACATATGGTTGGATAACATGAATAGAGATATTTCAAAGTATGTATCTTGGTCCATGGTATGCTTGAAAGCTAAATATATATTAAATAATTCTAAGTAGATGTTATAACCACTTACCATACCTAATTTGAAATACTGAGTCATAAACATGGATGTTATCTTGTCGATTCACATGATATTTAAAGGTAACAATGATATTTTGATTTAGTTGATAACCTTAAATAATTAGAATATTTCATTAATATTATAAAATATTTCTCTCTTGATCATATTTCTAGGTTATACATCAAGGAAGAAGTAATGTTTCATTTAATACAACTCTATACTATATTTTCGTGAGGTATTTGGTTTACCATTATCTTATGGAGTTGTCTTTAGAAAGAATTGAATATAGAGTTAATATTTAGAATAATATATCATCCTTAAATTGATGGCCATCTTGAGAGGAAAATTCAAACCATAGATGATATGGTGAGAGATTACTCTATATATATCAAATTAGTTTTTAAAAAAGACCTTCAATTAGTCTAATTTCTTGGTAATAATAACTTTAAACCATGTATTTATATGGCTCCTTATGAATCAATCAATGGAAATAAGTGATGAACTTCAACAAATTGTGACAAAGTTGGGGACCAAAATCTATTGGGATATGAGCCTACAGATTAAATGGTAGATAAGTTTAGAGCCACTCAGTTACACCTCCATGCATGTCAGATACAACAACAATGTTTTACTGGTAATCATTGGTGAGATATAATTTTAATATTGGTGAAAAGATATTTCTATGGATAGCCCCTTGGAAGAATGTTATGATATTTGTAATCAAGGGAATGTTAATCCAAGATACATTAGTCCCAATATAAGTACTAAGCATATCAAGAACATATATGAATGTTATAAATCTATTATAAAAAAAATAAATTCTTTTATTTTAATGAAATATAATAGTGGATTATAATTTCAAATTCATATAGGAAATACTATAAATCCAAAATAAATTTTAAAAATATTTAAATTACAAGGAAATTTTATTTAATATATTGTTTTTATAAATAATTGTTATAAGTATAAAAAATATAAAAATATTATAAAATTATAAAATTAATTAATTTGTTATCAATCGGTAAGAAATGAAAATAAATTCTTCCAAAGGAAAAAAGTTTTGTTTTTATAAAACAATTGTTTTATGCGAGCAATGTTTTTTTTTCTTAATGAATTAAATTAATCATTATTTTTGGATGATTTTAATTAAATTGATAAGTAATAAACTCAATAAAATGTTTTAAACTTTTATTTAATGGTTCGTACTAGGAAAAGATTTGGTTTAAATTCAGTTTATTGTCAAAAATGTATTTTTCTAAAAACACATTCATTTTCAAATCATATTTTAAAAGTTATTTCAATGTTGTAAGAAAATTTAATTTTATAAAATGATTTATGTATTTGGTATCATCATATCTAATTTGGTAATTAGTTCAATTTTATGTTTTTAATAATGAGTAGTAACCATGGTAAAACATTATCACTTTGGTAAACGTTAAAATGGATACTGAGGGGTAAAACTACATAGATTACTGTTAAAATATAATAATAAATTCCATAAATCATTTTTTTTAATTTATTTTCCACCACCCTCAGGTTATCTTCAAATTTTGGTTTCCATGGTTCCCATTTTAACTAAATAATAATATTAGATTTTAATTCTTTACATATTTACAATAGTTCCACCCACATCACATACAGAATATAACATCCTATATTAACTTATTAATAAAACTTTATCCCTATAATTTATATAAACAATACCAAAATAACTTCTTAACTTCTCTACCCACAACAGAGAGTTTCTACTATTCCCAAAATACTAACCTTTTATGATATAAGGTGTATCCCGAATGAGGTTTCTCAAAGAAGTGTTAATTGTATTAATTGATCTATATCATGTTTCATTCTTCCATAATCATAAATATATATTATATAATAATATTTTAATACTCAATAAGTATAATTAATTCAATAATTTTTTTATGTTAATGGAAAATTCATTTTATGCCTCATTTACATCATAGGAGAAATGATATTATCTTTGGTGTGTAGGTATGGGTTTCCTACACCACATAGTGATGTGAATAATTTTTTCTCTCCACCGTATGTTGATAGCTAAAAATAAGGATTTTAAAAAAATAATTTATGATATTATTATAATTATTAAATTATTGATTATATTTTACCTCTCATTCATTTAATTCAATGAAAAGTGAAAACATCACTCATACATACATATGAACTAACATTTCAATAAATTAATATAATTCAATTTTCAACACCAACACATATGAATGGATAATTAATTGTATGAAATAAATATATTTTATAATTATATAATGATAAATTTTCTATCTATGATTAAACCATGGACATGGAATAGGAACTATAATTTTCAAACTAAATAATGTATCTCAAATGGGGCAGCCTTCACACATTTATTGATTTTAATGAATATTTTTTAATAAATACATAATTGTAAATTATAAGGGAATAAAATAATTCAGTATATATATTTATATAATAATATTGTAGATATATAATATATCTAAATTTATTATATAGTAACTTATAGTATGGTTAAAATAAAGTTAGGACCTGAGGTAAGAGTTTATGTTTCAATCAAGTATTTATTTAGGAATTTTTAGGCTTGAATACATTTTGGAGCAATTATAACACCTTTATCACATAAAACCCATCTATTAATTTTTAAATTGTATATATTTTGTGTTTTTCATTTTTTTTATTTTTATTTTACTATCTTTGGTAGATAAAAAAACAAGAAAATATTTTTCAAAAATATTTAATTTATTTATTCTTTGGTCAATAAATATTTCTAAAACATTCATGTTCATTAAAGTGTTTTCATTCAATTTATTTTATTATATTCCATTAAAATTTATAGTCATTTGATTCCACATTTCAAATTACTTTCAATATATTTAAAAAAAATTAAAACATTTTTCAAAAATGTTATTCTTTAACTTTGAATTTGTTTTCAAAATAAACTATTTTTTAACATTAACTGGAAGAGTGAATTTTTCCACACTCATAACCATTATTTACTTTTAATATTACATTATAAGTTTCCATAGTTATGTTCAATTAAAACATTTTATTTCAATAAATTGGTAGTTTTATTTAAATATTATTGAATAAAATGAATATTTTATCAAGTTTACAAAGAATGGATTGAATATTCTTTTGAAGTTATTTCCATCGATGTAATCATCCATCGATGATTCATATGCTTCACAGGAAAAAATATCTAAGAGTATTATCCATTTTATTTCTCTAAAAATGTTTCGGTTTTGTAGTGAACAAATATTTTTAAAATAGTTTATATTCCATGGTTTATTCTATGATAGAATAATGAATGTTTCTTTGATATTTTGTTACACACATATATATCGTTTCCCTTATTTTATGGGTGGATTCATTAATTCCATCCATAAAATTGGGAAACGATTTTTATCTCATGAGATAATACATAACATTATGGGGATTGAGTCCTTTTCATTGATGAAAATAGGTAGTTTATTGATCTAGATCTATTGTAGGACTTCATACTTTGCTAATAAAATTATTTTAAATAGTTATGATTTGGAGAAAATTCCAATGAATTTTTCTTAATCTTTTTATATTCTCTCATTTCACGTGATTGAAAATGATGATTCCTAATTCTTATGATTCATATATTTTAAACTGATAAAACCTAATTACATGACTCATAACTTATGATTTATGATTGACTAAGTATCACCATAATACGTTTTATCATGATCCCATACCCTTATGCTTAACTTATTTTTTCTATATGATCATTGACTAATATTATTCATGTTTACCCATACTCATCATCTGAGGTCGCCCATTCTTATGTTTCAGTTTACCTTGGTTATGGATAATATATTTACATAGGATACATATAATAATGTTACTATGAGAGAATAACTTTGTGGTAGATATTGAATATATTTTATGAAATTATTTAATAATATATCTAACTTCAAAAAAATAAAAAATATATTTTAAGGAAATTTATTATTTTGAAATATATTGAATATTCATCTAAAATGATTCATGTTTCTGGTAAGTTATGTGTGGGTAAATACACATGTTGTTTTTTGGAAGAAAGAATACTTCAGGATTTGTAAATATCTAATTATTTTAATCAAGATTGTATAATCTATCAAAATGTCCTTCTCGAATTCTCCCTAAGGTGAAAATCAATTAAAATGGGTAGTTCACCTATGTTCATTGTTTAAACTGTAGGTTTACATTCTATTATTTTGATTCAATCAAGGCCTTTTTCATTGATAGTTATTTTCCCTATTATACTGAAAATGAATCCAAAATATTATTAACTAAATTTTATCAGTAGTCATATAATTTTTAATTAACTAAAAACTCATTAATTCATCAATCCTAGTATTCATTAATTCAATGCGAATGAGAATATCATATTCCATTTTTACACACCTAAAATAAAAAATATATATAATTAAAATAAAAAATAGCTTGTATAAATTTTTGATATATTATAAATTGTAATTTTAAATTTTATATTGTTTTGGACCTATAAAGACTATAAAAAATCAATAGTATTCACATACAAATAAATAATTTCTTTCCCATAATGGTAATAATAGAAACAAAATCCCATAAATTAAAGTATTAAAAATACAATTAATGAAAAGCTGACAAAAATTATGTTTTTAGAAAATATTTGTGGAAGAAGAGAACATGGGGTTTTTATTCATCGCTATAAGGAAGAGTTTGGACTCCTGATTTGGTTCCTTTTAAAGATAAAAATAAAATTTATTCAACTTATATACGTTAAAATTTAATTTTGTTTTTGATTCTTACTATTTAATCCTACCTACTTCAATTCATATGATATTATCCCCAACTAAAAGGTTGGTCTACATGGAACAAATATTACTAGGAATAAGTTGCATCCTTGAGGAAAATAAAACCAAATTATCTCTAACATTTAATTATCGTTTTAAATTAATATTTCACAGAGAGATATATAGTTTTTCTTTTATAATAGAGGGTTCCCTTAAGTATACCCTTGCATCTCCACACATTCCATTAATTGGGTCATCCTTTATTCTCTACTTGTATTAAATTCTTTGTTGAAACTATTTAAAATATCTAGGACTTGATCTGCTGGTTGAAAAGAAACTAAAAACTCATTCAAAAAACAGTTTCACAACTAAACATACATTGGGGGTCTTTAGAGTTTTTTATATTCATGACTAGACCAAACATAATTGTTTTTCCCTCATTTCTAATGCTAATAAAGTTTTATAGACTCGTAATCTTTGATACTTTGAAATATTTTTTTTCATGATTGATAATGTACCTATAGGTAGTGAATTAGTTTATTTATAGTCTTAAGGGATTTTGTTTAATTAAATTAAATAAATATAAGAGTAAATATATGTATTTGGTTATAATGAAAAAGAAAAATGAATGAAGATTAGTTATTTTGTAAATATTTTTGTTAAAATGAAAGAATAAAGAAAATATTATGATATTTATTAGGTTTAAATCATAGAATGATATTGTTCTTAAATTTTAGTGTTTTAGTGTTTATATGAAATTAGATTTTATAAAATAATTTGATTAATCCATGTCCTGGTGATAGATTCAAGACATGGCAGATCTAATGGCCATGGTATCCCCTCTATCATGTGAAAACCCCCTATTTCCCATAGTCTAGAAATTTAGGGGGTTTCTGAATCATGTATTTCTCGATACCATATTTAAACATGATTTCCAAAATGTTACAATGGTTATGGATTCTTTAAGTTAATTAGTTTCACAATTATAATGTTTATTTCATATTCAAATTTCAATGTTCAAGATAAAAGTAAATGAAAACTATGGGAAACTGATTCAATATATTATATCGATCTAAATACATGAATAATGAAAAATGAATGAGTCCAATAGATCCACCCACCTTATTCTTTCTAACCATAGAATAAGTGGGTTTAACTCATCTTTATAATGGATACAAAATAAGTTAATGGAATGAAAATAATAATACTGAAATAGTAGAGATGTAGATAGTGAGGGCCCTTTAAAGAAAAAATAATTATCACTCTATGCATTGGTCTCTAGGATCACCAAGATAGCAGTAGCATATCACTAAATAAATAGACTCCATATGGTCTCATTCAACAAATAGTGGTAGTAAGGGTAGTTCAAAAGGTTATCATAGGTATATCCCAGTGAATAAATTAGGTCAAAATTAAAAAATACATTGAATATGAAAATTTTCCAAATACCAAACATACAACATCATGTAGTTATTAAATGAAATGAATATACAGAACCCCTTGTATCAAATTCGTGAAATTAAACTCTATGGGTCATATTCAGATATTTCTTGGTGGGACAAAAATGTGTCATTCAGTGACTCGTGTAATCATAATTCTAGGCTACTTTCCTCAAATTTGCATGGTGTAATAATTTTATGACATAGAAATAATTGAAAATTTGTATCGATTTCATGACATGTAAAGATATTTTTCAAATCTGAAACGATAATTTTTTCTTGATTCTTTAGTTTCTCACCGTAGAAGTTGTGCATAACCATTTGTCTTTGTCGAAATCCTTTTCTTAAGTGGATATATTTGTTATTCCTGCTTCTTTTTTTAGTTGGTTTCTTAGAAAAAATTTTTTGAACTTTATGATAACTTGTATTCATATTTTTGAATATTAATAAACTTCTTATCACATAATGATTTCTATTATATATAACATATCATTTGATAATGTCTCTATAGTAGTTTTTACCTAAAAGGTCATTAATGTTCCCCACTACGATGATAACCCTAAAGTGGAATGATGATTTTATAAAAAAACAATTTTATAGCCAAATGATATCATTTAAGGGGAAAATATGATACATGATATTAGGGGTGGATACTTATAGGACATTGAGTCTCATTCTCATAGTGCACGCACTTGGTAATATTCTATAGGATATTACTAGAACGAGACCCACCAACAAGAAAACTACATTTATATGTGTCATTGTATGTTCCTATATATGAGCATTTGTATTGGTACTTATACATTAATATTATTATTAATGTTTATTATGATTCAAATACTAGGATGTTTTGAAGAAAACTATGACAACAGATGTTTGTGATGAGGTAGGATATGTTAGGTGCATCATGAGTAATATTTCAGAAATGTATAATGCAGGAAATTATTAATCCATTATGTTCTATAATATAAGTTACTATCTGAAAACCTTTGAATGAAATGATATAACCTAATTAAATCCATAAACATGGAGTTGTATAGAAATTTTTATATCTGTAAAGTCAAATAAAGAGACATAGATAAAATAGGTTAATGGAACTAACATGCAACATGCTTGATTTAAGATATTATGATAAAGGGATTAAATTACACAACAATAATATTTGTGAGGTATTATATCATTATGTCTTTAATTTATTTATATATTGGTTCCTTGGTGTGTTATTAGATGGTAACCTTTGAGTTTAGGCTACTTCTTGTAATGCCACTGACAATGATTCCTTCATATTCACACACTAAGTGTATCCAGAATCACAGTTAAATAATTATTCATTTATTCATTCTCACATATATTCTATCACCAGTTATTAGATAGAATATAATGTGACTATAATATTTAAAAAATATTAATTTTCTATTTATTGATTTTTCTATTTATTTACTCATTTCTGAATAATGCGGGGATATTTATTTAATAAATAAATAGACATTATATAAGGTCTAATAAATATTAATGATAAACGATAGACCGATATTTTTGGTTCGGTGTGACAATACTAAATATGGAAAATTATTTGATAAAATAATATCTAATTATAATTCTCAATTTAAGATCATGTCAAGAAATAATATTTTTTTATTATTATTTAACCTGGTGTTATTTACTAAGATTAAATATATAATTAAGTTCACTTAACACTAGAGAAATATAAACCTATTTATGTTATTTTCTAAAATTGAAAATTCATTTGTTTGGGTTGTACACAAAGGTATTGGATAATTATCTCAAGACCTTGAGATCTCTCTTCTCCAAGATCTCTCACAAGGAAGGAAATAAATCTTCCACTGTCATGTCATGGATAACTCTTTGGAATCATTTCTCATTTCAATCATAGGTAGATAAAGGAGGCACAACGAGCTTCCATGCTAGCACATGAAGATTCCTTCAGCAATTTCTAGAGATTTTTTGAACAACTGTGGGTCACCGCTTGAGGGAATCTACACTAGATTCCTATATCATATTGATGGTGCATCGCAGATCTATTACCATATCCATCAATAAAGAAATAATTACATAAATGTAATTATTATTTAATTAAGTTAACTATAAATAATATGTGATGCTCCTATCTCTCTAGTTCCTGGGTGATTCATGATGCCTTTCTTCATTAATTCAATTATTTTGAAAATGGCATTTCCCAATGTGTACATATCATATTGTTCCTTCAAAATGTAAAAACTCATTGTTGGGAAACAACTATCACACACTTCCAATATGCTCTGAACATAAAAGTGGTATCAGAGTGGTGACATAATTATTAATAAGTATTTAAAGAAAATTGGTGATTTAATCATTTTAATTTGGGTTTTCAAATCATGTTTAATTATTATTTTAATCAGATTCTTTAGATTTGATTCTTCATTCTACATTTATTATAAATCTAATCAATCTGGTAAATTTTTTGAATTAAATAAAATCAAATAACTCAACCAGAGTTTCTAAGGATTTTCCTTGGATAACACACTAGTACCTACCATGTAATTGTGGTAAATGAATCAAGAATTAATTCGAAAACTATTTCAAACCATATACCTTGATTACATGTGGTGCATTAAATACCATACACCATATGTGGACTGGGACTTGGTGTAATACGTTCAACTAGAGTATACACTATGTAGCCCACATACACAGCGTGTAGTCTATTTGAGTCACATAGGTGTCGTGTATTACCATACATGGCCTACCTGATTAGTGACTGTCTAATTCTAAGATCAAAGAGAACACAACCCATTGGGCACTCCGTGTACTCCATTTTTTCATGGTATGATGAACTCACTAATTCTCTAGGAGTGTACATCAGAAAGATGGTGAGAGATGTGCACACCATATATATCCCATGTACATGACGTGTACTTAAACAAAATTAAAAAATATATTATAATGTGTAAACCTAGTGAAATGTTCTTGTGTGTGTTCATTAATTTTATAGGACAAGCCATGTGATGAGTTTTAATATTTTAATATTTAAATGTTTAATCAATATCTGTGTAATATTTAGGTTTCCATATCATGTATGAGTCATATTATAGTTGTTATTCAATGTACATTGAAGCATAACTCGTGACAAAAAATATATATTTCATGTAATCATTAATTTGATAGTGCATGTCAACAAATTACACGATATTTCATGTATTCCATATGTTACAGGAGTGAACAATGCACAATTATAATACAAGTTGGGAATAATCGAATAGTTATTTAACGTCTTTCCTCCAAGGTACATTTATGTATATATTTAATTTAAAAAAATATTTAATTTGTTTAAAAATATAATGAATGAGAATCTCAATAAAATCAGGATGAGGATTAAAATAAAATAATTGATTTATTGAAGGTAATAATTAATTTATTCAGGAATTATTTATCTTAAATAAAAACAATTCTGAATTGAATGATAGTTTTATTAAATTTGTATTTCATTACATGTAATTGAATGGTTTCTGGTGTGCCTTCTCTCCTTTTATTATGTTGGTCATGCATGCCAAATTTTTCTTTTATGTAAACCCCTTTCACCTCACCTATGTGTGAGTAAATGAATATTTAATGGATCTAGATCCTATGATAATGGAGGTTGTCCAAGTTATGAGCCTGGGAAACACCAATCCCATTAGATACATAAGTGAAATGGTGGAAATCTATAACACAAATCTTAATCAATTCAAGGTGTTTTTTCCTGTGTCAAAGGATATTTTTTCAACTGATAGATAAGCTAACCATTAGTATTTCTCATTATAATACTACATTATTATTTTATTTTAATCATGTTTCATTGTAATTTTTTTATCGATGATTTTTAAATGATCTCATAATTACTGAATTTATGTACATCCAATATAGAACAAAAAATATTACTATGTGTAAATATTCTCTAAGACATGGTTGATCACTTTTGTAAATCCTCGTAGTATTAACAAGATTGTGATAAATAAAAAATCAAATTTTTTCATAAAGGATAAAATACATCAATTATATGTATTAAATCAGTATAGCCTTCTACTAATTCATTAAAAATAAAACTGTAGTTCATAGTGCCTGACCATCCAAAGATGGGGTACATAAAATTATTAGGAAATTTTAACTATAATTTTTTGTTTGAAATAACTTATTTCACATCAAAGGTGAACTATCAATGAAGTACATTGTGAAAATCAGAGGAAAATGTTAATTAAAACTAGATTAAAAATTTCAGGATTGGGGATTCCCCACAAAAAATCAAGGAGAATTGAAGTTAATATACAATGTGGGGGTAATGAGAAGGGGTATATAGATCCTTCCCACTATAATTTCTTGGAAACATGATATTATGAATCTAATGGGAGTAACATTAGGTTTTGATAAAATATTCTGAGACTATTAATTTTAATATTTTACTATTTGTTAAAATTTTATCAGATTAAGTATTAAATTGATTCTCATCTAATTTGTACAAAAAAATAAAATGAATTCAAACATATCACTATGATCCATACTTGATAAGGATAACCTTATCATAACCAAAAACTCTCCATATTGGAAAAGTTTATTACGTGTTATAGTTCACTATGAATGGAAATTGTATGTCCTGGAAAACATTTTCTAGTTTCACATGGTAATGAGGAAAGTGATGAAGAGTTATCTCTTTATGATAAACATATGAATGATGCTATAGACGTTTAGGGTTCCATTCCTTCATCCATGTCCAGTGATATTTTGAAGCAACATCAAGACCTGGAAGTATATAGCATGATGTCCCACCATCAGAATATCTATCAAGATAATATGATATAAGAGAGGTATGAGACATCCAATGCTTTGTTTAAAACTAATATTAGAGATTTTGTTCCATCTGGGCCTCATTTAGTCTAAATAATTGGATACATTAAATAATCAGACATCATTGGGATTAAATTCATAGACGGTTTATGTAAAAATATCATAAATTAATCACTACCCAAGACATTATCTAGTTTTATTATCAATTAAAATATTATCAATAATGAAGACAGTGACTTGGAACATCTTACATTGATTAACCAAGTGGATAAGGACATTGATCATGATAGACTCAAGGTCCTTATGGTGAATAAGAAAAGGAAGAACAAGTAAAAGGGTTCAATATCTATAAACAATATAAAGTTCTTGAGTACTATCCTTAAAAGAAGAGTAATATATAGAGGTAGGGAAAGGAAAATGATGCAGTATATTTTTCATGTGGAAAGTATGGATACAAGAGGAGGAACTCCACCTAGAATCAAGTGGAAGATAATCTTGTATTTTTTATATAGTGTAATCATTCAATATATACAAATTGAGTTTTAGATACACCTTGTGTTGCCACCATCTATATCCAAATGTAGAAACCATGTATATTACCAAATATTTCTAGAGGAAAGGTGGATGTGAGATATGCCAATGGTTCAACGTACGATATTCTAGCCATTAGTTACTACCACATATTATTTCTAACAAGAATGATTTTGGTTTTAAAATATTTTATTTTGTACCAATGGTTTAAAAGTACATAATTTCAATATCATTTCTAGATAAAAATGATATTATTTTTATGTTTGTAAATAAATTTTTTTTCTTTTATAAGGAATATATATTTTATAGTATCACACATTTATATAATGATCTTTATGTATTAATTGTAGAAATAAAAGTTTTGGAAATTGATAACGGATCATGTTCACATAACTCATATAGCACCAAGTTATGTCATCACATTATTTTTCATGTAAATTAGAAGTGTTTCACAAAGATCTAATAAGATGTTTCTTTATACTCTTTGGAGATAAAACCATGTGAAATATGTCATCTTTATTTATAAGGAAAAATGATTAATCCTCCTTTTTTGTACAAGGTGATAGGTCCAATGATATTCAAGGATTGGTACACACTAATTTCTGTAGACCATTTATAGTATAAGATATAGGTGGATATTCAAAATTCAAAAAATCACTAATGACTTGAGTAGAAATGTATATATCTACTTGTTGAGGTATAAGACTGATTCCTTTGAGAAATTCAAGGAACTAAAGAGTGAAGTAGAGAATAAACTTAGAATAGGGATAAATAATATTCAATCAGATCAAGGTGGTGAATATCTTAACTGATAGTTCATAATATTTTTATGGGAGTTTGGGATTTCATCCCAACTCACTCCACCTTACACACCATAGTGGTATGGTGTTAGTGAAAGGAAGAAATGTACCTTATTACACATGGTAAGGATGCTGATGATTCATGAAGATATTCTATTATCCATTAGGGGATAAGAATTAAACACTACAATATACACATTAAACTAAGTACCAACTAAAGTGGAAAATTGAATTCCCATTGAGTTTTGGAATATAATAAAACATGTTTTTTCGTATAAATGTGTATGGAGTTGAGATGAATTTTTTATGGCCTTCCCTGGGAAAAAATAGCACCACGCGGATCAAGATTATCTTTATTGGGTATCCCATGGAAGCACTGGGATATTTCTTATACATCCCCTCTAATAACAATATAATTATCGCTAGACAATTATTCTTTCATGAGAGGGGGGACATCTAGAAATAGGATTGTGGGAGTAAGATTGAATTAGGTGATATTTATTCTCTAGATACACAAGAGTTTGTATAGGAATATATTCCATAGGTCTTCATGGAAGATGTCGTTCTAAAAAAAAGTAATCCATAGGAGCATACGAGTGGTAAGAGAACCATAAAGATATGGTTTTCATGTCACCAAATATGGTGACTCATTATTGGTTAAAAATGATGAACCTCTCCCTTACAAGGATACAAAAGAGATATCAGAACATGGATGATGGAAATAACCCAAGAATTACAAAACGAATTCCATGTATCAAACCCAATTTTGGGTTCTCGCCAATGCGCCAGTTGATGTAAAGAATGTTGTATGCAAATGAGTATTCAAGATAAAACTAGACATGGAAGGGAAAATAAATATATATAAATCAAGGCTAGTTGCTAAAGGGTTTAAATATCATTAAGCAGTTGACTATGATGAAACCTTGTCAATTGTTTCCATTTTTAAATCCATCATAATTATAATTTCTATAGAATCTTACTATGACATTGAGATTTGGGAGACGGATATCAAAACTAAATTCTATAATTTGATCCTTCAAGAAGATGTATGTATGAAATAACCTGAAGGTTTTGTGAATCGAAGTGATTCCAAAATGATTTTCATGTTGAAAATATCCATTTATGTATTGAATAAAGCATATAGTTTATGAAAAAAAATTCAATTTTATGAATCCCTAATAGAATTTGGTTTCATTAAGAATGAATGTGGGTCATGTGTTTATAAGTGGTTTAGTGGGAAATAGAAAGTTACCCAAGTATTATATGTTGATGACATATTAATGTTGGGAGATAACATACCAGTCATACAATTCGTTAAGTATTAGATAAAAAATGCTTCTCTCTAAAGGACTTAGGTGAAGCATCACACATTATTGGGATCAATATCATTGGGGATTGATCCATGAGGCTACTTTGACTATGTCAATGTATATATATTGTCCAGATATTAATGAGATTTAGTATGGAACAATCCAAAATTGGATTGGTTCTAGTCTCACATGGTTCACATCTTTCTATGATATTGTGTCCTTAAACAAATTGAAAGAGACAATAAGTATGATCCAATATGATTTAATGATAAGATCAATCATGTATGACAGTATATATACTAGTCTTGATGTTTTTAGTGCATTGAAAATGGTATTAATATATCACATACATCCAAGATAACAACATTGGACTGTTGTTAATCCTATCCTTATGTATCTGAAAAGAATTCAGGTTATGTTCTTGGTGTTTGGAGGAGACAAGGAACTGGTCATTATGGGTTATACAAATACTAGTTTCCAGCCTGGTCAGAATGATCTAAATTCACAATCAGGATATTTTTTATATCTCAATGGAGAAGCAGTGATATGGAAGAGTATAATGAATCAAGTTGTTGCTGATTCTAAAATAGAGACCAAGAATATTCTGATGAATCCATGGAAGCCATTTGGATTCATAAACATATTTTATATAGCAAGATGATATCATTTGAGGGAAAAACTTATATTTCCTATTAGGGGAGGAGGCTCATAAAAATTGACATAAATTCTCGTGGTGTAGTCCATTGGTAATATCCAATAGCATATTATGAGAACAAGACCAACTGGTAGAAAATTCACATTTATATGTGTCATTTGATATGTCTATCTATGGAAGTATGGATTGGTCCATAGACTTTATAATTATTATTAATGATTACTATTTGTCACTTACTTTCATGTATTAATGAAAATTATGACTTCACATGTTTGTGGTGAGGTAGGATACATTGGGTGCATCATGAGTAATATTGCATTAATTAATAATGCAAAAAGGGATATATCCTTTGTTTTCTTTTAGAAAATGTTAATATCATAGGCTCTTTGATGGAAATTACATAGGTTAAATAAATCATTGTCTATGTTGTTCTATAAGAAAGATAAATTTTTGGAAAGTTAATGAAAGAGACATCGAGCACATAGGTTGATGGCACCAGCATGCAACCTGCCTGATTTGAGATGTTCTGACAAAGGGATTAAATTACTTAGTAATTTCCCATGTGTTGTATTATGTTGTTATGGAATTAAATTATTTATCATCTAAATATTATATAAATTTTTATAATTTAACAAGTGAAATAAATATTTTTCCCACATATGTTTTAATAATAATTTGTGTATACTTGATCTAGTTAATTCACTTACAAAAAAATCAAGAGAATATAATGTGATCAGAATATTTAGTAGATATTTATTTTATATTTATTGAATATAATATTTATTTATTGGTGAATAATTTAGTTATTTTTATTTAATAAATATATAAAAAATATTCATGGTCGGATAATTATTCTGGAGGAATGATGGACTAGTATTTTATGTTCGAGAAGAAAATAATAAATATTTAATATTATTTGATTAAAGAATATATAATTTTAATTATCAAGTTAAAAACATGTTGAGAAGTAATTATATTTTTTATTTTTATTTGACATTATTTTTTTAGGATTAAATAAATAATTAAGGGATATTATGCAATTATTTTTTTAACCCTAGTGATATACAAACCAAGTTATGTAATTATAAGAGAAGCGGCATCATCAACCCTATCCCAAATGATTTCTCAATAATAATTACAAGAGAAGATTAAGAAATCTCACAAATAATATCCTTTGTTATAGAAGAAGTCTGAGGTTTTAGAGGATGCAAGGTTTCTTGAGTTAAATACTGATCAAGAAGGTGTACTAAAATTTTGTACAAGACTATGTGTTCCAACTATTATAGAAATAAAAAAGGAGCTGATTGATGAAGCTCATAGCTCTACTTTCTCTATACATCCTGGAAGTATTAAAATATATAGGGACCTTTGTGATCATTATTTTTGGGATAATATGAAAAGGGGGATTTTTTACTACACTTCAAGGTGCCAAGTATATCAGTAAGTGAAGGCAGAGAAACAACTTCCTAAAGGGGTATTAAAATGGTTACCCATACCAGCATGGGAGTGGGATAATATCACTATGAACTATATCACTAGCCTTCTAATAAATTTCAAAGGAAACATTGTGATATGGTTTTTAGCATACTATCTCACCAAGACTTCCCATTTTATCACTTTTCGAGAACATTTATCTCTTAATAAACTTTCCATGATTTACATGAAGGAAGTGGTAAGGCTGTAAGGAGTTCCACTTTCTATCATATCTAATCTTGATCCAAGGTTCACACCAAAATTTTGGAGAAGTCTTCAACATGATTTTTGTACCGAATTTAATTTCAGTAAAGCCTATAACCCCCAAACTGATGGCTAATTTGTAAGAGCTATTCAAACACTTGAGGACATGTTGATAACATGATCTATGGAATTTAAAGTGGGATGGGATCAACATATCCCATTAATTTAGTTCACTTACGACAATAGTTTCCACTTGAGGATCCAAATGTAACCCTATGAAGCTATTTGTGGGAACTGATGTAGAACTCTTACTTATTGAGATACATTTGGTGATAGAAAGCTTCATGGTGCTAATATTGTGCAAGAGTTGATAGAAAAGGTTCATGCCATCCAGAAACACATTAGGGCTGCTCAAATTTGGAAAAATAGTTATGTCGTTTACTATAGAAGGGACTAGGAATTTGATGTTGGTGAAAAATACTTTCTTTAAATATTACCTTGGAATAGAGAAAAGATGTTTGGGATGAAATGGAAGTTCAAATCTAGGTACTTTGGCACCTATGAAATCCTTGATCACGTAGGTGCAGTGGCCTATCAACCTGAACATCCTCCAAATCTAGCACAATTTCACGATGTCTTCCACGTATCCATCTTGAGTAAAGACATAACTGACCCTTCACATGTACTAAATTAAGAGGTGGTATAACTGGAACATGACCTCTCATATAAGGAGCAGTCAATGGAGATCTTGGATCGTAGATACAAGGTTCTATGCATCAAGAATACTTTCCTTGTTAAGGTGTTGTGGAGGAACAAAAAGTGTGAAGAAGTCACCATGGAACCAAAGGATTATATGGGGTATAAGTAACCACACCTTTTCTCTTCTGAGGGTACCAGTGGAAATTTTGGGGATATAATTTCTTTAGGTAGAAATAATATAACAACCCACACATTTGAATACTATTTTTTCCTAAAAATATATGTCTTTCTATGTCATAATCAAAAGAAATATAAGTATAAATGAGATATGACCACTAGGTTTTGACAATTATATGACTATTGGTCAATATGACTATTGGAAACAAAAATAATTTTTCTTAATGTTATAATAGATAATTAATGTAGAAAAAAGTGTCTATGGCCCCATCTAGTAGACTCGGGCCATATGAAGCCCATCTATTAGAGCTTGGGAAGGAGGTATCATCACTGGGATTTCCTCTAGACCGAGCCCAATCCAAGCTTCAACATGTTAAGCTTGAAATTAATAACCATCAAGAGAACTTAAAGCTAATAGAAACCACCACTCAGGAAATGTGGTTTCAGACGCCACAAGATACTATCACCATTTCACACCTTACTCTTAGGTCATATGGATGTGTTATAAGGGGCCATGTAATGACGCCTTAGATACATTGTGTAATCCTTTTGTATAAATAAATTTATTATTAGTTATTAGGATAGAAAAATTTAATTTCAAATGTCAAAAAAAATATAGGATGAATTGTTATAAGTTTCATATTATTGATGCATATAAAAATGTGTATTGTAAAATAGTTTTTATTCTTTAAATAAACAATAATGTTAAATGATTTTAAAAAAACAGACATATACAGTTGTGATCAGTAAATAATTTAGAGTCTAATAAGACAAAAATAATTTTTGATGAATAGTAACATACCCCTATAAATAGAAACATACCTTTATGAATAGTAATGAATAGTTATGAATAGTAAATTGGCCAAAAAAATAGAAACTCCACCCATAAATGTATAAATAAAATTTAGACATCTTATAAGTCAAAATACAATCATAGTATAAGTATTGGTATTTTGTATGTCATAAATATTTTTATTACAATGTTATGATTAATTTAATAATTTAAAATAGATATTTATTTTCTGAAAATTTAATCATAAATTTTTAATTTATTATCTAATGGTTATAAGATAATTTTATTAGACCTTCATTAATTTCATAAGGTGTTATAAAATGTGTAATAGTTTTAAATTTCTTTTTTGGGAATAAATTATGATTTTAAGTAAATATTAAATTAAAAAAATTGAGAAAATCATTTTCATAAAATTGATTTCATTTTTTAATTCATAACATAGAAATTAGGTTAGGGTGAATTTATGAGATTTTTATAAAAAAATTAGTGAATAGTAAAAATATAGTTTTGAGTTTCAGTGTGTTTAATGATATCATCAATGATGTAATAATGATGTAATAATTATAGTTTACTCTTGAGAAATAAAATATGTTATGAGATGACCCAAATGGCCAATACCAAGGGTAATCCCATGGTTTTTCAAATACCACAACTAAGGTGTCCCTTGGAAATTAATAAATTATTCCCTCACTTATGCAATAAATACCAACCCATTCCTTCATTCCATTCATTACAAATTCTTCCACAATACATATTTGGACTTTTACCTACCAAAGAGTCCTCTAAAGGTTCCCTCAAATCCCCAATTTCCCAAACTTAGAGTTTGTTAAGTTACTCTTCAAGGTAAAGGAACCTTTCAGCAGCCTTTTTTAGTCAAGACTTGTTCTGTATTTTAATTTCCATTTTATAATGTTGGGTTATGTTATTATATATACTTATTTCTATCCATTTTATTTCCAAATTACGAGAGAACATTTCTCTCTCATCAACTAATTTTATCAAGTTATTAATCGACATAATTAGGCTGTTGAATTTTCGTAAGGGAATTAACAACTTCACTTTTTCTTTCAAATTCACTTTTATGTGGTATGTCTTGAAAATTTCCATACCATGTTATTAATTCCATATTATTATTTCCTTATAATTTATTATTTCTATATTATGAATGGGTGACCACTTTCCCCTTTCTTTTTAATGGTTTCTAGAACCATGTTGCATAACTATTATGCTGCATAAATTTCGTCTCAAAATCTCTCCCTTTTTATCAATAAATTCTCTTATTTTATTCATGTGAATACCCAGACCTATTCTAGGGTTATTAATAAATAAAATAATGATTTATTTTATTTTGTAATTGAAATAGATGAAACTCTCATTCCATTTCCATGGGTTATAAATGACATAACGATCATGTTTTTAAATATTTTTAAAACGCCACGATTTTGATATGAAACCAATTTTTTTTATTCCCTTTAGGTAATTTATAAAATGTTTCATTATGGTAAATGTGGCTCACATGAAAATAAATAAATATTAATGTTAAGCTACGATAGTGTTCCAATGCATTGGTTAATGAAATTAATCTCTAGATATGACAAGTTTTATGATGCCTTGGTGAATAACCTTGAAACTTTTTATGACACCTTAGAGACGAACCTTGGTGATATGCTTATGAATGTCTAAATTAAATGTTGTTTCCAAATTTTCAATTTATGATTCAATTTATTATTTATATAATATGCCTATATATCATTCTTTTATGATATTTCTCATGTTCTTCTTGATATCACTCAAGTTCACATGTAAATTGTTTCACTTGTTTTCCCATAATGGGCCTTCTGTTCACTCTTTCCTTTGATGTATGTCTCCAGGTTATGAGATGAAATAACTATACTTGGGATGAACTTTTCATGAATATTTTCAAGGGTATTAAAATAATTTCATATGTTTTCATGTATTATATACCTTAATTACAAGACACTAAACATTAAAGATCCTCTGTTTGTAAAATGAAATGAAAAGTAATATAATAAAGAGGTGGGATGCCTTATTATCAATACATGCTCCACTTCTAATGTATACCTACAAGGCATGTAAGAGGATTACATGCCAAGTATTAGCCACTAGGGTTCCTACTCATGCTCTTATCTGTGTCTATGTATACATGCAGATTTCTGTGTACTCTAGTATATGACATGTCTTTTAGAACAGGGTCTCACACATGTGTTCCAACACATTTATTGTCTACACAATGAGGGTTACACATCATGTGCAATACCCTGAGTTTTGATGAATTAATTTTTTTAAATAAATTATATTTCTTTTATGGATTACTTTGTATGCTAAATCAAGTAATAATCTCTTTATGTGAAATAGAAAGCTAATCTTACACTACACAAAATACATAAATTATCTTAGGGAAAATGAAACAATATTTTTTATTATGTAACAAAAAATGTGAAGATTCTTCGATATCTTGTGTTACATGAACGATCGAGTTTTACCAAACTATAATATACTATTTATAATATTATTTATAAATTTTTATAGTTATCACTTGTATATTGGAAAGAAAGTTACGAACAATGTTAAGTAAATTTTGAAAATATGGTTTAAATAATTATATAAATTAAATCCTTTAGTTATTAATTAGTTACAAATTAATGTATGAACTATTTAAAAAAATTATTTTCTTCTAAAAAATAATTTTTTATGTAAAAACACGTTTTATCTCAATAAATTAAAAAAATATAATTATGATGAATGTTTTTTTATAAAATTTATATATTATATCTTCAATAAAATCTTTGGACACTAATCCATTATATTTTATTGGTATAATATAAGAATAAATGTAATTTTATAAATAAAAATATGTATTTTTATATAATTTCATTTTAATGCCTTTTAATGGAACACCTATTTTAAATAAAATATTTAACACCATTATTAATAATTTTGAGGAAATAAATTTATTTTTTAAAATATTAATGTAAAAATTATCTAATGATAAGTTTTAGTAATTTTTCTAATAAGATTTATTTTTTATAATAGTGACAACACTAAAATTTAATTGAAAAAAACATTTTTGTTTAATTTATTTGTATATTTATATTCGATTTTAGATTGGTTTTAAATTATAGTTAGCTAATTTATAAATCTATTAATATAATTTACATCATTATAATCAATTTCACATTGAAATTAGATAAAAAAATATTTCGATATTTTGAACATTTTCACTTTAAAATTTCGTTGTTTCATACTATCTATGGGATAATTTTAAATTTATTTCTATCACTTATATGATTAAAATTTAGAAAAATGGATTTTAGATTTAAAATTATTATAATTTATATCATCTATTGAAGTAAAAAAATTTATTTACTAGTAATATTGAGAATTTAATTAAAATTAATATTACAATTAAGGTAAACATGAGTTTACTTAGAGGTTAAACTTTATACTTATAGGGAAAATGACCTAGAAAATTGTAAAAACCAATTTTGTAGAAATAGTTTGACTATATAACATATTTAATAGAAATTAAACATTATTGGAGGCACATGATGTAAGAGGGGCCTCTCAATAATGTCTACCTTTTGTTGTTATAAGAAGACCACTTCTCCTCCACTATAAAAGATAGCGCACCCTCCCTCTACTTCACACCTATAAATCGCATTATTATTGGAAACTCCCAACCCCAATAAGCTAAAAAAAATTAATCTCATTATATAGGCCATACGTGTGTCATAAAGGCAACTAAATAATCCCTTTTGTGAAAACCAAATAAATTTACCCAAAGAAGAAGCATCTTCATTCAACAAATACTTTTGTTTTATTTCACTCTCCACCAACTAAATTATTCTTATTCAATGATTATATAATAACATAAATATCTTAAATCTAATTAAATGTTATTATTTTAAGGTAATGACCTAAACTCATGCACACATACATCAATTGGGATAAGAAGTCGGTGTTTGTGTGTACAGCGGACTACAACCTTGTGAACTGAGGTCATTCATCCTTTCATTACCACCTTAATGGTTTAAAATAATGATGTAAATTCTATAATAATATAATTCATATCGTATTTATAAAGAATTTAGGATTATTTTATTATTATATAACACTTAACTCCTTGATTTCCATTTTATAAAATATGATAACAGTGTTTGTGGACGTGTAGACTACCACCACCTCAAAGCGATGTAATTCCTTAATGCAATACATGGAATGTATTAAGGATAAGTTTAATAAAACTACGTGATATATATGAAATGAAAAATTATACTATAATGATAATGTATATATATATATATCATTTAATTTTTTTCTTTCTTTTAATACAACAAGAGAATCTAAACAGTGTTCATATGTATGTACGACCCACCATCTTCAAGAATGGTGTATTTAATTTTCTATTCATATCTTGTATAGATTATTCTGAATATGTATATAATAAATATATATATGATATTATTATCATGGTAATAATTATGAATATTTTGAAATCATGATATAATTAATAGGAAAAAAATATAACCAATCAAAACAATTGAAAAAAACAACTCTGTTATTACCAAAAATGTAACACTGACATGGAATTATTAATAAAAAGGTATTAAAAGGTAATAATAAAATCATATATGGTATTATGTAAGATAATATGTTTCTTTAATATATATATAATAAACATTTTTTTATTATACATGAGGATTGAATGGGTATGATGATAGACAAGATATAAGGTAATAGAATTTCATCTCGCTTTTTAAATATAAGAGATGCATTCCATATTCAACACTAGTTTATTTTTGTGTGGTGTATATACTGACCTATTAAATGTTATATCATGAATTAAATTTATTTCATTTTATTATAATCTTTGATTGATTCCATTGTTTCATAGGTCTCATGATTAAAATGTTACCCAATAGTAAGGATATTCCTAGCCTCACTTCTATTTATTTGTGACTTATGTCTTATTCACCACTCATTTATTTTTTATGATGCATGTAATTCCCATGAATGTGTTTTATTTTTTTAATACATATATTTATGAATATATCTAAATCCATTTTATGATATCTATTTCATAGGGTTTTATGGTTCAAATGATACTAAATAGGTAAGGTAATTTTTGTCCCAATTTTCAATCATTGAGACACAAGTTTTGTTATGAACCTATATTATTTTATGAGGTGTATATAATTACATTTGACATGTTATATCATGAATATCAAAAAAATTATGATATTATAAGCTTCGTGTAATGTTATACCTTCATGGGTAATTTTATTCAATTTTACCAAAGTGGTAAGAGTTTATTTATACAATCTCATCATTTATCTAGATTGATTTTAATTATGATTACATTGGAAAAATCATATGATTCATCTCTAAATAATTATCATGATATTTTTTATGATATTTGTTTCTTAATATTATGAATTTTTTAATCATTTTTAAATACTTTGGTACTTAAGTTAATAAAGAAAGTGTTTTTAATAAAATATTACCTTATTTATCTATTCAGTCGGAAATATTTCTTATTCAAAAAAATGATTAAAAAATGTTTTCAAATGATTTTAAGATTATTTTGAAGGGAAAAATATTTTTAAATATATTTTTTTATTTTAGAAAAGTGTTTAAAATGGTTTTCAATGATTCCTTTATAAGTATTTAATGTTATTTTCAAAAAAATATTTTTAAATTGTTTAATGTTTTAAAAATTAATTTTCAATAAAAAAAGATATTTTATTTAATAAATATTTTCAAAATATTTTTCAAAATTATTTCTCATATAAGATGAAATATTTTAATGTTACCTATGTCTTACTAGGGTTATGATCGAAGGATAACAATCTTATTCTTTAAATGAATTATTATGTTTTGAGGCCAGGTTTTTTATGAAACTCATTTCTCCTAAATGTGTTATATAATGATTTATACTAATGAAACATGAATCTTCCTATGGGTTATTATATGATCAAATTATTGTCAATCCTTTATCTTTTCTGTAGGTTATGATATGATGAAAGTTTTATAATACCCATTTTCATTTCATTTTTTATGGTCTGATGATTGTTTATGATCATTTTAAACAAATATGCTTGACTTCATTATGATATGGGTGGGAAACATATCTCCCTAAAATGCATTGGGTGACGATTTATATCTCATAATATAGACATAGCGAGAACTGGGAGGTAATTGGGTTTAGTAATGGAATTTGGTCCGTGAATATGGTCTTTTGTGTGATCCTTTACTACTAAGATGGTTTGGGGATTAAAACCATTCTACTAATAATACCTTGGAAATGAACCTTAACTAGAATAGAAATTATTTTTTATATTCCTATGTGTCTCCCATAATTCCATAAATTATTCTTATATTGCAATTTCTTATCTTATTCTCTTTATTAACTTGTGATTCATGTATTAAGAACAACTAATATTTATGTAATGACTCTTTATTATGATCTTTGATGTGTAGGGTATAATATTCTAATTTTATTATCATGTTATTATACCCTTATTCTCAATATTATTCCTACATATCTCCCTTATTTACTCTTAATAATCCTTTGATCTAAACCTTTATTATGCTTTCATTCCATAGGTTGTAAACATTTTCATTATATATGATATGTTTAAGAAGGGCCATAGTTTTTAATAACATAGTGGGAGATGAGGTAGATCACTAATAGGCTTGTGTGTATGTTCTCATTTTTCAAAAGACACTAAACTAATATGGTCATTCGGAATATTTTTGTATATTGTATTTTAGATTTCAGAAAATATATTTACTGCCAGTGTATCAGAAGTGAGGGTCGTTATAGTTGGTATCTGAGAAAAGTTTTTCTCATCCTTTAGAAAATAAAATGTGGAAACTTTTTTGAAACCTCTAGGAATATTTATAATAATACGTCTACCGATTTATCTAAGGATAATTCTAAGTGTTGAACTCTCTGAGAATCTAGTTGCTTTATTATATTTTGATAATCCCAATTATGCTTATTTGTATTTTGTTAATCCCTAGTTTATAACTAGTTAAATACTTATTTGGGAATCTAGCTATTTATTTTCTTTAAGTATTTTTCTATTGATTCTATGTTTAAATATTAGTCTTTCGGTTACTGGATGTTTGTACACTCTGACTTAACCTATTCTGCCAATAGAATGCTTAAACAGAACAGAGCTACCGATATAGACTATTCACCATTTCAGAACAGAGCTACTGATACAGACTAGTCACCGTTACAGAACAGAGCTACCGATACACACAAGTCCACCGATATGTTCAAGCTACTGTTATCAAAGGAAGTCTACCGATACAAGACAGACCTACAGCTACTGATACAAGACAGAGCTACCGCTACCGATATAAGAAGGTTACGGTTACATCAAAGCCTACCGGTCACCGAAGATGTCTCACTGATGCTGATCATCTGAGTCACCGACTATGTCTCACTGATGCTGATCAAATGAGTCACCGATCATGACACACTGATGCTGATCATCTGAGTCACCAAAGATGTCTCACCTATGCTGATCAAATGAGTCACCGATCATGACACACCGATGCCGATCATCTGAGTCACCGAAGATGTCTCACTGATGCTGATCAAATGAGTCACCGATCATGACACACCAATGCTGATTATCTGAGTCACCGATCCGAACACACCGATGTCTACCCACCGATGCTGATATTGATGAGCTACCGATCACTTGACTCACCGATAGTCATAAACAGCTGTTTGAATTTCATTATCTTTATTTAATCTACCCAACAGTCATATTAGGTATATTTTAATGCTCTAACATTTATTTAATGAGTGTTGTTGGTTGTCAGGGAACCGTACCTTGTACCTGCAAAAAGTAAATCATATTTTTCCGGAGCTCGTGCTTTAAATGAAAGAAGGATGTGCTGCTGAAGGAGAGAGGAATGAATAGACGAATACATAAAGACATACATACCACCACGAGGTGTGCTGGAAGAACAACCAAGTGCTAATGCAAAGAGACGACTAAACTTACACGAGGAACCCATTTTCATTACTTTATATCAGTGAAGAGCTGAGAACGAGAACATAACACAAGAACTTCATCGACTACCTTCTTCTCTATCTCAACACCTGGAAGTCAAGGAAGCAGACGACACTCTATTTTTCAGAAAAAAACTAGAAGAGGACATAGAATCATTTCTGATCAAACTCATAGAGTCCAAAGCTTCACATCAATCACTAGATCCATTTCTAAACTCTACATCTCTGCTCTGTGATTCATTATTTTACATTTCGAGCAGTGTGTGTTATCTGCGGTATTCAACACACACACTGTCTCCTGTACTTTAACTGGAGGATCTGTAAATCCTCACTCAAACTCTTGAATCTTTTATTTCCCACTGGGATAGTGGTAGAGGTCATGTGTGACCTGGACAGCTGGAGCTGCTATTTTTGTTCCCATGGATAACAGTGGTAGAGGTCTTGGACATGGACAGTTGCATACTGTTGTAATCCCTGATCCAGGGTGTGGATCACTTTCATATAAATTTTTGAGAGGACTAAGTCTCATCTTGAGTCTGAACCTCTTGGTCAAACCTGTTGTGCTTATTTATTTAAAAAGTTATTTTTATTCCGCTACAAACTACTTTAAAACCAAAACTGTTTTAAATTCACTTTGATAATTAAACTCGCAAGTGTTTATATTAGTTGTAAATCAGTATGTTAGTTTCAAAAGTTAATCAATTCTCATAATTTGATTAACTGGGAAATAATCAATCCTTTGAGAACCTAACAGAACCTTTATTTTGATATAAATTCACTACAGTTTAATTCTGTGTTTTATTTGGGGGGTTTTAAGAAAAAGTTTTAAAAACAGAAATTTTATTTGGAACTCAATTCACCCCTCTCTAGAGTATCCACTTCGACCAACATTTGGTATTATAGGATTGTTTAAAATATTTTGTACTCTGTTTTTCAGCTGTGATTTTAGTTGTATTTTAAATTTCTTAAAATTTCTTTTATTTATAATTTTTATCTCTTTAAAATCTTTACTTTATGTAACTTATCATGGATAACAGACTTGAAGGTGTTTCTACCAATAGACCACCCTTTTTCAATGGTACTAACTATGCTCAGTGGAAAATCAAGATGAAAATTCATTTAGAGAGCATGGGTTTTGATATTTGGACTACTATAGAATCAGAATATGAAATTCCTAATACTATTATATCTACTTGGAATGAAGATACTAAGATAGCCTACAACAATAATTGTAAAGCCATGAATGCCTTGTACTATGCTTTAGGATATGAGGTATTTAATAGAATATCTGCCTGTAAAACTGCTTATGAAATTTGGGATACCTTAGCCATTTCTCATGAAGGAACAACAAATGTTAAGGAAATGAGATTGAACACTTATACTATTAAGTATGATAATTTTAAGATGAAGCCTGTTGAACCCATTTCTGATATGTATCTCAGGTTTAATTATATTGTCAACACAATGACTTCTTTGGGAATGGATGTTCCATCAAAGGAACAAATTCTGAGAATTCTGAGATGTCTACCTGAAAGATGGAGAGGAACTTCTGTCATAATTAGAGAATCATGTGATATTGGTGAAATTCCAGTCAAGGAACTAATTGGAAAATTTATGATGTATGAAGAGGAACTCAATGTTAACAAAGAAGAAGAAGATGAACCTAGAAGGAAGTCAGTTTCTTTCAAGACATCAACTTCAAAGAACAAGGATAAGGAGAAGCTTCAAGCTATAAATGAGAGCTCAGGATGTGAAGACAGTGAAAGTGATTCTGATAGTGATGCTGAGATGGCTCACATTGCCAGAAGATTTAAAAAGTTTTATAGGAAGAAGAAGTTTATCAGAAAATCAAATTATAAAGGTAAGTATGATAACAAGGGACATTAGAAAAATGATTGGAAGAAATCTGACAAAACAGATGAAGTTGTTTGCTATGAGTGCAAAAGAAAGGGACACATAAAAGCAGTCTGTCCAAAGTTGAAATACAAGAAGAAGTATGAATACAAGGACTATAAGGATAAGAAATCCATGAAGGCTACTTGGAGTGCTTATGAGGATAGCTCCAGTGAATCTGAAGTTTCTGAAACTGAATCCAGAAATAAGGCAAATATGTGTTTTATGACAAACACATCTGAGGTAACAGCTGAAACCCCTGCTTTAAATTCATATTATTTTGGAGAAGATTCTGACTCAGAAAACATGACAAAATCTGAACTATTTGAATATTGGGATATGTTAGAAGAAACCTGTAATGAACTGAAAGACAAATACAAAGGATTAAAGAAACAGTATTCTTTAATTGTTAAACATAAATCTGATCTTGATATTTAAATGGAAAAGAATTCTCAGTTGCTTAAAGAAAACACTGAACTGAAATTATCTAATGAGCAACTCAAGAAAGACTTAGATAAATTTACCAATGGTAAAGATACTCTTACTCAAATGCTAGGTAAGAAAATAGCACCTAGATACACTACTGGTATAGGATACCAACCTGGAAAAAGGTAAATTACCAAAACTAAATTCATTCCTAAATCTGGACAGAATGTAACTAGTTCTAGAAGTTCATATGCTTTAACTAGTTATATTCATAGTTACAAATCCAATAAAGTTTATCTTTCAAAATCTGTTGATTCTAGAAATTTTATGAGACCCATTAAACAAATCTGGGTACCTAAAGTTTTATTGGCTAACATGTCTAGACCCAAGAAAATCTGGGTACCAAAATCATTTCATGTCTAAATCTGTTTTGTAGGGAACCTGCTTAAAGAGCTCCTGTAGAAAGACCTGGTACTTGGACAGTGGATGTTCAAGACAAATGTCAGGAGACTTCTCATGCTTTAAAAGCTTAGTCAGAGTTGATGGAGGGTTTGTCACCTTTGGTGATAACTCAAAAGTAAAAAGCATCGGCTTAGGCCAGATTGGTAACACTGACTCAGTATTAATTTCTAAAGTTCTATTTGTTGATGGAATTAAATACAATTTGTTAAGTATTTCTCAGTTATGTGATGATGGTTTTTATGTTAAAATTGAAAATGATTCTTGCAATGTTTTTAATTCTAAAAATGTTTTAGTATTTTCTGCTTTAAGAAATGAAAATGTTTATGCTGTTGATTTAAATTCTTTAGCTAAGCAGAATATTACTTGTTTAAATGCTTTTCATAAAGAGTCTTGGATTTGGCACAGAAGATTAGGACACTGCAATGTACATTAACTTAGAAAACTTCCTAGGAAGAACTTAGTCAGAGACCTACCCAAACTTGATTTTCCAACAGACAAAGTTTGTAATCCCTATCAAAAGGGAAAGAAACATAAAGTTTCTTTTAAATCAAAGAAAGAACTTTCAACTTCTCAACCTCTCGAGTTGGTTCACATGGATTTATTTGGACCATCTAGAGTTTCTATTTTAAATGGGAAGCACTATGTCTATGTTCTAGTAGATGACTTTTCTAGATATACTTGAGTATATTTTCTATCTCACAAAAGTAAAGCTTGTTCTTACTTTGTTAAATATTCCAAGTCTGTAGAGAATATTAGTGGACTTAAGATCAAAACCTTGAGAAGTGATCATGGCCGTGAGTTTTAAAATCATGAGTTTGAATCCTACTGCTCACACAGTGGCTATAGCCACAATTTCTCTGCCCCTAGGACACCTCAACAGAATGGTGTAGTAGAAAGAAGTAATATAACCCCGCAAGAAATTGCTAAGACTATGCTTAATGAGTATGACCTACCTGATTATTTTTGGGTTGAAGCTATAAATATAGCTTGTTATGTTATCAATAGAGTCTTGATCAGACCTGTTCTTAAGAGGACCCCTTATGAGTTATGGAACCATAGGAAACCTAAGGTTAACTACTTCAGAGTTTTTGGTTGCAAAGTCTTTATTCTTAAGAATAAAGATAATCTTGAAAAATTTCCATCCAAGATTGATGAAGGAATTTTCCTAGGTTACTCTATTTCTAGTAAAGAATATAAATTTTTCAATAAGAGAACCAAATGTGTAGAAGAATCCGTTCACATCAAATTTGATGAAACTGATCCACATGAACCTAAGACCTCTCTTGAAAATCTTGAAGATGATCTATCTATCCGCTTTGAACCTTAATGATAATGATAGTGGACCTGTAGTAAAAACATCCAGTTCTGGAAATTTCCCAGAACCTTCTTCTGTTGATTCCCAACCTATAGATGAACCTGAAATCTGTAGTCCTAATTTTTCTAGACCAACTAGGACTCTAAAGAACCATCCTTTAGATGATATTGTAGGTAATTTAGATAGAGGGACACATACTAGAGCTTCTCTAAGAAATCAGGTTGAACATCAATCTTTTCTTTCACAGTTAGAACCTAAAAATATCAATGATGTTATCAATGATGAATTTTGGGTAATGGCTATACAAGAAGAACTAAATCAATTTGAAAGAAACAAATTCTGGAAATTAGTAGAAAGACCTAAGGACACTTTAACCATAGGCACATAATGGGTGTTTAGAAACAAAGTTAATGAATCTGCAAACATAATTATAAACAAAGCTAGGCTTGTTGCACAAGCTTACAATCAAGAAGATGGAATTGACTATGAGGAAACCTTTGCTCCTGTAGCTAGATTAGAGGCTATTAGGATCTTACTTGCCTATGCATCACATCTGAATTTCAAGTTATATCAAATGGATGTGAAAAGTGCTTTTTTTAATGGTTTTATTGTTGAAGATGTTTGTGTAGAACAACCACCTGGTTTCTCAAATCCTCATTTTCAAAATCATGTTTTTAAACTTTCTAAAGCTTTATATGGTTTAAAACAAGCTCCAAGAGCTTGGTATGAAAGACTTTCAAACTTTCTTATTTCAAAAGGATTTACAAAAGGAATTGCTGATCCCAATCTTTTTATAAAAAGGATTTCAAAAGACGTTTTAATAGTACAAATCTATGTTGATGATATTATTTTTGGATCTTCGAAAAATTCTTTATGTACTGATTTTTAAAAGGTTATGAAAAATGAGTTTGAAATGAGATTAATGGGAGTGCTTAAGTACTTTCATGGATTTCAAATATTTCAAACTAAAGATGGTATTATTCTGAATCAAAGTAATTATACTAAGGATTTATTAAAACGTTTTGGTTTGGATAGTATTAAGGGAAGTGATACACCTATGAATACCACCTATAAATTGGATATTGATGAAACTGGTAAACCAGTTGATCAAACTAATTATAGAGGTATGATTGGGAGTTTACTTTATCTTACTACTAGTCGACCTGATATTATGTTTAGTGTATGTATGTGTGAAAGATTTCAAGCTAACCCTAAAGAGTCACACTTACTTGCTGTTAAAAGGATTTTCAAATATCTTAAAAATACTGCTTATTTGGGATTGTTTTACCCAAAAGGACAAACATTTGATTTAATAAGTTATTCGAATGCTGACTATGCTGGATGCAAGTTATATAGAAAAAGCACTTCTGGAACATGTCCTTTACTTGAAAAGTCCCTAGTATCATGGTGTAGTAAGAAACAGAACTCAGTTGCATTGTCTACTGCTGAAGCAGAATATCTAGCTACTGGTAGTTGCTGTGCACAGATTCTGTGGATGAAACACACTTTATTGGACTATGGATTTGTTTTTAAACATTTTTCAATTAACTGTGAGAACACTAGTGCGATCAACATCTCTAAGAACCCTGTGTCTCACTCTAGAACAAAACACATTGATGTTAGACACCACATTTTAAGAGATCATTATCAAAGAGGTGATATAACAATTGAATTTATAGGCACTGAACTTCAATTAGCTGATATTTTCACTAAGCCTTTAAGTTCAGAAATATGAAGTTTCATTAGACACTAATTAGGAATGATAACTTACCCTTAAACCATTAAGAGAACTCACCGTTAGGAAACCTCACCATTAGGAGACCTCACCCTTAGGAGACCTCACCGTTAGGAAACCTCACCGTTAGAAACCTCACCGTTAGAAAACCTCACCTTTAGAAAACCTCACCGTTAGAAGACCTCACCATTAGAAGACCTAACCATTAGAATACCTCACTGTTAGAGAATCCTCACAGTTAGAAGTCCTCACCGTTAGGAGACTTTACCGGTACATCGTGCTGTTTTAAACTTCTTTAAATCCGAGACATCGAATTTTTTTTATATATGATTTATTTTATTTGGGAATCCTAAATGATATTAAACCGAGTCTAGATTTCACTCAATCTCACCACGAACTCATCTGTTCGAATCCCTCCAACCTAACCCTCTCAAGCCGCAAAGCCCTAAACCTCAAATCTGTAATGGCCCGTGTCAAAAGACCCCAAGTTACAGATGGGAGTGATGAGCCGCAAGCAAAAATACAGAAAGTAGCGAATGCTAGTACCAGTGGAAGTGGAAGTGGAAGTATAGCTCGAAGAAATCCAATAAACTCGCATCTCTCAAAGCGAGAGATTGTTGTTGAGAAATAGGTGTGTGCAGAATGGGTCATAGAGAGCAAGTCCTTGTTTCTTAAAGTTTTAGAAGAACAAGGTTGGACTGAGTGCTTCACGAACAATAATGGACCTTATTATCCAGGACTGGTGAAACAGTTCTACGAATTCGTTCGTTTTGAAAAGTCTGAAGAAGAAAACAGAATGATTTATGTGGTAAATGGTCAGTAAGTATCTTTTACTTCAATGGAATGGGCTAGGAACATATGAGTTCCACATGAAGGAGATTATGTGTTCTACTCAAAGTCTGTACCTTCGACCAGTGATGTGTTTCAATATGAAGATGCTTTGCTGGAGCTTACAGGGAATGGTACCCCTAGAAAGGTGATTGCTGTAGAGATGGTAGGAGAAGATAAGCTGTTGTTTAAATTTATCCAGCATGTTTTTAGTCCTATAAGAGGATATTTTTCTAATTTTATATTCTAAGACATATATTTGATATATTTGTTGAAGCACAGTGTGAGAATCAATCTATGTAGACTGATTATGGTTCAAGTGGAATATATGACTAGATCGAAGTCCAAATTAAATGCACTGTTTTTCTCAAAGCTAGTTTCTGTGATTCTAAAAGTAAAAGAAGTAGCTGGACCTCAGGATGAGCTGGTAGTGGTTAAGGACAACTTCTGTATTACAAGAACTGTCTGTAAATACATGAAAGTCAGCTGGAATCCTTGGAAAAAATCATGGGTGAATGATGATGGAAAAATTTATGGCAAGTTCACTCATGTGGATCATCCTTCTAGACCAAAGAATGTGATGGATCCTGGTCTTGGACCAAATGAGCCAGAACCAGCCTACAGTGATGTATTTGAAGCTGAGGAGGAAGAGACATTAGTAGAGTAAGGAGGAGACCCGGACTTACCCCCTATTCCTGTGCATCAAGTTATTTATTTTGGAGCAGCTACCCCTTCAAAAAGGCTACCAAAG
Source organism: Viscum album (assembly GCA_963277665.1). NCBI lineage: Eukaryota > Viridiplantae > Streptophyta > Magnoliopsida > Santalales > Viscaceae > Viscum > Viscum album. The sequence goes on from OY728149.1 coordinate 109,089,444, forward strand.
AGAGAAACTGTATTGAAGGATAGTGATACAGAGACTACAGAAGAAGGAGAAGAATCATGCCAGTATGTTGCCAAGGACACCTCTGAGGAGGATGAGGCAACCGAATCTGATCATGATGTTAATGGATAAAATGAGACTGATGGTGAAGCATATGATGAGGAAAATGTTGAAAAAGAGCTCAGTTTGAGTCCACTGATAGATAGTACAGTCAGGACAGTGCCTGATCAGGAAGAAGTAGCAGCAGCACCTATTGATGAGAGAGTCATTAATGACTCAGAACAAATGGCTATTGAATCTGCTGCAATTGCAGAGGAAATTGTAGAATTACCACAGGAAGAACAGTTGGAAGAGATACCTCCGGAGAATGTTCCAAGTGAGGGGGATAATCTTGGCTCAGTATCAGTACTATATGACATTGACGGTTGGACATCAGATCCCAGATATATGATTCTTGGCCTTTCTTATGGAGATTCTGATGAGGAAGACCAACCCCAAAAGGAATCAATTACCTTACCCACTATGGCTAAAAATGAGGAAACCAAGGAGGACCTTGAGTCCTTAAAAGCTAAATTGAAAGAAGCAATAAGGGAATCAGTGGAAGATATGAAGAAAAGTATGGTTGAAGAGATGAAAAGCGTGGAGCAATCCCTTGAGTTATCCATTGGATGTGGTGTGTCCAGTCCTGTGAAAGAAATTATGGATGAACTTAAAGTGTGCCACACTCAGATTGAGAGTTGGACCGGAGCTGTAGTTTCCTTGAGACAATCTATTGCTTCTCTAACTACCATGCATAGCTCTCAAACTCAAGTAAACTCTGACATTCGATATATCAAAGAAGTGGTAAAGAAATTTGTGGAAGTTTCTGAGGCCTTTAAGAAGTCAGTCAAAGAACATCTGAACAGTTAGGATGAACTTGTTCAGAAGGTAGTTAGTAGTCTGACTCAATCCATCAAGGAGATAGTGGCCTTCTCAATGAAACCTCTTCCCTCAACTAGCTCCAGTGTGAACCTTGATCAGATCCACTCTATTTTTCCGGAAGAATTGGATAAGGCCAGTCCCAGTGGTGCATCAGATACTCAGATTCTTGATACCACTAGGGAAGTTGGTAGTTTTGTTCGTGATCACCTGCAGGCAGCTACTGCTTCTCAAGAGGCAATCAAGAATAAGGTGGATGCCTATTTTGAAAGGTTTTATACCAAGCATCAGCTGACCAGCCATTTCATGCTCTTATTGGAAAATATGAAGTTACCTCCAGTAACCCAAGCCTTCAGAGAATAGGTTAGTAAGCTCAGGGAGCTTACTCCTTTTTTGGATAAATATATTGAAAATAGAGATGATTTTGTGTCTGCAATGGAGAGAAGAGGAAGCATTATAATGGATTTCAGGAATCTATTGCTACCATTCTTGCATGTGGATGCAAGACCTGTAATTGTACCTCCTGCCCTTCCGGCTTCTGGCCATGGGATTACTCCTCAATTGACTCCAGTTCAAGCCATCAGGATCTTGACACCGATGATCACTCAGAGGAGCACAGATTTCTGATCCAGTATAGTTTTTGTAGCTGAACCACCAGTTGTGGCATCAGCCATTCCGAAACCCTCTGATGATCCTAAGGGGAAGACACCTAATCAGGAGAAGGATTGAGTGTTTCTAGATCTTTTTGATAGGATTCACTTGTGTTTTTTTTGTTCCGATTTTATCAGTGTATCGTCTGTATATTAATGAAATTCCTCTTCATTCTCTACTCTACTGAGTTTCTATTACTTTGCCATTTATTCTTTTCTAATCTTTATCTTTTCTCTGCTACCCTTCTTTTTGTTAATCACAAAGGGGGAGAAAATGAGAAAATGAGAGAATGAGAGCAAATAAGAAATGAGACCTAAGACTTAACAAAGGGGGAGAAACACACAAAGGGGGAATGAGAATCTGAGACTTGAGAAAATAAGACTTAAGAGAGAATCTTGTAGTAAAATTGAAAGGGGGAGGAATATGGAAGTTTTGTTCTGAACAAAACAAAAGAACCTTTTTCCTCTAATACTATTTCAATTTTCTTGGCATAAGTTGTGATTATCAAAAAAGGGGAGATTGTTGAACTCTCTGGGAATCTAGTTGCTTTATTATATTTGGATAATCCCAATTATGCTTATTTGTATTTTGTTAATCCCTAGTTGATAACTTGTTAAATACCTGTTTGGGAATCTATCTATTTATTTTCTTTATGTATTGTTCTATTGATTCTATGTTTAAATATTATTCTTTCAGTTACAGGATGTTTGTACACTCTGACATAAACTATTTTTCCAATAGAATACTTAAACAGAACATAGCTACCGATACAGACTAGTCATCGTTACATTAAATTCCACCGTTACAGAACAGAGCTACCAATACCGACTAGTCACCATTACAGAACAGAGCTACTGATACACACAAGTCCACCGATATGTTGAAGCTACTATTATCAAAGGAAGTCTACCGATACAAGACAGACCTACAGCTACCGATACAAGACAGAGCTACCGCTACCAATATAAGAAGGTTACCGTTACAGCAAAGCCTACCGATCATCGAAGATGTCTCACCGATGCTAATCATCTGAGTCACCGAAGATGTCTCACCGATGCTGATCAAATGAGTCACCGATCATGACACACCGATGCTGATAATCTGAGTCACCGAAGATGTCTCACCGATACTGATCAAATGAGTCGCCGATCATGACACACCGATGCTGATCATCTGATTCACCGAAGATTTCTCACCAAAGCTGATCAAATGAGTCACCGATCATGACACACCAACATTGATCATCTGAGTCATCGATCAGAACACACTGATGTCTAACCAGCGATGCTGATACTGATGAGCTACCGATCACTTGACTCACTGATAGTCATAAAAAGCTATTTGAATTTATTTATCTTTATTTAATCTACCCAACGGTCATATTAGGTATATTTTAATGCTCAGACATTTATTTAATGAGTGTTGTTGGTTGTCAGGGAACCGTACCTTGTACCTACAAAAAGTAAATCATCTTTTTTCGGAGCTCGTTCTTTAAATGAAAGAAGGATGTGCTGCTGAAGGATAGAGGAATGAATAGACGAATACATAGAGACATACATACCACCACGAGATGTGATGGAAGAACAACCGAGTGTTAATGCAAAGAGATGACTGAACTTAAACAAGGAACCCATTTTCATTACTGCATACCAGTGAAGAGCTGAGAATGTGAACATAACACAAGAACTTCATCGACTACCTTTTTCCCTGTCTCTACACCTGGAAGTCAAGGAAGCAGACGACACTCTGTTTTTCATAAAAAAACCAGAAGAGGACTCAAAATCATTTTTGATCAAACTCAAGGAGTCCAAAGCTTCACTGCAATCACTAGATCCATTTCTAAACTCTACATATCTGCTCTGTGATTCATTATTTTACATTTCGAGCAGTGTGTGTTATCTGTTGTATTTAACACACACACTGCCTCCTGTACTTTAACTAGAGGATCTTTAAATCCTCACTCAAACTCTTGCATCTTTTATTTCCCATTGGGATAGTGGTAGAGGTCGTGTGTGACCTGGACAGTTGGAGCTGCTATTTTTGTTCCCACGGATAACAGTGGTAGAGGTCTTGGACCTGGACAGTTTCATACTTTTGTAATCCTCGATCCAGGGTGTGGATCACTTTTATATAAAGTTTTGAGAGGAATAAGTCTCATCTTGAGACTGAACCTCTTGGTTAAACCTACTGTGCTTATTTATTTTCAATGTTATTTTTATTCCGCTGCAAACTACTTTAAAACCAAAACTGTTTTAAAGTCACTTTGATAATTAAACTCGCAAGTGTTTATATTAGTTGTAAATCAGTAAGTTAGTTTCAAAAGTTAATCAATTCTTCTGATTTGATTAACTGGGAAATAATAAGTCCTTTGATAACCTAACAGAACCTTTATTTTGATATAAATTCACTATAGTTTTATTCTATGTTTTATTTGGGAGTTTTTAAGACAAAGTTTTAAAAACAGAAATTTTAATTGGAACTCAATTCACCCCCCTCTTGAGTATCCACTCCAACCAACACTAAGTATGTTTCAAATTATAGAAAAATATCCTGGAATTTTGGTAAAGTATATAGAACTTAGTTTCTTAGAAATACATCCTTGTATGGATACTACGACTAGATGTGGATTTCGAACCATTGTACCTATGTAAAAAACCCCAAAAACACCATATTAACCTAGACTCGATTAGGAAATGTTGCATGATAATGGGTCATGTTTCACACATGGTCTGACTCTATTGAGGGATATTATTTGTTAATTCAAAAACTATTTACAAACCATCATGAAGTATTTTAATATAACATTACTATGAATAAACTATTATATACCTAAGGTTTCATAGATTATAGAAGGTTTCATAACATAGAAATAATTTAAGATATTTTTCATGACCATGTGGTTCTACACTACGATTAGTGTTTCTAACATTATTCTTTTGCTTTTCTTCAATGGATTGAACCAAGAAGAATCATGTTAAAAAATAATATGACAGAAAATGAAGGGGTTATGAGAAACCATATTGGTTGATTAATGGAGAGAAAGATATTACGATTTTTCATAATCAGCTATCATGTTATATTATTAACCACGTGAGCATATATAAGGTTAAAAACACATAAAATAATAGGATTATTGGATTAAATTAATGTTTATATCAGAATTAAAATCAGGTAAGGAAGATTCATCTCCCCACATGTAAAGTATAAGGGAATAAGAACATGGAGGAACCCCTCAAGTGGAGTGAAATATGTTATTTGTGTGAAAAAAGGATCCTAGTGTGAAGAATTGTGGAGGGGTTCAATGTATTATATGTATATAACATTGGAATTACCCAGCTTAATTCCATAACCTAATAATTTACTTCTAAACCATTGAAGCACTTATTCCATTTTAATCATTGAAGTGGAAGGATTGATGTGTTGATGTATTTGTATTCAAGATTCATGAGATATAACAAGATAGTTCAATATATGTATTTCTCTAAGGATTTAAACAAAATTTTGAATGGTTCTAAGGGAATAGAAATTTTATTTAATTTAAAGGATATATATTCATTGGAAATTAATGATTAAGGTAAAAAAAAATAACCCTAAATTTTCTCCTGATGTTGAGATAAATACGTTTAGATAATGATATGTAATATTTGGATAAGTAAATTGGAGGGTACTAATAACCTCAGAAATGATAAAGGATTTTTTTCAATATATTTTTTTCTATCAAGGATGGATACTATGAAATATTTATATTTAATTGATATATTTGATGATCATTTGAATAAGAAATGATGCAATTTTTCAGTAAGGATTTAAGGTAATTACCATGATTCAAGTGAATATAAGGTTAACTTATTCACATTTTTTGAATGTGACAACCAAGAGCTACATTATAATATATTGGGGATCAATGCTCAGCTAATTTTGAGAAATTTAATGATCTTATTTCAAATGTCTTGGACATTCATCTTCCTCAAGGATTACAATGATGTCCATTTATGTAATGTTTTATAGTAAACATCGGATGAAGTTTTAGTGATAGTAGTATTGAATATCCATATTAGGATTTTTGCATATTAGATAACCTATTCTATCCATTTTCCAAAGATGATAACTAAAGACATATAGAATGACTTATTATTCAATGAATGGATCTTATGATATTTTAGTACTTTAGGCATAAAAAATACAACTTCATATTGGGAGTTAGTGATGAAGTGAAAATTGGTCAAGAAATAACCAAAGGGTGAGTAAGTGAATATGAAATGAAATGAAATCATGAAATTATGTCTCCCTGAAAAGATTCTTCAACTTTATAAAAAGGGTATTGAAATAAAATTATGTCCCCTTAACATTATTTTTTATGATATCAATTTCATTTTTGAAGCCTCTTTAGATTATGGATTTATGGTCATCAAATTTCTCCTAACCATTTTCGCTATCAATATATATCTAAATATGATAGTTAGATTTCTATTAAATGGTCATTTTTTGTCTTTCCAACTATGTTCTACTATGTGGAATCCTAATTTTTAGTAACTTTTGTTAATAGTTCCGTTTCATACATTATTTTTTAAAGGAAGTTTTAGTATTCATTTTTATGATGTGGGTTTATATGAAATGAAAAATTATGTATTAAAAATTTGATGAACCATATAAATTTGTAAAGATAAATTCATTTAAATAGTGGTAGAATTTAACCCCCTTGTTGTTATGAATTAATTTATTTGGAATAAATTAAATTTCATTGATGACTTATATTTCACACTAAACCAAGTAATGATTTCATTATATATAAAAAAAGTTAATATTGAACTACATGAAACATATATATTATCTTTATATACATGGAAAATTATGTTTTGATGTTTACAAAAAATGTTCCTCTGGTAGCTTTCATTACACGATCGACTGAGTTTTACCGATGTATGATACACTACTAATATTATTTTAAAATATTTTACTGTTACCACATAGATTTTAAAATGGAAGTAGAAAATAATATTATCTAAATAGTGAAAATATGGTTTACAATTTTAATTAAAATTAATCCTTGTGTTATCAATTAGATATGAATGAATGTATGAACTATTTGAAATTAAAGAAATTCCAATAATAAGAAAACTATTTTCTATATAGAAACACGTTTTATAAAAATAATTTCTTTAAAAAAATAAATTATTTTTTTTATTTAAATTTTTATACTATAAACTCATCAGATCAATTTTAATGGTATTAGATAAGAATAAATATAATTTTTTGAATAAAAATGTGTATTTTTCTAAAAGGTAATTTTACCACTTTTTAATGGAAAACATATGTAAAATTTAATATTTAGACATTATTAATTTTTATATGGAAGAATAAAATCATTTTCTCAAATCATAATTTCAAAATTATAATAGAGTTATTTTTTTGTATTTTTCGAAGATGTTTCATTTTTTGATGAATAGTGAATAATACTGAATTTTAATTGAAAAGAGTATTTTCATATAATTTATTTATATGTTTAAATTGAATTTTAAATATTTTTTAAATTTTATTTTTATAAATTATACATATATTAATAAAATTTATTATATTATAATGAATTTCACATTGAAGATTTAAATAAAAAAAGCTCAATCATTTGAAAATTTTCGCACTAAAACATCATTTTTTCATCTAGTATGTGGGACTATTTGAAATTAATTACCTATAATTATATAATAGGTAGTTTCTAAAATGTATTATATATTATTAATCATAATATTTTCTATTTTCTATTTTGTTCAACATGGTTTTTGACAAAAAAATATTTTTGAAATAAATTAAAATTATTCGCTATAATATAGGTAGAAATGATCTTACTTAGTGGATAAACGTTAACCTTAAAGTTCCAAATTACATATAAACATGTCCAAAAACAATTTTCTATGAGTAGTTATACCTTATAACCAATTATAATAATTATTTACCATTATTGGTGGAAATTCATGTAACGGATACCTCTAAATAGTTTTTCCTTTTTTTTTGTATTTACAAGAATAGCACTCCTCCTCCACTATAAATGGGTACTCACCCGCTCACTTAATAAAACCTATAAATCACATTTACATACCAAAAATATACCATAATATGAACCTAATACTATAATATCATACTAGTGTTCTCAAATTTGGAAAAAATCTAACCAAGTAATCCCTTTAGGGTAGACCGAAAGGACTTACCAAAAGAAGAGGAAACACAATTCAATAAGAACTTCTGTTTTATTTCATTATACATCCCATACATTATTATTATTACATTAAACTATAATAATATGTGTATAAAAAATATTATGAAAAATTTTATGTTGTGGGTAATACCCATAGTCACACATGCATCCATCAAATGGGATACAAAATCACTGATCATGTATTCGGCGGACTACCGCCTCGCAAACCAATATCATTTTTTCTTACATTACCACCTTTCTAGGTTGTATATAATTATTATTATTCATAATTTATAATATATAAATGAGATTTATTATTTATTTATAATTTTTTAATAATTATAAAACACATACCTTCATGATTTCCAGTTTTGAGAACACAATAACATGGTTTGTGGATGTGTTCACTACCGCCTCTTCAAAGTGATGTAATTCATTTGATATTTACATGGGATGTAATAAGGATGGTTTTAATAAAAATATGTGATAGATAAATCATAATAATTAGTCCTCAGTGATAATATATATTATTTACTTCACTTCTTTCTTTCAATATGACAATGAAATGGAAATGATGTTAATGTGTATGCAAGACCTACTGTCTCCATGAATTGTGTATTTTATTTCCTATTTCAAAAAAAATTAATTATTATAAATACATATATACTAAATATATATTATATTTATATCATGGTTATAATTAATTATATTATGAAATAATCTTATAATTAAGAGGACAAAAAATATGAAAAATCCAAACACATACAGAAAATAAATAGTTATTAACCACAATGTAACTATAACAAGGAATTGTTAATAAATGGGTAGTAAAAGATCATAATAAAATCATAAATGGTATGATATAATTTAATATGGTTTTTAATATATTTATAATAAAATTATATTTATTATACAGGAGGTTTTAATGAGTACGATGAGATTAAAGTTATATAGGCAAAGGAATTTCATCTCGCTTTTTATATTCGCAGGATACATTCCATATTCAATGTACGTTAGATTTGTGTGGTGTATATAACGACCAGTGACATGTTAAATAATCAATTTAATTTAATTCAAGATATAAATGTTTTTAATTTATTCCATTCTTTCATTTATCTCACAATTCAAAAGTTACACATGTAGTATGGAGATTCCTAGTCACACTTTCATTTCTATTAGACTTTTTAAATATTCACCATTTGATTGTTTTGTGTGGTATATATAATAAAAATTAATGTAATATATGATAATTATTATTAATTTATGGATATTTATATATCAATTTTATTATCTCTATATCATGGGGTTTATTGGATCAAATTTTACCAAATAACTAATGTAGTTTTTTCAGAATTTATATTCTTTAAGAGATGTGTCTTTTTATGAAGCTTTATTATTTTAAGAGGAATTTATAATTTCATTTGAAAGGTTTTATAATTAATATAATTATTTTCATAATATTATATGATTCATGTTATTTTTTTCCTTTACAAGAACTTTGATTCAAATTTTAAAAAGTGGTAAGAGTATATTTATACAATCTCATCATTTATCATGATTGATTTTTATTATGCTCTCATTACATGAAATGTTTTGATCCATCTCTGAATAATTACAGTTTTTTTATTATCCCCTATATATTTATTAAATCATGATTTCTTGGTACCAATTTTCCTCTCCTTTGTAATTAAGTAAGTTAAGGAAGTGTTTTTAAGAATATATTACCTTATTTCTCTCTTCAGTCACAAATCTGTTTTATTCAAAAACCCTAATTTAAAAAAAAATAAATGATATTTTAAGATAATTTTCTGGTAAATAGGATTTTAAATATATTTTATGTTTTAGAAAAAAAATTAATCATTATTTATAATTTTTCAAAGTTATTTTCAAGGAATATTATTTTCAAAATGTTTTATTTTTTATTAATAATTTTTCAAAGAAGAAATGAGATTTTCATCAGTAAATTTTTTTAAAAGATGTTTCCAAAAACTTATATCTATGATGACATCCGTCGATGTTACCTAAGTTTTAAAGGGGTAATGATCTATTTATATCATTATTATACTTTCATTTAATGGTTAGTCTTCTGAAGACATGTTTTTTATAAATCATGTTTCTCTTGCATGGGTTATACCATGATATAGACTTATTAAAACCACTTATTTTTTGGTTATTTATAATTAAATTATTATAAAACAAGTATCTTTTATACTGGTTATGATATGATTAATGTTTTATATTAAAAAAATTATTTCAAGGGTTATTATATTATGATTTTTATCATATTATAGAAGAAATATATAAGATTTCATTATGAGAAGGGTGGAACCTATATCTCACACCATTGTGTTGGGTAAAGATTTATATCTCATGATATGGATAATGCTATAATGGGTAGTGAACATGGTTTAGTAATGAATTTTTTCTATTAAGATGGTATGGGTAGTGAACCTTGAATACTAAGGTGATTTGGGTAGAGAACCCATTCTAAAAAAATATACTTGAAAATATTCCTTAAATGATGTGGAAATAATTTTAATATTCTTATGGTTCAAGAAAAATTCCATATCTTATTCTGTTGTAATCATTTCTTGGATTGTGATTTTGATTCCTTTATTATTCATATATTATGAACTTCTAATTTTTGTGCCATCAATCTTTATTATGATCTTTGATATACTCAGTATAATCATATAATGTTATGATCATGCTCTCATAACCATATTTTAGATACCACGACCCAGGTAGCTTGGTGCCAGTGCCGTAGTTTTATTAAATTTGTTTAATAAACAAGATATTGTATCCTAAAATATAGAACAAGTTTTTATATTTCAAAAACCATATACATACCAAAGTTTTTCATTAAAAAATAAAGTAAAAAACATAGAAAATGTGTTGTAAACATCTATGAAGTCCTAGATTATCCCTGTAATTGGTTCATAAGAAACATATTCACATCTTGGGAAACATTAAACATGAGAAAGGGGTGTTATTAAATGCCTAGTAAGGGTAATAAATATAGAATAAAATATCATAAAAAATAAGGAATTATGAATAACTAAAATCAAATGTATTTAAATCAAAATCTTGAGTATAATATGGTAGGGGTGAAATCTCATTAAAATGACATAAATAATTACATGAGAAGAAAAACATAACCATATATATTATACTTCTCAAATAATCACCTTAATTATCAATTGATAATATCAAAATGATGGCTTTAATACTTCCAGATTTATGAAACATATCATTTATGATTGGGCCAATACATCTGAAAATAAATTGTTAAAGGCTTGAAAAAACCCATATATTAAAATAAATGGTCTATTCCTCAACCAAGTCTATATCTATTTTGTCTCGTGAGACCAACCGATGAATCAAGGGTCTATAGGGGAAAACCATCTTGTAATAATTCCAATTAATTCCTTATATGAATGGGATAAAACATAAACAATATATACATTTGAAATGTAAAAAATTATTCCCAAATAGTAAACTTAATCCCTAACAATTCTTATAAATCTGAAAAATAATATCAGGATAGAACATCCACAATCATACTGATCAAAAACCAATTAATAAAATATGGTTGATAATAACATATAGAGTAATCCCCAATTAATAATAATACTAAAAATATAGTGTTTAAATAGATGAAAATACTTTTAAATTGAACCATTGAAAAATGCAAGAGTAAAATAATATTTAAATATTCCAAAGTGTCTCATACCACTTTGATACATTCAAATCATAATAAATATAAAGGAATAACATTAAATGGAACATATAATATTGTGATAATAATAAGAATCATGATATATCATATCAATGGAAGTACATATTCCACACATGATGAATAAGTTTAGAATAAGGCATATATCTCATAGAAGTAAAAGTTAGATGAGAAAACAACCTTGTTACTTTAAAAAGAAGAATTATCCTAAAAAATCATTTTTATTTCTCAATAAATCAGTGTATAAATATTTATACACTATAAATTAAATGTTATAGACAATGAAGTTACGTTTGAGTCACAAATTGTTTCCAATTGAAGTGAAAACATTTAAAAGGAGCATTTAAGAGACTTTAGAAATGAGCCAATTCAGTGCAGTTTAATGGATATATAAACTATTATTTGAAGAAGAAAATGAATAATTTTTCCATTAAAATGAGACATGAAAAAATATAGTTTTTCATGACAAAAATAAGGATTTTATAAAAATAATTATTTCTTAAAATTGATTATGGATGGTACTTGAAAATGTGTAAGAAATTGGAAGTTCCCTTTAATTAGGATTTCATATCGAAAATAATTGAGAATGAAACCTTATAAAACAAGTATTTATATATAAAATAAATATGAGACGATATGGAAACATGAATATGAAACATATTAAAAGGATTTATAATAATTATATACAAATAAAATGAACTAAATTTGGGTAAATAGTAAGAAATCATAACCCGAAAGAAAAATAGAGGTTTGGGTATAATCCCTTACCTTACACCGGAAAGTGCTCTTTACATGATCTTAATGTCCTAGATGATGAATTTAAAATCTGTAATAACATATTATTGAAGATAATAAAAATTTATCTTATTTAGTTTAATTTTTTAAGTTCATTTATGCTCTTTTTAATGAGTTATAAGATAAACTTTCGTCATTTTCGACTACTCTTTCCCTTGGTTTTCATGATCGGTTTACTTTTATATACATATGCAAGATCATATAAAATGAAAATAGTAGTATATAATTGAAATTATATTTTACTAATGATACTATACAATATTAAATGGTAATATAATTAATTGGTTTTTTAGTGAGTATGAATCATTAGAAAAAACATTCGTGATAATCGTTTAGATTATTTTGGGTTGTTTTTAAATCATCACAAACCAGTTTAATTTTATTAATTAATTTTATGTATATATTGTGCTTATAGAACAATAAGAAATATTTAATACATATATTATAATATTTTTTAACCAAAAATGTTTTTATAAATAACCTTAAATACATAATTGAAAATGGAAAAAACATCGTCTACGATGGAGGTAAATCGGCACCACACGGAAGATGTTTTCATCTTTAAAATAAATTGAAAAGAAGAAGATACATGATTGTTTATTTTTAATTGACCTAGTAAATTTCTAGTACATAAAATATATTGGATTTATCATGTCATTGTGTACATGGAATGTTAGGGAAGGATAATAGAATAAAACAAATTGAAAGGAAATAAAAATAACCATAACGGATTTTACCTCTTGAATTATAATCCTAGAGAACCATCTTAAAGATATTTGGAATCGTATTTTGCTGAGAAAATGATGAACATTACATGTGGAAGAGGTTTTGGAGGGTTAATATATATCATATAATCATACATAAAGGATTTTGAATTGTGAGGGGGAGGGGTGGTGAGGGTGGTATTTATACTGGAGTAGTGGGGTGTTTTCTGAATATTTTATTTATTTATTTCTTATTTTGGATCAAGATGATAAATATTTTTAGAATTATCAATAAATATAATAATATTAATTAGTATATTTTAATATTATGGACTTAAAACTTTTAGAAATCATCTATTAAATATAAATTCATTTATTTAATAAATATGGTAAATTATAGAATTTCACTATTCACCAAATATTTAACTATTTTAGAAAAGCCACACAAAAATAACCCTAACCATTTTTTATATGTGTTGAATTCAAAACTTAAGTCCATTTTATGAACATTTTTTCCTTAATATGTGAATTTGTTTTAATTAAAATCACTATTTATTCAAAAAATACTGATTTCAAAATTATAACCTATATTATTAGACATTGAAATTTTAATTAAGGTCTCTTAAAATTATCCTATAATCATAAGACAAAAAATTATTAATTTATGAGTGCATTTTATGAAAATATATTTTCTTTTATATCATTATTGAAATTATTATGTTGAAATTTAATATTTATGACTTGTAAAAATACAAACACTGTATTTATCATTTTTAAAACATTTATTTACACATTCCAAGATATAAATATACCATATATTCATATATAAGATGCCTATATTTTAATTATACAATAATTAGTCAATCTAGTATTCTCTTTGTCATATTTCTATTCCTAATGGTTACATTACAATTCTAATAGTAATATAAAATAGTATATTATAGTTTTAAATTTCATGTTACATGAATTATAAAATATTTGAGAATAGAATTAGAACTTGGGGTGTTACATTTTACCATCAAAAAATTTAATCCTATAAATTTCCAGTGTCACCAAAAAAAATATTTGGCAATTTATTCATCATAAATTCCTCCATTTCTAGTGTAGCCTCCTTAATTTTATGATTTTTTAATATTCTATCTTCCAATTGAGTAGTCTAATTCCTCAACACCTACTCTCTAGTGTCCAGAATCTGGATAGGTGCTTCAAAGTAATAGAAATAATATTATAATTCTATTCTTACAAAATTGTGGACATGAATTGGGTCTGGAATGTACTTTATTAACAAAGATATGTGGAACACATTATCTATTCTAGAAATGATAGGTTTCATCACCAAATGATAATCCAAAGCTCCAATTGTATTCAAAATTAAAAAAGGTCCAATATACATAGGGTTTATTTTCCCTTTCCTTCAAAATCTTATAGCACTCTTTCATAGAGATACGTTCATGAAAACATGATAACCCAAATTAAATTCCAAATCCTTCCATTTTTTATCATCATATCTCTTTTGACTACTTTAAGCTACATTGATATGTGTTTGAACAATATTTACCTTTTTTATTGTTTCCTTTACAATTTTAGACTCTATAATCTTCCTTACACTAACTTCATCACATCACAATGCAGTACTATATCTCTTTCCATACAATACTTTTAATGGTGCCATTTGAATACTTAAATTGAAACTATTATGTTAGTAAAACTCTACCAAAGGTAAATAATGATCCCACATTCCATGAAAGTTATGTGAGAATGATCTCAACATGTCTTATAAACTTTGGAGAAACCTTTCTGAATGCTTTTCAGTTTAAGGGTAATAAGTTTTACTCAAATGAATCTTAGTATCCAATTTATTGTGAAAAACTATCCAGAATTTTGATTTAAATATTAGTTCATGATCATAATAAATTAAAATATGTTTTACATGAAATCTTACAACATTATTAATATAGATTCATTCAAGGTGGTGCAATGGAAAATCCTCCCTTGTAGCGAGGATATGTAAAGACCAGCTAATTCGGTTAATGATTAACCATGTTGAATCATTACTTATTGGAATTTTTGTTAATCTGGTGAAAATACATGGTAATATTTTTCCATTTCCATTTAAGAATATGAAGAGTTTTTGTGACACTTCAAGGATGTTTCCTTTCAACCTTCACCTATTGATAGACTAAACATCTTGATACATAATGAGAAATTTCTTAGTTTATATTATCCCTAAATAAATGTTCTTTAAATTCTCTATATATCTTAGTTATATAAGGGTTTATATAGAAATTAAACTTGTGGGAATTATATAATAACTCCCTTTTTGTCTCGAGTATTGAGAGAACCCAAATCCTCTTTAAAAATTTCATAATTCTATCATCATACATGAATTATTCCAATTTCCCATCATTCAAAGCTTTAATTTTCTTCTGAATATTCTCATCATCAGAATGAGAAAATTTAATCCTTTAAAATAAATATGGTTTGGAAACCATTAGAAAATTTAATGATGTTTTTCCTTCCTTGATAATTCTCATGTCCATATTTTCTTGATCCATGTACATATGAACCTTATCAATCATCACTCTATTTATAACTCCGTGATATATCTTGATAAATGTATCATCTCCCTTATTCTCCTTCCATGGGTGGTAGTTTATTGAATAATCATAATAATTTTATAGCTTGAGCCATCTCCTTTTTCTTTATGTGGATTTATTTCTATCAGAATATATATTTCAATCTCTAGTGATTCATATATATATATATCACATATTTCACTGTAGAAATAATTTCTGCATAACTACAAAAAGAAATATTATAGCTGCTTAATCATGTTCATGATTTGGATTGTTCTATTCATGAGTTTTTAACTACCTTGATGCATAGGCAATAACTCTATCATTCCACATAAAGAAAAAACCAAGTCCTTTATTTGATTCATCACTATAAATCAAAAATACCCCTTTTCCAAATGGTAAATTGATGATCGTATAATTTACTAATGTCATCTTCAATTCTTCAAATCATTCTTTACATCAAGTTTTACAAATAAACTTAAACACTTTATGATAAATCTTGGTAAACGGGCTTGAAAATCAGGAAAAAATCTGAATAAAATGCTAATAGCATCCAACTAAACCAATGAAGCTACATACCTCAGATACGTTTGTTGGTGAAGTACATTCATGTACAATATTTTCTCTCATCAGATCAACTAAGATTCTATCCTTAGATACAATAGCACCAAGAAAAGAAATTGTTTGATTCAATAATTGACACTTTCTAAACATCACATATAACTCTTTTCTTCTTAGAGTCTCCAGAATATCCCACAAGTGGTTCTCGTAGTCCTCATAGATATTGGAATACATGTATATGTCATTAATAAATATAAAAAAAATATCCAAGATATTCCGTGAACACACTATTAATTAGATCTATAAAAATAGAGTGTGAATTAGTCACTCCAAATGGCATTACTGTAAACTCGTAATGTTCATACCTAGTTCAAAATGTTTCCTTTGAAATATCTTTCTTCCTCTCATGCAATTTATGATATTCATATCGCAGTTAAATCTTCCAAAATTATTGAGCTATCTAAATTTTATCAAATAAATCATTATTGAGAGGCCTAAGAGACTTTTCGTTTACTATAATAGTATTTATTTCTCTATAGTTAATAAACAACCACATGGATCCATCTTTCTTCATGAAAAATAGAATAGGGGCTCCCCATGGAGACCCACTATTCCAAATCAATCCCTTATAACTCAATTTCAATAGATTTTTAATCAAATCCACTAATTATATAGTTTCCATTCAGTAAGGAGTCATAAATATAGTTTTTGCACCAGGAATTAAATCAATAGATAACTAAACATATCTCTCCAGAGGATTTAATGGTAAACCCAATGGAAATACATTAATTTAATCTTTCACAATAGTCACATCCTTAATTTAAAGATTCCATTCCTTATCCATAGATGATATTTTCTCTTCTTCCCTTAGAATTTCATTTGAATAGCTACTAGAGGTCGATCAAAATATAACATAGATGATAAAATCTCCCCTAAAATGATCAAAAATTCCATACCTTCATCATGAAACATAATTACATTCTATTTTAAATAAAGATATGGATTATATTTCAAATTCCAATCCAAACCAAGGATTATATCAAAATAAATCATAGGTATTATCATAAAATCATCAATTAGATCATGTTAATGTGTCATAATAAGATCCAATCAACACATATATTATTGCAATATGGTTTACACTTGGAGAATTCACTAACAAATACATCGTTACGGTGAATTGTAAATATCTAATTTTTCATGAAAACTGGGAATATATAAAGGAATGAGATCACCCAGAATCACATAAATATTTATCTAAATCTGTAGATTTGATTAATATACTTACCACTACATCATTTGAACTTTCAACCTCATATATTGTGATCTAAAAAGCTTTTCCTTGATCTTGTGGACTTTTCTGAGGAGATTTTCCTTGATACTTTGGAAACTCATTTTCATAGTGTCCCATCTCACTAAATTTGTATCATTAATCATTTGTAACTTCTTTCATTCCCATGAAATTGTGAGCATGATTTCCTTTATAACCACACTTGTAGTGAACTCCATTAATTTTTAAGCAGGCACATGGGTGTTTCCTTCCGTAAGTATTGCACGTTGGAAAAATAACTTTTTTATTCTTCCCTTTATCCATTAATTGCTAAGAAACCCTCTTATTCTCTTATATTCCCTCAAATACCTAACACTTATATAATTATTTCTGATTCTAGATATCACAAGAGACCATATCATCATATGATGAGAATATTTCAGAAAATAGTACCCCTAGGAAAAATGGTTTTATCCCATAAAATAAGCAATCTACCTTTCTATTTGTATTTTGTATGTAATGTACCACATGAATTGCTAACCA
Organism: Viscum album; assembly: GCA_963277665.1. Taxonomy (NCBI): domain Eukaryota; kingdom Viridiplantae; phylum Streptophyta; class Magnoliopsida; order Santalales; family Viscaceae; genus Viscum; species Viscum album. The sequence continues at coordinate 109,107,385 of OY728149.1, forward strand.
TGAAAAGTTTGCTTTCATGCATTTCAACATTCCAATCCTACTTTTGACTCAAATTCAAGAATTTTCTCTCGACATCTTCATACTGTTACCATGGGAAATATTTTTCCAGGAAAACCTCTTTGAAATACTTTCAATCCATGTTTTCTATTTGTTCCTCCTCATTCGTGTTTTGAATCAGTGGCCACCATTGATATGAATCTTCCAAGATATGATATATTTCCATGAGAACCTTATTCCATTCATTACTTCTCAAAGTTATATATATATTATCTATGAAACTTTTCAACTCTTCATAAACAAATGTGTTGGAAGTCCCATTGAATGGTGGTTGATGTTGTCCCATAAAGTGGTCTAACAATGTTCCCCCTTGTTATTGATCAGGATGCTTCATATATGTAATTTTATTATTCATAACTTGAGTTATTTTTCTAAGTATAGTTATAAGTTGTTGACATCCTATTGCAGCTCCATCACCAATGTCATTATCTTTCAAAATAGGCAAATCCCTACAAGGGATTCATGCATTGACATAGTTTCCATTTCTTACACTATGTGCCATTTTTAAATAATGACTTGCAATAAATTATTCCACGAATCATAATGAATATTTTTTGAACTATGAAAACACTTAATATAAATTCTAATTTCATACATATCTAATATTATAATTATAAACATAGTTTTTTTAAGGACATGTTTAGATTTAAATCCTTTATTATAGTGTGTAAAAAATGTGAAAATCCTAATAATATCCACTAAGAGTGTCAAACCAAGTGTGCATGAAGGACCATTTTATTGTACTAGGTTATGTTTAGTCCAGCTCAATGCACCTTATCAAAGTTGTTACCACTAGGTATAACTATTCCAAAATCACGTTAACTTGTAGTATCCATATAGTATTGTATTACTCGGAAGACCCACATAATATATACCTTACCAAAACTATTGTGTATTATTATTATATTATCATTAAATTATATATTAGGGATAGTTTACTTAATATATATTTTCTAAATCAAATTTTCGAGGTTTCTACTAAACTTCTTTGGATACTAATAGTAGAGACCCTGACCCTAATAACCCGAAGATGGTTCTTTACTTTTATTACATTTCTATAATAAATAAGAGATCTCATCATAATGGACCGAATAGTTTAGTAGATTTGTAAAAATAGAAACATCTATAGGTTTTAAATTATATCTTGACAGAAAAAACAATATATAAACTCCACTGGAAATATCCATAAACTCCTAGATTATCCCTATAATTCATTCGTAATAAACATCTTCGCATCCTGGAAAAATAAAAAACAAAAAAGGTGTGATCTCAGATGCTCACTAAGGGTAAGAAATATAGAATAAACTATCATAAAAATGATGAATGGTTAATAAATAAAAACACATTCCATTAGATAATCTTGAGAATAATATGGAATGAGTGAAAATATATTAAATAGTGTAGTAAATAATTACATGAGAAAAAAATAAACATATTTATTTTACTAGATGAATAAACACATGAATTATCAATTAATTTTATCATAATGAGGGAATGAATAATGTTATTCCTTTGAAATATATCATTAATTCCTCTTCCAATACCTCTGAAAATCAATGTTCAAGGCCTCATCCAAATCCATATGTGAAAATCAATGGGAAAGGCCGCCACCATGTCCATATGTTTTGTCTCATGATACCTACTGATGCATTGATAGGATATAGTAGGCCTCACCTGTCACATACTATGTCCAATTCATTACTTATATGAATGGGGAGATCATAAATAACATATACATATGAAATATAAATCACTCTCCTCAAACAGTATATAAAATCACTTATCATTATGAGTAATATAGTTATTGGTATTTAGATGGAACATCCATAGTGAAACAGATCATAGACCATTTTAAAAAAATATGGTAGATGATATTATAAATGTTCAATCCCAATTAATCATAATATCTAATAGAGGATTTTAAAATAAGTGAAAATAGTTTTAAATGAGACCACTGAATAATTACTTAGGAAAATAGTCTTTAAACATTCCAAAGCATCTCATACCACTTCGAAACATTTAAATAATAATTCCTTTGAAGTAATATCAATAAATGAAACATAAAACATCATGATAATAATAATAATTATTATTATATGATATATCCTGTTAAGTACATACACCACACAAATGGAATGAGTGGTGAATAAGGAATATATCTCACGAAATTAAAAGTGATATTAGAAAACCCCTTTTTATTTTGGAAAAAGGATTTCTTTTGGAAAATTAATTTTAATTGTCATAAAATCTAATTTTAACCATGTATATACTAGAAAATAAAATGGATGCATAATTAAATTTTATTTTTGGCATAAATTATTTCTATATAAAGTGAAAATACATTAAAAGATAATTTATGAAACTTTAGAAATGAGCCACTTTAGTGTGATTTATGGGAAAAAGTAAAAGATTCTTTAATAAGGAAAAAAGAATAATTTGTTTATAGAAACCATAAATGTTAAATTTAAGTCTTTCTTGAAAATTGTAGTGATTTTTGAAAAATAATGGTTTCTTAAAACAAATTATGGATGGTCTATGAAAATAGGTATGAAATAGTGAAGTTCTCATTCATCGAGTTTTATTATTTGGAAGAACTGATATTGAAACATTATAATTCATGTATTTATCAATAAAATGAATTTTACCTGATCAAGATACATGAGTTTGAAACATATTTATAGGATGTTGAAGACATATATGAAAATAGTGAAGAACTACAATCACGTAAAGAGTGAGTAAGCTTAACCCAAATCAGAATTGAAGGTTTAGGTAGAATCTCTTACCTTATTTCTAAAAGTGTTCTACTATTCTACTTAATATCCTCTATAATGAAATTTGATTCATTAATATTTTAATTTATGGCCAATTGAACATCTATGTTATTTACTATAATTTTATTAATTTCATTTATGTTATCTTTATGATTTATAAAAATAAATTTCATTATACAGGAGTGTTCTTTTCTATAGTTTTCATGATTGATTTACTTTTATAAACATATGGAAGACTATTTAAAAAGAAAATAGATTTCCATAATTAAAATTATATGTAATTAATGGTCTTCTAGAATATTAAATGGTTATAAAACTCGTTTTTTTATTTTAGTGGATGATTAATCATTAGATAATATGTCTGTGATAATTGTTTAGATTATTTTGGCAGTTATTCAATCTTTAAAAAATAGTTGTGTTTCATTAAATAATATTATTTATATATACTGGTTATATAACATTATATAGTATATAAAAAATATATTATAATGTATATTAACTATAAAAAAATTCTAACCATCTTTGAAGGAAGAATTGAAAAAAAAACATGTCCATGAAGACATTAAATCAGCACCTCATAGACAATATTTTCATCTTTAAAATAGAAGGAAAATGAGAACATGCATGATGGTGGATTTTAAATTTTCATAATAAAATTATAATATATAAAGGATGTAATATTTATCATTTCATTTTGGATAAAGGAGTTGAGGGAATGATAATAATAGGAAATAAATGGAAATGAAGTTAAAATAATGAAAGGGGATTACCTCTTCAATATTTATCCTTGAGAACCTTTTTGAGGAACATTGAAATGGTATTTTGGTGATACCATAAAAACCAAAACATGGGGGAGAGTGTTTTTATATTAAATGGGTATAATGTATTCATGATTCTCTACATTAGATGTGTGAGGAGGAGGGGAGGTGGTGGTGGTATTTATAGTGGAAGAGGGGGTGTTTTTTGAATATTTTAAACATTTGTTTACTATTTTTAATCAAGAATCTGAACCGGGTAACATCCCAACCCAAACCACCAGGTCCAAGCTAAAATTTCACATAAACACATGTGTGCCTCCCCATATGCAATAGGATGTCGACTAGTAGTGATGCTCTATGTCCAATAATTGGGAGAATATACCTTCTATGTTATTCCATAAAGTAGGATAATGTTGAATAAAAATAAGAGAAAGAATAAAATAATCAAAGTAAATGTAGGAACTAGACATGAAATACAAGGTTTATTAATAATAGATCCCAAAGTGGAATGGTGACTAGAGTAATGAAATGTATATGCTAAATAAAACAACTGCAGGTTCCTCTAGTGCCTACCCTAGTCGGCCATATGCCCCAGTTCCAAGCTCCACCTGCTTAGCCATTCACCACAAAGCTCTTTCCCTTCGCCAAACCTCTTCTGAAGTCTACAAGCACATCAAAATTCCTAAATAGGGTGCCAGTAAAGACTCGGTGGGACACTTCTAATGTTTCCTTAACATGATCTTCTCAATTATAAAAGTGTATGCAAGAATAATAATAAATGTAGGAAAACACATAAACATACAATCAAAATTGAGCAGTAGTGTGCTAACAAAGCTACCACAACCCCCAATCTAATGTGCATCAGTTCCATACGAGATGATATTTGAATGAGTCATAATAAGTAAACCTACCCTTACATGGTTTCCTCACAGTGTCATGGAGATGATACCCTGTGTCATTTAACACTCAAGTGAAAAAAGTCACCTAGATCCTCTAGATGATATTAACTTGTGTACTCACATTGACTAGGATATCTCATGGTTAAATGCACTTGTCATAAAAGATTACTTGAGCACACCCTCAGCATGAAACCAGGGTGTCCGCATACCTTGACCCTGTGCTTTAGCCCCACGCCTCTATCATTGTAATCAAGAGTTCGCCTCAACTAGGGAATAAATATTTCATGATGATATGCCAGTCTCAAATATCATGGACAACGACTAGGAATGGTTATACATATATAGGGAAAGCACAAAATTAGGCATAGTATATCAACATGAGTATATAGAAGCATAAAAAACAACATATGATAATAATGAACATGGATAAAAACAACAATATTATCACACATGTGATTATAATAGTTTTTATGGGATACAAATACATGTGATCACAATCAAGAACGGTCAATAAAATTCCACAAATATAATCATCAAGGAAAAAAGTGTAAATGTGAGCCCCAAAATGGAAGGAACTTCCTACCTGAACAGTTGTGAAAAACCTCTAGTAGTTTTCTATGACATCAGTGCAGCATGCCAAAGTCTCAAGCTGTCGGCAGGCTGATAGTTGAGGTTTAGAAGAGATTTTCCTATAATTATAACATTTATTTTTATTTCAAATAAATAAATCGTTACATGTGATGATTCTTTCTCTCTCTTTAATAATCCTCAAATTATCATTAATCAATTATCATTTTATAATTATTCATAATTATCATTCGATAATTTTACATAATTATTCCTTGTTGATTTATTCAAACTATATTTTGATAATACAAAAATTAAATAACTTATCATTTGACAATATTAACATTTTATAATTTTAGGATAATCATATTATTTAATATCACACATCTTCTTCATATACAACATCTTTTGTAGAACTTCCCTTAATAATCTAAAAAAATTAACCTTTGAGGAATTAGGAATTAATCTTTGAAAATTTAAAACATTATAAATATATTTGAATTCTACAATTGCTTCTTTTATATTTTTTTGAAGAATACAAAATTTATAAATATCAAATTAAAAAGGAAGAACATGTACCACACATGGAGGTGGGTAGCTACCATCATCACCTCAATCAAGTGAATGAATCGAGATCAGTTCAACTAGGGTGCAGAGGAGGATCTGAGGTTACTTGAACCCAGAAGAAATAGCACACATGGGTTTGAAATTGTTTGGGTATTTAATGATATGAGAAACACATGAATTCATCATCCCATTTAATGCTCTTTTTTAAAACATTAATCAACCTGATAATCAATGGGGATTTGTTTATTTATCAAATTAATGGCACTTCCGATTTTTAATCGGTCCAAAACGGATGATTTCACTACTTTTGGTTGCACCTAGGATATAAAAATGGAGGAAATGGTGTTTTTGGAAAAGATGGAATAGGACACAAAATTTTTTAATTATTTTAATTTATTTAATAATTTAAAAAAATTAAATTATACAAAAATCCCATTGTGAATAAAAGTTATACACTATCTAGGGTAAACACCCTATTCTGGACCCAATAGTGGTCTCAGATTTCTTATATGGAACATCATTTAAGAGATATTTAGAATTTAATATTTAAAAAATGAAATAAATATTTAATTAAAAAAATATTTTTATCTCAATCAAGATGTTCATATGTCTGACATTTGAAAATTTTATCACACTTATAGGGTAAACACCGTGTTCCAGACCCAACCATGGTCTCATATTTCTTATATGATGCAATGTTTTGGAGTTATTCAACTATTTTGAATCAATTTCCCATGTTTAAACTCATATATTATTTTATATCTTCGATAAGAATTTTAAATATTTAATAACTCATACATACTCAATGTTAACTCAAAAAATATTTAATTTTATATTCCAGAGTAATAATTGAGTATTTTACCCTTTTGTGATGTGTTTAACTAAAAATGAATGTTTTTGATGATTAAATATTTTCTCCCATTTAACATATTAATGATTTATTAAAGAAGGATTTATAAATACTGTAAAAAATGATGTGACAATTATACACCTCTATAGAATTCTTGTCCTTGAGAAGTAACTCTATAATATTACTCGGACAACTCAAACCACTAATATCACACATGAGACTCACATTCTCACATACCTTCCAAGATCCATCCATGTTGCCACTAAAACTGGACTACTAGTATCAATTTATTTTTCCACAGATTCCTTTCTCACTTCAGTCTATAATCCACACTGGACAGTCATCAAATTATGAAATAGGTTCCAACTCAACATCCTTGGAAACTACAACACGCATAGGGCTAGTCATGTACCTATGAAGATGAGAAACTTAGAACACATTATGCATATATTGATAGTGATAAGTGGAGTTGAGATGATATGACACTACTCATATCCATAGAGTGAGTCCTTCATCACTCTCTCACTGTAATATTTACTAGATGTTGGTCTCTCATATACTAGAGATTCATGTTATCATTAAATGAAATATTAGAGGTAGTTAATTTATGGAAACATGACTCTACTTGTAAGTAAAGTCCAGAGATAGCTTCTAGATATTTAGAAAACATCAGTATCAAACAAGGCATATGATAAAAAGGTCATGTTATAGACCATACCTTGTACATTAACAAGTTTCTTAACACCATGAGTTGGTGCTCAATCCATTGAATGGACATTTCTTGCCTTATCTCCTTGATCGAATTCATGACTTTCTAGACTCATCATTGTTAGGGGATTATGTAATCCCTATTGTGGTTCTCCACTTAACCAGTGTCCCCTTGGTCATGTGGGCCTCCCTCTCTTAGCTGATACTCTGGCACAAAACTACTAGAGGCATCCCATACTCCATCATTGCTGGCATTGGCTTTAGTGTGTCGTGCACACCAGACTGTAGTGTCCAAACATCCCACAGTTAAAACATTGTGGGTATCCACCAGAAATAACTAAAGAGACTTAGCTCTGCCCCACTTTCATGCCACTACTCTGTTGTATTTCTGGGGTGTTCCTCTTCATTCCATTAGAAGAGGTATTTACAATAGAACTGGGAGATCCACCTTTATGTGTAACACCCCAGGTAAATAAAGAATATGAAAATTTCAAATTTATCCATATTTGTGAATAAAATATTAATATTAATTTAAATTGGACGCTATGCTCGATGGCGTACCCAATACACAACAACGAGTTTCTTGGGAATCTTACGTTGCACTCTAATAATAAAATAATATTATTTTAAATAGTAGTTAATGCCTAGCTGTTGTAATGGCGGGAATGAACAGAACTAACTAGAAAATTATTATATATGTTTGTCAAATATTTTTACTTTTTACAATAAATGTTAGGGGATTAAAAATGCGAATGAATCCAATTTTAAGCGTAAATATTCTAATATTTTTAAAAGGTCGATTAACCGCCTTTTGATGGTGATCCTCTTTTACATCCACTTTTTGACAATTTATGTGTTATATTTGACAAAATAAAATTCTTCTTTATAATAGGGACATCAAAATTTACTTTGTGTAAATGTTTGGTATTTTTCCGATAAAGCTCATTTTTAATGAATAGTGAAAAATGTTTTCTTTTAATTCAAAACCTCTTTTTAATATAATTTATTTATAAGATTAGATTATTTTTGAATTTTTTTTAAATTTAAATTAGAATATATTTTTACCATTTAATCCAATAGTGGTCATTGGAATTAATTTCACTCTGAAATTGGACTTAAAATAGTGTCAATCTTTTAATAGATATTGTTTCTTAAAAACACGCTATTTATTTTGACAGCGGGAATTAATTATTAAATTAATTAATTCAACATATATGTTTTGAATTTTGTAAAATAGAAATCATTTTTGAATTAGGAATATCAAATATAGCATAGGGTAATGTTTTGGTATTTTTCTGAAAAACTTCAATTTTTGATGAATAGTGAAACCACTAAGTGGTAGTTTAAAAACTGATTTTTCATTTAAATGAAACTTTACCACTTCTGTGATTTGAATTTCAAAAATCCAACATAAATTGTTGTCATTAGGATGTAAAATGTGGTTCAATGGGATTAAAATAATTTTTTGTTGAATAGTAACTTTTAAGTTTTTAATCGCGATTAGAGATAATTAGTGTAATTTAAGGTAAAAATAATGTTTTAATAATATTCAATGACCTAGACATGTGTCCTACCCTCCTTGTATGTGTCATATCCGACCAATACGATCTATGGGTCAACTTGGGGACCCCATGGAGCCACTTTGGTTGAAACATGACATAAATGACGTTTTATTTTAAGTTAAAATAAAAATGTCACAAGCATGAGTTGTTTTACTAAAACAATTTTTAAATGGGGTTATACAAGTCATATATTTGACTATAAATATTCATAAGATATCTAAAAAGATTTCCTACATCATGATATTTTTTTTAATTTTTATACATTAAATAAATTAAATTATTTATGACATCTTGATGATGCAGCGATTACCTCATTAATAAAGGATTTAAATAAAATGAAACGATAATGTTAAAAATATAAATTAAACTGAAAAATACCTATTGTATGAGTATATGTCTAACCCTTAACACCTTATCCTTGAAAAACATCAATTTGGGACCATTAAAATTCCAAACGCATTTGAAAATAAAGTAACATTTTGTAACTTTCCAAGAGTGCCCCTCCTCTCCTATTATAAAAATCCCCCACCTCTACCACCTTACCGACACCTCTCAAGCCTTTGGATCGGCCAACCCCTGCTCATTTTGTCTCTCCACATCCCTCTATTACTCCTATAAGCCTCACTTTTGGAAAAAGTCTTCCCAAGGAATCCTTTGAGCTCAAATCAAAGAGAGATACCCAATTTTAATGTAATGTCTTCACTTGTGTTCTTTTGTTTTATTTTGCTTATCCAACCCCCTAAACTCTTTTTATTCATTTCTTTTGTAAAAACTACAGTATCTTAAATATACTATGATGTTGTTATAAGATGTATTCAAGCAACACTTACACACACCTACATCTACTAGTTAATGAACATACTGTTTCTGTGGATGGTGAATTTCTACCTCACGAAACGATGATTGTTCAATATTCTTTTAACACCCTAAAAGGTGGAAATTAATATGTCACTATATTCATATATGATATATAATATGTTTATGTTTTACTTAATCTTCTGTATTTTTCATTTATGGCATACCTTTATGGTTTCCATTATGGTTAAACGCGATATCTTTATTTTAGGAAGTGCGCACTACCGCCCCCTCAAAGTGATTTGATTCGTTAATACCATATGTGGTACATATAAAGGATAGATTTAATGATATTATATATGATACCATACTGTAATTATAATACTATTATGTATCATTATGTTTTAATTCCATTAAATAAGAAATAGAAATGGAAGTAGCGATCATGCGTACGTACGGCTTATTGTCTCCATGAATGGTGCATTTCATTTCTTACCTCTAAATGTTATGTAATATTATAAATGCATGTATATAATGGATATATATGATATATATGATATCTACATAATGAATATAATTCTAGATATAATATATATTTTACCACATGAACAACTTGTAATTATAAAGAGTTTATTTTTGACTCAAGTAGCAATGATCTACAAAACAACCATTATTAACTTAAATAATTACATGGTGTTCATAGCATGTTAGTAAGTGATATAAAAGGAATAATGAACTTGAAAAAGGTTCTTAAGTAAGTATAAATTAACTCAAGTTTATTATTCAGGAGGTTAAATAACGATCGAGTCAAGTCGGACCCGAGGTAAGGGATCCTACCTCTCTCTTTCTTTTTAAGTACACTCTTTTATGTCATTCCTTTTAAGCTCATATTTCTTATGATTGAGATGCTCTTTTATATTACTATTATTTTACTTTTTATGTTCATTCGATGAGAGACCATATTTTCTCTCATCAATCTATTTTGGAAGTTTTAATTAGCGTCATTAGGCTGCCGAAATTTTGTAAGGGGCTTTTTATCTCACTCTGTGTTTCCGTGAGATTCATGCTACATTTGCCAATATTTACTTTTGAGTGGTGTATGTACTGTCCATTATTCTACTATTTGTGTATCATACTTTCGTTTATGATTATTTAAATCAATGTTTTATAGTCCTTCTTTCATGGAGTGTACGTTTCGAAAGTTACCCAAATCGATAAGGGAACCTTTCACCATCCTCTTTTTAAAAGACTTCTTTTTTATGTCTTTTAATTTTCATCTTATTATGTGGGGATATGTTCTAATATATCCTTATTTCCGTAAATTTTATGTCCAAAAGATGAGATACCCTTTATCTCTCTCATCAACTCTTTTTCTAAAATTTGATGTGACGCCGTTAGGCTGTCAAAGGGAACTTCTTAACCCAATTTCGATTTCTTTGGGTTCGACATGTAGTTATTGAATATGTCGTACTTTGAATATGTGTGAATGACCTTTGATTATTTTACACTTAATATCCACTTATATTGGGTGTATTTATATTTGTCGCACATAATTATGAGATTGATTTATCCTTAATTTAATGATACCATCTTTATAATGGATTTCATCTCAATTTACATTTCCATTGAGACTTCATTGTTGTTATGCACCAATTCACTCTTATATGGTGTATATACTGTCCTTTGTAATATTATATCATGAATCCTTTTATTCACATGATATTATAAAGTTTTGATTAAATTTTATTCCTCAATTATTTTATTCAAGTGTCTCTCATTTTGTTAAATACCCTTTAACTAAAATATTGTTTTAAATGCTTTAATGATTTAATCTTACAAATATTTCTCATTAATATCCATGTTTTCAAAATGGTTTTAAGGATTTATTTATATGGATATTAATGGTTTAAAATGTTAAAATCTTCAATGTGGTATGGGACACTTTGATTTAAAAATCTCTTTATTAAATGTTTTAAATGGTTTTTAGAATGGATTCATTATTTCAATATCTTAAAATGTTATATTGTTATTGCAATTTGGGAATGTTATCTTTCCTTTATGCTTAAGTTATGTTCTATGATTATGTTATTGTTCTTAGGCATTGTTATGAAGACGGGTGGTTCCGTGATAAACTAAGGGCGGGTGAGCCCGATTTAGCTCTCCAATGCATTGGGTAATGCGAAGGAGTTAAACGTTAAGGTTTCTCCGAAAAGATTTAGGGAATATAGTTTGATGGGTATTCCAAATGTAACCAAGAGGGTTACTCCCTATGTAAGAATGTTATGAATGCCTCAATTTACCTTTATGTCTTATGATTTCTATGATTTATTCATGATTTTATGAGGTATGTTAAAGTGCTTATATTTTATGGGTAAAGTATGATTTCATTATTATGTATATATGTACTCATGTTTCCTTTCCATACTTTTTATAACCCTTACTGAGCTTTTTATGCTCATCCCAAGTTTTTTTGAAATGTTTTTCACAGGTCAAGGGAATGGTACATGATATGATGATAGTGTCAAGGAAGTGTCAAGAAAGAATCCTTGTTTTATTTTAAATATGTTTCCATTGATGGGAAAAATGAATACTATATTTTATGTAACCACTTTGTTTAAATGTGGAATGTAATGAACGTTTTATGATCTAATTCTCTAAAACTCTAAACCTGAAAATATCCTCAATGTGTAATCTTGTAATAACTCAAGATTAAGTAACGTTTAGGGCCGGGGCCTTATATTATGCATAATGAAACATAGAAAAATGAGAGTTGTTTATTCATCCTGCAGAATCCTTTCAATGGTCAAGGACTTCCTCAAAACATTAGGGTATTAAGTTAGGTACAAGCTCCAAACTTTCTCTCTAGGGTTGGGTTAAACACCGATTTCAAATTTCTTGTCCTTCTATGCCACACTACCAGTCAAAAGTGGTGAAAATTGGAGGAGCTCGATTAAATTTGTAGAGTATTTAGATACTATCAAGGAACATTGATAGAGCTCCATGAACTCCTAAGCTCGATCAATCTTGAACGTGTCTGGGAAAACCCACTCAAAAACAGGGTCTTGAAAGCCTCTAAGGGGAGACCCTTATGTCATCCAGCCTATCCCATAACTCCCCACCAATGCCTAGTGGGTCCCTATATCATGAAGGATGTGAGCTTCAACTTCCTGTATGTTGGTGTCTCTACAAGGTCAAATATACCCTCTATGATATCCACCCAATTTTCACCATCTTTTAGTCCACCGGTGCCCTAGAAGGATGGAGGATGCTGGAGCTAAAACTCTTTTTCATAGTCAACCATGAAATTTGGTGGCGGCTAATAAGGGACCATTTCTTGCACCACTAGAGCTGTTACAGGGATGTTCCCAAGAGAAGGCTTCTCGACTAGCGGTCCCACCAAACGTCTACATGGCGGCATCCTCTAAAACAAAATTATGATTAGGAACACTGAAATTCCTAAAAAGTAAAATAGATCAAACAATTTTTTCTCTAAACTAGTCTATGGGATCAAAGATAGATTTTCGAAGAGTCTAACCTTAGCCCAAGGTCTACCCCTCCCAGCACTAACCCTTATTACCATCCATGCATGTTAGTCACAATCATCATATATATACTAACACAACAATGTGCACGGTTTGACTAATTAATTCTAATAAACATCTATCAAAAAACAAAATATCCAGAAACAGATAGTACATATCAAGGCAATTAATAAAGGAACTACAATGAAAAACTACAACAGATATATATATATATATATACATATATATATATATGGCATGTGAACCTATGTGTATATTCATCATTCATAAACATACTTGCAATCTTCTAAATCACATATAATATCATGTGCATCACCCAAGGTGAATCAAAAGAAAGCACATAACATAAATTCCAACTTTATGGAAACTCGGAGGTCTACTATATAGTGTTGGCTAGACAATGACATAGTTCCCTTCCCGAGTCCCAACCAATCTTTCTCCTATATAACCTATACCAAACCCATAAAAATAGGAGAAACAAGTTAGTAAAAACTTTACTCTGATACCATTTTGTAACATCCCAACCCGAACCACCTGGTCTGACCTAAAATGTCACATGAACCCATGTGCGCCTCCCCATATGCAAGAAGTTTCCGACTAGCAGTGAGAGTATATGTCTGATAATGGGGATACAATACCCTTTTTTTCAAGCCATTCAGGAGGATAATATAAAATAATAAAAAGATAAATAATAAAATAATCAGAGTAAATCAGGAAACTAGAGATGACATACATGGTTTATAAATAAGAGCTCCCAAAGTGCAAATATGAATAGAGTAATGAAATATAGATGACAAGTAAAACAAATGTAGGGTCCTCTGGTGCCTACCATAGTCTTACATCTTCCTTGGTTCCAAGTTCCGCCTGCTCATCCATTCCCCACAGGGCACTTTCCCCTCTCCAAGTATCTTGTGAAATCTACAAGTGCATCAAAATTCCCGAGTAGGGTGTTAGTACAATACTCATTTGGACACCACTAACATGTCCTTGACCATATGTGCTTAGGTATACAAGTGTATTCCACAATAATAATAAATGAAAGAAAACTCGTAAACATAAAATCAAAACCAAGTATTAGTGTGCTAACCAAGCCGCCACAACCCTCGGTCGTACCTGATTTGGTCCCATGCAAGATGATATCTGAATATGTCATAAGAAGTAAACCTACCCCTGTACAGCGTCCTCACAATTTCATGGAGATGATATATGGTTTCATCAATCCCTCAAGTGGAAAAATTCACCCAGATCTTCTAGATGAGATCAACTTGTGTACTCACATCGACGAGGATATCTCATGGTGAAAAGCACTTGGCATCAAGGAATCCCTGATCATACCCTCATCAAGACACCATGTCATCCTCATACCTCCACCATATGCTTTTCCCCTCATTTATATCATTGTGATGAAGTGTTCACCTCCATTAGGGAATAAATATGTCACAATGGTCCAGCTGTCTTAAATACCACTAACAACCACAAGGTGTGGTGATACATATACAAGGAAAGAACACAAGTAGTCATAGTATACCAATATGAGTATATAGTAGCATACACACCAACATGTGATAATAATAAAAATGGATAAAAACAACACTATTATAACTCATGGGATCACAATATTTTTTATGGGTTATACATAAATGTGATCATAATCAAATAGGGTCAATCAAATTCCACAAATATAATAATCAAGGAAACAAGTGTAAACATGAGCTCAAAATGTAAGGAACTTCCTACATCAACATTTGAGAAAAACCTCTCATAGTTTTTCCTAACATCGGAGCGGTATTTCAAAGTCTCAAGATGTTAGCACGTCAATACTTGATGTTTAGAATAGGTTTTCTAAGAATCGTAACATTTATTTTCGTTTGAAAGAAATAAAACATTAAATGTGATAATTCTTTATTTCTCTTGAATAATCCTCAAATTATCATTAATCTGTTATCGTTTTTTAATTCTTCATAATTATCATTACATAAATTCACATAATTATTCCTTGTTAATTTATTTAAACTATCTTTTGATAATCAAAAAATTAAATGAATTGTCATTTCATAATATTAACGTTTCATAATTTTAGGATTACCATATTATTTAATGTCATGCATCTTCTTCATCTTCTACTACTTATTTTATAGAAGTTCCCTTGATAATCTAAAAAAATTACCTTTGATGAATTAGGATTTTTTCTTTGATAATTTAATACTTTATAAATTTATTTGAATTCCACAATTATTTCCTTTATATTTTGTTAAGGAATAAAAAATAGAATAAAGGTTAAAAAAATTAAAACATGCTTATGTACACTGCATAGGGAAGTGGGTAGCTGCCATAGTCACCTGAATTTAGAGGATGAACTAATATCAGTTCAAACAGGGTGAAAAAGAGGATATAAGGTTACTCAAACCCAGTGAAAACAACACACATGGTTCGAAAATAGTTCAAGTATTTAAGATACAATAAATGCATGAATTCATCAACTCATTTAATGCTTGGTTTTAAACTGTCAATCAAACTGAGAATCAGTGTGGATTCCTTTATTTATCACATTTAAGGAATTTCTAGTTTACCATTGGTGAAAAAAGAATAATTTCTAAGATTTTGGTTTTATTTGGGAGTTAAAAATGGAGGCAGTGGCGTTTTGGGAAATTACTGAACATGGTAGAAATTTTTTTAATCAGAATACTCAAGAGTAGGTAAGCCTACTCCCAGAAAAGCATTATATAAAAAAGAGTAACTATAGAAAAAGAGGATAAATATGGGGTCAACAAAGATGTGTGTAAACATCACCACGTGCATCAACATCAATCAGACCACAGTAGAAGGTTGGTGTAAAAAAGGACCAAAAAGAGCTTACCTCCTCAATCGTACGCTTGGAAAGAGCATCAACAACCTGATTCTCATCTTTGTAAACATGAGTGACAACAAAACAAATATGCTCCACAAGCTTGGTACAATCATCCCTTGCAGGAAGCAGCTTCCAAGGGACATTTCATGACCTCTTTCTAAGAATATAAACCACAGGTGTTGATTCAGACTCCATCCATAAGGTCATCCAACCATGAAAAGAAGCATACCGGACAGCCTTGATCATAGCCCATAACTCCGCCTCGATAGCCAATACATTTCCTAAAAATTGGTAAAAACATCCTTTGACAAAGCCACTATAAGTACAGAAAACACCACCACATCCCGAAGGCCCCAGAGCACCTGAAGTTGCTCCATCCACATTAACTTTCAGACACTGAGAGATTGGAGGAATCCATCGGATATGCTTCATCATAATTGGCTTCTTACATCTACCAGAAACACCCAACGTGCGTCAGATAACCAGATCAGAAACATCATTTCACATGACTACATTTCGATCACATGTATAAGAAAGAACACAAGTATGAAGCTGTAGAGACCCGAAGCTTATCGTACATGGACATTACATTACTTTTGCGGAATACTTAGTACATAACAAAAACACACACACAAGGATCGTAATAGTTTAGTGTCTTTGGAAACTCGGAACGTAATCTTCTAATCGTGGTGAAAGATCTTCAATATCTCCCATAAAGATCTTCCCTTTTTTTTACCTATAAACCTTTCTTTATATCCTGGGGAAAAGAAAACATAAAAGGGTGAGCTCAAATGCTCAGTAAGGGTAAACAAAAGAAATATCAATCACATCATATACAAAAGAACATAGCTTTTTTGGAAATCTTAACCTGCAAAAGAGCTCATAATATCATAACATGGGATAAATCATAGAAGTGAAAATGAGATCCCCATAATCATAACATAAAACTTGAAACTTTGTGGCATGGACACATAATCATGGAAAATCATTTCTTGTTAGTCATGACTCATTGCCAAGACTATCTTAGTGGACAAAGTCCCTTTCTGAACCGAGTTCACTCCTCGTTTCAGTCCTGTATCACTGAACCGAAATAACCTTCCGTTCCAGCCATGTCTATCTCATGAGATATAAAATCATTACCCAATGCATTGGAGGGAGATATAGGTCCCACCCATCTTATAATGAATCCTTTCTTATGTGTGCCACATAATCATAAAACATACATCATCGCATAACACATATAACAAAAATGGGATTCTTGAAACATCATGACATCATAAATCAATTCATATATGATAAAGGAATTCATAAACATAATTCCATCACAACATAGTCAAACCAATGTAAAAATAGGGATAGAAACAGAACCCTTTATTATCTTAGATGGAAAATAATTTTGATAAAACACTTGAATTGAATTCTTGAGGAAAATATCCTTTCTTCTTCAAAATCAATTTCTTTTCACAAAACATCATTCAATTTTAAAAGAAAGAGATTTTATTGAAAATAGTCATGAAATCTTTTAGAGGAAGCTTCATTAAAATAAGGCTTTATAAAACAGTAGAAATCCGTTCGTGCCGTATAAGTTAAAAAAACATTCTTCGTACTTTTGTCGGAAAAGTCAAAAAGTACCTCGTACGAAAAACGACAAAAGATTCCTTTCATACGTATTACTAAAAACTCACCGAAGGGTAAAAATGGATTTAAACAATTTTAGGTGGATGGAAATAATATTACATATTGATAAAACATGGATGTGGATGATAAAATACACCCCAGTAAATACTTACGAATAAACAATCTCGGATAAAAATGAGATTGTGATATTTCCCTTACCTTAGGTCCGACTTGCTTTGTAAGTGTCCGAACCTCCTGTATAATGATTTAAATCATGTTATTGACTTATTAAAGAATCATATTCATTGTTATGATATCATATATGGTTCACGTATGACATTATATTACCCGTTCTTTTGTAAATTCCATGTTAAAGAAGCGTTTTGGGTAAAATCGTTTCATTTATCGTAGGTGTTTTGACTTGTTGTTATTGACATAATTATTACTTATATCATGATTTACTTACTTCCAGAATATAAAATATGATTTATATATCATATATATTCAGTATATATATATATATAATAGGTAGATAAATAAAATGAAAAACACCGTTCATGGAGACGGTAGTCCGTACGTACGCATGAACGCTGTTTTCCTTTCCTTATTGTCTTGAAATGGAAGTAAGTAGATGACATACATATGTATATATATACATAAATCCAGTAGCTTTATAATGTCATATATTTCATTATTATTTCTTATATATACATTATAATCATTCTTAAATGGTTAACATGGAGAATGAATCTCATCGCGTCGTGGAGACGGTATTCCGTACGTACGCACGAGCGATGATATCATTTCTATAAATATTGAATTGAATTGGAGTGGATTATACAATATATCAGAATCAATATGATGTTGTAATAACTATGTATAGTTATTCTTTACACCATTATACCCATCCATGTAAGGTGGTGGTGGAAAATAGATTACACCACGGCGTGGAGACGGTATTCCGTACGTACGCACGCGTGGTGATTTCTTTTTCCGTAGGATGGATAGATGGTGAAATATGTTTGTTTCATACTTATAATAACATATCAGTATATGAGTGATACTGATGTTATTACTTCATAATGAAACAACCTAAGAAGAAGAAGTGGAAGAAGAAATAAAGATGAAAGAATTGGTAGCGGTAATTACCTCTTCTTTGAAGTGCCTCTTTGAGACCTCCTCTTAGGGCACTAAAATTGGACTTTGAGGAAGACCAGAACCTCTAGGATGTTGCTAGGGAAGTGGAGAGGAGAAATTGGCAGGGGTTGGCCGAGCTTGAGTGCTCAAATTGGTGTGAGGAGGAGGGGGAGGAGGTGTCCTTTTATAGGGGAGGAGAGGGGCACCTTAGGAATATCTCAAACTATTATTTTATATTAAAGTCAAAATCGGTTTATAATGGTTCCAAAGGGTCTTATTTCGAAGCTAAAGTGGGGATGGGTCGAAATACTATCAACCAATAAGATTTAGACAAGTTTAGGTTCTTATTTTAACCTTATCAATTAGATTTAACTCTAAGTTAAATAATTTAACTTTTACCGTGTCTTTTTGTTTTCTTTCACTATATGGTTAATACACTTACTATAACATGCCAAACGAACCCCAAATTGTATATTATTAATACATATATCCTTATCTAAGTCATTTGGCCGAACCTTAGATTTTTAGGAATAAGATAACAATTAATAATATAATATTTGATTTAAAAACCCTTTTGTGTCAATTTTGACACTATTTGATATATGATTTTTTTGAAAGTCATAACAGAATTATATGTTCGAACCAAGTTGATTAACTCAACAATAATATATCATAGTAACCTAGAAAATTAGTGGAATTCATAAAAAGTCTTAAATTACATTTATTTTGGTATTTATATTATCAATTATGTCAATATTTCATAAATAAGATAATTACTGCATCATCTTTGTGTCATAAATAAATTATATTATTTGATGTCTAAAAATTACAAATAAAATACCATCATGTAGGAAATCTTTTTAGCTTTCTAATGAATATTTATAGTCGAATTTATCTTATGTATAACCCCATATTAAAAATGATTTACTTATTAAACTTTGATTTTAACTATTTTAACCCTTCTTTAAATAAATTAATAATAAATGTCCTAATCTAATCCAAGTGGGCCTAAATGGTCATATTTTATTCCTAAGTTTGTTTTTGGTCGAATTACACTTGTCCAATAGAATTAGGACATGTGTTAGGGTAATATTAATATCATATTTACCCTTAGTTACCCTATTTACTATTTACCGTGGTAAAAAAAAGTAAAAAGTTACTATTCACCAAAAAATTATTTTCATCTCATTGAATCACATTTTAGTCCTTGATATTAACCGTGTCTCTCGGATTTTCGAAATTCCATTCACAGAAGCGGTAAAATTAAGTTTTATGCAAAATTCAGTTTTTAACCTACCACTTAGTAGTTTCACTATTCATCAAAAATTGATGTTTTTCAGAACAATGCCAAAATTTCATCCCAAGCTATATTTCATATTCCGAATTCAAAAATGAAGTCTATTTTACCAAATTCATAACATATTAATTAATTTTATAATTAAATCCCGATGTTAAAACAAATAGCGTGTTTTTAAGAAACAATATCTATCAAAAGATTGACACTTGTTTATGTCTAGTTTAAATGTGAAACTACATCCAATGACCAACATTGTATTAAATTGTAAAAATATATTCTAAATATACTTTAAAACCACTCAAATTAATGATTTATCACTATTAATTATTTCGATTAAAAAAGTTGTTTTTAATTATAATTTAGTAATTTTCACTATTCATCAGAATATGAAAGTTATCCGAAAAGTACCAAAAATTCACCTTAGGCTAAATTCGATACTCCGAATCCAAAAATAAAGTTCATTTTGAAAAATAAGATTTACTGGATTTCAAAAAGTGGTTATTACTATTCATAACGGCTAGTTTTAATAATATTTTTATAGCATATCGTTGTTTAGTGAAACTCGGTATTGCGTACTACACACGCTATCGAGGAAGGTCGCGATTGCGTGTAATGCAAGTCAAGTCAAGGATGTGTGTTGTGCATGCTCCTTTTGGTGTAGCGTACAACACAAGACATTAATAAAATTAAAAAGAATATTTTTTTATAAAATCTTGGGCTGTTACATTCTACCCCCCTTAAAATGAATTTCGCCCTCGAAATTCGTCGGGGTTATAAATGGTTTACTATTTGAAAGTTTCTTTAATAGAAACCCACATCGTAAAAGGGAGTACCAAAACTTGGCTTTAAAAACTAAAGTATGAAATGTAACGACTACCCAAATAAACTAATCACTGGGTTTCCACATAGGTGAAAATATGGATATGGAAGAGAAATCTAACCATCATGTTCTGATGGAGAGTGGTAGAGAACATGGCTATGGAAAATCCAGTAATCACAAATCCATAAATTTGTGACGATCTAAGGTACCATCTGATTCATCAGGTATAAGATCACTAGGACAACATTTTTGGTTTTCAAGATCATTTCCCTAAAGTTGAAAATTTGAATTAGAATAAATACTTACTTTATTTTGATACAATATCACTGTTGTTCGTGCCTTGAACAATTTCCACTTCATCTCTTAAATAAATGAAGTTGAATTTGTTATTCGTGAAGTGTTAGCAGATCATGTGATAGAATGACGGGTCATTCCATCTGTCTCAAACAAAAGGTAAGCAAAAGTTATTAAATATACATAAGTCATTCTATAGTGAGATTAATCATATATAGTTCTTAAAATGGACTTATACTTCATATATCATACTGCTTAATATAATAAAACTAGTTTCTACTAAACAGGGACTTCCTGTAGGCCAGTGGTAGGCGATAAAGGCCAGTCGCACTTTGGTTGTGGGTTCGATTCCTACAGCCTTGTCTGAAGCGATGGGCTGTCGCCCGTCCTGCAGGTTGTCCTTTTTCTAAAACTACGTTACTATAACATCCCATCAATAATATCGAAAATCTTCTATCCTTAAACAATACTAACTTATGTCCAACATAATCCAGTCTAATCTTTAGGCTTATACATAATACTGCAGTCCACTCTCATAATATAGTGACATCGATTACCAGAGATTTAATACTGTCGTTGATCCCCACATATCATAAGATATGTCTTGTTGGTCACATTCCAAACATTCAAAGTCCTTAATCGTGTATTCTCTTGAATACCTTAGTGAAAACATGAGTGCAGTTAAAAGTTAACACTTTCCACATACCAAAATCCTCAAAATTCTATATACTCAAACCATGATATCACTTAGTCCTTATATCAATCATGAGCTCATGAATACTATTAAACATTTCATTTTCTCGTCTTCATTATGCGCATATCATCTTATTTCCAAAAAAATATCTCAATCACTTTGAATACCACATCAATAAATATTGCAATACTCAATGATAGATCATTATCCCATTACATAAACACTTAATCATTCCACCACATCGTTGTCATATTCAACATTGCCAATAGTGATCGCATGTGATTTCCCTTTGTACTTTGCCTTCAGTGGTTGCTCATGTTGATCATCACTAACCCTTGGATTAGGGAAATTATTAGCATAATGCCCCATTTCCTTGCACTTGAAGCATTGAAGTGTTGGCGGTGCGTTCTCTGCAGTGTTTGCTTTATTCACATCATTAGAAACCCTTTTTCCATTACTTCGACACTCAGCTGCTCGATGACCTTCTTTTCCACACTTAAAACATTTTCTAGTCCCTTTAAGACAATCTCCACCATGCTTCTTTCCACACTTTGTGCATAAGGAAACATTCATCTTCTTTTCACCATTATTCTGAGATTTCTCCTTGAACTCCATCTTTCGTTTCTTGTCAAAACCATGAGATGGATATGTAACACCAACTTCCATTTCTACCTTGATAGCACAACGCACAATTTCTTCATAGCTACTGAAGTCTCTTATAGCTAATGCCCTTCGAAGACTTGGTTTTAAGCCACTGAAAAATCGATCAACTTTACTTTCAGGTTGGATGATAATTCCAGAAGCATACCTTGCAAGTCTTGTAAAATTTGCTTCATAGGTACCAACAGATTCATCGTCCCTTTGCTTCAGTTCAAGAAACTCTTTCTCCATCTTTGTTCGAAGAATACGAGGGAAGTACTTACTGAAAAACAAGTTCTTGAACTCGTCCCATTCCATGGACTCAATTTCATCTCTTGGCCTCGTATTCTTGATAAGATTCCACCATTGATCAGCTTTACCTTCCAAACGATATACTGCTAAGATGACTTTATCATGATCAGAACATTGAAGAACTGAAAATATCTTTTCAGTAGTACTGATCCATTGTTCAGTCACAAGTGGATCAGAAGACCCACTGAAAGAAGGTGGACGTTGCCTCATGAAGGACTCAATAGAATATTGTTCCCTTCTCTGCTCATTTGGAAGTCCAGAATGATTCATAGCTTGTGTAAGTATAGCAATAAGATTTTGCACTCCATCTCCCATAACATTTGTTTGTTCAGGAGGGCAATCATTGCATTGTCCATTGCATTGATCAACACGGTTCCTTCGGGTTCCAGCCATCGTCTAAAACCCAAAAAGAATAGTGTGAGAGGCAAAAATCTTGCTAGGGAAAACAACATAATAAAGGGGAAGTACCTTCAATATCCAACATCTTAGGTTTAATTATATGATCGTTAGCGTAATTCTATTACTATAACCTATACGTATACTTATCCCTAGGGACATCCCTAGACATACCTTAGAAATATCTCTAGGGATCTCACTAACGTTTTCGCATCCTAGTTTCCAAAGGTTGACTAAACCTTTCCTCTGATACCAACTGTAGAGACCCGAAGCTTATCGTACATGGACATTACATTACTTTTGCGGAATACTTAGTACATAACAAAAACACACACACAAGGATCGTAATAGTTTAGTGTCTTTGGAAACTCGGAACGTAATCTTCTAATCGTGGTGAAAGATCTTCAATATCTCCCATAAAGATCTTCCCTTTTTTTTACCTATAAACCTTTCTTTATATCCTGGGGAAAAGAAAACATAAAAGGGTGAGCTAAAATGCTCAGTAAGGGTAAACAAAAGAAATATCAATCACATCATATACAAAAGAACATAGCTTTTTTGGAAATCTTAACCTGCAAAAGAGCTCATAATATCATAACATGGGATAAATCATAGAAGTGAAAATGAGATCCCCATAATCATAACATAAAACTTGAAACTTTGTGGCATGCACACATAATCATGGAAAATCATTTCTTGTTAGTCATGACTCATTGCCAAGACTATCTTAGTGGACAAAGTCCCTTTCTGAACCGAGTTCACTCCTCGTTTCAGTCCTGTATCACTGAACCGAAATAACCTTCCGTTCCAGCCATGTCTATCTCATGAGATATAAAATCATTACCCAATGCATTGGAGGGAGATATAGGTCCCACCCATCTTATAATGAATCCTTTCTTATGTGTTCCACATAATCATAAAACATACATCATCGCATAACACATATAACAAAAATGGGATTCTTGAAACATCATGACATCATAAATCAATTCATATATGATAAAGGAATTCATAAACATAATTCCATCACAACATAGTCAAACCAATGTAAAAATAGGGATAGAAACAGAACCCTTTATTATCTTAGATGGAAAATAATTTTGATAAAACACTTGAATTGAATTCTTGAAGAAAATATCCTTTCTTCTTCAAAATCAATTTCTTTTCACAAAACATCATTCAATTTTAAAAGAAAGAGATTTTATTGAAAATAGTCATGAAATCTTTTAGAGGAAGCTTCATTAAAATAAGGCTTTATAAAACAGTAGAAATCCGTTCGTGCCGTATAAGTTAAAAAAAACATTCTTCGTACTTTTGTCGGAAAAGTCAAAAAGTACCTCGTACGAAAAACGACAAAAGATTCCTTTCATACGTATTACTAAAAACTCACCGAAGGGTAAAAATGGATTTAAACAATTTTAGGTGGATGGAAATAATATTACATATTGATAAAACATGGATGTGGATGATAAAATACACCCCAGTAAATACTTACGAATAAACAATCTCGGATAAAAATGAGATTGCGATATTTCCCTTACCTTAGGTCCGACTTGCTTTGTAAGTGTCCGAACCTCCTGTATAATGATTTAAATCATGTTATTGACTTATTAAAGAATCATATTCATTGTTATGATATCATATATGGTTCACGTATGACATTATATTACCCGTTCTTTTGTAAATTCCATGTTAAAGAAGCGTTTTGGGTAAAATCGTTTCATTTATCGTAGGTGTTTTGACTTGTTGTTCTTGACATAATTATTACTTATATCATGATTTACTTACTTCCAGAATATAAAATATGATTTATATATCATATATATTCAGTATATATATATATATAATAGGTAGATAAATAAAATGAAAAACACCGTTCATGGAGACGGTAGTCCGTACGTACGCATGAACGCTGTTTTCCTTTCCTTATTGTCTTGAAATGGAAGTAAGTAGATGACATACATATGTATATATATACATAAATCCAGTAGCTTTATAATGTCATATATTTCATTATTATTTCTTATATATACATTATAATCATTCTTAAATGGTTAACATGGAGAATGAATCTCATCGCGTCGTGGAGACGGTATTCCGTACGTACGCACGAGCGATGATATCATTTCTATAAATATTGAATTGAATTGGAGTGGATTATACAATATATCAGAATCAATATGATGTTGTAATAACTATGTATAGTTATTCTTTACACCATTATACCCATCCATGTAAGGTGGTGGTGGAAAATAGATTACACCACGGCGTGGAGATGGTATTCCGTACGTACGCACGCGTGGTGATTTCTTTTTCCGTAGGATGGATAGATGGTGAAATAGGGTTCTTTCATAATTATAATAACATATCAGTATATGTGTGATACTGATGTTATTACTTCATAATGAAACAACCTAAGAAGAAGAAGTGGAAGAAGAAATAAAGATGAAAGAATTGGTAACGGTAATTACCTCTTCTTTGAAGTGCCTCTTTGAGACCTCCTCTTAGGGCACTAAAATTGGACTTTGAGGAAGACCAGAACCTCTAGGATGTTGCTAGGGAAGTGGAGAGGAGAAATTGGCAGGGGTTGGCCGAGCTTGAGTGCTCAAATTGGTGTGAGGAGGAGGGGGAGGAGGTGTCCTTTTATAGGGGAGGAGAGGGGCACCTTAGGAATATCTCAAACTATTATTTTATATTAAAGTCAAAATCGGTTTATAATGGTTCCAAAGGGTCTTATTTCGAAGCTAAAGTGGGGATGGGTCGAAATCCTATCAACCAATAAGATTTAGACAAGTTTAGGTTCTTATTTTAACCTTATCAATTAGATTTAACTCTAAGTTAAATAATTTAACTTTTACCGTGTCTTTTTGTTTTCTTTCACTATATGGTTAATACACTTACTATAACATGCCAAACGAACCCCAAATTGTATATTATTAATACATATATCCTTATATAAGTCATTTGGCCGAACCTTAGATTTTTAGGAATAAGATAACAATTAATAATATAATATTTGATTTAAAAACTCTTTTGTGTCAATTTTGACACTATTTGATATATGATTTTTTTGAAAGTCATAACAGAATTATATGTTCGAACCAAGTTGATTCAATCAACAATAATATATCATAGTAACCTAGAAAATTAGTGGAATTCATAAAAAGTCTTAAATTACATTTATTTTGGTATTTATATTATCAATTATGTCAATATTTCATAAATAAGATAATTACTGCATCATCTTTGTGTCATAAATAAATTATATTATTTGATGTCTAAAAATTACAAATAAAATACCATCATGTAGGAAATCGTTTTAGCTTTCTAATGAATATTTATAGTCGAATTTATCTTATGTATAACCCCATATTAAAAATGATTTACTTATTAAACTTTGATTTTAACTATTTTAACCCTTCTTTAAATAAATTAATAATAAATGTCCTAATCTAATCCAAGTGGGCCTAAATGGTCATATTTTATTCCTAAGTTTGTTTTTGGTCGAATTACACTTGTCCAATAGAATTAGGACATGTGTTAGGGTAATATTAATATCATATTTACCCTTAGTTACCCTATTTACTATTTACCGTGGTAAAAAAAAGTAAAAAGTTACTATTCACCAAAAAATTATTTTCATCTCATTGAATCACATTTTAGTCCTTGATATTAACCGTGTCTCTCGGATTTTCGAAATTCCATTCACAGAAGCGGTAAAATTAAGTTTTATGCAAAATTCAGTTTTTAACCTACCACTTAGTAGTTTCACTATTCATCAAAAATTGATGTTTTTCAGAACAATGCCAAAATTTCATCCCAAGCTATATTTCATATTCCGAATTCAAAAATGAAGTCTATTTTACCAAATTCATAACATATTAATTAATTTTATAATTAAATCCCGATGTTAAAACAAATAGCGTGTTTTTAAGAAACAATATCTATCAAAAGATTGACACTTGTTTATGTCTAGTTTAAATGTGAAACTACATCCAATGACCAACATTGTATTAAATTGTAAAAATATATTCTAAATATACTTTAAAACCACTCAAATTAATGATTTATCACTATTAATTATTTCGATTAAAAAAGTTGTTTTTAATTATAATTTATTAATTTTCACTATTCATCAGAATATGAAAGTTATCCGAAAAGTACCAAAAATTCACCTTAGGCTAAATTCGATACTCCGAATCCAAAAATAAAGTTCATTTTGAAAAATAAGATTTACTGGATTTCAAAAAGTGGTTATTACTATTCATAACGGCTAGTTTTAATAATATTTTTATAGCATATCGTTGTTTAGTGAAACTCGGTATTGCGTACTACACACGCTATCGAGGAAGGTCGCGATTGCGTGTAATGCAAGTCAAGTCAAGGATGTGTGTTGTGCATGCTCCTTTTGGTGTAGCGTACAACACAAGACATTAATAAAATTAAAAAGAATATTTTTTTATAAAATCTTGGGCTGTTACATTCTACCCCCCTTAAAATGAATTTCGCCCTCGAAATTCGTCGGGGTTATAAATGGTTTACTATTTGAAAGTTTCTTTAATAGAAACCCACATCGTAAAAGGGAGTACCAAAACTTGGCTTTAAAAACTAAAGTATGAAATGTAACGACTACCCAAATAAACTAATCACTGGGTTTCCACATAGGTGAAAATATGGATATGGAAGAGAAATCTAACCATCATGTTCTGATGGAGAGTGGTAGAGAACATGGCTATGGAAAATCCAGTAATCACAAATCCATAAATTTGTGACGATCTAAGGTACCATCTGATTCATCAGGTATAAGATCACTAGGACAACATTTTTGGTTTTCAAGATCATTTCCCTAAAGTTGAAAATTTGAATTAGAATAAATACTTACTTTATTTTGATACAATATCACTGTTGTTCGTGCCTTGAACAATTTCCACTTCATCTCTTAAATAAATGAAGTTGAATTTGTTATTCGTGAAGTGTTAGCAGATCATGTGATAGAATGACGGGTCATTCCATCTGTCTCAAACAAAAGGTAAGCAAAAGTTATTAAATATACATAAGTCATTCTATAGTGAGATTAATCATATATAGTTCTTAAAATGGACTTATACTTCATATATCATACTGCTTAATATAATAAAACTAGTTTCTACTAAACAGGGACTTCCTGTAGGCCAGTGGTAGGCGATAAAGGCCAGTCGCACTTTGGTTGTGGGTTCGATTCCTACAGCCTTGTCCGAAGCGATGGGCTGTCGCCCATCCTGCAGGTTGTCCTTTTTCTAAAACTACGTTACTATAACATCCCATCAATAATATCGAAAATCTTCTATCCTTAAACAATACTAACTTATGTCCAACATAATCCAGTCTAATATTTAGGCTTATACATAATACTGCAGTCCACTCTCATAATATAGTGACATCGATTACCAGAGATTTAATACTGTCGTTGATCCCCACATATCATAAGATATGTCTTGTTGGTCACATTCCAAACATTCAAAGTCCTTAATCGTGTATTCTCTTGAATACCTTAGTGAAAACATGAGTGCAGTTAAAAGTTAACACTTTCCACATACCAAAATCCTCAAAATTCTATATACTCAAACCATGATATCACTTAGTCCTTATATCAATCATGAGCTCATGAATACTATTAAACATTTCATTTTCTCGTCTTCATTATGCGCATATCATCTTATTTCCAAAAAAATATCTCAATCACTTTGAATACCACATCAATAAATATTGCAATACTCAATGATAGATCATTATCCCATTACATAAACACTTAATCATTCCACCACATCGTTGTCATATTCAACATTGCCAATAGTGATCGCATGTGATTTCCCTTTGTACTTTGCCTTCAGTGGTTGCTCATGTTGATCATCACTAACCCTTGGATTAGGGCAATTATTAGCATAATGCCCCATTTCCTTGCACTTGAAGCATTGAAGTGTTGGCGGTGCGTTCTCTGCAGTGTTTGCTTTATTCACATCATTAGAAACCCTTTTTCCATTACTTCGACACTCAGCTGCTCGATGACCTTCTTTTCCACACTTAAAACATTTTCTAGTCCCTTTAAGACAATCTCCACCATGCTTCTTTCCACACTTTGTGCATAAGGAAACATTCATCTTCTTTTAACCATTATTCTGAGATTTCTCCTTGAACTCCATCTTTCGTTTCTTGTCAAAACCATGAGATGGATATGTAACACCAACTTCCATTTCTACCTTGATAGCACAACGCACAATTTCTTCATAGCTACTGAAGTCTCTTATAGCTAATGCCCTTCGAAGACTTGGTTTTAAGCCACTGAAAAATCGATCAACTTTACTTTCAGGTTGGATGATAATTCCAGAAGCATACCTTGCAAGTCTTGTAAAATTTGCTTCATAGGTACCAACAGATTCATCGTCCCTTTGCTTCAGTTCAAGAAACTCTTTCTCCATCTTTGTTCGAAGAATACGAGGGAAGTACTTACTGAAAAACAAGTTCTTGAACTCGTCCCATTCCATGGACTCAATTTCATCTCTTGGCCTCGTATTCTTGATAAGATTCCACCATTGATCAGCTTTACCTTCCAAACGATATACTGCTAAGATGACTTTATCATGATCAGAACATTGAAGAACTGAAAATATCTTTTCAGTAGTACTGATCCATTGTTCAGCCACAAGTGGATCAGAAGACCCACTGAAAGAAGGTGGACGTTGCCTCATGAAGGACTCAATAGAATATTGTTCCCTTCTCTGCTCATTTGGAAGTCCAGAATGATTCATAGCTTGTGTAAGTATAGCAATAAGATTTTGCACTCCATCTCCCATAACATTTGTTTGTTCAGGAGGGCAATCATTGCATTGTCCATTGCATTGATCAACACGGTTCCTTCGGGTTCCAGCCATCGTCTAAAACCCAAAAAGAATAGTGTGAGAGGCAAAAATCTTGCTAGGGAAAACAACATAATAAAGGGGAAGTACCTTCAATATCCAACATCTTAGGTTTAATTATATGATCGTTAGCGTAATTCTATTACTATAACCTATACGTATACTTATCCCTAGGGACATCCCTAGACATACCTTAGAAATATCTCTAGGGATCTCACTAACGTTTTCGCATCCTAGTTTCCAAAGGTTGACTAAACCTTTCCTCTGATACCAACTGTAGAGACCCGAAGCTTATCGTACATGGACATTACATTACTTTTGCGGAATACTTAGTACATAACAAAAACACACACACAAGGATCGTAATAGTTTAGTGTCTTTGGAAACTCGGAACGTAATCTTCTAATCGTGGTGAAAGATCTTCAATATCTCCCATAAAGATCTTCCCTTTTTTTTTACCTATAAACCTTTCTTTATATCCTGGGGAAAAGAAAACATAAAAGGGTGAGCTCAAATGCTCAGTAAGGGTAAACAAAAGAAATATCAATCACATCATATACAAAAGAACATAGCTTTTTTGGAAATCTTAACCTGCAAAAGAGCTCATAATATCATAACATGGGATAAATCATAGAAGTGAAAATGAGATCCCCATAATCATAACATAAAACTTGAAACTTTGTGGCATGCACACATAATCATGGAAAATCATTTCTTGTTAGTCATGACTCATTGCCAAGACTATCTTAGTGGACAAAGTCCCTTTCTGAACCGAGTTCACTCCTCGTTTCAGTCCTGTATCACTGAACCGAAATAACCTTCCGTTCCAGCCATGTATATCTCATGAGATATAAAATCATTACCCAATGCATTGGAGGGAGATATAGGTCCCACCCATCTTATAATGAATCCTTTCTTATGTGTTCCACATAATCATAAAACATACATCATCGCATAACACATATAACAAAAATGGGATTCTTGAAACATCATGACATCATAAATCAATTCATATATGATAAAGGAATTCATAAACATAATTCCATCACAACATAGTCAAACCAATGTAAAAATAGGGATAGAAACAGAACCCTTTATTATCTTAGATGGAAAATAATTTTGATAAAACACTTGAATTGAATTCTTGAAGAAAATATCCTTTCTTCTTCAAAATCAATTTCTTTTCACAAAACATCATTCAATTTTAAAAGAAAGAGATTTTATTGAAAATAGTCATGAAATCTTTTAGAGGAAGCTTCATTAAAATAAGGCTTTATAAAACAGTAGAAATCCGTTCGTGCCGTATAAGTTAAAAAAAACATTCTTCGTACTTTTGTCGGAAAAGTCAAAAAGTACCTCGTACGAAAAACGACAAAAGATTCCTTTCATACGTATTACTAAAAACTCACCGAAGGGTAAAAATGGATTTAAACAATTTTAGGTGGATGGAAATAATATTACATATTGATAAAACATGGATGTGGATGATAAAATACACCCCAGTAAATACTTACGAATAAACAATCTCGGATAAAAATGAGATTGCGATATTTCCCTTACCTTAGGTCCGACTTGCTTTGTAAGTGTCCGAACCTCCTGTATAATGATTTAAATCATGTTATTGACTTATTAAAGAATCATATTCATTGTTATGATATCATATATGGTTCACGTATGACATTATATTACCCGTTCTTTTGTAAATTCCATGTTAAAGAAGCGTTTTGGGTAAAATCGTTTCATTTATCGTAGGTGTTTTGACTTGTTGTTCTTGACATAATTATTACTTATATCATGATTTACTTACTTCCAGAATATAAAATATGATTTATATATCATATATATTCAGTATATATATATATATAATAGGTAGATAAATAAAATGAAAAACACCGTTCATGGAGACGGTAGTCCGTACGTACGCATGAACGCTGTTTTCCTTTCCTTATTGTCTTGAAATGGAAGTAAGTAGATGACATACATATGTATATATATACATAAATCCAGTAGCTTTATAATGTCATATATTTCATTATTATTTCTTATATATACATTATAATCATTCTTAAATGGTTAACATGGAGAATGAATCTCATCGCGTCGTGGAGACGGTATTCCGTACGTACGCACGAGCGATGATATCATTTCTATAAATATTGAATTGAATTGGAGTGGATTATACAATATATCAGAATCAATATGATGTTGTAATAACTATGTATAGTTATTCTTTACACCATTATACCCATCCATGTAAGGTGGTGGTGGAAAATAGATTACACCACGGCGTGGAGATGGTATTCCGTACGTACGCACGCGTGGTGATTTCTTTTTCCGTAGGATGGATAGATGGTGAAATAGGGTTCTTTCATAATTATAATAACATATCAGTATATGTGTGATACTGATGTTATTACTTCATAATGAAACAACCTAAGAAGAAGAAGTGGAAGAAGAAATAAAGATGAAAGAATTGGTAACGGTAATTACCTCTTCTTTGAAGTGCCTCTTTGAGACCTCCTCTTAGGGCACTAAAATTGGACTTTGAGGAAGACCAGAACCTCTAGGATGTTGCTAGGGAAGTGGAGAGGAGAAATTGGCAGGGGTTGGCCGAGCTTGAGTGCTCAAATTGGTGTGAGGAGGAGGGGGAGGAGGTGTCCTTTTATAGGGGAGGAGAGGGGCACCTTAGGAATATCTCAAACTATTATTTTATATTAAAGTCAAAATCGGTTTATAATGGTTCCAAAGGGTCTTATTTCGAAGCTAAAGTGGGGATGGGTCGAAATCCTATCAACCAATAAGATTTAGACAAGTTTAGGTTCTTATTTTAACCTTATCAATTAGATTTAACTCTAAGTTAAATAATTTAACTTTTACCGTGTCTTTTTGTTTTCTTTCACTATATGGTTAATACACTTACTATAACATGCCAAACGAACCCCAAATTGTATATTATTAATACATATATCCTTATCTAAGTCATTTGGCCGAACCTTAGATTTTTAGGAATAAGATAACAATTAATAATATAATATTTGATTTAAAAACTCTTTTGTGTCAATTTTGACACTATTTGATATATGATTTTTTTGAAAGTCATAACAGAATTATATGTTCAAACCAAGTTGATTCAATCAACAATAATATATCATAGTAACCTAGAAAATTAGTGGAATTCATAAAAAGTCTTAAATTACATTTATTTTGGTATTTATATTATCAATTATGTCAATATTTCATAAATAAGATAATTACTGCATCATCTTTGTGTCATAAATAAATTATATTATTTGATGTCTAAAAATTACAAATAAAATACCATCATGTAGGAAATCGTTTTAGCTTTCTAATGAATATTTATAGTCGAATTTATCTTATGTATAACCCCATATTAAAAATGATTTACTTATTAAACTTTGATTTTAACTATTTTAACCCTTCTTTAAATAAATTAATAATAAATGTCCTAATCTAATCCAAGTGGGCCTAAATGGTCATATTTTATTCCTAAGTTTGTTTTTGGTCGAATTACACTTGTCCAATAGAATTAGGACATGTGTTAGGGTAATATTAATATCATATTTACCCTTAGTTACCCTATTTACTATTTACCGTGGTAAAAAAAAGTAAAAAGTTACTATTCACCAAAAAATTATTTTCATCTCATTGAATCACATTTTAGTCCTTGATATTAACCGTGTCTCTCGGATTTTCGAAATTCCATTCACAGAAGCGGTAAAATTAAGTTTTATGCAAAATTCAGTTTTTAACCTACCACTTAGTAGTTTCACTATTCATCAAAAATTGATGTTTTTCAGAACAATGCCAAAATTTCATCCCAAGCTATATTTCATATTCCGAATTCAAAAATGAAGTCTATTTTACCAAATTCATAACATATTAATTAATTTTATAATTAAATCCCGATGTTAAAACAAATAGCGTGTTTTTAAGAAACAATATCTATCAAAAGATTGACACTTGTTTATGTCTAGTTTAAATGTGAAACTACATCCAATGACCAACATTGTATTAAATTGTAAAAATATATTCTAAATATACTTTAAAACCACTCAAATTAATGATTTATCACTATTAATTATTTCGATTAAAAAAGTTGTTTTTAATTATAATTTAGTAATTTTCACTATTCATCAGAATATGAAAGTTATCCGAAAAGTACCAAAAATTCACCTTAGGCTAAATTCGATACTCCGAATCCAAAAATAAAGTTCATTTTGAAAAATAAGATTTACTGGATTTCAAAAAGTGGTTATTACTATTCATAACGGCTAGTTTTAATAATATTTTAATAGCATATCGTTGTTTAGTGAAACTCGGTATTGCGTACTACACACGCTATCGAGGAAGGTCGCGATTGCGTGTAATGCAAGTCAAGTCAAGGATGTGTGTTGTGCATGCTCCTTTTGGTGTAGCGTACAACACAAGACATTAATAAAATTAAAAAGAATATTTTTTTATAAAATCTTGGGCTGTTACAGAAGCTCCCAAATACCAACAGAAATTAGAAAAAAAATTGTCAAAGACAAGAGCATTCTGGTCATTCCAGATAAATGAAACAACCATTGAGGCAGCAAAGATGAGCAGTGGTTTCACTAGAGAACTTCAATCAGCTCGAAAAATGGAATCCATAAGCTATCCAAAAACCTCCTAGTTCAGATGTAATGAAAAAACACCCTGTAAATAATCCCATAAGCTAGACGTAGAGTAGCAAGATATAAATAAATTATCAAGAGTCTCATCAGCAGCAAGACAGTGAAATAAAATAGGTGCAAGAGAAAATCCAGCATACTACATCATCAGTTGCATAGGTAATCTACACTTCCAAATCCTTCACATAAGCAAATATTGAGCTGGAGGGATATTGGCAGCATGAAACATAAGCAGCCATGAGGGAACAATCGAAGGTTCAATGCACATGAATCTATAATCCTCTTTAGTGATGAAGGTTTCAGTAAGATTAGGCAACCAGATTAAAGTATCCACCACAGAGTACAGATAACATCCCAACTCCATTTTCAGAGAATCAAAAAGAAACACCTGAGCCATGACATTATTATGTAATTCAATAATGAAGAGATCCTTCAAATCAGAAGGAATTTGTGTATGTTCAGTAATGGAACATGACAACCAAACAGTCTTCCAGTATTTCAAATGAGAGTTCCAACAAACAACGCATTTAGAGGACTGTGCAAGGATGATATAAGAATTTTTAATAGATGACCATATCAGTGAAGGGACATAAAGGGAGTACCCATTGAGCATCTTGTATCCAAATCTATTGCACATAAACTCCAAAGAGAAATCGCTGGATGTCAAGAGTGACCAGGTAAACTTTTTAATGAGAGATTCATTAAATTGATTAAGGTACTTAATCCCCATACCACCCATGTTAATAGGCCAAATGCAACCACTCCATGAAACTATAACAATGTTCCTCTCATGAATTGAACCAGTCCTGATAAAATTTAGAATGAGACTTTGTAACTCCTTAAGAAGAATTCTGGTCCATCTGTATAAGGAAAAAACATAGACACAAATAGAAGTGATAATAGAGTTAACCAGGCAAACCAGCCCTTCCTGAGACATAGATTTACCTTTCTAGGTAGACATTTTATTGAGAATTTTGAGAAAGGTATTTTCTAAATGACAACTTTTCACAGCACCCTAGAAAAGGGGTACCCCAAGATAGTTAAAAGGTAGAGATCCTCTTTTAACCCCAAGCTTCCGGGAAACTCTGTTTTTCTTTTCTAAGATGACCCCTTCCCCAAAAAACACAGAGGATTTCTCCCAACTAATAACCTGACCATAAACAGCCTCATAATTCTCAAAATCCACCATAATATATCAGATAGTAATTCCATCAGCCTTACCAAATAGCAGAATATCATCAGCATAAAAAAGATGTGAAAGAGAAAAAAGACATCTTCCAATAGTCATCTGCTGATACAAACCAGCATGTACAAGATCTGAAATGCATGTACTCAAATAATCCTCTGCAATACCAAAAAAGAGGCCAGATAAAGGATCTCCTTGTCTCGCTCCCCTGGAACATTTAAAGAAGACTCTAGGAGAACCATTCACAAGAACAGATAACATATGTCTTTGAAGAATGCAGCTAATCAAATTAATGAAACCATTGGAAAATCCATGCATCCATTGCACCGAAAAAATGAAAATCCATTTCATTGTATCAAAATCCTTCGAAATATCAACTTTCAGAGCCATATTCCCATAATTCACCTTTTTCCTCATAACATTCACATATTCAGACATCGTATACAAACAATTTTGAATGTTCCTTCCAGGCACAAACCCAAATTGATTTGAGGAAATAAACTCCTTCACAATACTACCCAGTCTAGTCACCAAGATTTTTCTAATAAATTTTGGAATATTGTTCCCAATGGCCACGGGCCTGAAGTCCCGAATGTCAAGAGCATTTTCCTTTTTTGGGATTAGAGCAATAAAGGTAGCATTGGAACAAAAAGGGAAATAAGAATGATAAAATAAATCTCTCACCTCATTGACAAACTCTGTGTGAATAATATCCCAATAATCCATAAAGAATTTATTGGAGAAAACATCTGGACCGGCCACACTATCATGATTCATAGAAGGTAATTTTATCCTTCTATGATGTGTTAAACTAAAAAATGAAATTTTTTCTAATAAACCATTTTTTCCATTTAACATAATAATGAATTATCAGAGAGGGATTTATGGTTACTATAAAAACAGGTTGCTACAATTCTACCCTCTATATACTTCCTGTCATAGAGAATTAACTCTACAGTTTTACTAGAATAATTCAAATCACAGAACTCGAACATGAGACTCGTGTTCTCACATCTCTTCCTAGATCCATCCGCATTTCCACTAAAACTAGACTACTGGTATCATTTTTATATCCATGGATTCCAGTCTCACTTTAGTCTGTAATCCAAACTGGAAAGTCATCAAAAGATGCAATAGGTTCCAACTCAACATCCTTGTAAACTAAAAAATGCATAGGACTAGGCATGCACCTCCGAAGATGAGAAAGGTGGAACACAATATGCGTATCTTAATTGTGAGAAGTAAAGTTCAGATGATACACCACTACTTCTATACACAAAGTGAGCCCCTCATCACTCACTCACTAAAAGACGTACTAACTACCACTCTCTTATACTAGAGTTTCATGTCACCATTTAATGACATATTAGAGGAAGGTAGGTTAGTGAACCATAACTCTACTGGTAAGTTAAGTCCAAAAATAGCTTGCAGATATAAGGAAAACAACAGTATCAGACAAGGAAGATGATTAAAAGGTCATGTTCTAGACCATAACTTGTACAGTAACAAGTTACTTAACACCATCAGTTGGTACTATATACATTTCATGTACATGGCCAGCCTTAGATCTTTGATTGAATCTGTGACTTTCCTGAGTCATCATCATCAGGGGAGTATGTATCCCATGTTGTGGTTCTCCACTTGACCTATGGCCCCCTGGTCATGTTGGCCTCCCTCACCTTGCTAATACTCTAGCACAAAACTGATGGAGGTGTCACATCCTCCCGCATTTCCGGCACTGGATTTGGGGTTCCGTTCTCATCAGACTATAGTGTCCAAAATTCCCATAGTTAAAACACTATTGGTCACCACCTAATGGAACTGAAGATATTAATTTATGTTTCACTTGCATGCCACTACTTTTCTGTATTTATGTGGCATTTATCTTCTTTCTATTAGAAGAGGTATTTATAATAGGACGTGAAGATCCACCTATATGAGTGGTGAAAGGGAGAAAAATGCCAATTTTTTGTCCATCCTCCATAATCCTATCAATGTTCAAGGAATTTCTTATAAACCTCCACGTATGAAGCTAGGTTGAAGCACCAGACTTGTTGTCTAAGGTCGGGTTAAAAACCGATTTCAAATTTCTAGGCCTTTGTTCCACAATACTAGCCAGAAGAGGTGCAAAATAGAAGAGCTCAGTAAAATGCGCAAAGTATGAAGATACTATCATGGAACCATTTTGGAGCTCTATGAACTCCTGTGATCGACCGATATTCAACATGTTGAGGAAAAAAATCACTAAAAATAGGGTCTTGAAAGCCTCCCATGTGAGACCCTTATGTCATCCAGCCTGTCTCATAACTCCCCACCAACGCCTAGAAGGTACCTGTAGCATGAACGATGTGAGCTTCACCTTCATGTCTGATAGTGTCTCCATAAGGTCAAAGACACCCTCTATGATATCCACCCAATCCTTAGCATCCTATGGTCCACTGGTTCAATGGAATCTAGGAGGGTGTTGGAGATATAAATCCTTCACATAGTTATCCATGGACATTGGTGGCGGCTGATAAGGGACCATTGCATGCACCACAAGAGCTCATGGAGGGGAATTCCCAGGAGCAGGCTGCTCATCTAGTGATCCCACCAAACACATACATAGAGGCATACTCTATAAAAAAAATTGGATTCGGATCACAGAAACTCATCCAAAGTGTAATGGATGGAACAATTTGTTTCTACAAACAAGTCTATGGGAATAAACATGGTCTTCCTAAGAGTCTACCCTTAGCCCAAGGTATACCCCTTCCAGCACAAACCCTTGTTCTCAACCCTTCACATTAGTCACAGTCATCATATATATACTAACACAAAAATGTTCACAGTTCGACTAATTAATGGAAATAAATACATATCACAAAAAAACTATCTAGAAATGGATAGTACATATCAAGGCATTTAATTAAGGAAATACTATACAAAACAATAATGGGTATATATAAGTCATGTGAACCTATATGCCTAGTCATGATGCATGAACATACTTTAAATCTTCTAAATCACATATAATATCATGTGTGTCACCCAAGGTGAATCAATAGTAACAACATTACATAAATTCACACTTTATGGAAACTCGGAGGTCCACTGTGTAATGTTGTCCAGACACTGACATAGTTCACCTACTTGAGTCCCAACCATCCTAGCTTCTTTCTAACCTATCCCAACCCCATTGAAATAGTAGAAACATGTTATTAAACACCTCCCTCTAATACCAATTTGTAACATCCCAACGCAAACCACCAGGTCTGAGCTGAAATGTCTCATGGCATCATGTGTGCCTCCCCATATGCAAGAGGCATAAGACTAGAAGCAAGGGTCTATGGCAAAAAATGGGGAGACTACACCTTTCATGTCATGTCATCGAGTAGGATAATATAACATAATAACAAGAGAAAGTATGAAATAATTAGAGTAAATATGGAAATTAGAGATGACATACAAGGTTTATAAATAAGAGCTCCAAAATTTGAAATCTCTCTAAATTAATGAAATGTATATGGTTAATAAAACAATTGTAGGTTCCTATAGTACCTTCCATGGTCTACCATCTGCCCCAGTTCTAAGTTCCCCCTACTCAACTATTCACAATAGGGTTCTTTACCTTCTCAAAGTCTCTTGTAAAATCTATAAGTGCAACGAAATACCTAAGTAGGGTGTGTGTTCAAGACTCTGTGGGACACCACCAATGTTTCCTTGAACCAATTTTTTCAAGTATACAAGTATATTCCATAAAAATAATAAATGCAGAAAAAAATAAACATTGAATCAAAACTGATTGATAGTGTGCTAACCAAGATGCCACAACCCCTAGTCAAACCATCTTCAGCTCCATGCCGAATGATATTAGAATGAGTCATAAGATGTAAACCTACCCTTGTATGGTGTCCTCACAGTGTCATTGAGATGAAACATGGAATCATATATCCCTCAAGTGGGAAAAGTCACTCAGATACTCTATACGAGATCAACTTGTGTACTCACAAGGACTAGGCTATCGCATGGTGAAAAGCACTTGGCATCAAGGCATCCTCGAGCACTCCATCGGCATAACACCATAGCATCCTCGTACCTCCACCCTGCGCTTTGTCCCCTCATCGCTATCAATGTAATCAAGTGATGACCTCCACTAGGGAATAAATATGCAACGATGGTCCACCCATCTCAAATACCATTAACCATCATGAGGCATAGTCATACATATACTGGGCAAGCACAAAAGTAGGCATAGTATATCAACAAGTTTATATGGTAGCATACACAACAATATGTGATAATACTAAACATGGATAAAAAAATATTATCATTTATGGGATACAATAATTTTAATGCGCTACACATACATGAAATCATAATAAAACGCGGTCATTAAAATACCACAAATATAATCATCAAGGTAACAAACATAACCACGAGCCCAAAAATGTAAGGAACTTCCAACCTCAAGAGTTGTGAAAAACCTCTAGTGGTTTTTCCTAATGTCAATGAAGCATGTCAAAGCCTCAAGCTATCGGCACATCGATACTTGAGGTCTAGAAGATATTTTCCTAGAATTATAACATTTATTTTTATTTTAAATAAATAAAACATTACATGTGATAATTATTTCTCTCTCCTGAATAATCCTCAAATTATCTTTAATCGATTATCATTTTATAATTCTTCATAATTATCATTCGATAATTTCACATAATTATTACCTGTTAATTTATTGAAACTATCTTTTCATAATCCAAAAATTAAATAAATTATCATTTCAAAATATTAACATTAGATAATTTTATGATTACAATATTATTTAATATCACACATTTTTTTCTTCTTCTACTTCTTTTATAGAAGTTTCATTGATAATAAAAAAAATTGACCTTTGATGAAATTAGAATTTATCTTTTATAATTTAATACATTATAAATTTATTCGAATTACACATTTTTTTTCCATTAGATTTTGTTAAGGAATAAAAAATAGAATAAAATTTAAAAAAAATTAACAAGGAAGAACTTGCCTATTCCAACCACATAGGTCAGTGGGTAGCTACCGCCATCACCTAGATCAGAAGAATGAACTGATATCGGTTTAACTAAGGTGCCTAGGAGGATCTAAGGTTACTCAAACCTAGTGAAAACAACATACATGGGTCAAAAAATATTTAGGTATTTAAAGATACGAGAAATGCATGAATTCATCAACCCATTTAATGCTTGGTTAGAAACCACTAAATCAACCTAAGAATCAACGTGGATTATTTTATTTATAACATTTAAGGCATTTCCAATTTTTAATTGATCATAAATGAATGATTTCCAAGCTATTGGTTTCATCTAGGACTTAAAAATGGAGGAAATAGCGTTTTGGGAGATGATTGATCATGACATAATTTTTTTTAATTTTTTAATGTATTTAATAATTTAAGAAAAATTAAATGACACGAAAATCCCATTATGAATAAAGGTTATACCCTATCTAGGGTAAAAACACCATTCGATACCCAACAGCGGTCTTGTATTTCTTATATGACACATCGTTTGATAGATATTAAAGATTTTATATTTAAAAAACAAAATAAATATTTAATTAAAATTTTTTTTTATTTTGAGTGAACCATCTAAAAGTCCAATTATTACAAATTTTATACACCATATAGGGTAAACAACACATCCCAGACATATGAGTGGTCTCTAATTTCTCATGTGACACGCCTTTTGGAGTTATTAATCTATTTTGATTAAATTCCCTTTGCTTAAAATAATATATTTTTTCTGTCTTCACTAAGACTTTACACACTACAGAAAATCATACTTAATCATTGTTAACTCAGAAAATATTTTATTTGACATTCCATGATAATAATTTTGTGATGAGTTTATCTAAAAAAATTGACCATTTCACTGATAAACCATATTTCCCCATTTAATATCTTAATGATTTATAAAATAGGGATTTGTGGTTACTATAAAAATATGATGTTACAAATACATAGAGAATTATCACTAAAAAAGTTAACATAAAGAATTATATTGTGATATTATGGCCTTACAACATTCATACATGATATATGACTCAATAGTTCATTTATTTATTAAATGTGGTAAATGAATGTTTTCCACTATTCACCAAAAATTCAACTATTTTAGAAAACTACTAAAAATTAACCTTAACCATTATTCAACATGTATAATTAAAAAATGATATTCATTTTATGAAAATATTTTTCTAATTATGGTAAATTTATGTATCAATTAAAACCCACATTTATTTTAGAAATGCAGTTTTATAATTATAACTAATTTTATAACATGGTGAAAAATAAATTATGGTCTTATAAAATTATATTATAATCATAATAAAAGAAAATATTAAGTTTAGAGTCTATCATTATAAAATATATATTTTTAAATCATTTTATAAATTATTGAATTATAATTAAATATTTATGACTTACAAAAATACAAACACTAAATATATCATTTTTAAAACACTTATTTACTTATTAAATGATATTAATATACCATATTTTTATTTATAAGATAGCTAAATTTTATTCATACTTTCATGGGAGAGGTTACTATTTCATTGTTCATATTACTATTGCTAATGGTTACATTACTATTCTATCAGTCATATTTAATAGAATATTATTGTAATAAATTCAATTTCTCATGAAGAATAAACTCTTAAGAATGATAAATTATAAAAGAGGCATACCATGAAATCATGGGGTATTTAACTCTCCCTATAATTGTAAAGATTTATTCCTATAAATTTCCACAATGTCATATCAAAAAAAAATTGGGTAGTTCTGTATGACAAATTCCTCTAGATCCCATGTCTCCCTTTCCATTTTTGTGATTTTTCCAAATTAACTTAACCAATCGAGTCATTTGATTCCTCAAAAACCTTTATTTAGTGTCCATAATCTGGATATTCTCTTCAAATTAAAAACAATTAAATCCCAATTATATTCCTTCAAAAGGGAGGACATGCATTGGGTCCGGCATGCACTTCCTTACCAAACAGTTATGGAACAGATTAAGCACATTAGAAAGGCTAGGTTTCATTTCCAAATGATCATTCACAACTCTTATTCTCTCTAGGACTTCAATAGTTAAAATGTACCTAGGGATTATTTTCCCCTTCTTTCCAAATATTATAACACCCTTCCATGGAGATACTTTCAAGAAAACATGATCTTCCACTTAAAATTCAAAATCATACCTTAGATTATCAATATATCACTTTTTACTACATTGAGATACATTGATATGTGTCTGAATAGTCTTTACCTTTCATTTTATTCTTATACATATTTTGGGCCTACATGTTTCCTTTCACTAAATTCATCCTAACAAGTTGGAGTATGAAATCTACTTCCATACAATGCTTCATACAGGCACCTTTAAACACATGAATAGAAACTAATATTATAAGAAAACTCTATGAAAGGTAAATACTGACCCCACATTCCTTGAAATTCAAGTGAACATGATCAAAAAAATTCATCAAAATTTTGGATCATCCTTTATGACTACTTGTCAATTTGAGGGTGATAAGAAGTACATAAATTAAACTCATTATCTAACACTTTTTGAAGATTTTTTCCTAATTTCAATGTATATCATGGTTCACAATCAGAACCAATTGAAATAGGTGCAACATGAAGTCTTAGAAATTCATTAATTTAGAGTTTTGTAGGAAACTATAGAGTAAAATCCTCTATTATAGTTTGGAAATGTGAATAGTTGGTCATTTAGTCAATAATTACCCATATAGAATCATTCGTTCTAGGAGTTTTAGGTAATCCCGTAAAATAAATAGAGTTATGTCATCCCATTTTAATATAGGAATAGGGAGAGGTTTCATTAATCCTCTAGGTTGTTGTTAATCAGCCTTCACCAGTTGACAAACTAAACATCATGATACATAATTAGAAATTTCCAACTACATATTATCCCACCAAAAATGTTCCTTAAAATCTCTATACAGTTTTGTTCTAACAGAGTGTATAGAGAAATTATAGCTATTGGAATCATCCCATAACTCTTTTTTTAACTAGGTTATATAGGGAACACAAATAATCTTTCCAAATTTCATAATTCTATCAGTATACACAAAGTCTTCCAATTTCCCATTATTCATGAATTTAATTTTATTTTGAATATTCTCGTCATCAGAGAGACAAAATTTAATCATTTCCAAAAAATATGGTTTAGAACCCATTTGAAATTGTGGGATGTTTTACCTTCATTGATAATACCTAAATACAACTTTTCTAGATCCTCATATAGAGGACCCTTTCCAATCCTCATTTTGACAAAAACTTTATGGTCCTTCCTACTCAATTCACCAGCTACCCTATTTACATTCCATGGGTGGTAGTGTATTAAACAATCATAATCTTTTAGTATCTTAGGACATCACCAATTTCTCATGTTTAGTTTTTTCTATGAGAATATATATTTCAAGCTCTTTTGATCTGTATATATATATATCACATCTATCGCCATAGAGATAGTGTCTCCATATCTTCAGCAAAACTATTATGGCTACTAAATCAAGATCATGAGTCAGAAAGTTGTTCTCATGAGTTTTTAACATCCTGGATGCATAGGAAATAAATATATCATTTTTTTCATAAGGAAACAACCAAGTCTTTTATTTTATGCGTCACTATAAATCAAAAATATTCTTTTTCCGGATAGTATAGTCAATATCATAGTATTCACTACTCTCTTATTCAATCCTTCAAAGCATTATTCACATTTCTTTTTTCAAATAAACCTAACTCTTTTACAAATAATCTTTGTTAACATGTTATCTAATTATGAAAAATTCTAAACAAAATTCTAATAGAGACCTATTAAACTAAATAAACTATGTACCAAGGTTATGTTTGTTGGTGTAGGCCATTCCTAGAATGTATTTTCATTCACAAGTTCAACTAAGATTATATCCATAGGGACTGTATGGCCAATAAAAAATGATTTGGTGCCTG
The DNA here is from genome assembly GCA_963277665.1 of Viscum album. NCBI lineage: Eukaryota > Viridiplantae > Streptophyta > Magnoliopsida > Santalales > Viscaceae > Viscum > Viscum album. Next base: position 109,152,268 of record OY728149.1, read on the forward strand.
AATTCACCCTTGATAAACTTCCCAAAGAATGTTTTTCTTCTCTGTGTCTCCAAAATAATATTCAAGTGGTTCTCATGGTTCTCACAGCCTTTGGAATATATAAGGTTTTCACCATAAAATACCCAAACAAAATCATCAAGATGTTCCTAGCATAGTTTATCCATTGCATCTAAAAATATAGAGGTTTCATTAATAAGTCCAGATGGAATTTTTGTTAACATGTAATGTACATACCTGGTTCAACAATTTTTCCTTTGGAATATCATCATTCCTCACATACAATTAATGATATCCATATCGAAGGTCAATCCTTGAAAAATATTGAGCTCTTGGAATTTGATCATATAAATCGTTAATGTGAGGCTAATGATACTTGTTCTTTATTTCAATATCATTTATTTCACTATATTCAAAACAAACCTTCATAGATCCATCTTTATTCATGACAAAGAGAACATGGGAAACCCATGGATAAAACTAGGGATAATAAATACCTTATCACTCAATTACTATGGTTTTTTATTCAAATCCAATAATTCCATTGTGTCCATTAAATAAGGTGTCTTTAACATAGGTATTATTCTAGGAATTGTATCAACTAAGAACTTAACTTCTCCCTCTAGAGGATGTCCAAGTAAATACTCTATAAATACATTAATGCATTCCTTCACAATAGGTATGTCCTCAATTTGAATATTAATTTCCTCATCCATATATTATATGTTCTATTTTATTCTCAAGTAGTCCATTTAAAAGATATACGAAATGTGGATCTAGATATGAATAATATGATGTAGTCTCCCCACTAAATTTTATAAATTCTATACTTTCATCATGAATCAAAATTTCCTTCTCTTTACAAAAAATTTTTCATTATATTTCAAAATCCAGTCCATACCAAGGATAATATCAAAATCAACCACATGTATGATGATAAATTCATCAATTAGAGCACATTTATATATCATAGTAGGAAATGCTTGACACAATATTATTTCAATAAGGTTTACACTAGGAGTATTTACTAACATTTCCACTATGAAGGTGAAATGGAAATATCTATTTTTTAAAGAAAAATGGGAAGATATAAAGGAATGAGATAATACCAAATCAAAAAAACCTTAAGATAAATTTTAGGATACGATTAATATAGCTTCCACCACATCACTTGGAACTTCAACCTTAGATTTTGTGACCATATATGAGTTTCCTAGATCTTGTGGCCTTTTTGAGGCATGTTTCCTTGATGATTCAGAAACCCATTTTAATAGTGTACTATATCCATGTAGTAGTAGCTTGGAGCATTGGTAGATTCTTTCTTTCCCATTCAATTGTGATCATGATAGCCTTCCTCACGACATTTTTAGTAATCATTTTTTTCTTTTAAGCAAGCACTAGGGTGTTTCATTCCACATTTATCGCAAATTAGAAAAATCCCAATTTTATAATGCCCTTTATCCATTATTTTATCTACCACCCTGTTTTTATCCACTTTTCCATCAAATTCATAATAATTAGAAAAATACTTCTTTATAATGACATCACATGAAATTATATCTTTGTATGATGATAATTTCTAGGAAACTAGTTCCCTTTAGAGGAATGTTTTTAACCCATAAAATAATCGATGGATCTTTCTATTTGGATTGAATATGTAACTATTAGCATACCTTTTTAACCATGAAAATTTTTATTCATACATAAAAAAATCCACATCCTCATTTTTCCTCAGATTCAAGAATTACCTCTCTATATCTTCTCACTATTCCTAAGGGAAATATTTTTCCAAGAAAAGTTCATTAAGATCTTTCCATACCATGTTTGATATTTATGAATCCTTATTGGAGTTTTGAATCAATGACCACCACTAATACACATATCCTGGGAGAAGATAAATTTTCATGACAACCTTATCCCTTTTCTAATATCCTAAAGTGAGAAATATCTTCTATAAGGAACTTATCCATTGTTCAGCTATAAAAGGGATTATAGTCCCATTAAATAATAGAGGCTTTTATATCATAAAGGGGTTTAACATTGTTCCTCTATATTTTTCATCAAGATACTCCATACAGATATGGTAATTATTTATATCTTCATCCAGCTCTCCAAGAATAGTTATAAGTTGTTCATATCCAATTGCATCTCTAACTCCAACATTATTATCTTTAATAAGAGAGAAAACCCTACATGGAATCTGTGAATAGACATAGTTTTCATTTCTTCCACAAGGCACCATTTTTAAATAATTTAATATGCTAAATTAGTTTATGAATTGTAATTCATAATCTAAAAACTAGCAAAAACCTTAACAAAAATTGGAAATTTATTCATAGCTACTATCATAATAAAAAAATGGTTTCTTTGGGGATTTGTTTACTTTTATGACCATAATTATGGTTTGTAAATAAAATGTGAGTTATCAAAAGCATATCCTCTTAGAGTTTCAAACCATGTGCATAGTAAAGCCCATTTTCATGTACTAGGTTACACCGAGTTGGTCCCAACACACCATTTCATAGTTTTTTCCCCTATGTACATATGTTCTAGAGCCACATCCAATTATAGTTTCAAGATAGGGATGTATATCTATAAAGACCCACATAATCTCTACCTTACACAAATTATAAGATGTTCTTATATGCTTATCCTCGAAGCCTATATTAGTGTTATATTCCCAAATCTATGTTTTCTAAATCTGGTGTCCTGAGTTACTGCTAAACATCCACTGATACCAATTTTTGATACCCCGAACCTAGAATCCCAACTCTAGTGGCTTACTTTTATTGTAATTTTATAACAAAAAAGATATCTCATCCTGAAGGTCTGAATATTTTACTATATTTATAAAATGATATATGTACATAAGTTTTACAAAAAATATTTACAGTAAAAATAACATTGAAAATTCATTGGTAACATCCAAAAGGTCCTAGATTATCTCTCCAGGTCATTCATAATAAACATTTTTACATTCTTGAAAAAAATAAAACATAAGAAAGGGGAGATCTCAGATGCTTAGTAAGGTTAATATATACATTAGAAACTACCATAAAGAATAAGGTATGGTGAATAACTAAAAACACATTCCATTAAATCATAATCTTGATAATAATAAGTAAGGAGTGAAATTTTATTAAATAATGTCATAAATAATTACATGACAAATAAACATAACAATTTATTTTCTTCTAGTCGAATAATCACATGAATTATCAATTATGAACCTCATAATGGGGAGTGCATAATGATGGAAATCCTAAACATAACATCTATTTATCAAATAATACATATGAAAATAAATGGTTAATGCCTCATCCAAAACAATATATAAAAATAATTGGGTAGGGCCTCGACCAAGTCCTTGTCTGGTTTTTATAACGAGACCTACAAATGAATCTAGGGGTGATAGTGGGCACCACACATTACATAGTAAGTAAAATTAATTATTTATATGACTAGGGTGAATCGTAAACAACATATTTATATAATTTCAATAACATTCCCCAAACAATGAATGTAATCTCTAACCATTCTGGGTAATATGGGGAATAGTATCAAGATAGCACATCCACAGTCAATCTTATCATAAACCATTTAATAAAATATGGTAGATGATATCATAAAATTTAAAACCCAATTAATCATAATATTAAATAGAGGGTTTTTAAATTGATGAAAATACTATTAAATGGGATAATTGAAATTTTCTTGAGGAAAATAATCTTTACACATTCCAAAGTTTCTTATACCACTTTGAATCATTTAATTCATAATACCTAGGAAGGAATAATATTAAATAAAACATAGAACATAATGAGAATAAAAAAACTACTGATACAATATATCAAGGTAATTATATACAATACACCCAAGTAATAAGTGTTGAACAAGTTATAAATCTCATAGAAGTAAATGTGAGATGAGAAAACACCTTTTTACTTTTGAAAGAATAGTACTTTTAGAAAATCATTTTTATTCTTTATAAAATCATATTGTAAACATGTATATCCTAGAAAATAAAATTGAGGGACAATGAAATTATATTTGAGGCATAAATTATTTTCAACTAAATTGATAACATCTAAAAAGATCATTTAAGAAACTTTAAAAATGAGTTATTTCTGTGTGGTTTAAGGGAAAATATAAAAGTGTCTTTTCAAGAGGAAAAAATATTATTTTTTTCATAACACCAAAAATTAAAAAATATATTTTTTCATGACATAATTTCTTATTTTATAAAAATAATTCCTTTTTAAAATATATTATGAATGTAACTTGAAAGTGAGTAAGAAATTGGGATGTTACCTTCAATCGATTTTTCTAATCGGGAAGAATTGAGATGAAATCTGCATAAAAAATGTATGTATCACTCAAATAAAAATGAAATGATATGGGTAAATAAGTTTGGAACATATAAATAGGATAAATAATAATTGTATATAAATTAATGAGAATTAAATTTGGGTAAAGGGTAGGAAATCATAACCAGAATGAAAAATGGTGGTTCATGTAAAATGCTTTACTTTTTGTCTAAAAGTGACCATAAATTGCACATAATATCATGGATAACGAAATAATATTCATTAATAATTTTATTTAGAACATATTACGTATGAATTTGATTTACTATTATTCTATTATGTTAATTTATAGTCTTTTTGGTGAGTTATAAGTTTAAATATCATCATTTGGGAGTGTTCTTTTCCTTCGTTATCATGATTGGTTTACTTTTATATGCATACGGAAGATCATATAAAATTAAAATAGTTACCCAAAATTGAAATTATATTTTATTAATGATCATACATAATATTTAATGTTTATATATTTCATTTTATTTATTTTTTATGAGGATGAATCATTAGATAAAACGTCTTTGATAATCATTTAGATTATTTTGGTAGTTTTCGATCATCACAAAATAATTTTGCTTCATTAATTACTATTATATCTATATAATACATCAGAACATTATAAAAGATATAATAAATAAATAATAATTTTTATTAATAACAAATATGGTTTTATGACCATCCTTTAATGTGGAATTAAAAAATGAAAATAAGTCATCCATGAAAGAGGTAAATCATCATCTCACGAATGATGTTTTATTCCTTAAAATAAAAAAGAAAATGAGAAGAGGCTTGATGGTGAATTTTCCATTTAAATAATAAAAATCTAGTATATAAAATATAATAGAGTTATCTTGTCACTTTTGGTAGGTGCGTGAGGTATTTATAAGAAAATAAAATAAATTAAAAGGAAATAAAATGAACAAAAATGGGATTTTACCTCTTGACGTCCTCTCCAAGAGAACCTGTTTATTGAACATTGAAAATGTTCTTTTGTTGAGACCATATAGTCCATAACATGGGGGATAGGTATAGTAGTGTAAATGGGAATAATATAATAAATCCTTAAGGGTTGTGATGTTTGAGAAGGAGGTGTGGGGATGGCTAGTATTTATATAGAAGAGAGAGGTGTTTTTGAATATTTTATTCATTTATTAATTATTTTGGCTCAATATTATAAATAGTTTAAGAATTATTAGTAAATTTATTAAAATAATTAATTATGTTTCAATATTATGGAATTACGATATCCATACATCATCTATGACTCAATAATTCATGTATTTATTAAATATTGTGTATCATCATATTTCACCATTCACCAAAAATACAATTATTTTCTAAAATACCAGAAATTAAACATAAAAATTTTTCAATGTGTATAATTAAAAATTAATCCCATTTCATGGAAAAGATAAGATATTTTTAATTTATAAATAAAATCACCATTTATTCAAAAAATTAAGATTATGAAATTATAATTTATTTTAAAACAGTTTTTATAATTAATAAAGGTATCATAAAATTATCTTAAATTCATAAAAAAACAAAATATTAATTTATGAGTCTATTTTATGAAAATATATTTTATTTTATGTCAGTATATTAATAATAAAATTTAAATTCAACATTTATGACTTACAAAAATAAAAACACTAAAATTATCATTTTTAAAACATTTATTTAATTATTCTACGATATAAATATACCAACTTTTCCTTAATAAGATAACTAAATTTTACTTATACTTTTACGAGTGATGTTAATATTATATTAGTCATATTACTATTTTTAATGGTCACTTTACTATAATAACGATCATATTTAATAGTATATTACAATTTTAGATGTTATGTTTCATTAAGAATAAACTATCAAGGATGATAAAATTTAAAAGAGCCATACCATAAATTCTTGTGGTGTCAAACTTATGATCATGAGTATTCTTACATATCTCCCTTGTTTACCCTCAATAAGAATATGATTTCATTCTTTCTTATGTTCTATTTCCTTAGGTATTGAAGATATGTATTGTGTATGATATGTCTAACAAGGGTTCTAGTTATGAAGAACATAGTGGGAGATGATGTATCTCACTTATAGATCGTTATCTTTATTTCTATGTTCACTTATCTAATACAATATTATGTAATCTTTTTGTTTAATGTTTAATAAGTCCTTCCAAAAATGATATAAATTATATGTATGAGAAGTTAGCATCCTCATAGCATGTCACCCAGTCACACGACATATGATCCTTAAATTTTTCTAAAACCCTTATGCCACATCCATATGGGTACTAAAAACATGTGTTCTTCCAAACAACAAGGAGTGTACTCTTGTTTTTTTTTTCAAAAACACAAATCCTCCCCTTTACTTTATAGATCCACCACAAATAATTCGAATATCAACTCTGTGATACCCAAAAGAAAAGAGGGATCCATCGTTTGTTTTTTTCAGCCATATATTGTATAGAAATCTAATTTATGATTCACACACTCAATACCAGAATGCACCATGTTCGTCTCCCTATCATTCCATCTCTTCTTTGAATCCCAGTTCCATGGATAAATTATTCTAATCCCACTATAAATTAGATTCAGTTTTGGATCCATCAAACTATTTATCACACATGAATCTGGCATTATCCCACCCAAAAATGTGGAATGGATCCCCTATAGGAAAATAGGTGATTAACATGAGGAACAAAGGTGGAAAAGCATAAAAAATATTTGTAATAATCATTGAACTAGAATTATTGGACCAAAAATAAAAACTGGGATTCCTAAGTGTGAGAAAACTGAATAAAAAATCGGAAATAGGTTAGAGGGACAAAGTAAAGGCACAACTTGAAAACAGATCAAATAAATAAAATGTAATGCTCAAAATTTTAATCAATTTGGGAATAATAAAAAATATATGAGTTTTAACTCAATATTTTTTCATTTTATAATAATGATTATAATTTAAAATGAAGAAGAAAAAAAATTGCATCTATTAAGCCTTTATTCACCTAGATTTGAAGGTTTGTTGTCATCTGATTTTGATTAGCTAGAAGAGGGTGGCTGAAACAACTCTCAATGATCCCATGGTTATGCATATAACCTTAAATATCCACCATAATAGTATATTTTTGGAGGGATTCTGAATTAGGTAATTAAATAAAATAATTAAACTATTCATTTAATTAATCAATAGAATGTACCAAGAATGATCTCTTTATCAAAACATCCTACACTGACAAATTTTTTGTCAAGCATATTGTAAAACTTAGGTTCCAAACTCAAAAAATTTCTTATATTTTCAATCCAATCCTCCATTTAGGATTTATCCAATTTTACTTATGAAACTATACATGTGTGATATGAAATATATTTTATATTTTTATAGTATTACTTTCCAGCACACCAGGTCTCCAAATCACACATCATCTCAGTACATGGAAATGGATATATTTCTAGATATTTTAAAATTTTCTATAAGTAAAAAAATGAACTCTCTATATTATTATCTCCGTCAATATTTTATTATTTAAATGAAAAAACTAAAAAAAAGATCAGGATATTGAGCTAAGATCCGACTCCCCCACTCCTAGGAACTCTCCTACATGCTCTCATGCTACCACAACACCTGAACTAATGGAATGGTTTGTCCACACTGTTCATTATCCTATCAATCATCAATCTCCTCTGAGTTCTCCACAAATGTGGCTCTTTCCTCGATATGCAAATTGACTCAGTCAATAATGTGTGTGTTTGTGTGTTATTACATAAATCTCCCCAACTGTAACACATAGAAGATATCATGCACCTTCTCTAACAATAGGGGTAGGGAATATTGGTAAGAAAATATTCCCATACTCTGAATGATATCAAATGGAAAAATCAACATTGAAAATATATTTCATCTCTAGATGAATCTTGGTATCCCTCCTTATGGGGAGAATCATAGAAAAACATGGCCTCCCTAATAAAACTCCCCTGTCCTATGACATTAGTTTTCATAATATTTCTTCATGCTTTTGATTATACTCATCCAATCACGGATGACATAGACCTTATCAATTGTCACCCACACCATCTCTAGTCCAAAAAGAGATGCCTAACTAATCTCTATCCATTATAATGGTGACCTACATGGTCTCCCATACAGGTCCTGAAAAGGTACCGCACTGATGGTATAGGGGTAGCTATTATTATACATAGATTATACCAATTGTAAGTGATCTTGTCAGCTTTATACAAAGTCTAACACGCAAGTCTTCAACACATCCTATAAAACCTAGATAATGTGCTCAGTCTTCCCATAAATCACATGGTGGATGGATTTAACCATCCTTATCTAGATCATGAATGCCTCTAATAGGAAAATCCAAAATAGTTATGTGAACCATGCATCACTATCATAGAAAATAGTCGAGGGAACCCTGTGATGGAGAAAAATCTTATATACCTGCAACTTCCATATACACTACACTGAATTATTCTCCATGATAGAAAGGAAGTGCATCGTATTCATGAGTATGTCAAATATCACCTAGATTTCATCATGGCATGTCAATGTCTCTTAAAGGATAGTCCTGATGTATATGGATTTTATTTACCATTTCCTTTCTGTTATCTCAAAGGGATGATGGAAACCTACTGAAAGATAGTACTCATACATAACCTACAGCCATGTGAGACATCGAGAGACAAACTCAACCATGATTGGTCTCATTTATTCCCACTAAAACTACTTCTAAAGGTTCTTTTAATCCTTCCCCACATCATGATGTATAAAAATATATTTGTAAAAATCTCTCATCACCACCACCCGCATCATGGTAGGGAGCACTTTATTTCCATGGACAAGTGTTAGGAGATTCCCCCCATTGAAAAACACATCTGGTGAATCTCTGGAGGATATTTTGTCATGAAAGACCTCACAGTCAGTGTTTACCAATGTGAACTCTCCCACATGGTGGAGGAGTGGAGGATTAAACACTATCAACTAAATAAAAGCTACACCCTCTACCTCGAATAGGTGCATCTATAAGAAACACAAATGCTTATATTTTTTCAACTCTAATTTAGCCCAAAACATCATACTAGGGGTAACTTCTACCACATTTGTCTTCCTAGGAATATAGTCTATCTCAATGTCATAGTCATAGAAAAACTACAACTGGAACCTCTACCAGTACTTCAATTTTCTAAATTTGAATAAATATTTGAGGCTTTGATGGTCTAAGTAAACAACAAATAACTCTTCGAAATTATAATGCCTCTACATCTTCCTAAAAATACTCCATGTCATGTTTCACGTATTTCTACTCATGGGGTATCAAATACCTCATCACATATTTCATAACTATATACCTCTAGATAACACCTAGACGATATCATCTTCAAAGGAATCAAAATACATTATTCACTCCATGCACTCCTTTAGTAGTCTCAAAATAGGACCACAGGTAATCCTTAGACTCAATACCTCAATGTTCCTATAGAACTTATCAGTCTAGGTAAATGGATCCCATTCCCACATAGTGGTGGTGTAATGACCCTCCAATTATCATTGTCTTAAGAGCTCAATGAGTCATTACTAGGCCTTAACCGACATCCCCAAGGCGCCAAAGGATGGCAATAAATGCCGAAGGGTTTCAAACAAGTGGGGGACGATTTACCCTTTTTGAAAATCCATAGAACAAACAACCATAACCAAACCAACAACTCAATGATGAATGATAAAATCTAAGACAACTCAACCATTAATTTTATCATAAACTGACCAAGAGTACCACAGCGGAAACCAACACTAAAACATCAGAGTAAATAGTGTAAAGACAAACTTAAAGACTACAAGAAAACAAACCAACTCCATTCTCCACAAGCTCCAATCTCCTACAACACAAACCAGCCCAAATATCATGAAGCAGTGCTCTAAACATGTGACACTTTACCTTTTCCAACATCCCAGTATATGACATCTACAAAAGCACCAATGTGCCAAAGAATGGGGTGAGTAATTAAACTCAATAGGTTTTCCCCAATAACTTCCCAACTCATGCCTCTAGGATAAAACATGTTAGCACATTTATATAAAATAATTTATATAAAACAATTCCAAAAACAGTTCACATTATAACAAGTTCCCAATCAAAACCATTTTCCAACAAAACCCATCTTTCTCAAGAAAAGCAATTAAGAAAAGTTACCAATTCCATTCACATTTCCATTTGGCACATTCATTCCATTTCACCAATCCACACAACCAACCATGCATGCAACCTAGACCTCCCTGTACTCACAAGTGTTGATTTATCCTTCCACTAAGTCGTCACTTAGTGGACTACCTTGATGGGGGGACTTCACGACCTTATATGTCCCAATATAATGAGGGGGGGAACTTCTCACCCTTATCCATACCAACCTATTGATGGGGGGACTTATCTCCCTTATCTATCCCAATGCATATGAACACACACCACAACCCATGAAAATCCATGCCAAAAACCAAGTGTATTCAAAACCTTTCAATAAAGAGTCACCCTTTTTATTGAAAACCATTTATTTCAAGCAGCAAAACCATAGCCAATTTAAAATCACAATTTTAAATTTACTTCAACAACCACTTTCCAAAAACACACAATTTTCATCACCTGTTACTAAAAAGGGGTTTCGACCATTCTTTTATAACAGATAAACAAACCATTTCAATCAAGGAAAACAATTTGAAACTAAGAATTCAAGTTCTAAGAAAGAGGAATCGAGAGTGAAGCCACCTACCTCAACAAATTGTACGAAACCAAGCCACAGACAAAGAACGCTCAAGAACATCGGGTCAAAACTCCAAAAACACTCCTTAGATCTCTTCTCCTAACACAACCAAGACCAAATCCTGTAATATTTGGCATCCAAACCCTTATATATACCCATAACAGTGGTAGATCTAAGAAAATGAGAGAAGAGGAGAAGTAGATATAAGTATATCTAAGAAAATGATCAAGAATGATCACATACCTTAAGAATTCGGCTTTGATTTGCTAAGAGAAGCCTTCGGATCACCTCCGGAATGCTTGGGATAAGTCTTCCAACCTTCAAGGGAGATTAATCCTGAGTTAGGGTCTCTTAGGAGGTTTAAACAATGCAATTAAAGGCAAAACGAGTTTGATCCAAAATTTTATGATCTAACATTAAGTGACCGCACGGTTTGACAAACCATGTGCTAACCGTGCATTAGCTTCTTCCTCATCCATCCTTCACGCACAGCCTCATCGCATAGTTTCCCTTAACTGTACGCTGACCATGCGGAAGCCACTACCTCCTCATCTAGACATGCATGGTTCGGCCACACAGTTTGATAAACCGTGCGCCTTCCTCTTTGCTTCAAACTTCACTCCAGGATCTCCCGATTCTCCCATACGTCACCCATAACTTTTGAAACCAAGAAAATCATCAAGTAAGGGTTACATAGAAAAAATAGGGGTACTACATTCTCCCCACCATTGGCCTTTCCATCCCCGGAATCTAGAAAAATATCTCTTTCCTGAAAGATTTCTGGCCACTGCTCTTTCATTTCTTTCTCGCGTTCCCAAGTCTCTTCCTAAATCTGACCATGCTGCCATAAAACCCGCCCTAGACTGATGCTTTTTCCACACAAGAATTTCTCTAGCCTATCCACTATTCATACCAAGATATGTATTAACAAAGTATCTATCTCTAGTTCAACGTGATCCCATCTGATCACATGGTCAGGATCGGGTTGATACTTCTTTAACTGAGATACATGGAATACATTATGCCCTGCACTGAACCGTGGTGGTAATGCCAATCGATACGCCACCTCACCAACGCATTCCAGTATCTCAAAAGGTCTTATATATCGAGGAGATAATTTTCTCTACTTCCCAAAATGATGTTGTCCAAGCCTTGGAGAGATTCTCAAAAATACATGATCACTCACCGCAAACAACAACGGTCTTCGGCGATGATCCGCATAAGATTTCTGATGACTCTGAGCTGTCTCCATCCTCCTTCTAATAAACTAGATCTTCTCCATTGTTTCTTGGACAAGGCTCGGCCCAACTAGTGAACTCTCACCTGTTTCCTCCCAAGAAAGTGGAGAACGACAAGGACGCTCATACAATGCTTCAAACGGAGCCATGGGTATCGAGGCCTGATAACTGTTATTGTATGAGAACTCCACTAATGGTATATGCTGCTCCCATGAGCCACCAAAGTCCATTACACAAGCCTAAAACATATCTTCCGATGTCTGTATCATCCTCTCGGATTTCCCATCCGTCATAGGATGATTCACCGTGCTCATAGTCAAATGAGTCCCAAGGGATTCTTGTAAGGATTTCCTGAAACAAGATGTGAACCTCGGATCTCTATCTGAGATGATAGACACTAGTACCCCATGCCTCATTACCACTTCTCGGATATAGATTTTTGAAAGATCTTCCACCGTATGAGTTTCATGAACCGGGATGAAATGGGCCGACTAGGTTAGATGATCCACTATTAACAAAATGGCATCGTGTTTCTGGACCATTCTTGGAAGACCTGTAACAAAATCCATTTCTATATGCTCCCATTTCCTCACTGGGATATGTAAACACTGTAACATACCAGCTGGTCTCCGATGCTCTGCTTTAACCTGATGACAAGTTAAGCATCGCGAGACGAACTCGGCCACATTCCTTCTCATTCCACTCCACCAAAACTGCGCCTTCAATGCCTTATACATCTTCTGTGTACCCGGATGTACAGCCCATCTTGAATGGTGGTAATCATTAAGTAATTGTTCCTGACAACCCATAAGTACAACCATCTAATATCTGAAATGAAAAACAGAACTCCCATACAGCTTTCATCCCTCAATGGTCTCCCCGCCATTGAGCTTTGAACTCATTGCAACACAATCTACATCGTATGACTGTGCGTCCTTTATTATCTCCACTAAATCAGGAACAACCACAACTAGAAATAAAACTGCAACATTGTTTCAGTCTTCACATTCCATACGCATGTTGTGTAGGACTGAAATCAACTACCACTCATCTGAAGCTCCCTTTTCCGACTGAGCATACGACTTCCTGCTTAATGTGTCGACCACCGAATTTCCCTTACCCAGTGTATACATTATGAAAAAGTCGAACATTTGAAGATACTACATCCATCTCCTCTGCCTTAGATTAAAATATCGTTATGAGTAAATGTGTTTCAAGATTTCTTTGATTCGTAAACATAGTAAATTTCTCACCAAAGAGATAATGTCTCAATGTTTTAAAAGCATGGACGACTGCAGCTAACTCCAAATCATGTGTTGGGTAATTTTTCTCATGCACTCTCAACTGCCTTGATCCATAAGAAACCACATGGTCTCCTTGCACGAGAACACAACCCAAACCTATTCCTGAAGCATCACAATACACCACATACCCATGTCTTGATTCCGGAAAAATCAAGATGGGTGTTGATGTAAAGAGAACTTTAAACTCTTGAAAAGATCTCTGACATTCTTCAGTCCGTTGAAATGAACTGTTCTTCTTTTTCAATGTTGTCAAAGGAAAAGCTATTCATGAGAATTCATGCAAAAAGCGTCAGTAATAACCATCTAGACCAAGAAAACTTTGTATTTCAAAAAAATTCTTCGGTGGTTGCCAAGAAAGAACAGCTTCTACATTTTCAAGATCCACTGAAACACCTTTCCCAGAAACAACAAGGCCCAGAAAACGTACCTATTGTATACAAAAATCTCAGTTTGATAATTTTTCATAAAACTGATGTTCTCTCAAGATTTCCAACACTATCGTCAAGTGTTTATCATGATCAGTCCTTGTTTTTTAATACACAAATAAATCATCCACAAACACCACAAAAATAGAATTCAAATTTCGCTGAAATATCTGATTCATCAATGCCATAAAGACTGCTGGTGCATTCATAAGACCAAAAGGCATGACTACATATTCGTAGTGGCCATATCTGCTTCTAAAGGCTGTCTTTGGAATATCCTCCTTCTGAACTCGCAACTAGTGATATCCGGACCACAAGTCAATCTTGGAGAACCACTGAGCTCCCCTAAATTGATCAAACATGTCTTCAATGCATGGAAGTGGATATCTATTCTTTATCAAAACATGGTTATGTTTACGATAATCCACATATAGCCTCAAAGTTCCATCTTCTTTTTTTACAAACAAAATTGGTGTTGCCCACGGAGACACGCTTGGCCGAATGAAACCCTTTCTTTCCAGCTCCTCTAACTGCACTTTCAATTCCTTTAACTCGTTTTATTCCATCCTATAAGATGGAAGTGAGATAGTACTGGTCATCGGAAGGAGATCAATCGTAAACTCCACTTCTCTTACAGGTCATAATCCTAAAAATTTTTCAGGAAAAACATCAGGAAAAAGATCCAGCATAGCTGGAAAACTATTTTCCGCGATCTCTTCCAATGATTCCAAAGTCAATGATTCCAATTGGTAAGAAATTGTTCCCACAATTGGTTCCAACAAGATCTTTGTGCCTTTATTTACTATCCTCTATCCTCTGAAGAGATGCTCCATGTCGTCCTCAGTCATGAAACTAACTGTTCTCCTATAGCAGTTGATGTGATCCATAAACCTTGTCAACCAATCCATACCCAGGATTATATCATAGACATTCATCTCTAGCATAGAGAAATCCCATTTCAGCTCAGCTCAATCAACAATTATAGCACATGCTCTACACACGAAGGCTTGACATTCTCTTTCACCAAGAGGGGTTTGCAGTTTCAAGACAGAAGGCATTATTTCCAATTTTAAGTTCAGAAAATCAGCAATACGAGAATCCATAAAGGAATGTGATGAACCAGTATCAAAAAACACATGCATGAGGGTAGAATTAAAAATAATCGTACCTCTCACCGTAGATGGTCCATCCTGATCATATACAATCATCTTCTCTGCTCCATATAATTGTTTCATCGCTGCACTGTTCTCCTTTTTTTCTTGTTGAGTTTGC
Source organism: Viscum album (assembly GCA_963277665.1). NCBI lineage: Eukaryota > Viridiplantae > Streptophyta > Magnoliopsida > Santalales > Viscaceae > Viscum > Viscum album. The sequence continues at coordinate 109,167,623 of OY728149.1, forward strand.
CCTCGTTGAGGGGTCATGGTATTCCTAGAATCACCATAACTATCTCTATTCTGCTGGCGAGGCTGATTTTTCTTTCCTCCCCCTGTCAAAGCATAAGATGCTTGCGACACTTGAGAAGTGTCAGGAACACCTGACCGCGGAGCCCTATGAAAATATCACTGAAGATGCCCCATCTGCTTTCAATTGTGGCATGAACTCGGTAGTGTTATGCATTATTGTTTGATGTGATCAGTCAAACCACATTGAAAGAAGCCTTCTTTGCTCTGGGGTCATGGAGGAAGGTTGACTGATCATGTTTTCTGGTTCTGATTCGCACTCGCACCTTGGAAGTAGGTGTCCATCTTCCGCTTGTTTCCAGCATTAATGTTCCCACCTGTTCCCATGGGTATCATCATGCCTCCTCCTATCGACCTCAAGATATCATGTTCAACAACTATTTCTCTATTCACCATCTCTGTATAATATGTAATATAGAGCACCACAACCTTCGATCGAACCTCCTGCCTTAGCCCCGATTCGACGATGTTTACTTTCAGAGAAGTACTTTCTGCAACCTCTGGTTCAAAACAGACTAAATTCATGAACTTGGCTGTATACTCTGTGAAAGAGAGGCTCTCGTGTTTCAAGATGAAGAAGTTCGTTGTCTTCTGGATCTTGAACGTGTGAGGACAGAATTGTTTGTTAAAAAATTCTTCAAAATCCTCTCATGTAAGGCCTAATTCCAATTTAGCCTGCATCGCTAAATCCCACCACTAACGTGCAAGATCCTCGAGCATATACGTCGCCATCTTTACTTTTAGCTCTACTGGTGTGCCGATGAAATCAAATATATGACTCATCCTGCTTAGCCACACCTCTGGCTTCTCGTGTTCAACATCATCCCAAAAGATGGGTGGATTCTACTTCTATAACTATATGGAATGGTCTACATGTCTTGAATCATCCCTCTGATTCCTTGTTTCCACACCCTGGAATGCTTTTATGATACTCTAAACTAGCTGTTGGTTCACATGTGGTTTAGGTGCAACCACATTCTCCGCAGCTTATTTGGGTTGGTTTCTATGATGCCTAACGAGTTCCATTTTCTATACAAACAATGCACGTTGTTAGTCTCACTTCCTAGAAACTGAAGGCTTAGCATTTCAATTTCTATCACATCAACTATCACATCATTGTTTTCTATCCATCATGCTTTTCCACATTTTCAACCATTTTTGAAAACATCCCACATACTTTTTGAAAATCCACCAGTTTTAAAAATATAATAAATATCCACTTTTCAAAATCATTCATTTGAAAATCAATTTCTTCATTTTTCAAAAAAATTCACCTTGCCCAAAATCATAAATCATTCTTCGCAACGAGATATTTCATCCTAGTGGGAAGTCATTCCTCTACAATGCATGTCATGCTCATCTCATTGGCTAAACCCATGACAATGAGATTTCCAATATTCTAGAAGTGTATCCAAAACACTTATGTACCCAACAACCTGGTAACTTGAAGTTCGGTATAAATGGGTTAGCTACGTCCTTTTATGCTATACATTTCATGTTCTGACAATCCTCCTCCAATCTAAGATTCTAACCCAAGGAATAGATGAAAATGAATTTCAACTCCAAAACCAAGATCATCGATGACCACTTGTTCGGCAAGGACAGAAAAACCAGATACCATTTGTAATGACCCACCAATTCTCATTGTCTTGAGAGCTCAACGAGTCATTACTAGGCCTTAAGCGACATCCCCAAGGCGCCAAAGGCTGGCAATAAATGCTGAAGGGTTTCAAAAAAGTGGGGGACGATTTACCCTTTTTGAACATCCATAGAACCAACAACCATAAAAAAACCAAAAACTCAATGATGTATGATAAAATCTATGACAACTCAACCATTTATTTTATCATAAACCGACCAAGAGTACCACACCGGAAAACAACACTAAAACATCAGAGTAAACAGCAGAAAGAAAAACTCAAAGACTACAAGACTACAACCCAACTCCATGCTCCACAAGCTCCAAGATCCAATATCACGAACCTTCCCAAGTATCATAAAATAGTGCTCTAAACATGTGACACTTTACCTTTTCCAATGTCCCGGTATATGACATCTGCAAAAACACCAATGTGCCAAAGCAGGGGGTGAGTAATTAAACTCAGTAGGTTTTCCCCAATGACTTCCTAACCCATGACTCTAGGATAAAACATGTTATTACATTTATATAAAACAATTTATATAAAACAATTCCCAAAATATGTCACATTATAACAATTTCCCAATAAAAACCATTTTCCAACAAAACCCATCTTTCTCAAGAAAGGAAATTAAGAAAAGTTCCCAATTCCATTCACATTTCCATTTCTCACATTCATTCCATTTCACCAATTTACACAACCAACCATGCATGCAACCTAGACCTCCCTATACTCGTGAGTGGTGAGTTATCCTTCCACTAAGTTGTCACTTAGTAGACTACCTTGACGGGGGTACTTCACGACCTTATCCATCCCAACCTAATGATGGGGGGAACTTCTCACCCTTATCCATCCCAACCAATTGATGGGGGGACTTCTCACCCTTATCCATCCCAATGCATATGAACACACACCACAACCCAAGCAAATCCATGCCCAAAACCAAGTGTGTTCAAAACCATTCAATAAAGCATCACCCTTTTTATTGAAAACTATTTCTTTGAAGTAGCAAAACCATAGCCAATTTAAAATAACAATTTTAAATTTAATTCAACAACTACTTTACAAAAACACACAATTTTCATCACACGTTACTAAAAAGAGGTTTCAACCATTCTTTCCTAATAGATAAAAAACCATTTCAATTAAGGAAAACAATTTGAAACTAAGCATTCAAGTTCTCAGAAAGAGGAATCGAGAGTGAAGCCACCTACCTCAACAAATTGGGTGAAACCAAGCCACGGACGAAGAACGCTCAAGAACACCGTGTCAAAACTCCAAAAAATCTCCTTAGATCTCATCTCCTAACACAACCAAGACCAAATATTGTCATATTTGGAATCCAAATCCTTAGATCTACCCATAATGGTCATAGATCTAAGAAAACAAGAGAATAGGAGAAGTAGATCTAAGTAAATCTAAGAAAACGATCAAGAATGATCACATAACTTAAGAATCCGGCTTTGATTCACCAAGATAAGCCTTCGGATCGCCTCCGGAATGCATGGGAAAAGTCTTCCAACCTTCAAGGGAGATTAATCTCGAGTTAGGGTTGCATAGAAGGTTTAAACAAAGCAATTAAAGGAAAAACGGGTTATATCCAAAGTTTTAGGATCTAACTTTAAGTGACCGCACGGTTAGTCCACACGGTTTGACAAACCGTGCGCTAACCGTGCGTTAGCTTCTACCTTGTCCATCCTTTATGCACGGCCTCATCACATGGTTTCCCTTAACCGTGTGTCGACCACGTGGAAGCCACTTTCTCCTCAGCCACACAGGCACAGTTTGGCCGCATGGTTTGATAAATCGTGCACCGACCGTGCACCTTCCTCTTTGCTTCAAACATTACTCCAGGATCTCCTGATTCTCCCATACATCACCCATAACTTTTGAAACCAAGAAAAGCATAAAGTAAGGGATACATACGAGAAACCAGGGGTACTACAGGTGGTAAAAGTGGTTTTAATATAAGATAATTTTGGAAGAAACCTCTGGTATTACCCCTCAAGGTAAATAAAAATATATACCTCAGTCTCACACCTGTGCGGCTCCCAAAAAAGCACAACATCAATCTTTTTTGGGTCCGCAACTAATCCATGATAATAAATTACATGCCATAATAAGTGAACCTCATGATCCCAGAGTTAGATATTCAATATTTTACCATATATATGGTGCTACCAAAGAAAATATATGATCATTCTTAAGTTCTAAACATTATCCACCTCTGATGCAGAGTATATGAGTGTTTCTTCAATGATGAAAAAAATAAACCATTTTTTGGAATAAATAAATGGTTTATAAATTCCATAAAAATAGTTGGGGAACTTTTCACACTAAGGGGAATCACAAGGATAAAATTGTGTCAATATAGGAATCGATATGACATTATCAGAATATTATCCTCGCGATCTCAAATAGTGATAACTGTACCTGATATTGATCTTTGGGAACCATCTAAAATCACGCAAGTGACTTATGTCGTAGTAAATACTCTAAAAGGGGTACAAATAATTCATTGCTTCATTGTTTAGGTGAAGATAATCCACAAAAATATAAAATATCCAATCCTCATTTTCCATGAGCCACATGAGAGATTCCAGAAGGGGCACAATTTCTCTGATAAAACCCTTTTCTTGAAAGGTATTTAACTTCAACCACAAACCTCATATATTTTTAGGGGACATTCGATATGAAAAAATATATAGGAGCATTAATAGGGTGAAATTCAATGAGAAAATGCATCTCCTACCTCTAAGGTAGTCTTAGAACTTTCTCAAGGAATATTTCAATAAATTAATCTATGACTAAAGGAATACTGATACTTTAAGCGAGTACTTCGTAAATGGATACACTATACAACTGATGGCAGATGGTATGCAACATCCTACTCAAAAAATCCACTTGTCTCTCCATGATATATCTCTAACCTACAAAGAAGAATATTTACTTATTAGTGTGGTGGAATTTGAATCCTCTATGCTTACAATCGATCTAGGATAGAACTATCAACAACCAATCCATACCCAAGATGATGTCATAGGGTTCCATCATGATAACCAAAATATCCCATGATAACTTCTCTCTTCCAAGAAATAGGTCACACAACAAGAAGATAATATATATAGAAGAAGAGCTCCCTATAGAAAAATAAAGAAAAATATGGCGGGTTAAATCCTCATGTATGAGGTTTAGCTCTCACAACATGAGTAAAGAGATGAAGGAATGAATCACACCTATTTCTATAACAAATAAGTGAATACTAAGATAAGACATATCATACATCTAATCATCTCATTAGCTGTTAAGGGTTATACCGATCCATAGCCTAGAATGTTCTATATTCATGACCTCCATCTACCTAATCATGATGTGGGCCACTTGGTGGTGGGGGTGGAAAGATCTCATAGCATCATCCACCATCAAAAGATCCTCCTCTTACAGCTTCATCTACACCTCATCAAGCTCAGCGTCATTAGGGTCCTCCCTGCACTCTTCAGGGAAAACCCTAATCATAGAGTTATCTCTACCATTGTGGTACATTTTATATTAGTTTGCGCTCTTCAACACATGAGTAAGAAAATTAAAACCCATGTGACCTCACCCACAACATGAATTGAACTATCCATATCTAAGATTCCCTCATCTTCTATGATGTCCCTAACCACATGGTCGAGTCTATTCTTGGGAACATTTCAAACGTCAATATCCTATAGAATGGTTCATGTTAGATGATGTAGATGAATCAACCCTATAATTCATATTTATAGATCATCCTAGATGATTTCAATTTTAGAGAAATATATATGTCACCAATTCCCACTCTATTCCCCTGATATATGTGGGAAAGAAAAGGGGTAACACAGAAGTGAAAATATCTCTGTGGACTCCTTCCTCAAACATCCATGTCTAGAAGTATCCATCCCAAATAATTTCAAGGGAATACCATGTAAGTTATATAAACCACATGGAATACAAAACCACTTTAATCACTTCTTCTTGTATCTCCAAATTTTTCAGATTCTGAACTAAGCACATGCATGAGTGGTAGAACTCCTCAAATAATAGGTACTAGAATTTGGTTATTGAGAGTGTCATCTATTAATGCATCTATGTAACTAGACTCCACTAGAACCAAATAGATCCATAGAAATAGATAGATTCTAGTTAAATCACCTTGTTGTGTTATCTATGGATATGTCTGAAAATAAAAATCACATAAACTAGCCAATCCTCTTATGCCTGGGGATCTTTCACACCATGAAACCTCAGCGGTCTCTAGAATTGGAACTCATGAAGTGTGTCAAGATTGTGGGAATCCTTATCCTGATTTTTTGGTAATACCTATGGATCAATAGTTGGGGGAATGCATCTTGTCCAATAAGAGGAATAAAGTACTATGATATCCCTTGAATTGAGACCTCATCACTCATTGGATCATAATTATGATCTGGATTCGGTAACATAGATGACTATAATCATGGAGGGATAATCAAAATTTAATCATGACATACCAATATCATATGGTAATATATATATATATAGTGATATGACTCAAGAATGGTAGTTAAAGAATAAATCATATATGATGCATGTACCATTGATCCCCAAAACCAATGTCTCATTTCCCCTATTCAATGACAATGTAGTGAGAGTCTTGTTGAATAGATATATCAACCACCCCACTAGAACCGGGTTTTGTATCCTGAAATCACCACTCCAAAACACTATCAATTTTTTCCCTATATCAAAATTAATTATTCATAAGGGAAAACACTGAACACCTTCCCAAGGAATTAAATATTCAGATTTTAGTCCTTCACAAACCAATACAATGGGGTTGAAGCCACAAAAAAACCATGTCCACCTCTATAGATGAGGGGGTGGTGACCTGTTATGTAAGGAATAACTAATATGGGAGACCTTTTACAGATTACATGTACACACACACACCAATATCTATGTATATGTGTAGAGAAATAATAATAAAATATGTTACAACCATAGAATAAACCATACATATGAATCCTCTAGGGAGTATAAGAGTCTGAATGTGTAAATTGAGAATTAAAAAGGTAAAAATATACACCGGACAAAAAACCTTACTAGCCAAACAAAACAGGAAAGGTAAAGATAAAAGATATTCATACTCAGAATATCCAAGACCAAACCACTCTACCTAGTAAAATTGGCTTGGGTATCCTTATGATCCTATTTAATCACCACTGACCCATCCATTGCCTTAATAACACATGAAATGTGATGAAAACTCCCATGTAGGGTTGAGTGTATAAATACCCAATATGACTCATCAAAAGTTGATAGTGGAGAAGAAAGAGACATCGTAGCAATATAATGATCTACCTAAAGAAAGAGTGTAATAAAATCTAAAAAAATGGATATAGATATAAATATTTTCAAGACAAATAATCCCAAATGAGAGAAAAAATGTGATCTCTATCTCATTGGCCAGCCGATGAAAGATTTTAAATACTTCCATTGGTTAATCAATGATGCTCAACATATCGTATAACTTTTTGAATAGACATCAATTTTGAGAAACACCTCAACACTAGGATGCACAGTCAAGGGGAAAACACTAGGTAAAGGAATGATGCCATGGTAAAACATAATGGTTTCACTCACTAAGTACATGAACCATACCATGACTCTAATGTAGGGTGCCACAAATTTAGATTTCTAGATGAACCATGACTTTTCCTTGAAGGAGGGTGTCACCCTGATGGTTGAGTACCCAGTCCATATCTATGTAGAAGGGTTTCACTAAGTAGTATATATAGAGACACATTCCTTAACTTCATATAGGGGTGAAACATAGAAGTTGATAGAGGATCCATAACAATAAGAGAGTAAGGGCGACACTATAACAATTGAAAATATTATAATAATATAAGAATGTATATCTTGACTCTCCCAGAGAGTATTCCTCATATACCCCTATTTTTTCAAATTCTCCCACCCATTGGACAATATACACCTGATTTGAACCCCATTGTTTACTTCTAATGTCACATTGATGAAATACATCCTCAATGAAATTCCCCAAGTGTCACTCCTTCTAGATATCCTTAAAATCCTTTCGTAGGTTGTTTAGCAGTTCTCTATAAAAGAATATCCTTTCATTTAATTTCCTCATGATTCTTTTGATGTGGTAGTTGATTTCCACTTATGGACACTGGTTTCTCACCTTGGGTTGGATATCCCTTCTCTCCTAGTATTTCAGTTGTTCATCAACTCTGGGGGAATATCATGTCAAGTTTGGGTGTTTTTCCTCCACTAGAGCCCCTTTTCATGGTTCTTGGAAGAAGTTGTACATTTTTACATTCCTAGTCTATGACCTCTTATGTGCATGGAAATCAATGACTCTCCTTCACCATTTGGTTATTAGATGATAATTGTGGCATATACTCTCCTCATAAGGTGGTCTCGCTTACTCTCTAAGGTATACCTCTTCTATTGATCAACCTATCCTTCTTATGAGGCATTGGAAATGAACTCAACTATATCCATTATTATAATGAATTTTGTTTTAGTATTATGGATTCCTAGTTAGAAAATATTAGTGTAGAGATGAATTTATTAAAGGATATTATATCTTGAATCATCATTAGTGTTAGTGTTTGATTCTCATGGTGGAAACATATTTTCTTCTCTACTGCATATTTATTTTTCTCGTCATGCAACCTCCATGGGAACACCCTCCGAGTTTATAAGAGGAATTTGTTTAGTATCAAGGCCCAGTTTCTAATAAAATGTGGCTTCTTCTATACCATATTCCACTACTCCTTTTAGTTCCTATTTAAGGTGCAATAAGAGAGCCTTTTTATTATTTCTTTCTTCCTCGTGCTTTAATCCCCTGGAAGTAGGTTCTTATCAAATTACTCTTTCCCATATCTCTAATGTGTTTGACATGTTATAAAATATCTATCACCTAGTAGTTTATTCATGGGATTATTCTTTACCATCCATTTTGAATGGTTCTCCACCCGGAAGGGTTTCTTCTAGTTCATAGTGAAGGAAAAGGATGATTGGATTTTACTCTCCAGTTCATATTTCCTCACTGTGAGGTTCCTCTTCCAGGTGTTATCTTATCCAATGATTCCATTCCTTATATGGAACTCCCATGTATCATGATCTCAAGTGAAGATTTATTTTCATTCATTTTACTTTTTTTAGTGTCACAATTAAATTATTGTTTTATTTGAACCAACATAATATCGTACCAAAATTTCCGAGTTTTCTAGTAGGATGGGAGTTCATAATTCCACAAATGGGACCATAGTAAATATTCATGTTTTGGGTGTTTTTAATAATTTCATCTTTCTAAATATATTTGGGGTAATGTATTGGTTTCTTACCATAGAGGTCAGTCATGGTTCATCATCCAAAATTTTCTATTTTTTTTACTTTGGGTGTGAAGACTATGGAATGGGAGAGGTGATGGAATGATAAGAGATTCATCGATGTAGTTTCTTCTCATCAGTTTATAAGAGGATATTTCAATTCCATTTTGGATGTGTCATAAAGGATAGGTGGTTTCATCTACCTAAGTAAATCTATGTGAGACTTTTCTTATTTTATCACTCATGGAAGTCTTGTGGAGTTATGAAACATTGGTGATCCCTTCACATGGTGTAATGATCAGAGGGGTATTTGAAAGTGTGGTGTCACATCAACATGTGTCTTATTAACTATAACTCTCTTTCTAGTTTTCCAAATGCTTATGTTAATAATATGGTTATAGATATCTCTGTACATTCACTGCATCACATCAATATGGAAACCCAAAATAATAGGTTTTAATACTTATTCTTCTCCAACCATTGAACTGTTGATCCAACATAACTTCAAAAAGTGTAGTATTCATTGGATTATCCAATAAATGGTATCCTGTGGGTTTGGATTCACAAAAAACTTTTCCTCTTTAAAATAAATGTGAAAACATGTAATAATAAGAAAACATCACAGTTGAATGACATAGTGTTGATATACATTGTCATTTCTCACCTTGAATATAAAAATAAGGAAATTTGTGATGATATAATAACTAAATATATGGTGAAACAATGCTGAAATCTCAGAGTAATTGTGGGATTGGGAAATGGATTCTAAGACTATGTGTGTGGAAAATGGATTAAAAGGGATATTATAATACTGTGTATTTCTAATAATGCATCATAGAAGATTACCACACCACTAGCCCAAATACCTTCCTGGAGGGTGGATCATATAAAAATTATCCTTCAACTATTGTAGGTATGGAAATAGATTATTTTCATTACCTTATTATCGATATGTAGCCATGAAAGTATAATATTTATTCATGTGGTCAGGATGAAATTTTGGATTCGATAAAATTTGTTGTGTTCAATATCAAAAATGATATTCTTGGAAGTGTTCCTATTGAATTAGTGGTTTTTTATGTGCTCAATTGTTGGATATTATGGATTTATCTTGGTCCTAAGACATTCCTAGGTTCCTGTTATATGGCTCTGTGCAATCTGGTGAATGAGGACCCCATCGAGGCCATCTGGGATTTATTTCATAGAGGGGGACTTCCCCGCATTACATTCTCCACTAACATGCTTATCATACAAAAGTTTAAGGATCCTCTAGATCTCAATTAGATTTGTTCCATTAGTATATGAAATTTCACATACAAATTATTGGCCATTATTCTTATAAAAAGATGTTTATTCTTTAACAAAGATGGATATCTTGGGATAATCATGTTTTTATTCAGGGGCGTTCCATATAAGGTTCCATTAGTATTACTCAAGAAATTATTGGTGACATAAACCTGAATAATATGGGTTCCAATATTATTATCAAAAGTGATATGGATAAATCACTAGATAGGATTGAATGGGATTTCATTCTAAAATTTAAGAGATGCATGGGCCTTATCAATATTTTTCTGGTCTCATATTCAAGTGATTTAGATCCACATGGATTACCTTCTATTTTATGTATAAGAAATATGGATTCATGAAGAGGTTTAGTTAATTGTGGTCTACAAAACTATATCCCTAAATATTTTTATATTTTTTTTAGTCCATCAATAGATATATAAATCATAACTTCTCTAATGGTTTTATCCATCCTTTTTTGACTAGGGGTGTTTATACTTACAATTAACATGTACTATTGGTTGGAGATGGTTCCCTAGAACCAAGTTATGTGTAATTTATGATAACCTATACTCATTGTTTTTTAATATTAAGAAACTAACTATAACGTCATGATTTTTCTTCAATATAACATAGTATGTGATAATTTCCATAGAGTAATTGTCACACTAAAAGGTCAAGAATTTCCCCACTATGATGAGCACTCGAAAGTGATACATACCTACTATTAAATATGTTATAAATCCAAATTATATCATTTAAAAGAAAAAAATTATAAAGAAGATTAGTGGTGGAGACTCACAGGAATTTGAGGCACTGTCTCATGGTGTACACCCTTGGTAATATCAAGTAGGATATTATGAGAACAAGACCCTCCAGTAGGAAATCAAAATTTATATGTGTCATTACACGTTATTATTTTAATATTTATATTATTTTCATTAGACAATAATATTATTATTAGTGATTATTTTTATTCGATTAATTTGATGTATTTTCAAAAACCAGGAAAACTGATGTTCGCAGTGAGGTTGGATACGCTGGGTGCATCACAAGTAAAATTTCATTAATAAATAATTTGAGAAAGGATTTCTCCATTTTGTTCTTTAACAGAAGTTAATATCTCTGAACCTTTGATGGAAATGATATGTCCTAAATAAATCGATTTACATGGTCTTAGATATACAAGTTCTATTTCTGATAATTCAAAGAAAGGAACATCAAGCACATAGGTTGATGGAACCAGCATGAAACCAGATTTATTTGAGGTATTTTGTTAAAGGGGTTACATTACACAATAAGCGTCCACAATTTTTGAGTTGGCGACCTAGAAAAAACTTCTTGTGTACTTTATAATAACTTATATTCATGGTTTTGAATATTAATATACTACTTATCACATCATGATTTTATTCTACATGACAATGTATGTGATATTGTCCTAAGATTACATGTTGCTCTAAAAGGCCATAATACATCCACTCTATGATGAGATCCCAGAACTGTTATGATACTATTTTTAAATATATTTGATATATCCATATGATATCATTTTGAGGGACACAAATGATATAGGATATAGTGGGTGGATACTCATAGTAATCTAAGGCACATTCTCATTGTGTACACCCTTGGTAATACCTAATAGGATATTATGAGAAAATGACCCTCTAGCAGGAAATCCAAATTTATACATGTCATTTGATGTTCCTATCTACGGATATGTGTATTGGTCCTTATACTTTTAGATTATTATTCATGGATATTATGAGTCATGTACTTTTATATATGACTAAAATCATGATGACATATGTTCGCGGTGAGGAAGGATACATTGTGTGTGTCATGAGTAATATTGCATTAATCAATAATTAAAGGAAGGATTTACCCCTTCAATTCATTAAGGGAAGTTAATCTCGCAGTCCCTTTGATGGAAGTTATATATCGAAAATAAATCCATGTCTATTTTGTTCTCTAGGTAAGTTATATTTTTGGAAAGTCAAGAGAAAGAGATATCAAGCACATAGGTTGATGGCACAGGCATTAAGGATAGTCGATTTGATATATTATGATAAAGGGATTATATTAAATGATAACAGTCCATATTAGGTGACATATCATTATGGCATTAACTTCTTCCTCTATGGGTGCATTGGTAACTTACTAGATTCTAACCTTGGACTTTAGGTTGCTTCACCAAAATCCACTGAGTAAGAGGCCTAGAGGGTCAAAAACTAAGTATATCAAAGAATCTAACTTAAATAATATATTATTTAATAGGTTGAATAAATAAATTCTCACAAGTGGTTTAATAATTATTTATGTGTGCTTGATCAAATTTATTCCATCACTAGTTATTTGAGAGAATATGTTGTGAGAGGAATATTTAATAAATATTTATTTTATATTTAGTGAATATCATATTTATTTATTTATTGGTTAATAATACAGTGATGTTTATTTAATAAATAAATAGACATTACTCAATGTCTAATAAATATTAGGGAGGAATGGCTGACTAAGTTTAATGGTCCATTAAGAAATGATAATATTGAATATTATTTAATTAGTTAATATTTAATTATTATTCTCATGTTAAGATCATGTCAAGAAATAATAATATTTCTATTATTAATAGACTTGGGGTATTTCTATGATCAAATAAATAATCAAGGGCACTTGATCAATTATTTTATTTTAAACCAAGAAATATAAATACAAAATTATTTCATTTTTCTCATTATCCAGTTTAGTTGTGCACAAAAATATTAGAAAATCCTCTCAAGCCTAGAGATATCCCTTCTCAAAAAAATGATCCTAAGAACAGAGAGAAATCCTCCTCCCTCGGATCAAGGGGAACACTTTGGAAGCGATTCTCGAGGTGATCAATGTAGATGATTAAGGCATAATGAACTTTTGTGCTAGCACCTGGAGACCCCTTCCACAACGTCAGTAGATTACTATAAATGTGTGGATCACCACTAGGGGAAACCTACACATGGTTTCTAAAATTCAATTATGTTGAACCATAGATCTGCCTCCAGATTCATCAATGAAGATATAATTACATACGGGTAATTATTAATATATTGAAATTAATTATAAACAATATGTGTTGATCTCCTCTCTCTAGTTCTATCATGATTAATGTTTTCTATATTTTATTAAATTAAACTGATCATGGTGATCCAACATCCTAGAGATCTTGTATTGATCATTGATTATGGAAAAAGCAAACGTGGGAAATTCCCATCACACGCTTCAGCTATTCTTAGAATCTAAAAGTTGCATCAAAGGGGGAATATAGTTGTTTATAATTTTTTATGATTTTTGATTATTTAAATTTTTATAATTTAGTTATTTCATTTCAAGTTTAATCATTTTTTAATCTGAATTGTGATATCTCTTTCTTCATACTTTTTTCCTAATATATCAAATCAAGACATTTAATTTTAGGATTCAGATAAAATCAAGGAACTCATCTAGAGGTGTCAAGGATACTTTCTAGATAACGCATTAGTACACATTGTGTAACCAGAGTTACATGTTGTGTAGTTGTGTTCAATGCACCCATATTTAATTCAACAATCACTCTATAAATGTGAATTAATGACATGTAGTGTAGTTAATTATCACATTGCATGTTGACTGTCCTAGACTAGTGCACAGTCAGTTGGAGTACACGCCATATAGCCTACATACATGGTGTGTAGTCCTTTTGAGTGAATTATGGGTTTTGTATTCAATAAACAGCCTACCTAACTAGTGACCATGTAATACAGAGACAACATGACATGTAGCCCATTCAACTCACCATGTAATCCAAATTTTTTGAGGTACGTTTTACATGCCAAGTACCTAGGAATTTACCTCAGATGGATGGTGAAGGGTGTACACACCGTATAGATTGGATCTACATGTCGTGTACCTTTATCAAATTGTGCATATTTAAAATTTATGTATTTAACTATGTAAACCATAAGAAATCATGTAGTAATAAATATAGGACACACCATGTGATGTGTTTTAATATACATAAATATTTAAATTTTTAATTAATATCTACATAGTTTTTATATATGCATATCATGTATGAGTCGAATTAAATTTTTTTACTCTACGTGCATTTAAGAATTACATATGACCAAAAAATAATGTAATTCATGAAATAATTTTTTATGTACACATTGTTAAAGTACTTGATAAGTTGGGTATTCCATATGTCACAAGAGTAAAACAATATATCATTGTAAAACATGTTGGGTAAAATCTGATGAGTATTCACCATGTTACCTCTAATGTACTAATTATGTACCTAGTTAATATTAAATAAATTTATTTAATTTGTAATAAATTATAATGGATGATACTTTAGAGGAAATTCAGATAAAAAATAAGAAAAATTTATTTATTAATTAAAAGTAATAGTTAATTGATTTTAGTGTTATTTATATTAAATAATTATTATTATATAATTGAATTATATTTTTTATTAAATGTGTAATTTATTGCATGCATGTGGATGATTATGACCTAAACCAAAACTTTATATGTGATTGGTTTCTTTTAATTTATTATTAAATTAAATTATTGGCAAGTGTGCCTTCTCTCCTTTCATTGTGTAGGATTGTTGTGCCCATAGTTTCTTTTATGTAAAGCCCTTTTCCCCTCACTTGTTTGAGAGATAAAGGAATATGTAATAGATGGATCACCCAATCTAGTAGATTTTCTTCAAGTTTGGATCCAAGATGAAACCAATCCAATGAGATACATCTGCGGATATGTGGAAAGCTACAACGCTAACCTTAACTGGTTCAAGGTGTTTTCCCCTAGGTCAATGGTTAGTTTATCAACTTCTAGATAAACAAATCATTTGTAATAGGTTGTGATCATTCCACATTATTATTTTATTTCTATTAGTTTTAGGGTTATTTCATTATGCATGTCTTCTCGTGATCACGCAAATAATGAATTCACAATCTTGCAAGATATAACTAAAATAAACCAGATTGTGCATAAATATTATCTAAGATATAGTTAATCACTTAATAAATCCAACTTAATATTAAAAAACATGTGATAAAGTTAATAATTTGAAATTTAGACATTACATGATAAAATCCATAAATAAACTAAATAGTTTTTATACCCTTCAATTACATCGGTTAGAATCAAACCATATTTCAAAGTGATTGACCAACTAAAGTTGGTGTGATTTCAATTATCAGGGAATTATAACTTGAGGTTTTGAGTTTAATTAACATAGTTGACATCAAGAGTTGACAACCAAAGTAGGACATGGTGTAACTAAGAGGCAAAGTCTGAGGAAATCTATATTAGAGATTTTAGGATTAGGGATTCCACTCTAAATATCAAGGAACAATGAGATAAAGAATTTAGAATTTGGAATTTCTTCCTAAACCCATCTGAGTTCCTTGACCAACTGATTTTGTCGTAATGACAAAGGGAATATGGATACGTACCACTTGAATGTCCAACAAATAGGATATTATGAAGCTAATGATGGGGGATATTGGGTATCGATAAAATAGTTACAGAGTAATAAATATAATATTTATTTATTTGTCTAAATTTATCAGATAAATTAGTACAATTATTCTCAACATTGTTTTGTAGAAAAAAAATAAAATGACATCAAAAATATCATTTCGATCCATATTTGAGAATGAAAACCTTCTCACTAGCACCAACTTCCAGTAGTGGAAAATGTGCCTATGGGTCATTTTTCACTTTAAAAGGAAATTGTATGTGGTGGAAGAACCTTTACCGATTGTGCCTATAAATGAGGAAAGTGATGAAGAACTATCTCTCTAAGAGAAAAATCTAATTTATTCAATATATGTTCAGTTATTCATGTTTTTATCCATGTCCAATGAGATTTTAATGCAATATGATGATATGGATTCCTATAACATGATTTCTCACATTTGGGATCTCTATCAAGAGAAAGCGAGACAAGAGAGGTAAGAGATCTTCAATTAATTGTTCACAAATATTCTTGGAGAGTCTATTCTAGATGGGCCTCATGTAGTCATGATTATTAGCTACATTGAATGTTTGGATATCTTATAAATTAAATTCCTGGATGATTTGTAGACAAATCTCATACTTTCATCATTTTCTTAGGCCTTCTCTATCTTAATACTTAATTAAAATATTATAACTAGTGAGAAGAGACTTTTGGAACTTCTAACCATGTTTCTACAAGTAGATAAGGACCTGGGTCATGATAAAACTCGGGTCCTCATAGTGAACAAGAAAATGTAGAACAAGGAAAAGTGTCTAGAGACTTATAAACGGTCTAAAACACCCAAGCACTGTCATTCCAAGAAGAAGAAGATCTAGAGGAAAACAAAGGAAGAAGAAGAAGTATTGTTTTCTTGTGGAAATCTATGACACTAAAAGAGGATCTTCACCCAAAAACAAGGAAAAGAAAAAGTTATGTTCATTATCGAGTGAAATTTTTCTATTTTTACACATTGGGTATTATATATATAGCTTGGGGTACACACATATATATCCAAATTCAGGAACCAAGTAGATTTCAAAATATTTCTAGAGGATAGGTGGATCTAAGAGCATCCAATGGAGAAAGGATGGATACCTTGTAAATTAGTGACTACCATCTCTCATTACCAATGAGAACGATATTTATTTTAAGGGGAGGTTATTAGGTACCTATAGTTACCAAGACCATAATTTTTCTTTCATGTTTAGATGTAAATGGGTTCATTTTCAAAATTAAAAATAAAATTTGTTTCCTTTAAAAGTAAAACATATTTTATCATATAGCATATTTAAATAATGGTCTTTATTTATTAAATTAATAAAACCAAGTATTGGAAATCGATAACGAATCATGTTCACATGACTCATATAACAAACAGTTATGTCATCACTATCTTAGTTATGTAAATGAGATGTGTTTGATGGAGCTCTGTCGATATGGTTATTTAGAATCTTCATATCTAAAACCAATCTAAATGTTTCAATTTTTTTGGAGGAATAATGAACAAACCACCATTCAATGGATAAGTCAAAATGGACACATAGCTATTGCGATTAAATCAAAATAATGTGTGTGGACCATTTCCAGTAGAAGCAGGAGGTGGATATTCATACTTCATAACTTTTACTAATGACTTGAGTAGATATGGTTATGTTTTATTAATGGGGTATAAGTATGAGTCCGTTGAAAAATTAAAGGAATTAAATAATGAAATAGAGAATCATCTTGGTAAAAAGATAAATAATCATAAATTGAATTGAGGTGGTCAATATCTTAACAAAGAGTTCATAGACTTTCTATGGGAGATTGGGATTCTATCTCAACTCAATACACCTTATACACCATAGTGGAATGATTTTAGTGAAAGGAGGAACTATACCTTTTTTAACATGGTAAGGTCAATGATGAGTCATGAAGATCATCCATTATCCTTTTGGGGATATGCATCAAATAATGAGGCATAGACATTAAACCAAGTACCAACTAAGGCATAAAATGCAATTCCATTTGAATTATAGAGTAGAAAGAAACCCATTTTACCTCATAAATGTGTATGGGATTAAGAGACATTTGTTAAGGCCTTATTAAGCAACAAACATGAACCTTGTCGCATGAAGAGTACATATATAGGGTATACCAAGGAAGTAAATGGATATTACATATACAAAACCTCAAACAAGAAAGTGATTGTCACCAGAAAAGTCGTTTTTCTTGAGAGGGAACACATTCTCAAAAAGGATACTGAGAGAAATATTGACTTTGATGTAGTTGATACTCAATATACAAAAGAGTTGGTACAAGAACATATTCCATAGGTCCCCATGGAAATGGTTATTCCTAAAACACAAGCACTACATAATTTCATAAGAGAGGTTAGAGAACTAGAGATATATGTTTTATTGGTCCCTAAGGATGGTGAAACATTATCAGTTGACATTGATGAACCTCTATCCTATAAGAAGGTAGTGTAGAGCTCATAAGCTACAGGATGGCTAGAATATATAAATTATGGGATGGATTAAATGTATCATAATCATGTTTGGGTTTTGGTAGATGCACCAGTTGATGTAAATACTGTTGGATTCAAATGGGTATTTAAGTGGAAAATGGTCATGGAAGGTAATGTAAGTACCTATAAAGTAATTCTAGTGGCTGAAGGTTTTAAACAGCATTAAATAATTGAATACGGTGAACCCTTTTCACCATTTTCCATTATTATATAGTAGTAGAAAATAATTCCAAATAAAAATCAATATTCCACATTTCTATATATGAGAAATCAAATATAACAACTTCTCATAGGTAGTCCAAGATAAGCCGCATTTTCTATAGTTTTACATTGTATCACTGATAAGTATGAAGGATATAGAAAGATATAGAGAGTATTTAACTTTTTTATTTATATCATGAATATATAATTAGTATTTATATTTATAATTCACATAGATAGCTTAAAAACAAATAAAATAGTGTAAGGGAAAGAATGAATAAAATATGTCACAGTGTATGTTTCTCTATTATTTTGTAGGTAATTATTCTTTTATCTTAGTAATCTTCTAAATTTAAATAGATCTACCAAGATATTCATTTTATTACATATTTTTACATAAAATATCAAGATCCCTTTTATTTGTAGAAAAAGATTGTTTTCATCATTTTCAGTTAGGAAGAAATTTATTGCTAATGTTTTCATGTGGGTATCTTTATTTCTTTCACAATTCATGTTCTCAAACATTTTCTTATATATAGTGTAGTTTAGAAATATATTCTCAGAAAAATACATTGATAAATCATCATGAATATCATCATATTTTGATTTCAATATCTATTTCGTTAAATGATTCAGATGGAACTTCATTATACATGAAAAATAGGTTGCATTAAAAATAATGATATAATAAAATAATACTAAAATTTTAGAGATTATAGATTTAATGTTTACCATGTCATCATCCTTAGTTAAGGTCACATTAGATATTATATTTTATAATTATATAGTCAATTGAATACCTAGTGAAATTTCTTGTTGGATCATTCTATAGGACATATATTTGATAGTCTGTTCTTATGGTTGATCAAATGAATTTTCAATTGATCACATTGTTATTTTAGAGGATCTATATTTATTACAGTTGATTCTATAATTTTTCATTCAAACAATATGATACAGTCGATTAAATATGCCTGATATCTCAATCACATGATATATTTCTTATTTTTTTAGTTAGACCAATAACATTATACTCAATATGTTGTTCTTGGGGTCGATCACTTCCTTTGAATATTTTTGTACAATATAAGCTTGAGACATAATGTGGTCATTATATTCATATTACGTTCATTTATTTACTTTTCATATTATTTCCCAAAATGATCCCATAAAACCTATAGTCATTTCTAGAAAAAAAATCAAATTCTTTAGCGTTAAAAAAACAAACAATGAATGAGTGTTAACGTAAAATTGATTTTTGATTATTAAAAAAAGATATTTCTTATACAAAAGAAACAATATTCCTCTTTTTGATGATAAAAAAAGTGGAATAAATGAAATTACAAAAATAATAAAGGAAATAATTTGCTACTTCTATAACCATAAATTATTATAAACAAATTTAATATTCCACATAAATTTTTTTATCTCCCATTTTATGATTATCAAAAAGAATACATGAATATTATAAAAAAATTAACAGTAGTTGCATTAATGGTTTAATAGTGTACAAAATCCAAGTTATGTTCTAATCAGAATTGGAATCCTTAGGTATGGAAGGTTCATTTCCTTTTTATTATCTGGTGGAGGAGTATATTGAGGAATAATAGGTGGTCCTAGAATGAAGATAACTTCTAATAGTTGAATGATGTGATTGAGATCCTAGGATAGACTAAACTCATATGGTATAGTAGGACGGATGGGTGAGGTATATGTAGGAATGTTAAATTAGGTGGAAGTGCTAGCAGAAATAAAAATAGCTAGAGTTAAAGGTTGGGTATGAGGATCCAACTCAAAGTAATTGGAAACATTAATATATGGTTTAGTGATCCTAATGAAGTTATATGCTTCTAGAGTTCCACTCTCCATAACTTGAATAAATTCATATTTGTCAGACTTGAATTAATTTAGAAAAGGATTCATGACCAATAAATTATCTACTATATATTAAATATAGTAATCATAAGATTAATTTTTAAATATCTATAAAAATATCAAAACTATGTTTTAAGATCAACCTTAGTGAAAATATTCTCAAGATAATAAAATATTGAATCCATGGCTCTATATTTATCATTTTTATGCAAGATGGATTCCTTTTGAATTAATGAAAACTACATCTCATCATGAGAAGAAATTTCCATTTGAAAATCATTTATCACATTCTTTAGAGAGGATAGAACATTTTGAAGATCTCTATTGGTCAAATTTAAAAAAAATAATTAATGGAGACTAGAATAGAAGGAGGTTATAAAAAAGATAATGAAGTATGGGCATGATTATTAAGAACTTATAGATATAAATTATCCAATTGGTAACACATGATAGATAGAACCCACTCTATTCCTCTTATTTGTATTTAAAAACACTCCATTTAACTTTGAAATCAATGAACATCTTAATTAACATGATAAAAATCTAGAAACAACACTGTCTAAATATAGGAAAAAATATTTTGATTAGTGTAAGAAATGTTTTCCACATTAATAATATTAATTTATATACTAATATTCAATAATTTATTATTTTATATCTTAAAAAGTTCATTCAAAAATTCAAAAGATGTTCATATGTTAGTACTACTGAAGACTCAGAATAGGGTCTAACATCTTGATATGTAAAATTTCTTCCGTGACCATAATAAAAATTTAGAAAAGGATAAAAAAATATAATATGAGAAATGGGTACTCAACTCATGATTTTATCTATAAATTTCCTCTTTGAGTGAAAAGATCCCAAGAGGTATTCTATCTTTTATTAACATATACTTAGTTTCATTTGAAAAATATTCCATTTTCATAACTTATGTCCATCAAGAAGTGTTATATATAGTATTTTATTAAAAAGAAACATTATAATAATCCGTTGGAGAGGGAGGAGTATCTAAGAGGTGTAAAAACCCGTCATTATATTCTAGTCTAACTAAACATGTTAGAGTATGAGTAGAGGGTCACACTGGCATTACGGGTTTTTTTCTCTAGTTATAGCCATAGAAACACCTTATGTATTTGGTAAACCACCAACACCTTCATCGTCATCATCATCATAATCATTATTCCACTTATTTGTCTCACTACCATGAATATCATCTCTACCATATTGATTGTTTTGATTACTATGTTTACTGACCAATTTTTCAGCTAGATCAATAAAAACTAATGGAGTAAACAAATATATATTATACAATGGATTAACTTGAAGACTTTATGCACTAGAAGAAGAGGTATCAAAAATTAGATATCCCCTATCTCAAACATATATGTATATTCCACTGGTTCATGATCCACATCATATTCACTTTAAAAGTCTATGAGGAAAGTTCCAAATAACAAATATCTAGGGATTCTCTCCCCTTCGGTTTTAAAACATTCTATTTTAATAGGATCAATTAATATAGAAATGGTATGATCTTTTTCTAAATCAACTAAAATAATAGATGAAAAGAAAAATCCTTAATATGATACATTACATCTTCATTCAATTTTACTATATCTACTAGAATTTTCTAATGAAAAGGAGGCCATTTTAGGTTTTCTTGAAAATAATTTCCACGTTCTTAATTACTAGGGCTTGAAATTCATATATATATGAGGAGTAGTAGGATACAACTATTTAATCTGGTTCTAAACAGTATTCAATTATATGTATTAGTATAGTGGTATGAGAAAAACATTACAATCCTTCATAAATATTCATCACATTAGCCACCCAACTCTTTCAACAAATATTCCAAATAATTTTTATTATTTTAATGGTAGTCCGATTCAAATAAACACTATTTAGAATCATAAACCATTAAAATCCTTTAGTAAATATCCTCTTATATTCCAAAAATACTAACATTAACTTAGAGTAAAGACGTGTTTTGAATCAATAAAATGGTTTTGTCAGCTATTCTACATGTCTCAATAAAATAAGAGTCTAGTTGATCTAAAAACTATGATCGATTTGATATAGAACGAAAAAATCCTGATATCTAATAAAACTAAAATTGTACTTTCATGGGTAGATATAGTGATGAAATAAACTTTAACATGAGTCTCAACTCTACAACAAGATCGTTTGTAATAGTTCTTCTTATGGTTCTATTTTTTAGATCTTCCATGTAATTCCCAAACTAGTAATGAGGATAATATACTAGATACGAGCTTTGATAATCATTATTGATCAAATATGACGAACTCTTAGACATTCATCATGGAATGTTGAAGTAAACTCACATTATTTCTCTTCGATAACAATTATTATGAAATATTCATATTTATTTCCTTCAAAACCATGTTTAGATAAAACTCTATAGATAAATAAGGATATAAAGGTAAATCATCATTTCAAAATCAACATTTATAGTTTTTTCATAGAAAAGATAGTCCATTGGATCAAATGACTAGTTTTGAACAATTGAACATCTTTTTCTATGTCAGCTACATATTCTTGTTATAATACATGCAATTTTGATAGCCTCATTGATTTTGTTATTCATGAATTAATATCTTGGATAATTCATGAGAATTATCTTCAAAATATATTATTATCATGATTATGTATGTTGAGAGTCACCGCTTCAGCATTGGGTGTTTGATGAATGATGGTTCGAAGAAAAATTGGGTTTGGTTTGTTTTTGGAAGGGGAGTTATTGGACTTTGATTTAAAACATCAGTTGTTTAGGTATTTATTTCAATAGTAACAGATGAGAAAAAAATCATATTTAATATATTCCTATATGATATAATAAAATAAATAACTAAAGAGAAAATTCAAAGAACTGAATGCCCAAAAATTAAACAAAAAACTAAAATAATACATTTTAACTACTATTTATCATGCCTAATTCAAGTTTCATATAATTTATTCTCTCACTATTAAAAGTAATTATAAAAATTTCCAAAATAGGTTTTCTATACCAATGAATTGTAGTGTGATAACCCATTGTTTTATAAGTATCTCCCAAAAATTGATATCATATATCAAAAAAAATTATGTAATTTTATGGTGGATTCTTAGAAATTTGTATCTCTCTTGTGTTATCAAAATGTATAGGGACATGTAGATTTTGGTATCCATTGTCTTGTAGAGTTTGTTTCATCCACAGAATATGTTCACAAAAACTTCTTGCTATTATGTATTCATCTTCATCTTTTTATAATCTAACAGACCATTATTTTTTACTACACCATCGAAGAATATAATTTACAAAATAAGTGACATTTTTCAGAGGTTATTTTTTTATCTAACATAAAACAACCAAAATCAACATCTGAATAGATTAGTAAATCAATTGTATGACCTTTAGAATATAACAATCCAATAATGGTTGTATTTTTTAGTTTTTTGAAAATTATTTACACAGAAATCTAGTAAGATTATTTTTTGTTGGATTGAATAAATTTTCACATGCACACACTAATCATAATATCTAGTTACAAAGGAACCATGTGTGGTAAAATTAAAATCATTCCTCTTTATATGTTTTGATAAACTAGTTTTCCAGTTTCATCAATGTAAAAACTTTTCCTCGTACTCAAGGGAGTATCATTAACTTTTATGATATCTATAAAAAACAATTCAGAATTTCATTACTGTAATTTGTTTGATATAAAATTATTCCATCATTATTTTGATAAATTTAGACACCAGAAAATTATTTATTTTCACCCATAAATGTCATTTCAAATTCACTTTTCATTATTTTGGAAGAATCACTACAAAAATAATTTCTTGAATATAAAAAACATAATATCATCAACATATATTTTTACAACTAAACAACTTTAAAAATTAATTTAATAAATAATTTAGGTTTAGCTGTCACATTGGTAAAACATTTTGAAATTGAAAAAGATTTGATACTATAATACAAATCTCTAAGAGCTTATTTAATATCATATAAATATTGTTATAAATTTAGAAACAAGATTTTGAAAGTGAAGGATTTGAAATTCATGTTGTTGTTCAAAAAAATCCTCAACATTAAAACCATTTATGAATGTATCACTCACATCCATTTGATATAGTTGGAAATACTAATGTACTTCAAAGGAAAGAAACATCGTACTAGAATTATTTATAGCTACAGTTGTAATGGTTTAATAATTATCCTTTACTTCGTATTATCTATATATACATGCAACCAATATATTCTTTTCTATAATTACTATGCCAAACACATCAACCTTGTGTCTAAACACACAATTACTACCCATAGTTATGTAGCCTTTGGGAATTTCAAATAATTTCTACAATTTATTTCATTCAAACTGATTTAACTCCTCTTGCATAGACACTTCTTATAATTCATCACTAATCACAACATTAATGTTTTTATGTTAAATATATGGAATTAATATATGTGTGTTTCTGTGTGTGTATCTATATATATTCAACCAGATTTATTATAAAAATTTTACTCATACTTTAAACATCAATATCACTTACAACTACCTCAATGAGGTGATATCTTTGAGTTCAATCTTCTCTTGGAATAGATGTGTTTGACAGATCATTCTCATATACAGGTTCAGGTTCTGGCTATTCATTATAACTAAAATAATAATTTGTCAGAGGTATGGTAGAATTAACACTAGTCTTCACATTTATTTCCATTTTGGAAAGATCATCCTCTAGATTTTCCATAGTTATATTAGGATCATTTAGATCTATCAGATCAAATTTTACTTGTATGTATTCTTCCACAATCTTAGACCTTTTATTAAAGAACTTGTATAAATTACTAGATGTATAATATCCAAGTGAAACTATTTCATCGCTCATAGATAGAAACATGTCTAAATTCAATTTTTTGTTTACTAGAAAGGAATTACAACCAAAAACTATAAAGAAACTAATATTTCGTTTTCTAAAATTTAATAACTAATATGGGGTCCTCTTTAATAGTGGCATAGTTAAAATTATATGAAATATATTAATCTTTTTTACATACTATAAACAAAAATATATAGTTAAATCATGTTCATTAATAACAATATGGGAAATTTCATAAAGGTTTTTATTTCTTCTTTCTACTAGAGGATTCGGTAGTGGGGTCTTAGAAGTATAAAAGAATTTACTGCATCCTTGTTTTGAGCATAATTATTTTATATCAAGATTTTAAATCTCACATTCATGATGACTTGTTAAGTTTTAAATTCAATATCCATTAATATTTTCTATAGATAAAGAATAATTAGATAAATAAGAAAGAGAATCAATTTTGTTATAAATGAAACAAACTCATGCATATCATGTATAATAATCCACTATTACAATAACATGATGTTTTCTTCCAATAATATAAACTTTATAGGGTCCAAATAAATCTATATGGAAAAATATTTATGGGTTAGAAGTTGGGACTTAATTTTTTTGAATGAGATTTTATTCTCTATTTTCTTTTGAGAGGGATTATAGAATTTATCAATTGGGATTTCTAGTATGGGTAGATTCTTAACAGAACCATTCGAATTAAAATTTATATGAGAGTTAATATTGTAATTGCATACTCTCCTTCGCTAAATCCAAAAAAATTGAACAGAACATAACCATGAGGTATTCTGAGAAAATAAAAAATATAAATCTACATTATATACATTATCATTTAGCATATAATTAAAAATTAAATAATGTTTATAACAAAAATCTCTAAAATAATTATTTTCAAACTAGAAATGAAAACCATAATTAAATAATTAATAAATTCTAAGAATATAATTCATTAATATATCTACAAATAAAGCATTATAAATTAATAATGTACTAGAGTTAACAATTCCTCTTAGACCACTAATTTTCCATTTGAAATTTTCCCCAAAATATACATGTCCACCATCAACATTGATTAGGTTCTTAAAACATTTATAGTCCCTATTCATATGTCAGGATCATCCACTTTAAAACAGTATTGTTTCATATTGAAATATTTTAACCATTTTTCTAGAAAAAATAGAGTTAAACAAAAAATGGTTTCGGTACCCATATTTTTAGGTGTCCTAAGATGTTAGTAATAAGTTTTTTAGGAATTTATAATGGTCTAATAAGATTAATATTAAAAAATCATAGACATTAAGAAATAAATACATTATTAAGTTGAGAAAAATATGATAATTTATAATAGATGGATTAATGAGATGTTAGGAAAATTTTATTCTTATATATCTTTTTATATGTAAGTTTATATTCAATTAATGTACTGTATGTAAGATTATTATATTTACCAAGCATTTGTGAAAGGGTTTCTCTTTATTTTTTGAATATCTGGAGATATTTCTTGAGTTTCCCAATTGAAAATTTTAATTCCTTATTCTTATTATGAAATTGAGGATTGATATCATTTTCAAGTACGAGATCAACATTAATGTGTATATACATAGAATGTTGCTTCCTTAAATTTTTATTCTTATCTTTTAGTTCATTAATTATGTCTACTTGAATAATTTAATATCTAAATAATTCATAAATAGACATATTATCTTCATTATTTTCAATATTATGGTGATTTTAGATGTGAACTGAATATTAAGAAAACCCAATTAATTCCTTTGTTGTTTTTTTCATGAAACACGTATTACCTTTATCATTTTACTCCTCTATGTTGTAGTATAAATCACTTGAACAATATTACGAGGATATACTTGTTTATTTTATAGTCTTTTTATTCTTTATTCTCATATCCTGAATTTTTTCATATATTTTAGCATTGGAAAATATTCTTAGATGTGTAATTTTCACATTCATTCACAGTAGATTAATTCATTGTAAAAAGCATCCTTTTTTAATTTTATCTCTAATTCATTTTATTGTTATATTTATCTATTAAATAATAATTGACAAACAAAATTGATTTTCATGTGTAATTTTTTAAAAAATATTGTCAGGTGAGTCGTTTCTTCAGCGTTGTTTGATAGTAAACTCCCATAAATTGAGATTCCATCATTAACTATACATTTTTTGTTCATATTTTGAAATATTAAAGGAAACTAACTTCCTTTTAGATTCATCCAATTTCTACTGATTCACTTGAAGTTATTATTCATAGATCTTGAGAATTATAATGAGTAATGTTACTAGTCATGCACTAATATCATAAGATTCTCTTCTGGGTACAGATATCCCTCTATATCAATCTAGTAAGTAACTATGATCTAGAATTACATGTTATTGGTTATTAATTTATATTACCATTGGAATGTGTCATTTTAATAATCTCATTGATCTTGAGATTCTAGGATGAAATATATTCATCGGAATTCAAAAACAATTATCATATTTAATATTATATGTATTCATTCTCATTTCTTTAAGATTATATGTTCCTTCACAAGATATAGAAAGAGTAACATAATTATTGTATGCAATAAAACATGTAGATATTATATAAAACTCATCAATTACTAAG
Organism: Viscum album; assembly: GCA_963277665.1. Lineage (NCBI taxonomy): Eukaryota > Viridiplantae > Streptophyta > Magnoliopsida > Santalales > Viscaceae > Viscum > Viscum album. The sequence continues at coordinate 109,195,601 of OY728149.1, forward strand.
GTGCAATATGAAGAATTCATATATTTACAATTAAAATCGTATTCTAACTAAGTAGAGTCACTCCAAACTATTCAAAAAGCTTGATATTTTTCCTATTTATCTCTTATAATAGTCCATATATCAAAGATCATACATTATAAAATAATTTTCATTTTTATTTTCCATTGAACATGATTTTTTCCATTAAAATAAGGATGATGATTGATATAAGTTCCTTATTATCTATGATTATCCCTATAGTACTAAAATTATATAAAACATAAATTTAAGATATTAGGTTCACCTATATCATAGTAAATAGATATTTTAATGTGTATTGACAAAAAATGTTGGTTTGATTTGAAAACTCAAGAGGTGGAGGTGATTTGAGTTTCCAATGAAATTTATATTCAAAAAATAAATTTATAAATATAATTTTCAAATATGTTTAAATTTCCTAGTAAAAAAGAGTACAAATATATAATAGTATATTTTGAAAAGATTCTAAAAATCATAACCACATCATACTTAAAATATATTGGAAAATAATTTTATCAGTTGAAATAAATATACTAGTATCAAACACATAAAATAAAACACAAGTCTAAAATATCTATTATAGTATAGTGTTTTTAATATACTATAGTCAAAAACTAATTTAAGTATAGTAATGAAAAATCAAAAAATATAAATAATAATAATACCTGTTACAAAAAACTATCAAAACTTAAATAAAATGGGGGTTTGGTCCCAAGATGCTAATTAATCACCTCTATATGTAAATATCATGCCTTTAAATATTTTATTATTAAACTAACTAATTCAAAACCTAGATCGGGTATTATAGAAAACATCACATAGTGATTTCATGGTATAATGCCTCTTTTATAGTTCTTGACACAACAAATGAAATGAAACAACTATTCACATACATCCTAGGTGAAGCACCATGTTCCACGTTTTTATGTGGGATCAAAATGATGTTAGAGGGGGGCAGATAGACAGAGAGAGTATCTCACACTCCAACTAATCTAATTAGTTGCATCTTATGATTTCTATATATAATGCACACAAAAATATTTAAACTATATTAAATAGAGTAAGATAAATAATTAATAAAAGCTACTACAAATTATTATTCTCAATTATTTTATAGTTAGTTTTTCTAGTTTCATAGTAGTTTTCTAATTTCAAATAGATGTGTAATTTCATTCATGTTTTTTCTTGTTTTTATTCAATAATAAAGATATCCAAGTCACATGGAAATAAGGTATTTTCACATTTTCATTTAAGAAAAAACTAAATGTTAATATGTTCATGTGTGTATCTATATTTTCTAATCTATTAGTGTTCAGTCCCACTTATTTTCTTTAAATTCATTTAAAAATATCTCCATAAAAATTTTCCATTCAAAAATTATCATAAAGGTCTTCATATTTTTTCAATAAAATCTTGTTCACTAAATAATTGTGACGATATCTAATTGTTGGTATAAAATATATTCAAATAATAATAAATATATAATAAAATAAAACAAAACATACCATTTATATGTGGTCGATTTAAAATTTTCCAAGTCATCATTCATGGTGGAAGTCACATTTGATATCCCATATCAACATTCCAAGGCCACTTCAACGCCTTGACAAGTTCCTTTATGAATCTTTAAATTGGATGTATAGTTGACAATTTGATCTTATAGTTGATCAAATGACACCCCAATTTATCATTTTTTTATTTTGGATGATCTTTTATTCTTACAGTCTATTCCATGTTTTTTTCATTATAAAAAGTTGATACGAATGATCGATTTTATAGGATTGATGAGTCGCATGGTCACATGATTTTTCATTTGATCACACCATTATCTCTTGTATGATTGGTTTATCTTATGGAAAATAATTTCCTTTTCATTTTTTATGGCATATACTAGAGATAACATGCATTCATTTGGTTCTTATTATGGGAATTTACTTCCTTTTCTATATACATTCCATAGACAATCTGTTATAAGCTATGGTCATTTACAAACATGTAAAAATTTCACCAAATTATGTATCTTCCATAAAACACAAACTGAATGAGAGTAAACAAAAACTTATTTATTATTATAAAAGTTATTAATTTCAAAGACTAAGAAAAGAATAAGGTACTGTAAAAAAATATTTTAAAATGGATTTGTCTTATAAAAATATATTATTAAAAATGATTCTATTTTGAAATATATTAAATATAATTGATGTTTGTAATGATTATATTATTTCATTTCTATTTAATTATTTATTTTAGTTTAGAAGGATTTAGATGCATTTTATACAATGTATATATTTTATAATAATTTTATATGATATAGGATGTCAATAAAAATGAACTGATTTTTGTAAGTAAAATATTTTTTCAGAACATAGCATTATTGGAGTGAATTCACATTTATATTATTATATTTATTAAGAATAAGATTTTATAACACTTTAGATATGTTTTAAAAAATAATTATCTTAAATATAGGTTTTCGCAATGGTATCTAAAGTTAACTACATTGGTATTACAAAATAATATGAGTTGTTTAACCCCATCCTCATTCAGGTACACATATAGAAACATGATATGATTATCCCTTCTTAATTCATGTTTTTATTCTTTTCTTATATTGATGTGACATAGATATATTATTACTTTCCATATTTTCAATTGGTAGTTATATTTTCCATTCACTAACAATTTTTCCATTAGTGGACAGGATCTACTTCCACCAGAATGTATTTTGATCACTACTCAATTAAAGATTAGGTTGTTCAATCTATGAGAAAGTAAAAACCTAGGGAACCAATAATAAAGGGCTATTTTTATATTATTTATGTTTTTTATAAATGTAAAAATAAATTTTTTTGTTCCATAATTTTCTATATATATTTTATATATGTTATCTTTAATATCATTATTTAATATTATATTTATTATATTGTGTTAGAAACAATGTTGGCATGGGAATGTTGTGTTTTTTTTCTCATACACTATATTTGTGCTTTAGTTGGAATAGATTTTTTATTTTGAATATGGGAAAAAAATTCTCTCGAGAATAGAGAAAAGTGCTAGATTGTCTTAATGGGTATTATTATACTGTATTGAGGTGATGTGTAAGTCATCCACAACTATGACCCATTTTTTGATACTTTTATTTACATCATGCATATAATTATCCTCTTTTAGGGATATTTTTTTAGATTTGAAAATGTTAAATTTTTGGATACATTATTTTATTGTTTGGTAATATTTAATGTCTCCTGGTATAACTTCCATTGTATTTTTATTTCATGCTCCATTAATATTTCTAAATATTTTTACTATTTACTATTCATATTTATTTTATTTTTCTAAAAAGGGGATATAGTATCTCTATATGATATCAATAATCCATTGATATTATTTAAAATCCAATATAAAATAGAGAAGTATATCTGAGGTATGAGGTGCTTAAGATATGGTCATATGGATAGTGACCTATATATAGATGCTACAAAGTTTTATTTGGTGATTACCTTATTTATTTTATACATTTCACAAAAAAAAATCCATATTTTAATCAATTTATGAAAAACTTATTTTATGATAAGTGTGAACGGTTAGAAAACTAACTATATCATATTAAACCCAATAAAAAGGATAAATAAAAAATTTCTGGCTATCAAAAAAAATTAAAAAACAAACAAAATAAGAAGTCCCATTTATTTTCATCCTCAGAACAATATTTTTATAAAACTCATTTTACATGTTACCACTATAATTAATCTATAAATATGATTATAATTCAAATTTTCAAATTGAAACTAAATTGTACATTGATACATGTGCCACAAAATCCTTAGGGTTCAATATTTTCTCTTATCATTCATTAGCCATTCCCCTAGATGCTCAAAAACCCCATAAAATACTCCACATAACACTTGATAATCCACATGAATTAGAAAAAATATTTCATAGATGGAAATTAGAATATACACTGCAAATTCTACTAGACTTATAACATGAAACGCCTTCACTATATAACTAATATCTGAATCAAGAATTATTAATATAGTTCCTAGAACTCCATCACCATCGATAAAATTTCTTAAAGGAAAATTAACTTGGACCCAAACATAGTGAATCATATACCAATCATTCATCCTATAAACTAATAGAAAAATAAACATCATAGAAAAATAGATCCATTAAGAAAACCACACCATACCAAATGTAAAGACACTTTGGGACCAAGATGCAATAATAGCATTTTTTTTGATAAAGTTATTGGTCATAGGATACAAACATTAAGGAAAATCATCACTTTTATTGGGGAAAATGATTCATATATACTGAATATTAACATACCAACCCTATCATAATCTAAAATAATATCATTGTATTTGAGGAATGAAATAGATATGACCTAATCACAAAAATAGAAAATCAAGGAAAAGAGTATATCAACACTGATAAACTCAGGCCACCAGTGATTGAAAATTCCTCATAGTCCAAACCCACATTACAATACATATCACTTTAAAATAATATTATTGAATGAATGTGAATAAGGTTGATGAATCCCATGGACTATGAACACTATAAATTTGAACCCACTAGTGATAGCTAAAATAGGGACAATAACAATGAAAAAAAATATACAATGTCAATATCCTATTGAATATCCATTTAAAACCCCAAAAATAAATCCATAATCTCAAAAGAAATCAAATAACATGACCAGTTTTAGAGATTAACATAGTGGAATGATTTGATAGATCATTATTGTGGAAAATGTTGCCCTCACCTATAAACACTATTTACCGACCCAAAGCTATTTACAAAGAGTATAAAATGTAGGATTCTAGAATCAAAAGTTGGGACAACTATAATAAGACTAATACACATTGATTTTTAGTCATGCTATTCTAAATATGAAGAAAATATATTTTATTGTATAGGATGAAGGAATAAAGTGGTGAAAATGGAAAAATTCAAAATTGTTATGAGAGAGAGTATATAAGAGTCTAATAAGAAGGGTTTTGTCCAAAGGGAAAAAATACTATATATTTTATTTATTAGGTATATGATTAAAAAAATAGTTTTTTTTATATATAATGGATTCATATTTATATTTATCTAATACATACATGGTTTGATTCCATTTTACTAAGAAATGGTTTTGAAATTCAGGATTTTCAAGAGTGTCATTTTTTAATTTTAATGAAATATGGTATTATGAGTTATTTAGTGGATGATTAAATAATTTATTATTGGTTTGTTATATAATTACAACCAATTATTCAATATTATTTAATAATTATCAATTTATAGTAGTCTTATTGATATTTAAATATGGTATAATGCCTAAGTTTAAATGAAATATCCATTTTTTTAGTCATATATATTAGAGTTGTTAAATTTTAGGGTCATGGTCATAGTAAGTCACATTTTTCTATCATAAAGTATATATACATGATGGTTTTATTATATGAAAGATTACATAAATGATTCTTTGAGGCTCTTAGTGGGATGAGAAGAGTGATTGGCAGGTTATTACATTCAAGATAACTTGTTTATCAATTTCATGTTTTATAAACATTGAATAGAATAATTTTAAATCTATAGGATAAACATGAGATATAGGGGTTCGATTTAATTAAACATAATATATAATCAATATAATTATTATTTAGAAATTATAATCCAAAATAAGAATATTTTAATCAAATATTCTAATATTTTTATTAAGCCTTTTCAAAGTGATTTATAAATGGAGAATATGTGGTAGAAATGATCATCAATGATTTTGATGAACTATCCTATCAAACTATTAGTAATTTATTATGATATAAAAATTAAAATAATTCTACAAAGAGTATTTAATTAATTATTACATGAGTTAGTTCTCCTATAACCATAATTGTGAGAATAATAATGACTGAACTTTAAGGGGATTCAGGTGAATTTGGAAAAACTATTGTATTGGAAATATGTGGTAGAAAATCATATTATAAGGGTTTACATTATCTTTCTTATAAAATGATTTTTATTTATATTTTACATATAAAATTTTATTAGGGACTTATAGACATCCAATAACATAGTCACTAGTGGTATAAAATATTTTCTAAATTTTTAAGATAATTCTATTTAGTATCATCCTTGCATGGAATTAAAATAATTCAATTTTATATTTCAAATTGGTTATTCATGATTCATTACATAAATATTTATTGAAATTTTTTAATTAAAAAATAATCTAGTCTAATCAGGATTTTATTTTTATTGGAGTTTGAGGGTTATTTACCTCTCATTGTTAAGACAAATGATTTTAAAAAATATTTTTCTCAAAAAGGTGATGTTATATAGGATATTGATGGTTATTCAAGGCATCAAGTTGGGTATAATCCAATTTAACCCAGAGTAGGTGGACATGAATGTTATAATATTTTAGAAAAAAATTATATTTGAACCATGTTTTGTTGAGAGACAATAATATTTTATAATTATAGAGATACAGGGTACCAATATAGATATTTATTGAGATGTGGGATGAGGTTCGTATTAAACCTAATGTGATCGAATTTTGTTTTCTATGGAATGGTTTAATATATACTACCCCATTATGACTTGTTTTTATTTTTTATTATTAATTTATATGTACCCCAAAATTATTGGACATAGTGATTTTTTCTTTAAGACAAATATTTAGTTTTTCAAAAAAATGACTCATGATCGATGGTGTTTAAGTAATAATAGAAACCAATACAATATATTCTCAAAACTTAAGTGGAAAAAATAGTCTTATAGTGGGGATAATACCATAAATTTTTCATTTAATCTACTCCTTCATAAAAATTTTAATATAAAATTTAATGTGAATCTTTTTTGGTAAATCTAGAATGGTGTAAGTTCTAGTTTTACATCAGCTACAGGGTGTACATTTATAAGTTGTTCTTAAGAGGTGGGATAATTCAAAAAAATTAGTGATTACAAGTCTCTATATAAAATTTGATTTTATGTAGATCATTAAGGTACTAATTGATTAATATAAATAAACAAAACAATAAATTAAACATGACATTTCATTCTAATTAAATCATATAATTTGGTATTATTCTCTGATTTATAAGATAATTTATCTTTTTTAGTAATAGATATTTTGAAAATTAACTTTTTAGATGGTTTGAATATCATGTTATAAAAATTAAACCAACACCAAGGATGTTAAATTTTGACCTCAATAAATTGATAAACTCTTTAATGCATAAAATATTTATCTTGAAATTAAAAAAATTTGTGTAGATTTTTAGAGGATGTTGTGGTGAAATTAAAAATTAATAGTGTCCAGACATATACAAATTACATTAATTTATATAAGATTATATTTTTGATTTAATTTTTTTCTATGGATACCTAGGTTTTAGGTGTTTTTTTTTTCAAAGGGTGTCTTATTTATCTGGATATCAGCAAATTTATTATGTCTAAAAATATTTTTAAGAGTGATTATTCCCCAAGAGATGTGTATTTTAATTTGTGGAAGGATTTTTTTATGGGGAATAAATTTAATGTGATTTTTGACTTGTATTATTTATATTTTTATTATCACATTTTCTAAGTTAAAACTCATATTCAAACACAAGTGAATCACCTTGTTTATATTTAGGAAAAATATAATTTGAATGTGATTTGAATAGATTTTCAAATTATGAATGATGTTTAAAGATATTTTAAGAAAATTAAAACATGATTATGATATATTATAGTCAACGACATAATTTTGAAGATGTAATCAATGAAAACATGATGTATTGACATATATATAGTTTCTTATTCTTTGTTTTCAACTCAAGTAATTTTCCACTATAAAGAGTTTTTTCTATGTCAGAATCATGGTGTGGTTTTATATGGCCTTCAGTTTCTTTAAGCATAGAGTTTTATATTATTGTATTACGACTACAACATTATATTTAATTTGAAAGAATAAATCAATATTTTTAGATCGAAATTGAATGTTTTAAAAACTATGGTTCTTATGAAAATCCATATCCACAACGAATATGGTCTTTGTACTGTGTTAGGATTATAATAAAAAAATAATTTGTACATTAATGTTATGATTTTTTTACATGAATTATTAAATAGAAAATAAACCACATTATAATTAAAATATGATCATTTTAGAAGAGACATAGAATCAATCAAAATAAATTGAAGTAACTATGTTATGAAATCTATATATAAGATTGATTAAATGGTAGTTTCTAGTATAATACTTCCATATTAATGTCCTTTATCCCAAATAATAATGAGGGTATTTTCTATAGTATTTTAAGTCAACCAAGAATAAACCAAAATCTAACAAGTGTGGATTGACTAAAATCATATATGGAAGAAGTTAAAGATAATATTAATAATAAATTGATCCATGCTATCCAGATCACCACCAATGATAATAACTATTACTATAAGAACTCAGTTCTTCCTTGGAGGTATGAGCTTCTTTACTTCTTTTTCCATTGGGTTGTTTTTGAGAAAACAGGAGAAAACTAAACATGTACTGGAATCATACTATCACACGGCCTGACTTAGGGTTACACACCATGTAATCCTAAGTACACGCTATGTAGTTTCGTTGTGTATGGTGGGAATACATGGTGTGTGTTCATGATGGAAAAGAATATAGTAAAAACAAACTACATGTTGTGTACTTCCTAGTACACACCGTGTAGTCATGTTGGCATATCCAGGAAAGTAAGTTGGTGAAATTCAACCACCAAATGAATAGTTAAATGATATACATGTCATGTATATGGACTTACACACCATGTATTTTTTATTTTTCACATAAAAAAGGTGGTACCCTCATTCTTCTATCATTTGGATAGAAGGGGCACCGAGTGGATGAACAAATTGCTCCAGAGTTCTTTCCTTCTCCTGTTTTCCCATTTGGAAGTTGATTTGAACACTGTCAAGTCCATTAGAATCCTATTGGTGGGAGGTTTATTACTCTTAAGCCATTATTGGTGATTTTTTCTCTTGACTGGGTTATTTAAGTTTGAGTTAATACTCTTGTTTCATATATCTACATCATTCTAGCTTGAATTAGAGGTTCGGGATGGATGAGGGAAGTCATAATATGATGAGGTAGGTGGTCTTTTGCATATTCTTAATTATATAGATGTTTATATATGTCTTTGTGTCACACTCCCATGTTTAGGGTGTCTCCTTGAAAGGAAATTGGTCCTCATTACTACCTAATGTTGTTCAGGTAATTAATTCATTGAATTATAGCATGTTTGGATTTATTGTTAATTAAGGGACACCCCATGGGTTTGTTTACATTAGATAATTATTGTTTATCGATTTTGTCTTAGTATGTCTATGGTAATTCCTTTTTTTACCTTTTAGGTGTTTTTAATATGAACTTGGTTATTATATAGAATTGCAATTGTGATAAAATTGTAAGTGTTTTTATTATGGCCTTAGGATTGTGTTTTCCCTTTTTCTCATTCTGTGTTGTTCGCTTGTTAAAGTAGGTTAGAATTTTTTATTTAATTTTATTGATTCAATGGTAAATATCATTTGGTGATACATGGTTTTAGATTATAACATCGTGAATGGACTTGTATGAATATTGTACATTTCACCTTGGGTGACACATGGGTTTAACATAGAATGTCATGGATGGACTCAAGAGGCTTTTGATTTATATGTCATTAGTGACACATGGCCTCCCTAGTAAGACCATAGAGGATGGACTAAATTGACATGATATTATACCACACCTAGAGTGACACTCAAGGATACCTTGTAGTATAATTTAGGATGAAATTTCATGAACTAATACCCACAACTCTAGAGACACTCAGGCTCCCATGTAGGACCACTAAAAACGGACTTATAGGATGTCGGTAGAATTAAACCTGAATTGATACTTGAATTGAAACTTAAAAATATCAATAATTTACTCAGGTTATAATTAAATAATGGAATGGATTGAACTGTGACATGTCTACCAAGACAAAGCACAATCTTGGATTCAATCTTCACTTGTTTAAAAGTCTTCTGAGACTTCTATTGTTCTTACTTTGTTGCAGGGAATGCTGGGATTAGGATGAATACCAAGACATAAATATTCCAGGTAATCGAATTTCTAATGAACATAATGAAATATATAAATGAATGTCAGTACTTTTAGATTTTTCACTTTTGATTACTTCGAAGTTTACTGCTTTTCCTTAGTACACTACAGTGGTGTATGCTCACTGATGGATTAGACCGGACATTAACTGGTTCCTTACTGGCTTTTATTTCTCACACCTTGTTTGGGTCATGTTTTTGGGACCAAACAAACTATTTTTCTTACAATGTTGATAAGTGAAAGTCCCCTTTTTTGGGTACTTGATTGTTGCTTAAGAGCAAGATAACAGGGGACCATGCCAAGGCTAGCGATGCTACTGAGTTTCTTTTTGGGTTTCCAGGCTTTGGTATTATATTTTACTTGATTGAATAGTATCATTATTTTTCTATTTACATAGAACATGTGACATGCTGCATAATTTTGATATTATATGACTTATGGTTATCTTTATCGTTTAATCTTCCATTGTTTACATCATTTTCATGTTGTTTACTGCTTTTTCTATTGTTATTATTTGTTCTATTATGTTACCCTCTCCCAATGAGGGGGTTGTTTCCCCACTAACACACCATAGGAATTCACTACTAGTCTTAAGCCTCTGGAATTTGGAGAATGCACTTAAGGCCATGTGGCCAACTGGGTAAGGGGCAAGAGTTTAGCAGCTTATGGATCCAGGATGTTACAAAATGGTATCAAAGGTTTTTCTTTCCTCATTTTATTTACTGTTAGGTGACCATATAAAGGAAAAGTAATTTGGTAATTTTCTTTTTCTGGGGGTATCTACCTCGTGTATAGGTAAAATCCAAATTTCCTTTAATTGAATTATGATTTTTGGATTTTGAGTTATTGTAGTTGATTCGAATTAACTATTGGGTGACACACTTGTTTTTTGATCTTATTATTGATGTTATTGTAGTTCTAGTTTTTTTCAACCCAATGACATGAGGGTATTCCAAATCATGCATCATATAGGCACTTGATATAAATCACATTCCACGCATAATTTCCATGCCATTTAGAGAGAATTACAAATTGCAAGTTGTTGTGATAGTTTTTGTGCTAGAGATGCATGTTTTTATAATATTATCTGATAGATATGCTAGCTATTGTGATAGGTGTGTTGGTACATAATATGGTTCAAATTGGATAGATTCCAATCTTGGATCTTGAGGTGTATGGGCCCTCTTGGATTGGAATTTGTTGGATCATGTTTCATCTTTTTGAAAAGAATTGTATTGTGATATGTTATTCTTGGTTGCCAAAATCTAATCTGTGGAGAGTATAGGCCCCCACAGATCAGAAATTGGAAAACCAATGTTTGGTTTTTCTACTTAACATAGGTTTTCAAGGATATCTGTAGTTTATGTCCTAAAAAACCCAGTATACATGGTGTGTAGTATATCCTAACACGTCTTGTTTTCTTCTTATTCGAGGAATATGGGGTTCCAAGTTATAAGATTTACACATCGTGTACAATATGCACACATCCTGTGGATAGAGACTGTGTGTCCATCCATGTGAGAAGAAACATGGGATGATTGGTTTCACAAGTACACGGTTGTGTACTTTCAGTACATGTCATGTGGGCTCACATAGGCAGAACATGCGTAAATGTGGTCTTCTGTGGGTACATGGCAAGGAGGGAGACTTGTGTACATGTTGTGTATGTGCCTAACACACCATGTACCTAGGTTTAATACACACCCAAGCCATCAAGATGACACGAGCATGTAAATACTTAAGGTTACAAGGCGTTTATGATTTTTAAATGTCGTGTAGTCCCTTTTTGGAAACTTCTGAGGGTCTTTTCCTATTTCTTTTTGGAACTCTTGAATAGAAAACCTTGATAATGAGATAGAACTCCAGCATATACTTAACCATGTAGAGTCAGGCCACCCTGACCACATCGAGTTGTTCACAAGGAAAGTGGATATGATCATACCCTGGAGGTGGTAGGCCATAAGCTACCAACAGATCCTCTAGAAAATTCAATCATGCTACCATCTATAATACCGGATGTAGAGGAAGATGCACAGTTATGTGAAGTATTTATGAGGTTTATGAAAACTTTTTGGGGAGTACCGCAGCCTTCTACGTCTATGGAAGAGCTGTCACAAGTGTTCCAGAAGCATCATTTGCCTACTTTCTTAGGGTATGGCAAACCACAAGCTGTATAATCATGGAAGGATTCCATTATTTCCATCCTCGATCACTTGTAGATGCCTCTTGATATTAGGGTCAAGCTCATGAAATATACGGTGTGGGATTCTTCCAAGATATGGTGGGATGTTATCACTCATGAAGGGTGTCATCAGGATATAACATGGGAAGAATTTCAGGTATCCTTCTTTGATTATTATTTTCTTGAGACGTTGAGGGCTAAAAGAGCCTGGGAGTTCATTCTATTGGAGCAGGGCATGCAATCAGTTATGGACTATTCTTCTCAGTTTACTGAGCTTTAATGATTCTCACCTATTCTGATGGGTGATGACATATCGAAAGATAGATGATTCTAGGATGTTCTCAGGTTTAACATCAGATCACATGTGAATGTCTTTAAGTTTCCTTCTGTCTCTACTATCATGAATCAGGCATTGATCACCGAGCGTAATATGCAGGAGGCTAGTGGTGTGATCTTGGATAGTTCGATACCAATTTTTTGTACTACCTCAACTGGCAAGAAGAAGCATAATCTAGAGTTCTCTTGCAGTAACAGTATCAATCATAACCTTTCTTCCGATAATTAGGTAAGGTGCAACCAGTGTGGTAGACCAGGCCATATGAGTCCTCAGGGAAAGAAGGACCTAGTTGACTGTAAATCTTGCAGTAGGATAGGTAATATATAGTGCTTCTATAGGACATTTCCACCAGTGGCTAGTGAGAGTAGATTTTCACCAACTTCACGTTCAGAAGCAGGGAATATAACTTCTCCTCAGACAGGTAACTGGAGTACTTTGGGAAATTTAGGTTTAGGTGGTGTTCGTGGTCGTCGTAGTCAGATCCTAGGATCTTAGTGATAGTAGTTCGGGAAAGATCAGGGTATCCATGCAGGGTCTATGGTCCACAACATAGGTCAAACAAATGTAGTTCAATAGACCCAGCAGGAGTAGGATCGCAGACCTGCTACTATCATAGGTACCATTCTATTCACCTCTATTTTATCATCTACACTTTTTGATACTGGTTCTATGAATAGTATTATATTTGTGGCCATTGTGGAAATCCTTGTTCTCTGTGTTTATACTTATTATGATGGTATGGTGCTAGACACCCCTTTAGTAATTAGAACGGTAGGTGTGAATTAGTGCAAGGAGTTCCCCCTTGAGATTGGTGGGTGAAACTTTCATTCGAACCTCTACATCTTAGAAATGATAGGCTTTGATGTAATTCTTGGAATGGACTGGTTGGTTTCTTTTAGAGACTTTATTGATTTATATCACCGAAGGGTGAGTTTTACATCACCAGAAGGTGTATTGTTTCTATATAAGGGCGAATGGGATTTCCAGGTGATCTGAGATGGACCAAAGCATCGTAGATGGGGTGGGACGGTATCCCAAATTGTCAGTTTATAACTATATGACTAGGGAACGTTCCTGGCTGATTTTCATCATGTGGTTGATGGTTTCTAGGGCATTTTTCAGGATAACTTTTCAGGCATACCTCTAGTCATAGAGGTGAAATACACAATTGAGCTAGTTCCAGAATTTTCACAGGTATCTATTCCTCCTTACAGGATGGATACGACGAAGTTGAAAGAGCTCAAGAGGTAATTAGAAGATCTGGAATATAAGGGTTTCATCTAACCGAGTACCTCTCCTTGGGATTCACTGGTCCTTTTTTCAAAAAAGGTAGACGATAACCTTATGTTATTTGTGGAATATTGTAAACTAAACTAGTTAATGGTTAAAATCGGATATCCATTGCCACAAATAGATGTCATGTTTGATTAGATTTCAGGAGCTTGAGTGTTCTCAAATATTGACTTGAAGTCAAGATATCACTAAGTATGTGTTCGACCTACAGAAATACCTCGTTCCACTCTTCATGGAATGTATAGTCTATATGAGTATCTAGTTATGCCATTTGGTCTCACGAAAACGCCAACAATTTTCATGGTGCTGATGAAATGAGTGTCCCGTCCTAACATGGATTCTTTTGTTCTGGTTTTCATGGATTATATCTTAGAGTATTCTCATAATTGACACAACCAAGGAAAGAATCTTCATATTTTTTTGAATACACTAAGAGAGCATCGGTTATATGCTATGCTCTCAAAATTCCACTTTTGGATGGATCAAATTCACATCCTAGGTCACGCCATCTTAGAGATAGGAGTATTGATGGACCCAGAGAAGGTGAGATCAGTAGTTACCTAGGAGTATCCCAAGAAAATATTTGTGGTGTGGTGTTTTTTGGGGCGGGATGGTTACTACATGCATTTCATATAGGACTTATCACACTTGGAAACATCGATAACAGGCTTGACTAAGAAGGGAGTGAAGTGTTTTTGGTCAAATTCTTGTGTGATAGCCTTTCAGAAGCTGAAATGGTGTTTGACATCAGTGTTGATACTAATATTTACAGAGGCAGGTAAAAGTTACATTGTTTACTGTGATGCATCATGTATTGGGCTGTGAGTGGTTCTTATGTAGGGGGGGTCAAGCTGTTTCATATGGGTCACAACAGTTGAAGCCATATGAAAGTAATTACCCTACGCAAAATCTGAAGTTATTTGTGCTTTATCATGACTTGGGTTGTTGGAAAAATTATTTATTTGGAGAGAATTTTGTGGTGTACACGAAACACAAAAGTCTCAAATACACCTTTACATAGTGTGATTTGAATCTGAGATAGCAAAGTTGGGTGGAATACCTTTAGTCACTCGACTTTGTGCTTTCCAATACACCTGGGAAAGGTAATGTCGTGGTTGATGCACTGAGTAGAATTAATTAGATACTTTAAGTGTAGGAGTACAGTGGTGAGTGGAAGATTATGGATTTTTTCTCTAAGATGCATCTGGAGGTTCAAGAAAGACAAGGACAGACTTTTCTTTCTTATTTGGCTATTACCTCTACCCTACTAGACAGAGTGAGGGTGAGGTAGCTATCAAATTCCAAATTCCTACTTCTATGGGAGAGTGTGGTAGGTGAGGACCCTCCTCTTGGGTGTATGGTAGGTGAGGATGAGATCTTTCATATCCATGGATGTGCTTGGTTTTCAGTGGACATACATGAGGAGCTAACGTGGGATTTTCATGCCTCTGTATTGGCAGTGCATCCTAGTGTCACCAAGATGCATAGGGATTTATATCGTCAGTATTGGTGGACATGTATGAAGAGAGAAGTAGCAAGTTTTTTCATGAGGTGCTCCACCTATCATTAGGTGAAGGTGAAACACCAAAGACCAAAAGGACTTTTATGATGGAGGTGCATTCCTCTGTTTATTGAATTTATTTCCCCATTTCTTCTGCGTTTTTTGTGTTCTTCATGGGGCAACGAACAACGGATCACTGTGAACCCATTTCACAACGCAATTTTCCCAAATTAGACATCAAACGTCATGATGACCAAGTGGTGGTGCGAAGACGATGACAGATGATTAATCAGGTCGTATTGAAGGGGATCATTCTTTGAATCATTCTTCACGTGGGTGGATTGCGACGTGTTTTGGGGGCCAATCGGAGTAACAAAGACAATGGAGATGGCTTTAGATGTCAGGGTGACCTCAACCTTGGAGTTATGCATTGATCGGATAGCCAGACCGACGAATGGGTGATTCCCTAGGGTGCAGAACGAAAAACAGAATTTTTTTTAAAATCCCAAAGAACACGTCGTGTGGGTTCAGCTTAGTGGTAGCTATTTCTTTCTTTCTATACACGGTGAAGTACATGGCGTGCTCCCAGGAGGACATAGCTTGTGGGCCCCACCCAGTAGTGGTTGGAGTTTCAGGTGACAGGAAGCGTAGACACAGCCTGTCACCATCATCACACGGTGTCTGGCTCCTTATGCAGACTCAGCATGTATCTCAGAATATACACGAACATGGGGTGGTGTACATGGAATGTACTCCACCACACAGCCAAACACGGCTGGACATGAGGACTACCCCAAGTACCGGTACACAGTTTTGAACACACAGGTTGAAGCCATTTAAGGGCACATGACCAGTGTACACAGAGTCCTACCTAGGTATTGGAACATGGCATGTCACTCTCTTACACGTTGTGTATACCCTCTTCTACTCAACAAGACATTCAACATGGGCTGTTATACACACGTAGTACACAAGGTTAGTGTAAAATATGTGAGATCATTCTACAGGATATGTACTTCTCAGTGCGTGGATTGGTTCTCTTGTCCACCATTCCTTGTATAGGTTTCGTTTGGGTTAGTGCCCCTTGCTCATTTACCTAAAGGTTAGGTACCATTTCCATCCATAAGAGTATGATCCCTTCAACAAAACTTCCTGAGATAGAGTTAGGTATCCCTATGAGAGGCCTGGAGCGAGATCCTCAATCCATTCTTGACCCTAGGTGGAGTCAAGTATCAACGTGACCAATCCTTCAAGACACTGATCCTCTACTTAGCAGGTGAATCTGAATGGATCATGGTATCCACCAAGGCCCAGGAAGTGATCCTCATCTGTGTATCATGATCTTTTTCCACTCACGAGTTTGTTCTCCTGGAATGAGTGTATATGTTCTCTCTTCAGATCTATTACTGCTTTTATCCCTCTAAAGGATTTTCCCAATGGACAGTACTTCTCAGGCAGACATCATCATATTTATCAAAATCATGGAGGGATTTTTCCTAGATGAGTTCTTTGTGGAATCTTTGAACTGAATCCCTAGAATGGGTATGCGGTCGTTGTAAAATACGGGTCTGGGTTTTGAGTATATCTGGATGTGTTTCTATTTCTATATGTTTAGTAGACATATACTGTGTAGAGATGATTGTACCTTTACCTTTGTTATTTATTTTTGGTTTTTGGGGTCCTCTACGGAGTATTGTTACACTCACCTCCACACGGGCTTTGCCTGCACGTGTCGTGTCTTGTGCAGATGAGTGGAATTTTGACTAATTCTAGGGTGGACGAGGATCGGAATAAGATTTCTAAGTTTCTTGTAGGCCGAGGTGTTCCTCTATCTTGGATTAATAGTCCCAGTACCTCCTTTTTCTTATAGGTTGGACTTTGTAGATTTCATACTTTTTATTTTTCATGGTATTATATTCTGGATCAGTTTACTTTCCACACTTTACTTTCTGTAGTACTCTGTTGGTTTGGTTTATTTGTATTCCTGCATTTGTTCCTTAGTGGTTTTTACCTTTTAGAATTTGTGGGATTGGAGATGTTTGTGTGTGTGTGTGTGTGTGTGGGTACATAGTCAATGCCTCCCATGTTAGTGATATGCCTACTCGGTGCTAGTCACCAGCCCCTGGACTATTGAAGATGGGCTTGGGGAGTCACTGCGCGGGCCCCACTGGGATGGGTTATGACAGAGTGGTATCAGACGTGATCCCTTATGACCAAGAGTATTTGATATTGTTTTGGGGAAACACTGTTAGGTATTTCGATCTTAGCTTTCAATCTAGAGACTCTATTTTTGGTGAGGGCAGTCGATGTATCCATACATCAGGACTCTGATAACTTACTTTTGGACTCAGTACATGAAAACACTAGTTGTGGGGAAATAAAAGAATGGTACATGCATTATATAGGAATGGGTGTTGTTTCCATTTCCACTATGTTAGCTATCCAGATATACTCATTAACCACGGTGCATCTTGTTTCTTCACAGGATGCCTTAGCAATGCATACACGCTAGGATTCAAGAATCTCGATCACGAGGATGGCCCCCTCAATGATGAGGTTTCGATACAGGGACTAGATCCCAAAGCGTTATCTCTAGGTGGTGCAACTACTATACCAGCACTAGTAGAGTAGCATGTGGAACCTTTAGTGCCAGAAAACAAGGAGCGCAGACTAAGAGCACTCAATGAGATTCAGAGATAGAGTCTCATCATGTTCTGAGGCGATATCGACCCCCGAGAGAATGAGGACTGGGTTAAGGAAATGACTAGATTTTTCTGTCTAGTGAGGACACCAGGAGACTAGATTGTGATCTAACGAGTCAGTCTTATTCAGGGTTCAGTGGGACGATGGTGGATTTTGAACACGTAGACTCATGATGAGGATAATTTTCATGGATGGAGTTTGAGAGACTCTTGAGGAAGGACTCTCTCTAGATACACTGAGAGATGTGCATATCTAGGAGATTCTTCTGGTTCAGCAGGGCAGTTTGACAGGGGATAACTATTTATTGAGGTTCACCAACCTTTCCAGGTACTCTATGGATATGATTGGGGATCAGTACTTCAGAACTCGGACCTTCGAGAGAGGTATTTGATTAGAAATATGAGCTAGTGTGGTGCCTCTATGTATCTCAACTTATTCTATAGTGATCGAGAGGGCCTTGGTGATGGAGAGATTCTTGGATGAGTAGAGACAGCAAGTGTCAGTTAGTAGCAAGCAGACTGGGGCGGAGGCCTTGGGAGTAGGGAGTCGACATCAATAACATGGTTTGAGAAGTGTGAGACATCACAGGAGGACCCAGGATAGGGTCTTGATAGTCTCAGGATCTCAGGATGGATCCAGTCAACCTAGGGAGAGGTGATTCTACTCATGCGACAATAGAGGACATATCGCAAGAGACTGTCCAACCCATAGTGCTGCTGATAGGGAGGTAGTGGATGGACCACCAACGCAAAGGCAGACAGTGGACCAGGCTGAACTGCTAGGTGGAAGATGTGGTATATTAGTAGGGAGAGCTATCGGTGGTGAAAGACAGTTTGATCTACTAACACCACAACCCCCAGGAGGTCCACACCAGGCTCAGGGAGTTGTAGGATAGAGATGGGGACAGCTTCATATGTTTGAGGTGTATGGCCCAAGGAATCCAGAGATGATTCAAGGTACGGTGTATAGATTTTATACCTTAGATTCCATACTTATAGACATCTGTTCCAATCATTACTTCCCATCCACATTTCTTGTGAAAAACCATCAGATTCTAGTAGAGCCTTTGACTCAACCATTATGCTTGGAGACACCTACAATAGGTTACTCGATGATCATGCATCTTTGCATACAGTGTGATCTTTCCCTTGGATTTGAGAGTTTTGGTTGGAACCTCTTTGTTGAAACGACAAGTCCTTACATGGAATTCTCTATATGGATTGATTATCTTTAGTCCATCCTAGATCGACTACTTTAGGTGAAAAGTGTGGTGTGTCTGCAGCGATGGAATGAGGTTTTCCTTTGTTGGCGAAAAGGAAACCCAGAAAGCACAAAATAGGATAATGCATTGGAGGGTACAACCAATAATTCATGAGTTGGATAACATTACCTTCAGAGTAGTATATATCATGATCTTTCAATTCCCAACAGTAGTGGTTGATTACGAGGACATCTTTATAGAAGATGTTTCAGGATTACCTCACCGATGGGATATCGACTTCAGTATCAACTTACACATCAGGATGGCACTGATATCCTCCCCAGCATATTGGATGGCTTTAGTAGAGCTTTCAAATTTGAGGGTGTAGTTAGAGTATTTAAAAATTAAGGGCTTCCTAATACCTAGTATTTCACCTGGGGTGGCCCCAGTTTTGTTTTCCAAGAAGGCATACGTGAGTTTGAGGTTGTGTGTGGATTACCGATACCTGAACTAGGTGATGGTGAAGAACAAGTATCCATTGTTAAGGATCGATGAACTCTTCGATCAGCTGAGAGGGTCACATTGGTTTTCAAATTCTGACCCCTGGTCGGGTTATCACCAGCATTGAGTACTGTATGAGGATATTTTGAAGATCGATTTTCGATGCCGCTATGGTCACTATGAGTACTTGGTGATGCCTTTTGGCATGAAAAACACCCCTTCTGTGTTCATGGGACTAATGAACTAGATCATCCATATATACTTAGACCGGTTCATAGTTGTCTTCATCAACGACATCTTTATGTAATCAGTGTTATAGGAGGAGCACGCGAGAGACCTACGGATGGTTCTAGATGTGCTCCAAGAGCACCAGATTTATGGGAGCTCTCAAAGTGATAGTTATGGATATAGGAGGTACACCTTCTTGGACATGTTATCTCAGTAGATGTAGAAGCACTGAACCCATCCAAGGTCGAGTCTATGTTAGAATGGGAGCCACCCTGGAGCGTGACAGAGGTGTGTAGCTTCCTTGCGCTGGTAGGATGCAATCATAGATTTATCCCTAATTTATCCTAGATATCAGCATTGATGATAGTCTTGAATCCGAAGGCTAAACCTTTTTCATGGACAAAGAAGTCCCATCAAGCTTTCCAACAGTTGAGGCAGAGTTTGATGAGCACACCGATCTTGAGATTTCTAGAAGAGGGTGTCGAGTACTCTGTTTTCAACAATCCATTATGGACTGGGCTTGGTTTTGTCTTAATACAGAGACTGGTGGTGATTGCTTATAGTTCATTCCAGCTAAGTCCACATGAGTAGAACTATGTGACCCTTGGTCTTGAGATGGTATCGGTAGTCTTCGTGTTGAATATGTAGAGACACTACATGATGGGCGAAGGGTTTATCGTCTACTCTGACCACAAGAGCCTCTAGTACATGTTATCACATAAGGATCTGAATCTATAGTAAATTTGATGGATATAGTTCTTCTAGGATTATGACTTCAAGATTGTCTATACTCCTGGGAATGGGAACATAATGGAAGATGCCTTCAGTAGGAGATTGAGTTCGCATCTGCTGAGTGTGGCATAGGAGCAGTTGGCCTCGCTATAAATATCCTTCATGGTTGGAGATAATGCAGCTTATCTCCAGTCAATGGTAGTCACCCCTTCACACTTAAAGTGAGTTAGGGAGGCATAGCTAGGGGATTTTTTCTATGATATATTGTGTGATCAGTCATCCATAAGACATGATCATGATGGATATTCACAAGGTGGGGAGAACATAGTCATTTTTAGAGGGAACACAATTGTTCCAATGTCATTACGGGAGGTGTTTCTAAAGGATTTTCATACATCCCCATTGGAATTATATCTTGGAATAGAGAAAACGTACCCAAACCTCTGACGTCAGTTTTGGTGGACCGGTATGAACAAGGAAATGGCAGAGTTTGTTTATCGATGCCCTATGTGCTAGCAGGTGAAGACTGAGCACTAGGTTCTAGTAGGGTTAGTTCACCCCTATAAGTGCTAGAGTGGAAGTGGGATGGTATATATATGTACTTCATGATGTTATTACCACGAATATAAAAAGGACATGATTCCATCTGGGTGATCATAGACCAACTCACCAAGTCGACCCACATCCTAACTATCAGGGAGTAGAGTTTTGTAGAGAGCTTTGGATGCCTCTTTATGTCGGATATAGTTCGGATTCATGGATTCCCTTCAACTATAGTCTCATATCGCGATCCTTGTTTCGTATCCTGGTTGTGTATGGGATTACAAAAGGCATTTGGAACTCAATTGTGCTTGAGCAGGGCATTCCGTCCCCATTCTGGTCAGGCAGAGAGGACCATCCAGGTTTTGGAGCATATTATGTGGGCCTATATCTTGGACTTTGGTTGCAGTTTGGAAGACCACCTACCACTAGTGGAGCTTGCGTACAATAATAGATACTACTTTACCATTGGCATGGCATCATTCGATGAATTATATGGGCAACCCTATCGGTCAGAGCTTTACTAGACCGACCTCAGAGATTCAGCACTCATGGGTCTAGAGTTTGTGCGATCTACCACTGAGAAGGTGCAGATCATCCAGGAGTGGATGAAGACTTCATAGAGCTAGAAGAAGTCTTACGCTGACAGATGACGGAGAACTATGGAGTTTAAGGAGGGTGATAATGTATTCCTTCGGGTATCACCTCGACGAGGGTGACGGAGCTCTAGTCATGGTATAAAGTTGTCTTTGGGGTTCATTGACCCTTTTCAGATATTGCATAGAGTTGGCGAGGTGGCATACCACTTAGATCTACAACCGTAGTTACATCGGGTACATGATGTCTTCCATGTGTCATAGCTGAGGAGGTACGTGCATGACCTATCTCATGTCATCGATTGGGGAGAGCTGTACATCAAGAACAGAGTGACCTTCACAGAGTATCTGGTCGATATCAATGATCGACATGAGAGGATCCTTCATTAGTGAGTGATTCCCCTAGTATGTGTCTGGTGCCTTCACGAGAATCTTTAGGGGAGAATATGGGAGTGGGAGGATTCAGATTCATGCACAGTACCCACATCTGTTTGAGTAGCCTTTTGTTTTGGCTTTTTAGGGACGTAAATCCGTAAGGTGGGGATAATGTAACGTCTTGTATTTCTTATGTATTATTTTTAAATATTATATGGAATTATTTCAACACCAGGATTTGCAACAGAGAGCGATTCTGGGGCCTAGGGTGATCGGAATAAATGTTTGAAATAAATTAAATTCCAAATAGCATGCATGAGATATTTTCCTAAAAAAGTGGAATAAATTTGAAACGCATGCTAATATCCGAAATCAGAGGGCACTGTTGTGTTCAGAACAACGTCTTTACCTTAGGCGGGTCCTAACATTGACTAATGCATGTCGAAAGAAAAAGTTATTTTTTGAACCTTTTAATGGAAATAAAATACATTAATATTTTATTTTATTTTAAATTTTTCCTTAAATGTGGTGACCTAGTACTCCCCTATTAATACCTTCTTATGGATAGTTCATAGGGTTAACTGCATAACCCTAAAAATTGAGGATTACCATTAGAGCTCCAGAGGAGAACCTGTTGGTTAACAACGATGGCATGATCAATCGACACATCTCAGATTTGATGAACCTTTCCAACAAACACAACACGGTGATAATTCTTCAACTGAATAGAGGTAGGTGTTTTTTTATTTCATTTTTTTCATTCTTGGATTAAACAACAAACAAGGAACAACCCAGAAATAAGTTGATTTGCGGATCGTGCATTCTTGTGGGAGGGTGTTAATTTTCATTTCTTTTGGGGTTTCGATTCGGAAATTGTTTTTATGATAATTGTTGTATTATTGTTTGATTAACCTATTAAACCTATCAATGGGAGTGGATCGACATTGTGACAAATGATGGAAGAGGTGTGTTCCTCTGTTTATTGAATTTATTCCCATTTTTCACCATCTTTCTTCACGTTCTTCGTAGGGTGAAGAACAATGGATCATTGTGAACCTATTTCATAACAAAATGGTCTGAAATCAGAGATCAAACATCGTAACATCCTAGAGGAGGTGTTATGGTGATGACGGATGATGAATAAGCTAGTTTTAGAGGGGACTATGTTTTGAATCATTCTTCACAAGAGTGGATCAAGACATGTTTTTGGGGCCAATTGAAGTCTTGAAAAGAGCATAGATGGATTTTAGAGGTCGGGGAGACCTAAACCTTGGAGTTTCAATTTGATCGGATGGCCGGATCGATGAATGGGTGCTTCCCTAGGGCATAGAAAAAAGGATGGAGATTTCTGTAAAATCCCAAAAAACATACCATGTGGGGTCATCTTATTGGTGGCTAGGTATTTCACACTACAATTGGTGAAGTACATTGAGTGCTCTCGGGACAACATGGCGTGTGGGTCCCACCCAGTGGCGGCTGGAGTTCCGGGCGACAGGAAGCGTAGACATGACGTGTGACCATAGGCACACGGTGTGTGGATCTTTACGTGGGCTCGGTGTGTATCTCGGAAGATACATGGACACTGGGTGGAGTACACGGAATTTACTCCACCACACGGTCAGACACGGCCAGAAATAAGGACTACCCAGTGTATCGGTACATGGATTGGTATACATGGGTTGATGTCGTGTATGTGCACCTTACCAACATACCCAGATTCCTCCCCGGGTAGCAGAACACGGTGTGTCACTCCCTTACACGTTGTGTATACCCTCTTCTACATGACAAGCCTTATGACATGGTCTGTTGTATATGGGCAGTACCTAGGGTCATAGGACACGCCGTGTGACCATTCTACATGAATTGTACTTCTCAATACATGGATTCGTTCTCTTGTCCACCATTCCTTGGATAGGTATCATTTGGGTTAGTTCCCCCTTGTTCATTTCCCTGAATGTCCGGTATTGTTTCCATCCACTAGAGTCTAATCCCTTCAGTAGGACAACATGAGATAGAGTTAGGTCTCCCTTCGAGAGGCCCATAGCGAGACCTTTTACCCATTCTGGACCCTAGGTAGAGTCAGGTATCACTGTGACCAATCCTACATGATGCTAATCCTATACTTAGCAGGTGAATCCAGATGAGTATTGGTATCGCCCAGGCCCTGGTAGGAATCCTCATCTGTGTATCAGGATCTTTTCCCACATAGGAGTGTGTTCTCCCAGAACAAGTGTATCTATTCTATCCTCTGATCTATTAGTAAATTTATCCCTCTCATGGATTTTCCTGATGAGCATTACTTCTCGAACGGACATCATCAGAGCTATCAGACTCATGGATCGAGTTCCCCCGGATGAGTGATATGTTGAATCTTTGAGTTAAATCCCTAGCATGGGTATGCGGTCGTTGTAGAATATGGGTTTGGGTTTTGAGTATATGTAGATTTTTTTATCTTGATATATGTTATGTAGACATATACTATGTAGAGATGACAGTACCTTTACCTTTTGTATTGATATATTTCTTTCTAATTCCTCTGTTGAGTATGGTCATACTCACCCTTTCACGGGCTTTTCCCGTACACTACTACAAAAAAAGTCAAGGGATGCGCTTCACTTTTATCAGCCCTAAAAAAAGAACTGATAAAGTCCCCCTTTATCAGCGCTTTTTTTAGTGCTGATAAACCCCCACCCCCCCCCCCTATATCAGGGCTTTTTTTAGCACTGATAAAGGGGGCCCCTTTATCAGTGCTTCTTTTAGTACCGCTGATAAAGGGGTGATTTATCAGCGATTTTCCTGAGCGTTGATAAATGTTAAGTTTCAAAAACAATATTTTTCCATGAAAAATAATATTTTTCTATATAAGCGTATTTATATTGATATAAATAAAATATATATTTTTTAAATATGTTATAGATACGTATAAATAGACTGTTATATTTAATATATAAGAAATTTAGTAAAAATGGCTTCAAAATATTTTGAAAAAATATTATTAATTAATAATTTTCAAATTATTATCGATTAAAAATGATTTAATAACAATTTGAGGAAACAAAAAATCAAAAACTTTAATAAAAGATCTAAAAAATGTTGAAAATGTAACTCAAACTTTAAACGGCCATAACTTTTGATCCGGGTGTCCGTTTTATCTCTATAGCATATCAAATCGAAGACTGAGACAATATCTATAGGCTAGTGATTGAGGAAAAGCCTCTGTCACATTTTTCGATCCCCAAAAAGGCCCATAAGGCCTCCAAAACTGAGTTTTTAGTCAGGATACCCCGATTTTTTAACATTAAAACAGGTATAACTTCTGATTCGGATGTCTGTTAGGCATGTACCACATATCATATCAAATATTGTTTCATTTTATTCGATTTTACAGGTTGTGGCGTTGAAACAGAATTCTATATGTTAAGTTATGGTCATTTTAACATTCTATGGCTTTTCAACTACACATATATATGTATTTATTCATAAATATATATGTGTGTCTGTGTGTGGGTGTCTATGTGTGTGTCTGTGTGTTTTATATATGTATATATGTATGTATTTATTTATTTACTTATAAACACACATCAAAAACATATTTTTTCATAAAATGTATTTAAAACTAATCTTATAAGTACATTCTATGGCTTTTCAAATGCACATATATATGTATTTATTCATAAATATATATGTGTTTGTGTGTGTGTGTCTCTCTGTGTGTGTATGTGTGTTGTATGTATCTATGTATGTATGTATGTATTTATTTATTTATTTATAAACACACATAAAAAACATATTTTTTTCATAAATGTATTTAAAACTAGTATTATAAGTATATATTAATATACAAATAAATATACCTATAAAAATTATAACTAAAAATATATATAAAAATATATTAATATACGAATTAATAAATATATACTAATGTATGAATAAATATATTTATATTAATATGAATCTATATCAATATATGAATAAATATAACTATATATATATAGATATATCATTAAAGAGATAACAACACGAAATGGATTAGTGGTAAAGGTGCAGTCGCGAAATGGGGGAGGTCCTGGGTTCGAGTTCGGGTAGAAGCGAAGGGGGTGCGTGCGTACGAGGATGTGTGGGAAGGGAAGAGTGTGGGATACCTCATAGCGCTGATAAAGGGTGTGTGAAGCACTGATAAAAGAACTCCCCGCATTATTTTTTATTTTTTTTATTTTTTTTATTTTTTTGACCTTTATCAGCGTTTTTTAAAAAGCCCTGATAAAGGCCCCTTTTATCAGCGCTAAAAAAAGCGTTGATAAACGCGGACTTTATCAGCAATTTTCAGATCTCTGATAAAAGGGACCCCCCTATATTAGTGATGAGCTTTAAAGTTCTTTTTTAGCGTTGTTAAATCCCTTTTTGAGCACTGATATTGGCCGTTTTTATAGTAGTGGCATGTGTTGGGTCTTGTGCAGACAAGTGGCCTTTTGACAAAGTTCAGGGCGGACAATGACTGAACCAAGATTTTTTAGTTCCTTGTAGGCCGAGGTGTTCTTATTGCTATGATCAGTAGTCCCAGTACCTCCTTATGCTTACATGTTGGACTTCATACTTTGCAGACACTTACTTTTTGGTGGGCTTGTATTCTGGCCGAGTATACTTTCTGCACTTTATATTCTGCTTTACTCGGTTAGTTGGGTTTAGTTCTATGCATGTATTTTTTCTTTAGTGGTTTATACTTTTCAGCATTTGTGGGATTGGACATGTGTTCATGTGTATAGGTACTTAGGAAATGCATCCCATGTTAGTGATATACTTACTCAGTGGTAGTCACCAGCCCCTGGCCAATTGGAGGTGGGCATGGGGAGTCACGTCACGGGTCCCACTACGACGGGTTTTGACATAGGTCTTTTGATACACAGGTTATTTTTAGCATAGCTTACCACCCCTATATAAATGTCCAGTTATACTGCATGATGTAGGTTTTGGAGGATACAATTTGGGCATGCGTCCTAGATTTTGGGAGGTCTTGGGAGAGACACATACCCCTGGTAGAGTTATACTATAATAATAGATTCCAGAATACTATTCAGATAGCACCATATGAGGTTTTATATGGGATACCATGCTGATCACCCCTATGTTGGAAGGAGACAGGAGAGGCAGCTATGCTGTGAATACGTCTCATACAGAAGACATCTGAGTAGGTTCAGTTGATTCAGAAATGTGTGGCTACCGCACAGTATCCTAATAAATCATACACTTGTTGTAGAGACCCAAAGATTGATGTACATGGACATTAAATTACTTTGGTGGAATACTTAAAACATGACAAAATCAGATTCCCAAAGACCGTATTATTATAGTGTCTTTGGAAACTCGGAACATAATCTTCTAATCATGGTGAAAGATCTTTAACATATCCCATAAATATCTCCCCCTTTTGTTTTCTTACCTAAGACATTTCTTTATATCCTGGGGAAAATAAAACATACCAAAGGGTAATATAAAATGCTCAGTAAGGGTAAACAAAAGAAATATCAATCATATCATATTCATAAGAACATAACATTTTGAAAATCTTAACCTGCAAAATAGATCATAATGTCATGACAAGGGATAAATCATAGTAGTGAAATGTAATCCCAATAATCATAACATAAAACATGAAACTTTGTTTCATACACACATAATCATAGAAAATCATTTCATATTAGTCAAGAATCATTGCCAAGACTATCACAGAAGACAAAGTCCATTTCTGAACCGAGTTCACTCCTCGTTCTAGTCCTGTATCCCGGAACCGGATTAACTTGTCGTTCCAACAATCTCTATCTCATAAGATATAAATCTTTACCCAATGCATTAGAGGGAGATATAGGTCCCACCCATCTCATAATGAAACCATTATTATGGGTGCCACAAAATCATAAATCATACATCATAGCATAACCCAAGTAATAAAAATGGGATTCTTAAACATCATGCCATCATAACATAATCTATATAATATAAAAGGACTTCATAAAATAATTCCAGCATAACATAATCAAATCAATATAAAAATAGGGATATAAAAAGAACCCTATATTATCTTAGAAGGAAAATGACTTCGATAAAACACGTGAACTCCATTATTGAGGAAAATATCCTTTCTACTTCAAAAACATTTTTCCTTTATTAACATGTCATACAATTATAAACTAAAAGAAGTTAATTGAAAATAAACTTGAAAACTTGTAAAGGAACCTTCATGGAAATAATGTTCTATGAAATCATGAAAATATATTCATGTCGTATTAGTTAAAAAAACATTCTTCTAGTACTTTGGATGAAAAAGTCAAAAATTATCTTGTACTGAAAATGACAAAAGATTCCTTTCATAACTTTTAATAAAAATTCACCAATAGGAAAAATTGGATTTAAAAAATTATAAGAGGATAGAAATAATATTTCATATTGAGTAAGCATGGATGTGGATGATAAATATTCCCCTAGTAAATTCTGAAGTATAAATAATCTCGGATAAAAATGATATTTCGATATTTTCCATGAACAATTTCCACTTCATATCTTAAAGAAATGAAGTTGAATTTGTCATTCGTGAAGTGTTAGAAGATCACATGATAGAATGATGGTTCATTCCATCTGTCTCAAACAAAAGCTTAGAAAAAGTTATCAATTATACATAAGTCCATATATGGTGTGGTTAATCGTATATGATTCCAAAAATGGACATAGACTTCAACTATAATACCATAAAATAAAACTAATTTTACTAACTAGGGACTTTCTGTAATCCAGTGTAGGTGATGAAGGCCTGTCGCACTTCGGTTGTGGGTTCGATTCCTATAACCTTGTCTGACGTGACGGGTTGTCGCCCATCCTACGAGTTATCCTTTTTCTAAAAATATACTATCATAATATCAAAATGTTATATCCTTAAACAATACTATCTGATTTCCGACATAATCCATTCCAATCTTTAGACTTATCCAAAATACATTTGCCCAATCCCATAGTATAAATAAAACATTTACCGGAAAGGTCAAATAAAAAGGACGTGAATACCATCATTTATCCCCCATATATCATAAGATATATCTTGTTGATCACAATACAAACATGTGAATACCTTAATCATGTATTCTCTTGAAACATAAATTTCCATAGAACCTTAGTGAAAACATGAATGCTGTAAAAGGTAACTCTTTTCACATACCAAAATCTCAAAAATTCTATATACTCAAACCATGAAATCACTTTGTCCTTATATCAATCATGAGCTCATGAATACTATCATACATATTATTTTCTCCTTATCCCTTCAATATGCGCATTTCATCTATTTTCCAAAAATATTTCAATCACTTTTCATTGTTACCGGTACCATAAAATTATTGAAAACCACAACAGATAAATACATAAATATTCCATTATTCCATGACACTACAACATTATTTTGGAATCCCATTACATAAACACTTTATCATTCCACCACATCGTTTTCATATTCAACATCACCAATAGGGATCACATGTGACTTCCCTTTGTCCTTTGCATTAATTGGTTGTTGATGTTGATCATCATTAACCCTTGGATTAGGGAATTGATTAGCATAATGCCTCATTTCCTTTAACTTGTAACATTGAAGTGTCATTGGTGCATTATCTGCAGTCTTTTATCTATTCATGTCATTAGAAACCTTTTTTCCATTACTTCGGTACTCAGCTTCTCTATGAACTTATTTTACACACATGAAAAATTTTTTATTACCTTTTAGACAATCTCCACTATGTTTCTTTCCAAACTTTGATCATAAAGAAACATTCACCTTCTTTTCACCATTGTTCTGACATTTTTCCTTGAACTCCAGCTTTCATTTATTGTCAAAAACATGAGATGGATATGTAACACCAACATCCAGTTCTACCTTGATAACACAACCCACAATTTCTTCATAGGTACTGAAGTCTCTTATAGTTAATTCCCTTCGAAGACTTGGTTTTAAGCCACTGAAGAATCGATCAACATTACTTTCAGGTTGGATGATAAATCTAGATGCATACCCTGCAAGCCTTGTAAAATTTTCTTCATATATACCAACAGATTCATCATCCTTTTTCATAATATCAAGGAACTCTTTTTCAATCTTTGTTCGAAGAATACAAGGGATGTACTTATTGAAAAACAAGTTCTTGAACTCGTCTCATTCCATTGATTCAATTTCATCTCAGGGAATTGTATTCTTAATTAAAGTCTACCACTGGTCTTCTTCTCCTTCTAAATGGTAAACAGCTAGAATGACTTTTTCATGTTCTGAACATCGAAGTGTGGAAAATATCTTTTCAATGGTACTAATCCACTGTTCAGCAACAAGTGTATCCGAAGACCCACTGAAAGAAGGTGGAAGTTTCCTCATGAAGGACTCAATAGAATATTGTTCTCTTCTCTGCTCTTTTATAAGTCCAGAATGATTCATATCTTGTGTAAGTATAGCAATAATATTGTGCACTCCATATCCTATAACATTGGTTTTTTTAGGAGGAAAATCATTTCATTGCTCATTACATTGATCAACACGGTTCCTTCAGGTTCTAGCCATTATCTAAATCCCAAAAAAGAATAGTGTGAGATGCAAAAATCATACTAGGAAAACAATGAAATCAAGGGGATTACTTTCAATTTATAACATCTTAGTTTTAATTCTATGATCTTTACCGTAATTCTTGGACTATAACCAATACTTATACTTAACCTTAGAGACATCCCTAGACATACCTTAGAAATATCTCTAGGGACCTCACTAAAGTTTTGGCATCCTAGTTTCCAAAGGTTAACTAAATCTTCACTCTGATTCCAAATGTAGAGACCCAAAGATTGACATACATGGACATTACATTACTCTTTTGCAATACTTAATACATGACAAAAACATATTCCCAAAGACCGTATTAGTTTAGTGTCTTTGTAAACTCGGAACATAATCTTATAATCATGGTGAAAGATATTTAACATCTCCCATAAAGATCTCCCCCTTTTGTTTTCTTACCTAAAACCTTTATTTATATCCTGGGAAAATAAAACATACAAAAGGGTGAGCTCAAATTCCCAGTAAGGATAAACACAAGAAATATCAATCATATCATATTCATAAGAATATAACTTTTTGAAAATCTTAACCTGTAAAAGAGATCATAATGTCATGACATGGGATAAGTCATAGTAGTGAATTACAATCCCAATAATCATAACATAAAACATGAAACTTTGTGTAATACATACATAATCATAGAAAATCATTTCATATTAGTCAAGACTCATTCCCAAGACTATCATAGCGGACAAAGTCCATTTCTGAACCGAGTTCACTCCTCATTCTAGTCCTATATCACTTAACTAGATTAACTTGTTATTCCAGACATCTCTATCTCATGAGATATAAATATTTACCATTTTCATTGGAGGGAGATATAGGTCCCACCCATATCATAATGAAATCATTATTATGTGTGCCACAAAATCATAAATCATACATCATAGCATAACCCAAGTAATAAAAATGGGATTCTTAAACATCATGCCATCATAACATAATCCCTATAAGATAAAATGTCTTCATAAAATAATTCCAGTATAACATAATAAAATCAATGTAATAATAGGGATAGAAATAGAACCCTATATTATCTTAGATGAAAAATAATTTTAATAAAACACTTGAACTCCATTCTTGAAGAAAATATCCTTTATACTTCAAAAACATTTTTCCTTTCTAAACGTGTCATACAATTTTAAACTAAAAGAAGTTAATTGAAAATAAACTTGAAAACTTGTAAAGTAAGATTCATGTAAATAATTTTCTAGTAAATCATCAAAATCTATTCATGTAGTATAAGTTAAGAAAAACATTCTTCTCACACTTTGGCTGAAAAAGTCAAAAAGTATCTTGTGCTGAAAACGACAAAAGATTCCTTTCATAACTTTTACTAAAAAATCACCAATAGATAAAATTGTATTTAACAAATTGTAGGATGATAGAAATAATATTACATATTGATTAAAAATTTATGTGTATGATTAATATTCCCCCAGTAAATTCCGAAGTATAAACAATATCGAATAAAAATGAGATTGCGAGATTTTCCCTTACCTTATGTCCAATTTCTTCCGTATGTTTCCAAGACTCTTGTATAGTTGGTTTAAATATATTATTAACTTATAACAGAACCATAATAATATTTATTATATCATATATGATTCACTTAAGACTTTATATTACCCGTTTATTTGTCAATTCCATCTTAAAGCAGTGTTTTGGTTAAAATCTTTTTCTTTATCATCCGTGATTTGACTTGTAATTATACATATGATTACTTAGATCATGATTACTTACTTTCCTAATTTAAAACATTATTTATATATAATATATATTCAGAATATACATATATATAATAGATCGATAAATGGAATGAAATACACCATTCATGGAGACGGTAGGTCGTACGTACGCATAAACGCTATTTTCATTTCCTTATTAAATTGAATGGAAGTAAATGACATATATATATACATAAATCCATTAGAATTATTATGTCATATTTTTTATGATTACTTATTATATATACTTTATAATCATTCTTGAATGGTTAACATGGAGAATGAATCTCATCGCATCGTGGAGACAGTAATCCGTACGTACGCACGAACGATGATATCGTTCCCATAATTATTCAATAGAATTGGAGTGGATGATATAATATCTCATAATTAAAATCATGTTATAATAATCATATATAATTATTATTTCCACCGTTATACCCATCCACGTAAGATGGTGGTGAAAAATCAGATTACACCACGGCGTGGAGACGGTATTCCGTACGTACGCATGGGGGTTGATTTCATTTTCCGTAGGATGGATAAAAGGTGAAATAGGATTGTTTAATATTTATAATTATATATAAGTATATGAGTGATACTTATTTTATTAATTTATTATGAAAAAACAAAATAAGATGAAGTATAAGAAGAAATGAATTTGAAATAATCGGTAAAGGATATTACCTCTTCTTTGATGCGCCTCTTCTAAACCTCATCTTAGGGCACTAAAGTTGGTCTTTGAAGAAGACCAGGACCTCTATTATGTTTCTATGGAAGTGGAGAAAAGAAAATTTTCAAGGTTTTTCCGAGCTTTAAGGCTCAAAATTGTTTGAAGAGGAGAGGGAGGAGGTGCCCTTTTATAAGGGTGGAGAGGGGCACCTTTGGAAACATAAGAAATATTAATTTATAATAAATTCAAACCCTACTTAAAAACCTCAAAAAATGACTCAATTCGAAGATGGGATGATATATGGTTGTAATACCATCAACTAATAAAATTTAGACATGTTGTGAATTTATTTTAAACCTTATTAAATTCATTTATCCTTATTTAATCTATTTAATTTTATTTGTGGTAATAATATTCTAAATTTTAAATTGTTATAAATAATTACTAATGTGTTGTGAATTTTCCATAATTGGATACTTTATAACATTTTAGACCATATAAATTTAAATTTATAATTTTTAAATATTTTTTTGATTTTTAAACAATTTTATTATATGTTATTTTTATAAAATAAAAATAGTGTCAATTTTGACACTATTCATTTATTTGAATTTAAATAAAATCTACACAGAGCATATATTCAAACCAAAATATTTAATAGATTACTATTATGTAATATTCATCTATAAAATTCGTGGATCACATTAAATAGTTCATATAATATTTATTTTAATATTTTTAAAACCATTTATTTGATATTTCAATCAATAAAATAATTTCAACATCACTATTGTGTCTTCATTAATCATAATTATTTAATCCCTAAAAATTCTAAATAAATTCACATGATGTATATAATTTTATTATCTTTCTAGAGACTATTAATGTTTGAAGTTTTATGAATTTTATCACTAAATTAAAAATATTAAACTTATAAGATATAAGAGAGTGACATGTTCTCACTTTCTTTTGTTTTAATTATAATTATATCATTTTCATGGTCAATAGTCCATGAAACAAATCTATTCTAACCCTTAGGTGATATGGGTCAACTTCTATTCATTCAATATAATTTTGGTAGGTGTTAAGAAATTTTATAATCTTATTTTTACCCTTAATTACCAGATTTACCTTTAACTATATTAAATAAAAATTACCGTAGTTACTATTCATAATGTCAAAAAAAATAAAAGTAACCTATTAACATAATTTATATGCACTGAATAAAAATATGGAATCCATTTTTCAAAATTCATAACACATAAGTTGCAGAAATTAATCTAAAATTAATCTCGTTGTAAAGAAAACGGGTTATAAAATTTAAAACATTGTCAAAGATTGAAACGTTTTTACCTATGAATTAAATGTAAAATTAATGGTAATGACATGAATTATATTAAATGGTAAATATATATTCTATTTATACTTTAAAACCATTAAATTTTATCATTTAACCATATGAATTATCATGATTTAAAAAGTTGTTTTTAAGAAAAATTTAGCGTATTTTTACTATTCATCAAAATATGAAAGTTATCAGAAAAGTATCAAAAATTTATAAAATGTAAATTTTTATATCCTAATTCCAAAAAATAATTTTATTTTTTCAAATTTAACTTAAAAATATGCCAAAAACAATATTTAAAGTGGGTGCGCCATCAAAAGGCGGCAAAACTGCATTTTTTGAAAAAAACTCATTTTACATTAAAAATTTATTTTTTTTCACATACCGTGTTCTAGAAAATGTGTAAGATGAATAATAATATTATAAAATTAAAAATGAATTTAATAATATTTATAACAGCTAGATCATTATAACAATATATCATTGTTTAGCGAAACCAAATATTGCGTACTACACATGCTATCGAGGAAGGTCACGATTGCGTGTAATGAAAGCCAAGTCTGGGTTTCATGTAGTGAAATCTCCCTTTGGTGTTGTGTATAACATAATAAAAACTTATTTCATTTATAGAATAAACAAAATCTATACTTAATGTTGCATAAAATAATTTCTACAAAAAGAACTTGAAATTGTGTGTAACACGAGCTAAAATAGTGTTGTGTATACTGAAAGCTAATACGGTGTTGCGTATAGTACTTGCTAATCTCGGTGTAGTGTAAAATAGAAGACATCAAAGAAATTAAAAAGAATATATCTCATAAAATCTCAGGTTGTTACACTTGTCTCCATAGACGAGCTTTGGAGTTTGAGGTCGGGGATGGAGTTTCCTATGTGTCGCACCGAGGTTGAGACACAAGAGGATTAGGAGACAGTGTAAGATTTCACCCAGATACATCGGTCCGTTTGAGATTATGGATGGAGTCAGTCTAGTTGACTATTGGTTACAGTTAACTCAGAGGTACTAAACCATGAATATAACATCCCGTTACGTTTCTAGGTACTTTTTGATGTTTCTATGTACCTCTATTTTGGAGTAAAGACTTGAGTTGTGTTTGGGTGAAATTTTTAAGAAAAACAAGAAGGAAATGGCTTGTGCACGGTTAAAGCACGCTTTGATAAATTTTGTGATCAAACCGTGCCAACCTAGAAGCACTAGACAGTGGGGTACGCACAGTGTGCACACATTTTGGTAAAATGTGCGACTAAACCATGCGGACCAGCAACCATGGACAGTGTGATCCGCATGGTGTGCGCACAGTTTGAAAAACCATGCGGTCCCTTAAAATTAGATCCTTAAAATGTGGATCTCGATCGTTTTTCCTCTAAATGCTTCTTTTTTCCTCTTTAGTGGCCCTAACTCGGGATTTTTCTTCTCCTGTGCTCAGAGAAGTTTCTCCTTTGTTCTGGAGGCGATCCAAAGGCTTCTCTTGGTTAATCGAAGTGGGATTCTCAAGGTATGTGATCGT
Organism: Viscum album; assembly: GCA_963277665.1. Taxonomy (NCBI): domain Eukaryota; kingdom Viridiplantae; phylum Streptophyta; class Magnoliopsida; order Santalales; family Viscaceae; genus Viscum; species Viscum album. The sequence goes on from OY728149.1 coordinate 109,231,825, forward strand.
TCTTCTTCGTTCTTGATCGGTTTCCTAGATCTACTTAGATCTACTTCTCCTTTTCTCTCGGTTTCTTAGATCTACTCCCATTATAGGTATATCTAAGTGTGTGGTACCATGTTTGATGATTTTTTGGTCTTGATATTTGTAGGAGAAGAGATCTAAGGTGGGTAATTGAATAAGAAACCCTGTTTTCTTCAGTGTTCTTCAACCGTTGGGGTTTTGGTCAAAACCATCAAGGTAGGTGGTTCTGTCCCAACTTGCCGAATTGATTATCTTCATTGCTTGATTTATTTCAATTATTGATTTAAATTCAATTGCTCAAGTTGCTTTCAACTAAATTGATAAAAAATCGATTCCATTGAAATGAGATATTTGAAATGGTTTTGGCATAGAGATGTGGTAAATCCCCAATTCCATTGAATTGGGTGTGTTTATAGAAAATTGGCCGATTTAAATTTTTTGTATTTAAATTGTGGATTTGATGGAAATTTTTTCAATTAAATTTTTGAATTTAATTGTGAAAATGAAATGTGTAATGATGGAATTTGTTTTGAATGGATTTCAAACTTGTGAAAATGGCTTAAAATGATTTGATAGAAACCCATTGGTTTTATCTTGTGAAAAGGCATGATTTGAATAACACCTATTTTGGTTCTAAATGGAATGAAATTGGCACTTTTTGAAATGGTAGAATGGGATTGATCATGTTTTAAGAATTCTTAAAATAGTTCTCCCATCATTTAAGATCGCTTGAAAACCTTAGGTAGTTAGTGAGTTATTTGGATACACTCTATGCAACGACAACGTTCTAAAACATACTTATGGCGGATCACATCCCCGACGGGTTGGTGACGAGTCTCCTTTGGCCATTGTCATAGGGACGTGTGTATACACATCTTTCTGAGTTCACATAGAGAGTGTAGAATCTTATAACTAGTTAATACTATCGTACCTTTTTGCAGATGACCATGTTGCTTGCTTGTTTATTTATATTTGAGATATAAATGTATTCCAATGATTTTGAACTGCTTTACATGCCTTCTGAATTTATATAAACTATTTTATATAATTTTTTTTCTTAATCCATTGTTTTAGAAATATTCCATCATTTGAAAAGAATTTGCTTAAAAATATTTATCTCCATCATTTGAAAATGTATAGCATGTTTTGTTAAAATATGGTTTTGAGTTGCCAAACTTGTTTATTTGAAAAATGGAAAGCTCTTATTTGGATAATCTATTTTTTGAAATCTGTTATGGAATATTTGGTGGTATCCTACTGGGCTTAGGCTCACACCCTACTTTTTCCTACGGGTTTTTGTATAATTTCTTCTTCCAGGATTGAGAAAAGGGAATGGACCTCTTGGAGGTGGATCCAGCTGTTGATCTTTGGTATTGGTGAGTTGTGTCCTTAGGGACCTTGGGGCTGTTTTTCCAATCTTGAGTACTTGGGTTGTTGTAATTTGGCATTTTTTTCCTTTTTGTATTCTGGTACATTACTCCCAGTGGAGTTTCTTTTGTTATGAATACTGTTTTGTTTTACTCTTGCTTCCGCATTCTTGTCACAAAATCGTTCCCACTTGTATGTTGTATGATTCCAGGTGCTAGTCGTCGACCTGTGGGGATCATGAACGATCTTCAGGCTATGTCAAGGCCGGCTCGGTAATCAAGTTACCATGGTACTTGGGATGGTTTGTGACAAAGTGGTATCAGAGGGAGGTTTAGAATCTTTCCTTGATGACAGTATGCATTGAGTATTCCTGTCGGGACTTAAGAGGTAATTGCGATTGAGTGCCTATCTAGATCTCACTGCAATGAACCTTAAGTTGTAAGGGGTGGTTAGGGAAAGGTGACTTGTGGGTTAGTTCTAGTCTTTTCCCTATTTTGATTTGGATATAGTAGAATCCAAATCTTATTATCCCTTCTATTAAGAGTTGTTTTCCTCGTTACTCAGGTTGAGTGTTGATCTATTGTCTTCTTTGTTGTCTGCTGATGTTGTGTAGCATCATGCCTCCGAGAAGACGTGGAAATCAAATCCAAAACAAGGCTGCTGCTAAATCGCAGAAAGCAAGTCCTATTGTGGTTCCAAGTATGGTAGAGGTGATTGTTCACACTGACCAAGCTTTGGGACAGGCACCACCTCCATATCCAATTCAGGCCCCAACTATAGATCCTCATAGTGATATCCTCCGAAATAATTCTCAAGAGTTCCTATGCCAGAATCCACCAGTCTTCAAAGGCTCCATTGTTCCTCAACATGCTGAGGAATAATTGAGCATGATTGAATGTCTGTTTGGGTTTTTGGATACAATAGATGCGATCAAGGTGAAGTGTTCCACCTTCATGCTAGAGGTACCAAGTAGGAAATGGTGGGACACTATAGTGACGGCTGGGAAACATGAGAGTTTGGAGTGGAAAGACTTTAGGGTTCTTTTCACTGATCAGTTCTGTCCAGAATCTATGGTGTTGTCCAAGGCTATGGAGTTTTTCAAACCTGATCAGGCCAATAAAACTCTAACTGAGTACTCAAATCACTTTGCTGAGTTGGTACAATTTGCTCCTGAAATTGTATCGAATGAGAGGATGAAGGCTCGATGGTTTGAGTTGGGGATTCGATCAGATATCCATTCTGAGGTTTCCTTAATTAATCTACCCACTTATTCTGATGTGCTGGATAGGGCAATGATGGTTGAGATGTATTTGGCAGGAAAGTCAGGGTTTCAGGAAGTTCATTTTCCTTCCAGTGGCAGTGTTGGTTCCTTTAAAGGAAAACGGAATCCCAATGTTTCTCATGGTGGTTCTCGGCAACATAGTCATTCCAGACCTCCGGTAGCACCAGGAGGGGCTTCCTTCACTTGCTATCAGTGTGGGAGGCCAAGAAATTCTTAGAGGGTTTTCACTGAGGCACCCAAGAACTGTAGCTCATGTGGATGTTTAGGGTACCTACGGAGATTCTTCCATCACTTCTCTACTCTGCATAGTGGAACAGGATCATCAACACCTCCAAATACTGTGGGGCAATCAAATGCTTCACGTACAAAAGGGTTCTAGCCTCAGTCATCCAGAACAAAGCTTCTTCATGCAGTGGAAGAGTTTCCAGAGGTAGCTGATGTAGGTCCTGCAACTGTGAGAGGTACCATTACTATAGCTTCGTCTTTAGTGACATCTCTTTTTTATACTGGTGCATCTCACTCTTCTATTTCAACTCATCTGGTTAATCTACTTAATTTTCCTGTGGAAGTTTTATCTTATGCGATGGATATTACTACACCCCTTGGTGTAATGAGAGAGAAGGGTCTTTGTAGTCCTTCTTGTGTCTTCTATCTATCAGATGTTGATCATGTTTGGAGTTTCTTGGTTCTCAACATGAAATATTTTGACGTCATATTTGGGATGGATTGGCTCATTGCCAATAAATCCTGGATCGATTGTTATCTTAGACGGGTCTACCTTACTACACCCGGTGGTGTGCCTCTTGTTCTTCAAGGACAATGGGACCCAAGGTCAAGCAGAGCTGGACCCTATTATCCTGAGTTGGGGAATGTTATATCAGTGTTTACCTTTGATCTAGATAGAGATTCAATGTGTGGTGATCTTCCTCTAGTCGTCACTGAGTTTCCCGACATGTTTCCTTCTGACTTCTTTGGTTTGCCACCAGTAAGGTATGTTGTTTTCTCTATTGACTTAATGCTTGGTACTCAACCAGTTTCTATTCCCTCTTACTGAATGGATCCATCTGAACTAAAGGAACTGAAGTCTCAGTTATAAGATCTTCTTGAAAAAGGTTTTATATGCCCGAGTGTGTCACCTTGGGTAGCACCAGTTCTCTTTGCCAAGAAGGCTGATGGTTCTATTCGCTTATATGTTGATTATCGAAAGCTCAATCGAGTTATAATAAAGAACAAATATCTGTTACCACGAAGTGATGATTTATTTGATCAATTGAAAGGGGAAAAGTGGTCTTCAGAAATTGATCTTCGATCTGGTTACCATCATTTAAGGATAAAGGAATCTGACATTCCTAACACGTATTTTCGGAGTAGGTATGGCCATTATGAGTACCTATTTATACCCTTTGGCCTAAAAAATGCTCCTACAGTTTTCATGGCTTTGATGAACACAATTTTCTATGAGTATCTAGATACTTTCGTGGTGGTCTTTTTGGATGAAATTCTTCCCCCCTCCAAGACTGAGGAGGATCATGTGCATCATCTAAGAATAGTTCTGGTTTTTCTAAGGAATCACCGATTTTATGCCAATCATTCAAAGTGTGATTTCTAGATCCGGGAAGTGAAATACTTGGGACATGTGGTGTCAGAGAAAGGAATATCAGTTGATCTTGAGAAGGTGAAGGCTGTTATGACTTGGGAATAACCATGAAACGTTTTCTAGATTCAGAGCTTCTTGTGCTTAGCAGGATATTATCATCTATTTGTTATATACTTCTTGAAGTTAGCTTCTCCAATGACTGCACTGACTCAAAATGGAATGTAGTTGCAGATGCGTTAAGTAGGAAACTTCCATCACATGCTGTGAAATAATCTTTAGAAGAGTTGATTTTGATGGCTCTTTTTGCTCAGTTTCATATTGGAGTTTAGTGGAAGGGGAATAAAGTTTCTTTAACCATTGTTCAGTTGACTTCTTCTCTCCTCTAATTGATTCTTCGGGAACAACAACTGGATGATGAATTCCATAGCATTAGGGACTCTTTTTATGGTAGGTAGACTGACACCCTGTGGTCATTCTCCAAAGTGGGTGTCATGTGTTATCGAAACTGTTATGTTGTGCTCTTATTGGAAAGGAAGGATGTGATGGGGGTTTTCCATAACTCTCAATGGGTGGTACACCCAGGAACCATGAAGATCTTCTATGTCATGCGGTGACAATTCTGGTGGCCAGGTATGAGACGAGACATTTCTGAGTTTCTATCTCGTTTCTATACATGTCATCAGGTGATAGTTGAGCACCAAAAACCTTCAGGTTTACTTCAACCATTTTCAGTCCCTACATGGAAGTGGGATGAAATCTCGATGAACTTTGTGGTTGGGTTACCTCAAACTTAGAGGACGAAGAACGCGATATGGGTTGTGATCGACAGACTGACCAAGTCGGCTCACTTTATACCAATTCGAGAAACGACCAAAGTTGAGGAGTTGGGAAATATTTTTGTGAAACAAATTCTTCATTTGAACAGAGTTACATATGCTATAGTCTCTGATAGGGATCCTCAGTTTACTTATCACTTTTGGAGAGGCCTTTAGGAGGCACTGGGATCTCAGTTCTGTTTGAGCACGGCCTACCATCCACTGTCAGATAGCCAGATAGAGAGAGCTATTCAGATCCTTGAGGATATGCTCTGTGCTTGTGTTCTCGATTTTGGTGGGTCTTGGGATGACCATCTGGGGATAGTTGAGTTCTCTTATAACAACAGTTATCAATCTGCGATCAAGATGGCTCCTTTTGAGGCTTTGCATGGTCGTCCTTATAAATCTCCTTTATGTTGGTCGGAGATTAGTGAAAGTTCCTTGGTAGGACCGAGTTTGGTCCAAGAGACGACAGCTAAGATCCAGTTGATTCGTCAGAGAATGTTGACAGTACAAATTCGGTTCAAGTCTTATGCTGACCATCGTCATAGACCTTTAGAGTTCTCATTTGGTGACCAGGTGTTCTTGAAAGTGTTACCCCGTTTAGGTCATCAATGGCTTGGGAGGCAAGGGAAGCTTTCTCCTCATTTTTTCGGACTTTTTGAGTTTATTGGTCTTTTGGGGAAATTTGCTTACCGTTTAGCTCCACCACCATAGCTGACGTTGATACATAACGTTTTCCATGTATCGTAGCTGCGAAAGTATCTCTCGGATCTATCTCATGTTGTGAGGTGGAGTGATCTCGAAATTGAACCAGATTTTTCTGTTACTGAACGACCAGTCAGGGTTGTTGATTCTGAGACCAAGGTACTTCATGGGAGAATGATACCTCTAGTCTTTGTACTCTGGAATCATGGTTCTGATTCTCATGAGATGTGGGAAAGGTAGGCACTAATGAGAGATCAGTGGCCTCATATATTTGACGTGGTGGTTTCTTTATAGGCTTTCTGGGGGTAGAAAGATCTTATGGTGGGGAGGTCGTAACATCCCGTAACGTTTTCAGGTACTTCTTGATGTTTCTAAGTACCCCTGTTTTGGAGTAAATACTTGGGTTGTGTTTCGGTGAAATTTTTAATAAAAACAAGAAGGCAATGTCTTTTTCACGGTTAGCGCACGGTTTGATAAACTGTGCGATCAAACCGTGCCAACCTAGCAGCATTGGACAGTGGGGTATGCAAGGTGTGCGCATGTTTTGGTAAACCATGCGACTAAACTGTGCAGACCAGCAGCCCTGGATAGTGAGATCCACAAGGTTTGGGCACGGTTTGACAAACCGTGCGGTCACTTAAAATTATATCCTTAAATTGTGAATCTAGGCCGTTTTGCCTCTAAATGCTTCGTTTTTCTTCAAAGTGGCCCTAACTCAGGATTTGTCTTCTCCTGGGGTCAGAGAAGGTTCTCCCTTTATTCCGGAGGTGATGCAAAGGCTTCTCTTGGTGAATCGAAGTGGGATTCTCAAGGTATGTGATCGTTCTTCTTCGTTCTTGATCGGTTTCTTAGATCTACTTAGATCTACTTCTCCTCTTCTCTCGTCTTCTTAGATTTACACCCATTATGGGTAGATCTAAGTTTGTGGTACCAAGTTTGATGAGTTTTTGGTCTTGATATTTCTAGGAGAAGATATCTAATGTGGGTTCTTGAATAAGCAACCCGGTTTTCTTGAGTGTTCTTCAACCGTTGTAGTTTTAGTCAAAACCTTCAAGGTAGGTGGTTCTGTCCCGACTTTCCGAATTGATTATCTTAATTGCTTGATTTATTTCAATTATTGATTTAAATTAAATTTCTCAATTTACTTTCAACTAAATTGATAAAAACGTGATTCTATTGAATTGATATATTTGAAATGGTTTTGGCATAGAGATGTGGGAAAACCCCAATTCCATTGAATTGGGTGTGTTTATGGAAAATTTTCCAATGTAAATTTGTTGGATTTAAATTGTGGATTTGATGGAAATGTTTTCAATTAAATTGTTGAATTTAATTTTGAAAATAAAATGTGTAATGATGGAATTGGTTTTGAATGGATTTCAAACTTGTGAAAATGGCTTAAAATGATTTGATAGAAACCCATTGGTTTTATCTTTTGAAAAGGCATGTTTTGAATAAAACCTATTTTGGTTTTAAATGGAATGAAATTGGCACTTTTTTAAATGGGATAATGGGATTGATCATATTTTATTCATTATTAATATATTTCACCCATCATTTAATAGCGCATGAAAACTTTAGGTAGTTAGTGGGTTATTTGGATACACTCTACACTACGACAATGTTCTAAAACATACTTACAACGGGTCTCATCCCTGACGGGTTGGTGATGAGTCTCCTTTGGCCATTTTCAGAGGGACGTGTGTATACACATATTGCTGAGTTCACATAGAGAGTTCGGAGTCCTATAACTGGTTAATACTATCGTACCTTTTGGCAGATGACCATGTTGCTCGCTTGTTTATTTATATTTGAGATATAAATGTATGCCAATGCTTTTGAACTGCTTTACATGCCTGTTGAATTTATATAAATTTTTTTATATATATGTTTTTCTTAAGCTATTGTTTTAGAAAGATTCCATCATTTGAAAAGACTTTTCTTAAAAATATTTATTTCCATCATTTGAAAATGTATGGCATGTTTTGTTAAAATATTCTTTTGAGTTGCCAAACTTGTTTATTTGAAAAATGGAAATATCTTCTTTGGATAGTCTATTTAGTGGCATGTGTTATTTAATCTTTGGTGGTATCCTACTGGGCTTAGGCTCACACCCTACTTTTTCCTTCGGGTGTTTGTAGACTTTCTTCTTCCAGGATCGAGAAAAGGGAAGGGACCTCTTGGAGGTCGATCCAGCTGTTGATCTTTGGTCTTGGTGAGTTGTGTCCTTAGGGACCTTGTGGATGTTTTTCCATTATTTAGTACTTGGGTTGTTGTACTTTGGCATTTTTTTCCTTTTTGTATTCTGGTATATTACTCCCAGTGGAGTTTCTTTTGTTATGCATACAGTTTTTTTTTACTCTTGCTTCCGCATTCTTGTGGAAAAATCGTTCCCACTTGTATGTTGTATGATGCTAGGTTCTAGTCGTTGACCTGTGGGGATCGGGAACGCCCTTCGGGCTATGTCATGGTCGGCTCGGTTTTCGGGTTACCAGGGTACCCGAGCTAGTTCGTGACAATGAATGATGGCTTCCATGTATCTCTAATACACAACTATCACTCAGACCCATCTCATTTTTTTCATCCTGAGGAAGTTGAGCTTTAGGTTGATGCATCCTTTTAGAAGAATCTAATTCATATATCTTAAAACACAATGAAGGTTCTCTAAGGTCGGTCAGTTCCTCTCATACGGGTGCTATGGAAGCACAGTTAAGTACCAGACAAGACTTGGGAGAGGGAGGTCGAAGTACGTGCTTAGTGAAGAGAGTTATTCTCAGATACTTACTCACCACCCATTGAAGGGAAATTTGAGGATGAATTTCTTTAGGGGAATGTTTGTAAGAACCCACTTCTTTGTTAGAGGTATGAGCTTCTTTTCTTCTTTTTCCTTTGGGTTGCTTTTGATAAAACGGGGGGAAACTAGAGAAGTAGTGGAATAATACTATCACACGGCTAGACTTAGGGTTACACGCCATGTAATCCTAAGTACACATTGTGTAGTTTGGACGTCAATAGTGGGAATACATTGTGTGTGGGCATGTCGACAAGGAGGAGGGGAAAACCAACTACACATTTTGAACTTCCTAGTACACGTAGTGTAGTCATGTCTGCAGGTCCAAGAAATTAAGTCAGTGAAATTAATCCACTAAATGAATATTTAAATGATAAACATGCCATGTATATGAACTTACACATCGTTTATTTTGTGTTCCACACTTAAAACGGATAGTATCCTTATTCTTCTCTCATTTTGAGAGAAGGGTCCCTGGGTGGATGAACAATTTGCATCGGAGTTCTTTTCTGCTCTCATTTCATTTTCCAAAAGTTGATTTGAACACCATCGGATCTATTGGAATCCTCTCGGTGAGTGCTCGATTCCACTTGATCTGTTCTTGGAGATTTTTTCTCTTGACTGAATTATTTAAGGTTTAGTGAATATTCGTGTTTCATATATATACATCATTCTAACTTAAATTGTAGGTCAAGGTTTGATGAGGAGAGTCATGCTACAATTATGTAGTTGTTCTTGTGCCTCTCGTTAATTTTTGAGAGGTTTATATGTGCCATTATGTTGTGTTCCCATGTTTAGGGTGTCTCATTGAAATGAAATTTATCCTTATTACTACCTAATGTTGTTCTAGTAATTAATTCATTGAATTAAAGCATGTTTTTATTTTTTGTTGATCAATGGCCACCCATCGGGTGTGTTTCCCTTGGATAATTATTATTTAGCCATTTATTCATAGGTTGTCTATGGTCGTGCCTTAATTTCTCTTATTGGGTTGTTTAAAATGGAATTCGTTATTATATGGATTTTCAATTGCGATAACATTGTAATTTTCTTATTATGGCCTTGGGATTGTGTTTTCCCTTTTTCTCATGCTATGGTTTTGGCTTGTTTAAACAGGTTGGAATGTTTCATTGAATTTTAATGATTAAATGGTAAATAGCATTGGTTGATACATTGGTTTATCTTAGAAAATCGTGAAGAGACTTGTATGACTATTTTACCTTACACCTTGGGTGACACATGTGTTCAACTTAGAATGCTATGGACAGACTAAAGAGGTTGTTGATTTATATGTCATTAGTGACATTTGGTATGCCCAGTAGGTCCACCAAGGATGGACTAAATTGACAAGATATTATACTACACCTAGAGTGACACTCAGAGAACCCTTGTAGGAACACTAAGGATGGACTCCCAAGAACTTATACCCACGTTTAGATTGACACTTAGGATCACATGAAGGACCCTTGAGAATGGACTCACAAGATGTCGGTACAATTACACCTAAAGTGATACTTTAATTCCAACTTTAGAATCTCAAGAAGGGAATCATGTTATAATTAAATAATGGAATGGAAACAATTATAAAATGTCTTCTAAGCCAAAGCATAATCTTGGATTCAGTGTTCACTTACATGTTTATAAGGTCTTCTAAGACTTTTATTGTTCTTAATTTGTTGAAGGTAATGTCAGGATTAGGCCTAATTCTGAGACTTTAATATTCCTATTAATTGAATATCTAATGAAAATAATGAACTCTATAAATGAATGTCAGTACTTGTAGGATTTTTTTCTTTTGAGTACTTCCTAGGTTACTACTTTTCCATTTTACACTACTGTTTCATATGCTCACTGACAGATTGGTAAGGACCATAGGTGATTTCCAACTAGGATTTATTTCTCACACGCTATTTGGGTCATGTTTTTGGGACCAAACAGACTATATTGATGAAAGTTTTGATAAGGTCAAGGCCCATTTTTTAGGTACTTGATTGCTGCTTAGGATAAAGAGAGCATGCGACAAAGCCAAGGCTTGTGATGCGGTCAATATTTTTTTGTGTTTTGATGCTTTGGTATTGGATTTTACTTCATTGCAGAGTATCATATTTTCACTGTTTTCTTAGAACATGTGACATGCTACATCATTTTGATATTATATGAATCTTCTTTATATTTGTATTTTTGTCTTCTGTTGTTTACATCAGTTGCATGTTGTCTACTGCTTCTTATATTGTTATTATGTGTTCTGTTGTGTTACACTCTACCAATGAGGGAACAGTTTCCCTGTTAACACACCCTAGGCCCTCCCTGATAGACGATAGCCTCTGGCATTTGTGGAAATGAGCTTAATTCCATGTTTTCATCTCTTTACGGGGCACCAGTTGGGTGGCATATAGATTTGGGATGTTACAAATACTTATCCTAACCTTTGGTCTTATGTTGATATTTTGAGGGGTTATAAATGTAGAGGATGAAAGGAAATAAATTTTTTTTTGTTAATTTAATAAATTATAAACATATATAACATTTTTTTATAAATCTAATTATTATAATTTAAATGAAATGGAAATATCATTTTTAATAAAAATGAATTTATTTAATTTATTAAGATAACTAAAAAAATAATTTCATTCTTAAAAAACATCTTACTAAAAGAATTTATTTTTACACACAATGAATTTTATTTACTAACAATAAAATTATTTTGATAAATAGTGATTTTCCTAAATTATATTTTGATATTAATAGCTTTTTAGGAATTTAATAATTTTTTTGAACTGAGAAAAAATACTTAATGTATAACTATACATTTTTATTCAAAAAAATGTTTTCTATATCATATATTATGATTTGAAACATAACATTATCATATTTAGAAATTTAATTATATAAAATTTAGTCCATATTTATAATCATCGCATATAAAATTTATAATAATTTTCATTTAATATTTTCAGTAAAAAAATAATTATAATTGATGGAATTTAATAAAGGTTAATAATGGTTAAAATTACTAACCTAATGTGTCCTAAAATATTCTAAATTAAAATGAAACTTTTACATTTTAGATGAACATTAAAATGTTTTAATTTCATACCAAAATTTCTTTTCCTAACACATCTAACCTCTATTTCATTCCATCTTTACTACTCATCTAACTTTCACATCCTTGGAGAAGTCCCACATTTTCACATATAAAAGGATCTCAGATCCATTTACTTTAAGCCACACCACTATATATATATATATACATGAATAACTAACCATTTTACCTCCCATAAATTTTTATTACACAATTAAAAGAACTATTAAAAATAAATTATTCCAATCCCTCTATTTCAATGTCTCCCTTCAAGAGAAGACTTGAATCCTAAATGTGAGTGCCACCCACTCCCTAAAATTTTATTATCAATATTTAATATAAATAAATATTCTTACAGTTCAAAATTATTAAAATTCAACGTCATTAGTGTACTAAAAAATTTATTTGGAATGAATAACCATTTAATGAACCTAACCCGAATTTCCACAAACACGATGGGTTGTCCAGATCCACACTGGTTTGTGACTAGCACCCATGAATCATAAATAACCTGAGGGATAGATTTATCTCAACCATAAGAAGACAAAAATGGATACATATCTTCAACTAAGAGTAACTAAAGAATAAATAATCATCATTAATAAATTAAAGAAGCCAGTGGAAATGCCGCAAATCAAAATTAAATAAACAATATCGATGATAAAATTACAAAAAAAATGAAATATAAAACCATAAAAGATACTCGATTTAATAATGTATAAAATATCCCAAAATATTACCACCATATACCCAAAAATGAGTGGTAAACACTTTAATTTCTCATTGTGATGACTTTACCTTCTTGGAATCAAATGACATACAAAGGTCTATGCATCACCAAATGAGTGTGCGTAGTGTGAGCTAATAGGATTGATGGGATCTAAAATATCCCATGTTTTATATGAGGTATGAATAATGTTATTCCTTATTAATATCTTGGTATTGAAAAAAATGGAATTCATTATGGGGATATGTGAGTTTGAGGGTTTCTAGGGCTTGCTTGGAGCCTGGAGAACCTATTTTTTAGAAAAATACGATTGGGAACACTGCAAGTAAAAATTGTCCCATCAATTATATATGGTTACAAATAACTATATGGGAAATTTTTTAAAGAATAATAGGGTGTTTTTTTCACCGTGACCATGTGAATAGGTCTTCATACCCAAGCATGATGACCTGAAATGTTTAGAAGTCCCCATATGCACATCTGGTGCACAATTTTTCAAACCATGTTCCATGGTTGTGTTAGGCGAGTCTTGGATACTGGAATAAAAAATAGTTTACAAATGGAATTCCAAACCATGATTATGAACCCTGAGGGTTTCCTATTAAGATAGTGAGGGGTGTACGGTTGTCACATGGATCGGTCAATCGTGATGTTTAATTGTGTGACGTAGTTAAAAGGTGTTAAAAGGAAATTTTTCCCCTAAATTTTTAAATGTGTAAACCCCTTATTCTCTTTTGATTCCAACATATATAGATTCTCATTTTCACCCATTTTAATCCTCTTGAGGCTTAAACCTATGATTTTGTGCATATTTATCATCTAGAAAATGTTTCGAGAGATGTTTATCTCGTTGGATCTACACAGGTGAGTTCTTCATCAATATTATGACTTTATTCAATTTCCATAATATAGGCTAGGTTAGTTTCATGTATAATAATTTTACCTATTTATAGGATGTTTTTTATATACCATTTTATTCTGATTTAGTTCGAGTTGGGATCTAATTCTGGATGAGTGTTCTAACATGGTTATACGGTAGGTGGTCTATACCTTCTCCCACAATGTCTAGTAACTTTTTATCTAGTTATTGATGTGTGACACATTTCAAATTATAGAATTAGATCGAAAATAAATTGAATATATTGAATAATCTATTTTATCTTGATTATTTTTCCCACATAGTTCCATCTATAGTTGGAGTTTGATATCCTCAATCTTGATTACCAGTGAGGTGTACATATTTATCTTCTCCATGAGTTACCTTCTATTGTGTGTGTGATAGAGATATCTATAATGGGGGGATATGTAATGCATTAATTTAGATATTAGGACAGGATTAAGGCTACATCTTCCATGTGTTTATATGAAATTAAATTGATTAAATAATAAATAGGAAATGTGGAACCAGTTGGATGAACTTGTGACTTATGTATGAATATGAAGGGGATTATGAATTGAGAAAATTTTAAAAAGACATGGTTGATTAATGATATTTTTCTTCTATGATATCATGATAATGATTATGATGATGGATTAGTATAAAATTAGGGATTATATAAAATTACAGGGTTATTTCTACTCCATGGATTCAGAACTTCATCGAATGACATAGACATTTCTACTCCATGAATTCAGGATTATATAGGTTTCCATGTACATTTCAACTCCATGGATCTAGATTATGTTGATACCTTGGACACTACTACTCCATGGATCTAGATGTGGGTATGCCAACTGATTTCACAAAATAATCCAATGAGGATTCCTTGGAATTTATACATTGGACCCGTCCTATGGTGTTTGAAACTAGATTACTCAGCATAGGCTATAGTGGATGATATTATTCTTTAAGGATATACATAGTACAGCTATTTGATTATAATTTTAATATTGGTAAGTATTATACCAACAATATCGTTATTTATATATATCCCTTGTCTATAGTTCCTGGTTCATAGTGAGACTTGTTGGATAGAAAATTTTATTTTTTCTTATTTTTTCATATCACTGTTATATATATTTCACACTGATATAGCTTTTATAGATTGACTAGATTTGTTATAGAACCCATTATTGGTGGCCTACTCTGTGTTATCTCACTCTCTATTTGAGATACCATTGGGTACCTAGATAGACTTCATAGACACTGGTACAAATTGGTGAAAGTGCACACTATATGACATATTATTGTTATTCTTATGATAAGGGGAGAATAGTGTTGACCTGGTCTCATGAGGCCCTCTGGGGTAGTTATTTTTGGAAATTTTTTATTTCGATACATATATTGTACTAATTTTCCATTTCCATGTATTTCCTTCCATTTTTTATAGAGACATGACATAGTCATGGCGTTTTATATGGGAATGATTTTGGTTTGATTATTATTGTTTTCATCAGAATGATTATAATTTATCAATGATTTACATTATGATTCTACTATTGTTTGATGTGATTAAACTATTGTGAAACTCTTATTATGAGGGTATGGTCTCCCCATGGTATAATATTAGTCCCTCGCAAGTTTTATATAGCCTCTGGCATATGAGGAGTCATGATTGAGGCTATGTGACCCACTAGTTCGGAGAACCATTTTGGGCACCCGTGCCAGTGATCTTACAATGTGGTGTCATAGTCTTATACTTTTTTTTAATTTTTTCTACCTTACTATTTGGGATGTCAGAAATTAGATTTTTTTAGTTTTGAAATTTGTTAATAATTTTTTTCTAGGAGTAGAAGACCCTCCTATACAAAAAATGAAAATTATCTTGGATGGGACATGTTGTTCAATATTTTACTTATTACATTTGATTTGATTCCACCACATGGTGACATACCTGTTTTTTTATGTTACTTATAATAATGGATTTTATCATTGTGTTATCATATGAGGCCATCCCATCTCATGGATCATTATTGGAATTTCAAAAATTAACATACCATATAATATGCCATGCCATATAGGATTCATTTATTCTGTGCATGCCATTTTTCAAATGTCCCTTGTATGATACTAGTTATTATGCTAATGTAATTTCCTGAAATTGAGAAACATAATTGGTACAAAAATTTGATGACTTAACCTAACATATTTTTCCTTCATAGGACAATGTAGATACATTTTGATGTCAATTATGGAATTTTGATCCATGAACCACTGGTTTTAAGGGTGGAATGGGTTATGGTATGGATTAAATAGATTTTATTGTTCAATTTATAATGTGCATGAGACCATATTAATTGGAAATGGTAATCCAATTAATTTAACTATTTAATTATAATTTCTAAATAAATGAGTATGAACATAAATAAATTTAATTATAAAATGAATGGTCATTGTTAAATAGGGATTATATATTCAAATTTAATTGGTGATTTTCTCTAAAAATTGAAATTGACACTCTGTATATAGGAACCCTAATTTATAATAAAGAGAATCACCTAGACCCAACCTTATTAGTGGGTTATAGGTAGCAACATATGTGTTAAATTATTTTTTTATGATTACCCAGTCCTGACTTTAGAAGAAGGTATAATGGTGTGTCCTATTTATAAGAAGGCTACGATGGAACCTATGACTTTTTCTATGACTTGGTGGTTATCTAATTTTTTGTGTGGAATATTATTGGAATTTTTAGGGATATTTCACCACAAATAAATCCATTAATGATCTAAGAGGGTGAATATGACCTTGATTCATAGGTGGTGAGCCATGAGATACCATTAGAACCTCTAGTACTGCCTCTTGAAGCACTTACAGTTATTCTAGATACAGTTGTTGATGACCTATTCTGTGAGGGTTTCATAATCTTTATGAAGATTGTTCATGAATCTATATAGTCTTACAAAACTATGGTATATCTTACTTGTGTATTCTAGTATAAACATCTAGCCACGTTATCAGGGGAAACAATACCACTGGATTTTTAGTGTTTTCTTGAGACTAGTTTATCACATTTAAAACATTAGGAGACACCTTCTATGTGGACAGTAAACTAGTGACATATATGCTTTGAGGAGGAGCTGAGAACTAGTGGGATGTTCTAAACTAGGATGATAGGCTATATAATATTTTTTATATGGAGTTCTTGTCAATAGTTTATGATTACATTTTTCTTAAGATGTAGAGTGATGAATGGGATAGTGAGTTTATGCATCTAGAGAAGGGAGTAATAACTACTATGGAATATTTTTCATCCTTTACAGTGATTGATTTTTTTCACTAGTGTATTTAGATGATTATTCAACTAGGTCAATACACATTAAGGAAGGTCTCAAGCATATCGTATGGTCACATTTTAACATGTTTTGTTTGAGTACTATATATAAAATAAAGAATCATGTGCTTATTACTGAATGTAACTTGGGGAATGATGGGGGTTTATAGTAGGGATGTGTAGCCTTTTTACCCAGTGGAAAATTTTCTAGTGGTTTAAAGTTACATTTTGAAACTTATAATGAGGGAGTACTAGCTAATGTGTGAGTTTTGGTAGTGTTTTCATTTTTCATCAATGTGGAATATAGTGCAACATGATGATTCAATATGATATGGACCCATTCAAGTGATAATATTATTGTAGGATGGGAATATAAAATATTTATACATGACATTTCCTCATATTGTGAGTGAGATGGGGTTGATGCTGAATTATGTTTAGGGGAATGATTCACATATTCGGGTTAGTCTAGGACCATGAGTAGTGTTGAACATTCAGGCTGAGGTGGTGGTCATGCCTGAGGAAGACAAACGATACTATTACTTCTAGGTCGTTTCACAGGCCCACGGTTTAGGCCAAACATATTAAGTGTAGAATCTACTTAAGGATCATAACACTAGGCTTCCTAAATTGATATGTACGATCTTAGTATCCTATACTCTAGTATCTTCTTTTTTCAATAGTAGTGATTCACTTTCATTCATTTTTTTACTTATTGTGGAGATCCTTAGGTGAGATGTTATTATAAATTTATATCTTATATCTAGATGATAATGATCTTGTTTGGAAGACATTCCTCTAGTGGTTGATCATTTCAGGGACTTTTTATTGGATGAATTTTCTAGTCTACCTCCTGAGAGAGAGGTGGAGTTTTATTTTTATATATTTCTAGTATCTTTATTAAAATCTATTCCTCCTTATAGGATTTCTACTGTAGAGTTAGAGTAGATAAAGATGTGTATAGGGGACCTGGATTCAGTGGGTTGTATATGACCCAGTACATCTCCTTAGGGGTCTGCTGGTCCTTTTTTAGGAAAAGGTGTATGGAACCCTTTGGCTACTTATTGATTAATGGATATTAAACAAGTTGACAGTTAAGAACTAGTGTCCTTTTTTACCAATAGTTGATATATTCAACTATATCTGGGGAGCTTAGTTATTTATAAAAATTTATCTGAGATTATTTTATCACTAGGTACATGTTCGATCATTAGACATACCTCATACATATTTTCATAGTAGCTGTGGTATGTATGAGTATTTGGTTATGATGTTTGATCTTACGAATGCACAAACAATTTTTAGGGCATTGAAAAATTGATTTTACCATCCTAATCTGAATTCATTTGTGGTAAATTTCGTGGGAGATATCTTGGTGTATTATTATAAATGACGCTACTAAGCCAACCATCTTGAGATCTTTTTTTATACCATGATAGGGAATTAATTAAATGTTATGTTCACAAAGTGCAACTTCTTTATGGATAAGATTCACTTTCTTGGCCATATAATCTCAAAGAAAAGTGTATTAGTTGACCCATAGAAGGAAAGCGATTTTGTTTTCTAGGAGGATCCCAAGAATTGTTTTGAAATACATATTTTCATAGTTCTATCCTATTGTTAAAATAATTTCATACAAGACATATCAAGCTTGGAAGGAACTTTTACAAGATTTATAATAAGGGTTTGAAGTTTATGTGGTCAGATTCTTATGAGACGACCATTTAGGAGATGAAAAGGTTTCTGAATTTAGTGCTAGTACTAATTCTTCTAGAGATGGACATGGTCTATACAATGTATTATAATTCATCAGGTATTGATATAGGAGTAGTTATGAATCAGGGGGATTGATTCATAAAGTAGAGTTCCTTTCAGTTGAGACCACACAAGAGGAACTTCTTGAAACATGATCATGAGTGAGCCATTATTCTTCATGTGTTGAGTTGTTTGAGACAATATTTAATAGGAGTGCTTTTTTGGTGTACACAGACCACAAAAGCATCAAGTTCTTATTTAAATAGTGTGAAATGAACCATAGGCAATAAATGTGGGTGGAATATCTATATTCATTTTTACTTATTGCTTACCTATATTTCTAGAAGTGGAATAGCATTTGTTGATGCATTGACCAAGAGGAATTAGATACAGGCCATTTAGAAGGCCAATAGATAGTGGAAAATCAAGGTCATATTTGTCGAGATCACTTACCAGAGCCTGGTAGTCTCACTAATAAATTTATCTCATCAATATTGGAGACATCAACTGTTCTAGATATAGTGAGGATGAGATAGTATTCATATTCTAAGGGTTATTCCTAATGGAGACCATGGAATGAGAGGAAAGTATACCGAGTTGGATAGTTGTTAAGGATGAAATTCCACATATACATTGTAACACCCCAAGCTTCCTCGGTATGTTTCCTTTCGAATAATGCAATGACGTGCATTGTACGCAACTTCGAGATTTTAACACACCACAACCAATCAAACTAGCCGTTATGAATAGTAATACCTACTTTTAGAAATTATATATATTTTATATTTCAAAATGGACTTCATTTTTGGATTCGGAATATCGAATTTATCCTAAGGTGAAATTTTGGTACTTTTCGGATAACTTTCATATTTTGATGAATAGTGAAAATTACTAAATTTTAATTAAAAACAACTTTTTTAATCAAAATAATTAATAGTGATAAATTGTGAATTTGAGTGGTTTTAAAGTATATTTAGAATATATTTTTACCATTTAATATAATGTTGGTCATTGGACATAATTTTACAATTAAACCGAACATAAACAAGTGTCAATCTTTTGATAGTTATTATCTCTTAAAAACACGCTTTTTGTTTTGACAGTGGGAATTAATTTTAAATTAATTTCTGCCACTTCTGTGTTTTGAATTTAGAAAAATGGATTCCATATTTGGAATCAGGATGTCCAAATTGTGTAAATAGGTAACTTTTATTTTTAGACATTTTGAATAATTACTGCGGTAAATATTTTATTTACCATGGTTAAGGGTAAATCCGGTAAATAAGGGTTAAACAAATAATATTATAATAATACTAAATTACCCTAAAATGTGTCTTAACCCTATTGGTTGATACATGGTCGACCATGGGCATCTTTGGGTCAATTTTGGGACCCCATGGATCCACTTGTAAGTGATAATGACACTTTATATTAATTAAGTTAAAATGAATACAAAAATGACACAAGCATATATCTTTTAGCAAAACAATTGTTACATAGGGTTATATATGCTGGATTTTAGATTATAAATATTCATTAGAAAGATAAAAATATTTCCTACATAATTAAATTTTATTTATAATTTTTTGACATTAAATAATTTATTTTATTTATGACACAATGATGATGCAGTAATTACTAAAATAGTAAAAAATTAACATAATTGATATTATAAATACCCAAATAATTATAATATTAAACTTTTAATGAATTAAACAAATTTTCTAGGATAATATGATATATTAGGATTGATTTATTTGACTTTGTTCGAAGTAATCAATCTGTTATGTGTTTCACAAAAATCAACTAGTGAATAGTGTCAAAATTGACATAAAAGAGTTCTTAAAACAAATATTATATTATTAATTGATATTAAATTCCTAAAAATCTAAGGTTCGGCCAAGAGACTTATATTATGATAGGTTAATCATTAATGGACCACTTTGGGGTCTTTTGGATGTATATAGTAAGTTTATTAACCATATTATATAAAAATACAAAGAGACATTGTAAAAGTGAAACTAATTAACTTAGAGTTAATACTTAAAGATAAGGTTAATATAAGTACCCAAACCTGTCTAAATTCTATTGGATGAGTTGTTTTCGACCTATCCCCACCTCAACCTTTGAATAGTTAACTTTGGAGCCTTTGGAAACCGAATATGAATTTATTATAAATTAATATTTCTAGCTTTTCCAAAGGTGCCCCTCACCCCTCTTATAAAAGGGCACTCCTCCTTCTCATTTCCTCACACCTCTCAAGCCACTTGGCTCGTCCAAACTATGCCCAACTAAGCTCCCCACATCCCTCTCCTCCTCCTTGAAGCTTCCCCTTAGGCAGAAAGCATTTCAACAAGTCCTTTGGTTCCAACCAAAGTGAGTTACCTAAATTAAAGGTAACAATTTCTCTTAAAGTATTTTCATTTATTTTGCTTCTCCAACCCCCAAAATCTTTTTATTTCCTTTATTTTATAACAACACCAGTATCCTCAATATACTAGGATGTTGTTATAAGAAGTATTCAAACTACACATTCACACAACTCCATCTAATGGATGATGAACATAATGTTTCTGTGGATGGCAAACTAACGCCTCACGAAACGATGATTGTTCAAATACATCTTACCGCCTCTCATGGTGGCCATTAGGATGGCACTGTAATTAAATATGATATTAATGATATATATTTTATATATAAGCTTCTGTAATTCCATTTTATTTCATACCATTATTCGTTTCATGTCGTATATACATACGATAATTTCATTTGAGGAAGTGCGGACTACCGCCCCCTTAAAATGATATGACTCATTCATACCACACATGGAACGTATAAAGGATGGTGTTAATGAACTTAAGTAACATATATAAAATATTATATTATACTGGAATAGTAATATACCTATGTATCATTTGGATTCGATTCTTTTAAAATAAAAAATTAAATGGAAGTAGCGTTCGTGCGTACGTACGGACTACCGTCTCCACGAACGCGATGAGATTCATTATCCATCGTATCCATTCAAGTATAATTATCATTTAATGATTTAAAAATGATATTTAAGGACTTGATATCATTCTGGATATGAATAAGATACAACAAACATGACTTATGTAACAAAACATATAAAAGAAAATGAGTAAGTTAACACCCGAAACGGCGTTAATACTAAGATATTATTAACAAATCAATGTTAAAAGATCATATATGATATCATATTAAAGTAAATGATTCTTGTATTATTCAATAACAATTATTTCACCATTATACAGGAGGTAAACCTACCATCGACCAAGGAAAAAGTACAAAGTAAGGGTTTTCTTATCTCACTTTTAATTCCGTGAGAATTCCATTGATCACCACTTAATTATTGCATGTGGTGTATGTGTACTGCCCATGATCGTATTCATTGTGTAATATACTTTAATTTATGGGTATTTACATCATCATGGTATGATACTTCTTTCATGGGTGTATGTTTCGTAAGTTACCTAATCGATAAGGGAATTTGAGATTTCAATTTCCACTCATTTGGATTTACACATATTTCATTGATTATATTACCCCAAGATTATGTGTGGAATAACTATTCATTTGATTATGTCATAATTTCCACTCCCCTTCCTGTGGATATAAGTTTGATACACATAATCACTCCATTGGTAATTCTCAAGTCATTGATATGAATTTGATAAGAGTAATTTTAACTCATTCTCCATTTGTTGAGTTAAACATCCAATTCGCTGGTATTGTTTTTACAAGAATATGTGTGAATGTCCTTTGATTGTTTTACACTGAATATCCAATCATATTTAGTGTATTTATATTTTTCACACATAATTATGTCATTGATTTATCCTTAACCTAAGTATACAACCTTTACAAGAGATTTCATCTCAATTTACATTCCATTGAGACTTCTTTGTTGATATACACCAAATCACTTTTATGTGGTGTATATAACGTACTTTGACATAGTATATCATGAATCCCTTTATTCTCATGATATTACAAAGTTTTGATTACCACAATTATTTGTATTCAAGTGTCTCTTTTGGTTGGAATCTCTAACTAAAATACCATTTTTAAAATGATTTAAAGACTTATTCATCTAAATCTTTCTCATTAATGTCCATGTTTTAAAAAAAAGGTTTTAAGGATTTATTTATATGGACATTAAAGTTTACAAATTAAAACTCCTCTTAAAAAGTTTCAAAGTGGTATGGGACACTTTGATTCAAAAATCTATTTTTAAATGGCTTCTTGACAAATAGTGTGACTTTTAAATGATTTCAAGAAAAGGGGGATATTTCTCTCAAATAGTTTTGATGATTATTTTCATCTATGTCAACATCCTTCATTATTCTTGATTGAGGTTAATGTGATACAATACAATCTTCCATATTGTATCGAATGAGTTATGTTTGACTGTGGATGTGCTATTTTTATACCATTCAAGGTTTGTGGTAAAAGTATTGACATTTCGTATGCTAGTTTTCAATACGAATGTTTATGTTATGTTTAAACTTGTTCATATGAGGAATGCATTGGACTTAATAAGTGACGGGTGGAGCCCGCTATAGCTCCTCGATGCATCGGTAGGTCTCATGAGACAAACTAGTGTCTTGGCACAAGGCCTTGGCAAAATCTTATTTGTAGTCTTGGCACGAGGCCTTGGCTATGTGGTTATGATAGTCTGGCATTATGCATTCCATCATTATGAAAGTGGTTATTGATATTGCATGTGATCATTCGACTAGTAGAATATCCATGTGAGTAAGTAAATGGCATTATTTCATTTTACTTTTGCCATACTATGTTGAAGTTCAATTTTAAAAGGCTTTTGTTTTAGTTATAAATTGCCTTAAGTGTTTATGCTTATTTATGAAAGCTTCTGCTATAATGTTATCCTTACTGAGCATCCGAGCTCACCCCTTTCAATGTTTTATTTTTCCCAGGATTATGAAGAAGTAATTTATGAATGACCTGCAGGGATAGTATGAGGGGATATGAAGACAAGATGTTTTTTTTATGATGTAATGTAAAAATTTATGGATGTATCTAGTTATTCCAAGGCTACTAAACTAATCGGTCTTTCGAGACTTGATCTTTCTCATGATCATGCCAATGTTATGTAATAATGCACCGACTCTAGGTAATTAGGGTCGGGGCGTTACAGTTGGTATCAGAGGAAGTTTAGTACAAACCTTGGTAGCTAGATTTAGATAAACTCTGATTAGAACACGTAGACCTAAGATGAACTTTGAGGATTAGTATAAAAAAAACTTCCTAGAATTTTGGTATTGTAATGATTTTGTGAGTTTTCCGAGCAATACATCCCTGTCTGGATACGAGCAGGTAGAGGCGGCTCTGGCACAGATGTACCTAGGGATAAAACCCGAAAACACCGTTTTGAGCTAGACTCGAACGGGAACTGGTGCACGACAACGGGCCTTGCTGCACTCTTGGTTACGACACTCCCGGGGGATATGCTTAGGATAATTTACATTTTCTTTACAAACCGATTTAAGTAATATATATATAAGATGAGAGTAAATGACCTTGGTTAATCCTAATATGTTTCAAATTGAGAATATGGTGAAATTTTAATCTCTAAATGATTTTACGACTACTATTACTCACACAATGCTTTATGGTTTTAGTCAATGGCTGGATTCCAAGGAAGTCATAGTGACTTTGAGAATGATGTACAAGATGGGAACGGTGGTGGCAATGAGCAACAAAATGGAATGTTGATAGGCGTAAAAGATATCGTCTTTATGCCAAATCAGTTTTCCAAAAATATGATCAACAACATATATATTAACCAACTCCCAGACTCAACAAGGAAGAGAAAGGTGATAAATGATAAGAGCTCCAGCAATGGAGACCATGGAGAAAAGAACCCTCAATTTTCATCATGCAGGAAATGTGGAAAGAGACACCCAGGAAAGTGTCTCAATGGGACAACGAAATGTTTTACGTGCGGGAAGGAAGGACATAAAGTAAAGAATTGCCGAAGAAAAATGAAGAGTACTATGGAAGAAGATAAAAATGGTCCCAAGAGTCCATTTACAGTCATTTGCCGTAAATGTAGGGGACCTGGCCATTACCCGAGTGAATGTCCTATTCTATAGGATATTTTCTTGGTCAAAGAAGAAGCTATGTGGGAATAAATGGTTGGAGAAATGTTTAAAAAGTATTAGCACTCCTTGTTGATGGGTTTACTAAGGAATAATTTTCTCTTGTATTTGTAACCCCGCAGTTTGCCATGTGAGAATGATATTTGAGGAAGAATTGTCTCTTCTCTTGTGGATTTGGGTATAAATAACCATTTGGATTTATATGATCATTGGGGTTTGAGAGAATTATAAGTTATTCTAATTTGGGATGAAGATTCAAGGTATGATATAACATTTGTGGTTAAATTTATGATATAGTATTTTGAGGAATTTATCTCATTTTGGCAATATTATAAAATATAGTTTTTGAAAAAGGACAACACGTAGACCGTGTGACAACCCGTCTCGTCGGACAAAGCTATGGGAATCGAACCCACAACCAAAGTGCGATTGGGATTTATCGCCTACCACTAGACTACGTGAAGTCCCTGGTTAGTGTGACTTTTTTTTTCTTAAATGATTTTATTGATCAATAATAAGTTGATTTGGGTTCTTATTTCATATCAAAAGAATACCCTTGGTATAGGAAAATGATTTGGTGATTAAGTGATAAATGTTATTTTGGAAGATGTTCGCTTTGTTGGAAACACTATATGTCCAAGGAAAATAGAATACTATGGGGTTTCATTTGTGGAGTAATGATAGATTTTATCTACGTTTTTATTGTGGATTTATAGTGATTTGGGTTATTTATGGAAATGATTAACCTATAATAGAGAATATGTGATTAGGTTAATTACTTTTGAGTATGTGACTTTAAGAGTATCTGATGTCATTTGGAGATACAATTTAACATGGGAGACTACATAATAAAATTCTTCTATGTTTTGGGTTTCAATATTAGTTTGGATTATATTAAAGGATTTTAAGGACAATTGGTTATTGAATGGTATCTATTTAACTTTGGGGTATTGTTGGTTTAATTTTAGAAATTAAGATTAGTGCATATTTATCTCAATGAATATCCTTTTGGGGGATCATTAGATCATTCACTGACCATTTTGGTTTTGATTAATCTTCAAAGACAATGTAAATATATGGTTTATCCTTCATGGACCATGTGATTCTATAGAAGTTTATTCTATCTCTTCCAATGTGACCAAGTCTTCTTGAATACTCATCGTTTTAAAAAAAATGAGTTAGTGGTGGAAATTTATTAAAGAATGAAAATATACTTAAAATGTAAGTATATCTCATAATGTTCTTAGTCAATATCATAAATGAATTCCTTTTCCTTATGTAATGTAACTTAAAAAAAAATGTTGTCCGTTTACTTTCCTACTAGGAGACTAATGGTCGTTTGTCCCAACACAAGTTTGTGGTTTTCTCATTGTTAACTTTCTCCTGATCATGATTTCTATCCCTCTCCATCAGAACTTGACACTTAGTTTATCATCCATATCCATGTTTTCTTACATGGAATCCTAGTATGGGTTATCTTGGATGACCCTTATACCTCTCTTCCTTTCTTTTAAAGTGACAGTTTTATTGACTCTTTTTCCGATGTGGGACTTTCCATTATATTCCCAAGCAAAAATTTAAAAATTGCGAGGACGCAATTTATTGAAGGAGGGGAGAATGTAACACCCCAAGCTTCCTCGGTATGTTTCCTTTCGAATAATGCAATGACGTGCATTGTACGCAACTTCGAGATTTTAACACACCACAACCAATCAAACTAGCCGTTATGAATAGTAATACCTACTTTTAGAAATTATATATATTTTATATTTCAAAATGGACTTCATTTTTGGATTCGGAATATCGAATTTATCCTAAGGTGAAATTTTGGTACTTTTCGGATAACTTTCATATTTTGATGAATAGTGAAAATTACTAAATTTTAATTAAAAACAACTTTTTTAATCAAAATAATTAATAGTGATAAATTGTGAATTTGAGTGGTTTTAAAGTATATTTAGAATATATTTTTACCATTTAATATAATGTTGGTCATTGGACATAATTTTACAATTAAACCGAACATAAACAAGTGTCAATCTTTTGATAGTTATTATCTCTTAAAAACACGCTTTTTGTTTTGACAGCGGGAATTAATTTTAAATTAATTTCTGCCACTTCTGTGTTTTGAATTTAGAAAAATGGATTCCATATTTGGAATCAGGATGTCCAAATTGTGTAAATAGGTAACTTTTATTTTTAGACATTTTGAATAATTACTGCGGTAAATATTTTATTTACCATGGTTAAGGGTAAATCCGGTAAATAAGGGTTAAACAAATAATATTATAATAATACTAAATTACCCTAAAATGTGTCTTAACCCTATTGGTTGATACATGGTCGACCATGGGAATCTTTGGGTCAATTTTGGGACCCCATGGATCCACTTGTAAGTGATAATGACACTTTATATTAATTAAGTTAAAATGAATACAAAAATGACACAAGCATATATCTTTTAGCAAAACAATTGTTACATAGGGTTATATATGCTGGATTTTAGATTATAAATATTCATTAGAAAGCTAAAAAGATTTCATACATAATTAAATTTTATTTATAATTTTTTGACATTAAATAATATATTTTATTTATGACACAATGATGATGCAGTAATTACTAAAATAGTAAACAATTAACATAATTGATATTATAAATACCCAAATAATTATAATATTAAACTTTTAATGAATTAAACAAATTTTATAGGATACTATGATATATTAGGATTGATTTATTTGACTTTGTTCGAAGTAATCAATCTGTTATGTGTTTCACAAAAATCAACTAGTGAATAGTGTCAAAATTGACATAAAAGAGTTCTTAAAACAAATATTATATTATTAATTGATATTAAATTCCTAAAAATCTAAGGTTCGGCCAAGAGACTTATATTATGATAGGTTAATCATTAATGGACCACTTGGGGGTCTTTTGGATGTATATAGTAAGTTTATTAACCATATTATATAAAAATACAAAGAGACATTGTAAAAGTGAAACTAATTAACTTAGAGTTAATACTTAAAGATAAGGTTAATATAAGTACCCAAACCTGTCTAAATTCTATTGGATGAGTTGTTTTCGACCTATCCCAACCTCAACCTTTGAATAGTTAACTTTGGAGCCTTTGGAAACCGAATATGAATTTATTATAAATTAATATTTCTAGCTTTTCCAAAGGTGCCCCTCACCCCTCTTATAAAAGGGCACTCCTCCTTCTCATTTCCTCACACCTCTCAAGCCACTTGGCTCGTCCAAACTATGCCCAACTAAGCTCCCCACATCCCTATCCTCCTCCTTGAAGCTTCCCCTTAGGCAGAAAGCATTTCAACAAGTCCTTTGGTTCCAACCAAAGTGAGTTACCTAAATTAAAGGTAACAATTTCTCTTAAAGTATTTTCATTTATTTTGCTTCTCAAACCCCCAAAATCTTTTTATTTCCTTTATTTTATAACAACACCAGTATCCTCAATATACTAGGATGTTGTTATAAGAAGGATTCAAACTACACATTCACACAACTCCATCTAATGGATGATGAACATAATGTTTCTGTGGATGGCAAACTAACGCCTCACGAAACGATGATTGTTCAAATACATCTTACCGCCTCTCATGGTGGCCATTAGGATGGAACTGTAATTAAATATGATATTAATGATATATATTTTATATATAAGCTTCTGTAATTCCATTTTATTTCATACCATTATTCGTTTCATGTCGTATATACATACGATAATTTCATTTGAGGAAGTGCGGACTACCGCCCCCTTAAAATGATATGACTCGTTCATACCACACATGGAACGTATAAAGGATGGTGTTAATGAACTTAAGTAACATATATAAAATATTATATTATACTGGAATAGTAATATACCTATGTATCATTTGGATTCGATTCTTTTAAAATAAAAAATTAAATGGAAGTAGCGTTCGTGCGTACGTACGGACTACCGTCTCCACGAACGCGATGAGATTCATTATCCATCGTATCCATTCAAGTATAATTATCATTTAATGATTTAAAAATGATATTTAAGGACTTGATATCATTCTGGATATGAATAAGATACAACAAACATGACTTATGTAACAAAACATATAAAAGAAAATGAGTAAGTTAACACCCGAAACGGCGTTAATACTAAGATATTATTAACAAATCAATGTTAAAAGATCATATATGATATCATATTAAAGTAAATGATTCTTGTATTATTCAATAACAATTATTTCACCATTATACAGGAGGTAAACCTACCATCGACCAAGGAAAAAGTACAAAGTAAGGGTTTTCTTATCTCACTTTTAATTCCGTGAGAATTCCATTGATCACCACTTAATTATTGCATGTGGTGTATGTGTACTTCCCATGATCGTATTCATTGTGTAATATACTTTAATTTATGGGTATTTACATCATCATGGTATGATACTTCTTTCATGGGTGTATGTTTCGTAAGTTACCTAATCGATAAGGGAATTTGAGATTTCAATTTCCACTCATTTGGATTTACACATATTTCATTGATTATATTACCCCAAGATTATGTATGGAATAACTATTCATTTGATTATGTCATAATTTCCACTCCCCTTCCTGTGGATATAAGTTTGATACACATAATCACTCCATTGGTAATTCTCAAGTCATTGATATGAATTTGATAAGAGTAATTTTAACTCATTCTCCATTTGTTGATTTAAACATCCAATTCGCTGGTATTGTTTTTACAAGAATATGTGTGAATGTCCTTTGATTGTTTTACACTGAATATCCAATCATATTTAGTGTATTTATATTTTTCACACATAATTATGTCATTGATTTATCCTTAACCTAAGTATACAACCTTTACAAGAGATTTCATCTCAATTTACATTCCATTGAGACTTCTTTGTTGATATACACCAAATCACTTTTATGTGGTGTATATAACGTACTTTGACATAGTATATCATGAATCCCTTTATTCTCATGATATTACAAAGTTTTGATTACCACAATTATTTGTATTCAAGGGTCTCTTTTGGTTGGAATCTCTAACTAAAATACCATTTTTAAAATGATTTAAAGACTTATTCATCTAAATCTTTCTCATTAATGTCCATGTTTTAAAAAAAAGGTTTTAAGGATTTATTTATATGGACATTAAAGTTTACAAATTAAAACTCCTCTTAAAAAGTTTCAAAGTGGTATGGGACACTTTGATTCAAAAATCTATTTTTAAATGGCTTCTTGACAAATAGTGTGACTTTTAAATGATTTCAAGAAAAGGGGGATATTTCTCTCAAATAGTTTTGATGATTATTTTCATCTATGTCAACATCCTTCATTATTCTTGATTGAGGTTAATGTGATACAATACAATCTTCCATATTGTATCGAATGAGTTATGTTTGACTGTGGATGTGCTATTTTTATACCATTCAATGTTTGTGGTAAAAGTATTGACATTTCGTATGCTAGTTTTCAATACGAATGTTTATGTTATGTTTAAACTTGTTCATATGAGGAATGCATTGGACTTAATAAGTGACGGGTGGAGCCCTCTATAGCTCCTCGATGCATCGGTAGGTCTCATGAGACAAACTAGTGTCTTGGCACAAGGCCTTGGCAAAATCTTATTTGTAGTCTTGGCACGAGGCCTTGGCTATGTGGTTATGATAGTCTGGCATTATGCATTCCATCATTATGAAAGTGGTTATTGATATTGCATGTGATCATTCGACTAGTAGAATATCCATGTGAGTAAGTAAATGGCATTATTTCATTTTACTTTTGCCATACTATGTTGAAGTTCAATTTTAAAAGGCTTTTGTTTTAGTTATAAATTGCCTTAAGTGTTTATGCTTATTTATGAAAGCTTCTGCTATAATGTTATCCTTACTGAGCATCCGAGCTCACCCCTTTCAATGTTTTATTTTTCCCAGGATTATGAAGAAGTAATTTATGAATGACCTGCAGGGATAGTATGAGGGGATATGAAGACAAGATGTTTTTTTAATGATGTAATGTAAAAATTTATGGATGTATCTAGTTATTCCAAGGCTACTAAACTAATCGGTCTTTCGAGACTTGATCTTTCTCATGATCATGCCAATGTTATGTAATAATGCACCGACTCTAGGTAATTAGGGTCGGGGCGTTACATACATAATCATATTTGGGTTCCTGCATACACATATAGGGAGATGATGTGAGAGTTTCATGCCAAAAAATAGGTAGTACATCACGACATTACTAATATTTATTTGTATTTAGACTACTAATACAAGAGGGAGGGTATGAAATGTGAGGTATATTATTTTTTTATGAGGTTATCCACATTTTTTGCAGGTCAAGGCAGAACACTGGTGACCAGTAGGGCATTTAAAGTACCTAAAAATTCCCCAGTGGAAATGGGATGATGTTGTGATGGATATCATGATCAGGTTTCAAAAGTAACTTAGAGGTAGTTATTCTATTTCGGTGGTTATGGGAATGGTTATAATGGTTTCTCATTTCATGGAAACCAGGGATACCATCTCAGTATATTTCCTTGAGAAAAAATATATCCTTGAGATTGTGTACCATTATAGGGTCCATCATATTGATGTAACAGATAGAGACATCCAGTTTATGTCCTTATCTAAGATAGGGTTACAAAGTGTGTTGGGAACATACGTAATTATGATAACAACAAAAAAAACTCAGACTAATTGTTAGTCAAAGTGCTCTATACCAGTTCTAGTGGATATTCTTAGAAAATGAGTCCTTGATTTTGTGAGAACTTGGGAGTCACATGTACCACCAGTTGAGTTATATGACAATAAATGATATCAGGATACCATAAAAATGGTACCATATGAGGCTTTGTACAGTGGGATATCGTGTTCTCTGATATTCTATTTAGTGATAGGATAGGTAGTGCTACATGGACCCTGTCTCATTCAGGAGACTTAAAAGTAGGTCCATATGATCAAAAAGAGTGTGGATAAAACATAATCCGGAAAAAATATTACATTGATCATCGTTTAAGACCTGTAGAGTTCGAGGTTATGGATCAGTACTTTTGTGTATCTCACTAAGGCTATGATAGAGAAGCATTCAGAAATAAGGGAATATTTCAATGTGATATGCCTGGCCATTCAAAATTTTTGAGAGAGTAGGGATGGTATAAAATCAGTTGTGATTACCTCAAATACCTTGATACATTCATGGAGTCTTCAGTGTATCACTTCTACATTGTAATAATTCAGACCCATATCATTTTATTCATATAAAAGAGGTTAAGTTGTAGGTAGATGCATCCTTCGAGGATAATACTATTCATATCAGTGATATGAGCATGAACAATCTATGTGGATAGTTAGTTCATCTAGTGTGGGTTCTATATAAGCACAACTGTGTGTAAGAAGAGACATGGGAGTGTAAGACCAACATACCTGATCAGTTACTAGAATTGTTTTCAGATGATCCCTGACCTCTCTTGGATGGGTAATTCGAGGATTATTTTCTTTTAGGGGTAAATATTGTAAGATACAAGGTTTTTATATGAGTGTGGATATTTTGAATTAAATTTTAATGGAATAGTTTAGACTAAATGTGAATGAATGATGGGGTCATGGGTGTTTCAGGAGTGGTAGGGGCTTGTTCAGAGCATGATGTCTTGATATTTGGAAAAATAAGTTGGGGTGCACTATTAGTAAAATATATTTAGACAATTTCCCATGGTTATTACTAACCATGATAGGAATTTTAGAAGATATTATAGGGAACATAGTTCTATCTAACTAGGCTCCCAAGGCCTCATTCCTATGTGCATAGGTACGTATTCCAGTGCATGAGAACCTACAATTTCTATATGAGATCAAATGAATGTTTGAGGAATGGTATGTCTAACCATGAGATATGACCATGTAAGGGGAATCTTGGAATTTTGATTCTAACATGGTTTTCAAAATCATTTTCATGAACCATAAGGGTTACCTATTAAGACACTATGGGGTTTTTAGTTTGAACATGGTTTGGACAACCCTACAACCAAACATTTTGACCCAATTAAGAAGTGGTAAATTTCTATTTTACCATAAATTTATAAATGATTAAAAACATTCTTCCCTTTTCTCATCATAGAGGAGTCTCCTTTTCTACCATTTAATGACTTATTCAAGCCTAGACCTTTTTTCTGATTCGTCATCCAGACTCTAATTCAAGATCTGTTCACCTTATTGTATCTGTGGCAGTGAGTTATTTATTCAACTTGTGACTTTATTAATATATTTTCTTATCAATGAAGTTAAAATTTTCCATGATACATTTTACCTATTTCCAATGAATTCAAAAATATCGCAATTCTATTCCTATGTGGGATGAGTTAGGATCTAATACTGAACGAGTGTTCTAATATCGGTATAAAGTAGTCGGTCAATACCCTTTTCTGCAAAATATTTATTTTTTATAGATTGTTTTTTATTTTCCACATGATGGGATTGTAGATGTTTCTCTAAATTATTTGATCATACAAAAATTATTTTTTGAAACTAATTAGATTGTACACTTATTTCCATTTATGATAGGTTGTTGTTAGACTCAATATGTATCACTCGTAAGGTGTATTTATATATCTTCAATATGATTTACCACTAAATGGGTGTGTCAATGAGAACACCACTATTTAAGGAGATGTAATGAATTAAATGAAATATTAAGAGTTTATTAAAGCCTCATTTTCCTTGTGATTACATGAAATTAAATTAATTAAATTATTAAATTGAAATTATGAATGAGTTATATGATCTCATGGATTATTTATGATTATGAACTAGTTTATGAATTGGTAAAATCAAAAAAGGTCAAGGTTAATGAATGAACCTTGAATCCTTTATGGGATCTTGATGATGACAGATAGATAGGTATAACATTAATGGTTATATAGAATAATGTTAAAATTTATACTTCATGGATTTAGAAATATATTGAATTGAAATAAAATTTCTACTCTATTGATTCAAGATTATATAGTATTACAAGGACATTTCTATTCCATAGATACAGATAACATGGATTCCTTGTACATTGTTACTCCTTGGATCAAGATGTGGGAATGAGAACTGATTTTATGGCATAATCTATTTAGGATTCCATGGTCTATATTCATTGGATTTGACCCATGGGGTCTGATATTTGATTACTCACCATAGACTACAGTGGATGTTAATATTCTTTACAAATATCCTTTGTATGGGTATTTGGTTATAGTTTTCATACTTGGTAGTATTACGCATTCTTTATCATTAGTTATATTTAGCTCTAGTTTATGGTAACCTATTCATAGTGGGCCTTGTTGTATAGATAGATTTACTCTTTCTTATTTATTCATATACCTGTTATTTATATTGCACACTACTCCATGTGTTATTAGAAGACCGGATTCTTTATAGACACTGTTGGTGGTGGGCTTATTTTTTTTATATACACCTTGTCTAGGTAAACATTTGGTATATAGACATACTTCATGGATGAAATTACGGACCAAGGAAATCTCCTACTATACAATCTTTGAATAGTTATGCATAGGAGCTAGGGAGTATTGGAACGATCTAGGGTCGTGATGCTATCTAGCATAGTCCTTTTTGGTCATTTTGTTTATTGATACAGGTATTCTACTAATTGTCTATTTCCATGTATTTTATTATATTTTGAATATATACATTACATGTACATAATATTATATAAGAAATTTATATTAGTTTGATTATTATTATTTTCATATTGATTATTATATTATATCAATGATTTATATTATGCTTCTTCTATTGTTTGATGAGATTTAACCATCGTGACACTTTGATTGTGAGGTTATAGAATCCCCATAAAATAAACATAGACCCTCATTGGTAGTCTAAAACCTCTAGAATATGTAGTAACAGACTTGAGGACATGTGACCCATCGACTCATGGAAATATTTAGTTCAACCCATGTTTGGATGTTATAGGATCCCACCCATGTGTTCCCAAAAATGTCTTAGTATAATAATCTGAGAATGCTCTAATTTAATTAAAACAAGTCATGAAAAACAATATAACAGTTCTTCATCTCAAAATCATGGAATTTTTTCACCCTTTTCCAAAGTCCAAAATAATTTACATGATATTTTATCAAAGAACTAACGAAACATCGATGTATTCAAAACAAATCAAAATCACACACCACATATCATATTAAATTCAATAAAAACGTGAATCGCATGTAACATCACACAAAGGATTACTATAGCTTAGGCTTGAATACTACTCATACTATAATAAATAACATGTTCCCACTAAAATCTATAAAACATCAACCAAAGAATAAAGAAACACCCACTGAGTTTATCCAATAAAATTCAATCTGTTCCCTAGAAAAATCGACATAGGGGGCATAGGAATACCCCATGAGTGAACCCCACATCAATTCATGGATGATGACCCCAAGCTACACCTTACACCTATGTTACCAAGGAATCCTATGTGAAATGTTTTCCAAACCATTTCATCGAAATCATGCTTTGAAAAAAAATTTAGAAATCCATTTTTACAATGCATTGAACAATACATTTTCTTTTACTAAAATAAGGGGAAATCCAGCATGTCTCAGATACCATTTTCCACACAAGAAAATAAATCATGAACATTTAATTATAAAAAAATTATAAAAAAATTGAAATGTTATTCATCCAACACAAATTAGAGATGAAACCACTGATATCAAACTCAGGCCACACATGCCAGAAATGGAATCCCCCAACAAGGAATAACACAAAGACAATAATGGTAGTCCTTAATGTAATAGAAAAATCATTAAATCAATTAAATAATAAATTTTTTGAGTAAATAGGATAGATCATAACATTCCATGAAGAAAATTGCATGTTGCACCACTACCAACGCAAGGGTTATCCTATTGAGGAAGAACATGGAATGGGTCTAGAAATGATGGTAAAGAATATTTTCATAGATCAAATGATCTAACTAGGAAACGCAACTATGCTACCATGATCAATGAAAATAACGATGTAGAAGGATTACTTAGTCAAAAATATTCACTAAAATCATCACAACAATAAAAAACCAAATGGAGCAATTCGAAAGGAGAGTATGTTTCCAAAATCACATTGGAAATCTCCTAGGTCAAGAAGGAATATGATTCACCTAAATAAGTTAACAAATTAGCAATGCAAGAACCTAAAAAATAAAAATCATATTAATTACATGTATTTAATCTCTTTATCACATCATGTAATCCACCAATCCCAAAAATGAAAAAATGTGTTTGATGAACTTAAGCATCTGAATTTGTTTAACATTTCACGACTTGTAAGCTTTAAACAGCATAAAAAACTTCCATTCCATATATCAGTTCATGAAATCATCCCAGTGATCAATATATGATTTGAATATATTTTTCATTATATTTAAACTTATCATGACATGTATAATTTCCATGTTGTAAAAAAAACTCAAGACATATTCTCAGTGACCAATACATGAAATGAACATTTCATATTTTATGTTAAACTATATCACAAATTGTTATCATTTCATGACACATAATCTCCCAAAAGACTAAAAAAACTATATATTCAATTAAAATTTCCCAAAACCACTCTTTTGTACTCCAAAAATAGCAAGAATCCCACAAATATTTTAACCCATTTATACATGAGATCTATTAATTCAAACTAACATATATCAATATCATTAGGTCATTTTCCCCATAAAAGGATCTCTATCCTTGGGAGTCCCAAAATGAAACCATATAAAGAGGGAAATGATAACATAAAATAGAAATAAATAAAATTTGTAATTAGATGGTACAAACTCCCCACTATAATGTTTTTGATCATTGTGATGCAATGTGGAAGAATGATGTCTGGAAATGAGGTGAGGCCATCAGTAACTCATCAATGACTTGTAATTCCAAATTTCTATAGAATTTGATTTCTTCTGCCACAAAATTTAGACTAATGGAATCTAATTACCACACAAGACTTTCACCTAATAGTAAAATATCTCCACTACACAAGGTTCCTTCTTCCATTGTTTTAGACAGAGATCCTTGGTTTATGTAAGTTATTTGGAGAAGTCTCCAAGAGGTGACTGCGACTCATGTTAGGATGAATATATATTACCATCCATAGAATTATGTCTAGATGATGAATTTTATTAAGATCCTAGATGATATTCTTTATTCATAGATCTTCGATTTTGCTAGATCATTGGATATAAATTTATTAAAAGTTGAGTTTTAATATAAAAACATTTATCATTTGTCGATCTGAATCACTCCCTTTGAGTCATCATATGGTCACCCCTAAAAATCAACTATTTTTTTGATATATTTGGGTACTCAAATAATAAACTTTAGTGGTTTACCTAAATAAAATGAAGTGATCCAACTTTTTCAAATAATTAATCACCACCTAGATAGAATTTTTCATTTTGGGAGTCCATGGTAAAAGAACAAAAAAGTTGATGGACATCTCATCCCATTTCCAAACTAGAAAAATAAGAAGATGGAGAAAATCATATTGTTTAAATTTCATTATATTTATCTATTTGAAGGTGTAATAGCAGGACATATAATCTTTGATGTCATGTATCAAACCAGGTGACCATAATATTCATCTCTTTTCATAATGCATCTTTGTAGCACTTGGATGAATCGACCATGAATAACTATTACATTAAAATAAAAAATATCTCCTCCTTGACACAAAACCTATCTCTTCATATGGTTCCACTCTTACATTGATTCCGAAATAGCATGTGATGGTACATTCTAGATATGAGTTTCTGTAATTACATTCCCCCGCACTAGGGTATAGGTAATGTTGAAGTCAAATGTGTAATGGTATTCCAACCAAAATATGTATAATTGATTAAATTATTTCTAAGAAATGATATATCTAATATAGTTATGGTTAGAAAACTCTGAGAACCTCTCCCTAAAAATATAGTTCCACCAACACATAGGTTTATGCATAACTGTTTGAATCTCAAAATCATGAGTGTGATAGTTTTTATCATGTGTCTGAAGCTACCAAGAGTGTTAGTGAACCAAATAATCATCCTTCATAAGTATGTGACCCAAACCATCACCTGAATCATCACAAAAATACATGTAATCCTTACCAAAAAATAAAAATATCAGGATAAAAGTACATATTACAAATTATTTCATTTGATTGAATGAATATTGGGAAATTTTATTCCATATGATATAAACCCCATTCAGGGTAAGAGTAGTAAAAGGTGATGAAAAATTTGACAAATCCTTTGTGAAGGTTTAATAATATCCAAAAATTCCAAGGATTCTCTAAATCTCAATTATTTTATGTGGTTATTCCCATGTAAAAATATCCTTCTCGTTCTCAGGATCAATTGATAATACATGCTAAGAAATCAAGTCTCCCAAGTACTTCACTTCTAGGATCTCGAACTTTTATTTCAATATACAACCATACTATTGGTGACTCCTCAAAATTTTCATAACAAAACTGAAATGGTTATTAATATCATTCTCTAATATCGAATAATCCAATATGTTATCCATATACACTATCAAAAATGTGTTGTGATACTGATGGAATGTTAGATTTATCAATTCCATAAAAACTATAGGAGTGTTAGTCATAAAAAATAGAATCATATGATATTCATAATGGACATACATTATCCTATAATATATATTTGGTAGATCATACTCCTAAACTCAAAGCTGATAAACCCAAGAAAATACCAATCATTGAAAACAAAATTTCCCCATTTTCCTAAAAAATCAGCCAAATACATAAAATAATACTTATTCATAACTATTACCTAGTTCATCTTCTGATAGTCCACACGCAACTAGAGTGAACCATCTTCATTCTTAATAAGGATCATGGGGGATTACCAAACAAAAACACTAAGGTGAAAAAAACCCTTTCTCCACCAAATAATCCAATTGAATCTTGAGATATTTCATCTTCAATAGTGAAAAATGATAAGAGGGTATCGAAATCACCTGAGTACATCGAACATGGAAAATCATGAACACTACCTTCCTCTATGGAGGAATACTATTGAAATCATTTGGAAAATCATTCAGAAAAAATGGGACAACATATAAATGTTCTATAAAATAAGAAAAATCATCAGGTGTAACTACTACAATGTATATTAAACTCCTAAGCTATGTGTGTTAAAGTCCTATACGACCAGAACATAGATCCCACTCTCACAAAAACAATAGATATCTTCCATCATCTACAAGAAAAAAAAGACACCCCAATGATTACAATCACGCTCAAAATAATGGTAAACAATCCAGTCCATTGTGATGATGATTTCTAGTAGATCTAGATGAAGAATGATAAATTACCAAACTTACTCAATATCATCCATCGATATATTATAAAAACAAAACTGAAACCCCAGATCCTTCCTCTTATAAAGATATGTAAGTAACTCAATAAAAAAGGACATGAGATCTATTATAATATTAATAATATCAATAAATTTTATAGATATAAACAAGGGGAAGAACCATAATAAGAAAAAAAATTCACTACTAAATATAAAATAGAGTTCCTATCATTGTCCCTATACACACATCTACCTCTATAATAAAATCATCAACTGAATGAATTTATTTCACTCTTGAGGTCTGTGTATGGATCACTATATTCTTTGAAGCATCTAACTATGATATAGTATCCTTTGGAGCTGATGATCTCGAATCATAATGAGGAGTAGGCATTGTGTGGTACAAACAATGTAGAAAGAAATAAAATCCACATCATTTTAACATATTTGATAGTGGAGAACAAAAGTGCCAAGTGTACCTAATCTTTCTAAACTGATTTTATATTAGGGTAATAGAAAAAGGTATAACTGTAGTTGTAGAGGATACCAGATATAGAGAACCACCACCACCACTCTTATGATGATCATGTTACTTCCTCTTTCTCCCTTGAACATCATGTAACCTACCACTGGTTAGAATATAAGGGGAAGAATATCCAACCTTATAGACCATATTCATATCTTCCATCACCATTAGTCTACAATCTTTGAATTGGTTGAAATATTTGGCATAAATAACATTGATATGATATCCTGTCACAAACCAAGCATATAGTTATAAACCTTATTAGAACATTATTTACTACATCTACATCAAAATAAACCATCTTATAAAATTAATTAGTTTACAAAAACACTGAACACTCTCTAAGCTATAAGAATACAAATTACAAATACTTTTATTTTCTCAGTGACGCTGGGTAAAATTACTGGATAGAGAGAGTATTGAAACCCTTTCAATCCAAGCACATGATTCTATATTCCTGTAACAAATAATCCCACCATCCCAAATAGGGAAACTCATGTTAGCCCACTACACACTTCTCCTTAATACTCAAATGTGTATAAAAGAAGTCAATGATCTGATCGATATTTTAAATCTAGTACTCCACCTTTTGAGGTTAACTAATAACCTTAAAAATGGTGGATTACCATATATTAACTTTTTTGATTGATTCATATCTCCCTCATCTCTTGTTTTTACATCATCAATGGTTTTCTAGACATACATTACATTTTTATCAACAACATGAACTTCATTCAAAATAACCTCAATAAGACTCTACTCAAGAAGTATATTCCCTTTAGTACCATTCCTTGTAACCACCTTTGGAAATCTTGGGACACATTTGATAGGAATAACATTGCACAATGAAATACAATACATGATCATAAAAAATATATTTTTTGTTAAAACTCAAAAATTATAAGAAAAAACTATGATTAAGATCATGAAATCAAATTAGGAGACACACTTCCCAATATCACTTGGAAATTTGAACATCATAAAAGAATGTTCAAGATAAGAACTCACCAAAATATACCTATAAAGTCTAGAAAATCATATCCCAAGTATAAAAACATATCATGACTAGAAATATTGAGGTAACACAACCAATGAAATAAAATAATGGAGAACCCAACTAGGAGAAACTCAAAAACTAGTACCCATCCTAAATTTCCACAGACCCAAAGGGCATTCCTGATCCCCATTAGCCAGAGACTAGCACTAAGGAATGAAAAACTAACAGAGGGAATCATTTAACCCATCCTTAAGTAGAAAACATGGAATTCATATTCGTAATATAGTGAAATTGTCTAATAAATAATAATATTACATAACTGAATGAAGACAGAGGACATAATACGACTCAAAAGTAGCTAAATAGTCTCTAAGATAGAAGTCCAATAGAAAAGGAAAACCCAAACCATAATAGCTAAACCATGTGATATTGTGGGAATTATCCTAACATCTCTCCACTAACTACCAAAACTCAGTATATATAAACCTCACAATCTAACTACAGTGCCTTCCTTTCTCTGCATCAAACTATATAAAACAGCTTATACCCTAATGAAGGAGTGCACACAGTGTCTACTAACAGGATAAGTTGGATCCCATCTAGGACCTTCCTAAAAAATATCTGTAACATAATACAAAGATGATCAACATTAATTAAAACAAGGAATGAATAATAGATTACCATTTTTTCATCTCAAAAGAAAGGAAAAAAATTTCCCTTTTTTCAACAGTTCAAAATAAAGTAGGTAAAATCGTTTCAAAGTATTAACTAAACCTAAAAGTAGTAAAAAAATAAAAAATTATATATAATATTAAATGAAATAAAAATTGAAATCATAGGTAACTTCAAATCATGCATCACTAAATAATAGGTTAAAACATTACTCATACCACAGTCAATAAATAGTGTGCACTAAAATCCATAGCACACAAGACTAAGAATAGAGGAACACCCCATGAGTGAACCACAAAAATAAATATTGAGTCCCTATAAAGATGTTCTTATGGATCAGAAAAACACCCCTTATATGAAAACAACAAAAATAATTGGATGAGGTTTCTAAGATACACCTTCAACTTAAGTACCCAAGGCTTCCCATGTACAACATTTTGAAAACCATTTCATTAGAAAAAATGTTTTGAAAAACATTTGAGAAATGAATTTTTAAAATGATTTGAAAATTTAATTTTAATTTTTCAATATAATTGGAAAACTATATTTTCCCAATAATCCATTTTCACACACACAAATTAATCAGAACAATCCAATTATAAAGAAATTATAAAACTAGAGAAATAATGTTCATACAATACAACTAAGAGATGGAACCAACTACCTAAAACTCAAGTCAAGCATTCTTGAAATTGAATCCACCAATAATGAATAATTAAAATAATAAAATGTATTTCGTTGAATTAATCCCAACATCATAGAATAAATTCAACAAAAAAGGATCATCAAATATAAAAATCACAATATACCTCGATGAAACTCATATGCCACACCACAACCAACATAAGGGTTTGACTCTGGAGGAATATCATGGAAGATATCTTTAAAGGATCAATAATATTATCATCATAGATCAAAAAATACAATAATTCAACACAATACTACATCCATGATTAACTAAAATTAAGAAGAAGAAGAATTACCTACCCAGAAAGATGCACTGCAATAGAAACTATGATCAATTGCAGAATTAATTGATTTAGAAGGAGCTGAAGTCTGCAAAATCACATGGGAGAGCTCTTAGGTTTATAGGGAAGAGGATAGAAATGAATAAGGAAAGAAATTATCCATTCAGTTCCCTAAAAACACCAACTATTAAAAATTTCATGGCATGAATTCCCTTTTCATGTTGTGTTGTCTCTGAATCCCAAAAACGTCAAAAAATTAATCTCATCTAATATTATGGTTTCTTTACCATTTTTCATTATGTTAACATTAAATATTATATAAACATTTCATTACTTTTATCCATTCATGACATATATCCAATGATCAATACATGACATTGATACATTTTTCATTACATATAATCTTCTCATGACATGTATAATTTTCACACTCTGAACCAAGTTCACAAAACTGACACAACTACCAATAAATGATGTGAAAATTTTACACCATGTGTAAATATATTTCCAGATAATAAATATTTACATGAAATGAAATTGTCCAATAGACATCAGAAACTCCAAATTCAGCTCAAAATGAA
Organism: Viscum album; assembly: GCA_963277665.1. Taxonomy (NCBI): domain Eukaryota; kingdom Viridiplantae; phylum Streptophyta; class Magnoliopsida; order Santalales; family Viscaceae; genus Viscum; species Viscum album. Next base: position 109,274,454 of record OY728149.1, read on the forward strand.
AAAAAAACAATGTTGTTCTCTAAACATATGGAGAACACCACAGATACTTTGACACATTTATACTCAGACTCTATTAATTCAAAAAAACATAAATCCTTGATCATTGGTCCATTTTCCCTATAAAAGTATCTCCACCATTGGATATCCATATACATATCCAAATAAAGATGGAAACAACAAGAGAAAAGAATAATACTAGAATGTGGTAATCAAAGGTTACAAACCATCAACTATCCCCCACTAATCCATTAAGAAATGAAAACTTCATACGTGTTATGTGAGACTTCCTCCCCCATGAAAGAAAATTTTAATTTTTCATCCTCACCATAAATGGATGGTCATATCAATATATTTAATGAAAAAATGGTATTTATGAAAAACATATTATCAAAATATAATATTAATATTTAAATTAATTTTTAATATTCTACCTTTTATTCATTATAATTAAAAAAAATAAACATTTCTCTGATATTATCATCATAAATATTAACAAAATCTCTAATTAAATGAATTTATAACATTAAAAATAATTATATAATATATATAATTCTATCAAAAATAATCAAGGAATGGTTGACTTGGTATAAAATTATATGTATCAGCATCTACATTGAAAATAATGTGAAAATCAATCAATATCACTAATATCATATGACTAAAATAAACAATAACAAAATAAATTATATATAACGAATGATTATATTTTAAGAGTAGAAATGTAAATACATATGAATATGTTTCTTATATAATTTATGAAAATGGATATTTTTAATATATAATAGGTTAAAAACATTCACTGATGTTTAGATTAAAGCTAATGGTTTTGGAAACTAATCCTATATTTCATTGGTCCATTGTTTTTATTCCTTTAATATGTTATTATAATGCTTCTTATATTATTTAATTTATATATCAAAAAAATCTCTTCTTTTTTCTATGTAATTTTAATCCTTGTATAAATTTTTTTATTCTTTTATAGATACCCATCATTATAAAAAAGATTGTGTTCATAAGAATAATTCATATATTCTTTAATGGCACATTCCCTTTCATGTCATTATTCATTCATTATTCCAATGTTATATTTCATTATATGGAAGTGATAATATATATTATCTATATTTTTTTAATTATTCTATCTACATTTTAAGGTAATATTTGTTTCTCATTTAATGTTGTTAGTTTTCATATTTCTATTTTGAAATATTAAAATGGTATTTAGTTTAAAATTCATATAATTATATTCCACTAAATATTTTTTAACATGAACAATAATTTATTTTAATATTCTATTATTATTATTTCTAACTATGTTATGTTATAAAATATCCTCCAATAACATTATAAAAATGAATTTTTAATGTTACTTGTAACCTAAGATTATTTACAATACTATTAAAATTTCATTTAAAATATCATTTATTATTTCACTTCTAGTTAACTCTAATTCTAGAGGAACTATATCCTATGTATTTGTGGTTTTTGAATCTCCCTCAAGATTAATTTATTAAATTATTCTTTTAGATTATTGAATTTTTTATATTAACTGATTTAATTCATTATGTCAATTGAAAAAAAATATGAAACCCATTTTCTTTCCATGGGTATTTCAGAATATATTGATTGATTTTGTATTTCACAATTATGGATGGTATATATCTAATGAGTAGTTCTCCATATCTATATATATTCTTTATAAAAGTTTCTCTATCTTATTAGATAAATATTTTTCTTGAGTTATGATTCTTATGACACTAATGGGTAATTAGTTGTAATGCTCGAGCAAATTAGGGTGGAAAAAATTGATTCCTCGGTGACAATTTAAGGGATCTTAATTTTTTTTGTATAAAAAATAATATATAGAAATATTTTTTGATATGGTTAAGAAATTTTGTAAAATAATATCTCTATGTATTTAATTTTCTAAAAACACTAAACCTTTATGATCTATGATGTAAGAGTTTATTTTTGATGTGTAATGTTAAAATTTTTAGATGATTTTTGAATTGATTTAAATATTATTTGGTCTTCTTAGATTTTCTCAATTCTAGTTTCTAAAGTTTTTTTTACACTAGATTCAATATTACTAAACTTGGGCATATTAGTTGGAATTAGAGTAGTTTTTAGGTATATTTAGTAATTAATAATAGAAAAAGTTATCAGTTTTTTAAATATCTGAATATATCCTAAAATTAGAGTAATTTAAGGATCCATGTAATTTCATAGAAATTAAAAAAAATGGATAAAGATGCTGAATTTTTTACTATCATAGATTCAAATTGGGATCACATCCCAAAAAAATAGGGTGGGTATTAACTAGGTGTTCACATGGTCGACAACTTGTGGTCATGACTTTACACATTATGTAACACTCCTAGGGGATAATATTATGTAATTTTCCTTTTATTTATAAATAATTTTAAAACTTTTGGAAATAAAATAATGATATTTTGAAGAACCTAAAACTAATATGATCATAGATAATATATATTTAAACATATAGATTTATAATTTTGGTCATTCAATTCATTTATGAGTTCCTTATTCTATGTTTAGAGTTTCCTTTTATAATTTTTTATATTTAAGTATTATCATTCTTTATATTTTCGTTAATTACTATATATATATGGATCTATAAGTAATAATTCTAAAAATTGGTGGGATAGATAATTCATATTTTATACCGATGAACCAAATAAGAAAATTGTGGAAAGAGTGAAAAATATCATGGTGACGCTGAAGCATCTTTCCCAAGATCTGAAAACCAATGAAAACTATGTCATTCTTCTAAATCCACTCAGGAAGATGCAACTGTAATTCGAGTCCATTCTGTGGAAATTTCCACCCTCATATAGATGGTCTTAAAATATACTAGTCACTGAGAAATATATTTAAAAAATGTTGAAAATAATTTTAGTTTAAAAATTATTTTATCATGAGAAACTCATTATTACTGTTTATCAATTTCAATGTGAGGAATACCAATGGTGGAATCTCATTAGTAATAAAAATAAGATTGGATAAGGGAACTTTAAGTAATGATAGGGTTTTAGAAAATATTTTTAGTAAATATATTCACTAAAATATTATCCATAAAATGTAGAGATAGTTCATAGAGTTTCCTCAAAAGAGGAATAATCAATGGGTATATATGAGGTAAACTTCATGAGACTCATCAAGAACCTAAATTTTTTTATTTCTAACCCAAAAATAAATATTAAAAAAATATATACTAAAAATTTGTTAACAAATTATCTATAAGATAGTTTGGTATAAGCTATGAAATTTTAATGTGATAATATTTGGTGGAAATATAAACTGAATACTCTAATTATTTTGAGATAAGAATAGTAAAACTAAGAATCAAGGAAGCATATCTGAAAAATCACTTGTAGAAGGAAATTATAACAATCAACCTCCCAACTATGTGATAGTAATGAACCATGAAAAGTTTTTAAGTAACCAAGAAGATGTTTAACCTATGGTAGAGTAGGTGATCAATACAATAGTTTTCGAATGGAGGAAATGACGATATATATTGCAACATGGGAAAAGAAATTCAAAAAAATTCTCTACTACTACTTCAATGCTTAAAAATCTAGAAGTTTGAGAACAATTATAATTAATTCCCCAATCAAGGGGTAAATGAGGATAATATGAATCATCAAACCATTAGGTAAAGGTAATAATGATGGTCTTATGGGAACACAACCACTAAGGAGGATCATAATTATGAAGTGCTGAAATGTGCACTTAATATCGAAACTGGAACTCAAAATTTCATAATTTATTAATGTTATTTTAATTTTTTTATATCATAAATGTTTTTTAATAATGTTGATTCACCACCTAACAACATAAATATTATTTTGTATTCCTAATCATCCTTTTATTTATAATTAGTTCCATAATGATTATGGAATCCCCTTAGAAGAAAACCCATTAATTTGAACCTTTCTACAAAATGACTCTATAGATTTGGCTCAAAATATTAGTAAAGAATTCAACATTGAGGTAATTCGAATTATATGATAGTGAATTGATATATTTCCGTATAAGTTATATATATTCAACTAAAACATAAGTGTAAAGACCCGTAAAATTCAAGGAAAATTTTTTATTAATTTTCTTTGGAATTTTACAAGAGCGCGGTTTCTGACGGCACCTGATTCCGAGGCCCGGAGTGCCCGGAATCAATTTCAGAAGTTTGGCTCGGGTACGTTCAGTGAACGAACGAGCGGGAATTTCTAACTTTTAAACCGGTGCCCGGAATCAAATTCCGAGGGCACCGATGAACTCGCAGCGCCGATTTTCACTTAAGGAGACCTTTTTCGAGGTTGTGTTTATTCCGGGTTGAGAGTTAGTTTTTTTTTGGAAGTTTAGAATAAGATAAATAAAAATTGTGGAATACAAAATTTTATTTTAACTTATTGGTTAACGTCTCCCAAAGGGAGTTAGTGGTGGGACCCACATCCACTTAACCTCCCTTGGGAGGATTAATTGTGGTGGGGCCCACCCGAAGCATAACTCTTCATCTTCTCTTTTAAAACTCCCTTAACCTTCTCTTTTAATTAACTTGACAAGTTGGGTTATTAAATGGGTTGAGTTGTCTTAATTCAAACCTTTGAATTTCAAATGGTTTGGTTGAGTAAATAAAATAATCCCTTAGCTTATTTTATTTGGTTAGAATTCTCTAGCCTCCTTGAGAGATTTTGAAGCCTTCTTCTTCTTCTTCTTCAAGCTTTGACGAAGAACTCGAAGAACCTTCGACCTTCGACGAAGAACGCCACGTTCTCGGGAACCGTCTTCCAAGACGCCATACCCGCGACACCGACGACGTCTCCTTCCACGTCATCTCTTCCGCGACGATTTCCCGCGACGAAATCGTCATCAAAGAACTTCGAATCCTCGCTTCATGACATCGACGTCCTTCTTCCGTGACGCCGACCACCGCGACGCGTCTTCCGTGGGTCGTTGACGATCATCGATCTTGAAACCGAGGTAGGTGTTTGTTGTTGATATTTTAATTATTCTCATTCTTGGTTCTAGCATGACAAACTTGAGGATAAATGTTTATGTGTTATCGTCTAAATGAGAGGGGGTCCGGACCGCACAAACAGGCCGAATCCCCCCTCCTTTGTTCTTGAATATTATTATTTTCTTGTGGATGAACGAGATGGCGTGGTGCCGTCGCACCACGCGGGAATCGCACGGCTATAGTTGCGCGGCGCCTTCGCGCCGCGCCGTGGAAAGTTTATCATGAACGCGACGCCGTCGCGCCGCGTCGAAGGAAACCGAAGGCACCGTGGCCGGAGCGGGGCCGCGGCGGAGGGGCGCGGTGCCGTCGCACCGCGCCGGATGATGAAGGTTGTGGCCGGTTCCGGGCCGCGGAGGAACGGGAAGGCCGGCGGCCAGCCGGGCCGCCGGTGTCAGAAGCCGGAAAGGGGACCGGCCTTGCCGGTCCCATTGAGGAAAGACCGGCCGGCCAGGTCGGGCCGGCCGGAAGGGAGAAGAACCGGGGGAATTAATTCCCCCGGCTGTCCAAAATCGGCCCCCCATAATGGGGGGGCCGCGGTTACACCAAGGGGGGGCAGCGCCCCCCCCCCCCCCCCCCCCCCCCGTTTTTCTCAAAAGCAGGCCCCCACGTGCGGGGGCCATTGAATCAAAGGCGCGGCTTTCAGCCGCGCCGCCAGCAGAAAAGCGGGGGCCTTGCCCCCCGCGCGTGGCACCCGAGCGGCGCACCGGCCGCGCCGCCGCACCGGACCATGCCGCCGCGCCGGACCGTGCCGCCGGCCGGTCTGGGTCGGACCCGGGTCGGGTCGTGTAACGCCCCGACCCCAGCTACCCAGAGTCGGTGCATTACTTCGTAACATTGGCATGATCACAAGAGAGATCAAATCTCGAAAGACCGATTGGTTTAGTAGCCTTGGAAACACTAGATACATTCGTAAACGTTTCATTACATCATAAAGTGATAAACTACAATAACATAGTCTCCATAGTCCACACTTCTATCCTCTTCGGACAATCCCTGCAGGTCATTCATAAAATACTTCTTCACATCCTGGAAAATATTAAAACATTGAAAGGGGTGAGCTCAGATGCTCAGTAAGGATAACAATATTGCGGAAGCTTTCATAATAAACATTAACATTTAAGGAAATTTATAACTAAAAAAAATCCTTTTAAACATGAACTTCAACATAATATGGCAAAAGTAAAATGAGATAATTCCATTTACTTATTCACATGGATATTCTACTGGTCGAATAATTACATGCAATATCACTAACCACTTTCATAATGATGGAATGCATAATGCCAGACTATCATAACCATGTAGCCAAGGCCTCGTGCCAAGACCACAAACAAGATTTTGTCAAGGCCTCGTGCCAAGACACTAGTTTGTCTCATGAGACCTGCCGATGCATCGAGGAGCTATAGCGGGCTCCACCCGTCACTTATTAAGTCCAATGCATTCCTCATATGAATAGGTTTAAACATATCATAAACCATAACATAATCGTATCACGTAAAACATGCATAAAGGAAACATAACATTTCCACATTCCAATCACAAGATATCAATACAACATATTGATATAATAAAAACACTTTCAAAACCATTTTCAATACCTAAATAAAATAAAGGTAAAACATGGTATTTATTTTTCTTTTAAAAAAAGTGATGGCTTGTAGAGGAAGCTGAAACTCAAATAATGGTCACGGCGGCGGAGAAGTCGTTGTCGCCGCATAATTAGGGAAAGAAAAACATTCCCTTTTTTCGTTTAGCAAAACACTTCGTATAAAAAAGATTCATTTTGAATAAACGTAAAATTCAAAGGGGTTTATACACCGTATAAAAGAAAGTTCTGTATAAAACCAAATATGCCTCAATGAAAGGGGATTGAGACGAAGTCCTTAAAAAGATCATTTTTTTAAATAAAGTACATCTATAATTTGTATTAAATATAAGTACACATAAATAATGTAAAAATACAAGATAGGACATAATAATATCATGACATAATTTGAAAGTAGGAGATTAACCCAAAGAATAGAAATTGGGTTAAGAAATTCCCTTACCTCGTGTCTAACTTGACTCAACCGTTCTTTAACCTCCTGAATAATAAACTAGAGTTAATATATACCTTATTAAGAACCATTTTCAATTTCATTATCCTTATTATATCACTTATTATAATGATATGAACATTATGTAATTATTTAAGTTAATAACGGTCGTTTTGTCGATCTTTGGTACTTGAGTCAACAATAAACTTCTTATAATTACAAGTTGTTTATGTGGTAGAATATACATTATCTCCAGAATTATATTCATGATTTAGATGTCATATATATCTTATATATCCGGTATATACATTCATTTAAAATATTACGTAACATTTAGAGGTAAGAAATGAATTGCACCGTTCATGGAGACGGTAAGCCGTACGTACGCATGAACGCTACTTTCAATTCTATTTCGTATTTAATGGAATGAAATCATAATGATATAAATTTATTATAGTATAATATAGTGTATAATACCATTTACTCCATCCTTTATACATTCCACATATGTCATTAACGATTCAAATCACTTTGAGGGGGCGGTAGTCCGCACTTCCTAAAATGAAATTATCGCGTTTTACCCATAATGGAAATCATAAAGTATGCCATAAATGAGAAATACAGAAGCATAAGTAAAACATAAACATATTATATATCATATATAAAAATAGTGACATCTTAATGGCCACCTTTGAAGGTGTTATATGAGTGTTGAACAATCATCGTTTCGTGAGGCAGAAATTCGCCATCCACAGAAACCGTATGTTCTTTAACCATTAGATTTAGGTGTGTGTAAGTGTAGCTCGAATCCTTCTTATAACAACATCCTACTATATTTAGGATACTGGTGTTGTTACAAAAGAAATGAATAAAAAGAGTTTAGGGGGTTGGAGAAGAAAAATGAAATAAAACAACATTAGAGAAGACATTACCTCAAAATCAGGTAACTCTTTTTGATTTGAGCCAAAGGCTTCCTTGGGAATAGTTCTGCCCAAAGTGAGGCTTCTAGGAGTAATAGGGGGAAGTTGGGAGAGTATTTGGGCAGAGGTTGGCCGAACCAAAAGGCTTGAAAGTGTGAATAAGGTGGTAGAGGTGGGGGGCTTTTATAAGTGGAGAGGAGGGGCTCTTTTGGAAAGATTGAAATGTTACATTATTACACAATGCTTTTAGGATTCTAAAGGTCCCACACTTATATAATTCGTGGCTAAGGTGATAAGGGTTCTAAATCTACCCATCCAATAGTCTTTGGACAAGTGTAAGCCTTGGATTTTACATTATCTTCTCATTTTATTAAAATCGTTAAATAATGAGGTCATCACTGCATCATAATAATGTCATAAATAATTTAATTTATTTAATGTCTAAAAATTATAAACAAATACTATGATTTAGGAAATCTTTTTATCTTTCTAATGAATATTTATAATCAAAATTTTGACTTTTGTAACCCCACTTAAAAACTGTTTTAGTAAAACAACTCATGTTTGTATCAATTTAATTTTAACATTAAATAAATATATATTAATGTCATTTTCCAACTAAAGTGGCTCCATGGGGTCCCCAAGTTGACTCATGGGTTGTCTTGGTCGGCCATGACTCATCCAATAGGAGTAGTACAAGTGTCAAGCTCATCTCATATTATGAAAACATTATTTTTACCTTAAACTAAACTAATTACCTCTAATCGCGATTAAGAACTTAAAAGTTACTATTCACCAAAAAATTATTTTAATCTCATTGAACCACATTTTACTTCTTAATGACAATCATGTATGTCGGATTTTTGAAAATCAAATCACAGAAGTGGTAATATTTCATTTAAACGAAAAATCAGTTATTTAACTACCACTTAGTGGTTTCACTATTCATCAAAAATTGAAGTTTTTCAGAACAATGCCAAAATTTCACCCTAAGCTATAATTGATATTCCGAATTCAAAAATGATGTCTATTTTACAAAATTCCAAACATATAAGTTGCATTAATTAATTTTATAATTAATTCCCGTTGTTACAACAAATAGCGTGTTTTTAAGAAATAATTTATATCAAAAGATTGGCAATTGTTTATGTCCAATTTCAATGTTAAATTAATTCTAATGACCACCATTGGATAAAATGGTAAAAATATATTGTAATTATACTTTAAAACCACTAAAAAGTATAATTTATCACTATAAATTATTTTGATTAAAAAAGTTGTTTTTATGTATTTTTCACTATTCATAAAATATTAGAAGTTCTCAGAAAGTTACAAAAAATTCAACTTAGGATAATTTCGATATTACGAATAAAAAAATGAAGTCCATTTTGAAATATAAAATTTCTATATATTTAAAAAGTGGTTATTACTATTCATAATGGCTACTTTGATTAGTTGCAGTGTGTTAGAACTCGATGTTGCGTACAATGCAAGCTATTACATTATTGAATGAGAAGCGTATCATGGAAGCTCGGGGTGTTACATTCTCCCCTCCTTCAATAAATTGCATCCTCACAATTTGAAATTTTTCTTTGTAAATAATAGGTTGAAAAGAGAAAATACCTTTGTGGAAAACCCACATCGGAAATAAGATTAATAAAATTTAGCCTTTATAAGAGGGAAAGGGAAATGAAAAAGTCACCACGCAATTATGATCTCGATTAGGAGAACATTGGTGGAAATTAAAGACATATAATTGGAGGAAAAACGTAAATATTTGTAGGGAGTGATTGAGGTCATCAATCACAATCAACTGTCAAATTGAGGGCCTCAAAGACTTCAATCTATGTTGATTTAAAATATCATCAGTTCAACAAGACATAAGGTATTAGGATAACACATTTTTTTGTTTTAATATCCCTTTACTAAAGTTTAAGAATTAATTTATTCATTGAAAAATAGATAGGTATATATATATATTTATGCTTGACAATTAGAGTTTCAACCTTCAACTCATCTTTCACTCAAAAAGATAATAGAACTCCAAAATATTATACTTATCCTAATTGTATAAGGTTCCAAATTTTAACACATACCATTTAGATTAGAAAAACTATTTTGTAAAAACCAGGGACTTCATGTAGTCCAGTGGTAGGTGATTAATCCCAATCGCACTATGTTTGTGGGTTCGATTCCCACAGCTTTGTCCGACGCGATGGGTTGTCACTCAGTCTGCGTGTTGTCCTTTTTATAAATATCCAAAAATAACCTTAACAATAGTATCCAATGTAAAATATAATCCATTACAACCTTTATAGTTATCCAAAATACTTTTGTCCAACTCACAGTCCAGATTTTATGAGGAAGGTAAACATAATGAAGCTCCTTTTTTTTCTGCGTAACAACATGTGAACACCTTCATCATGTATTCTTTTAAAACACTGCAACATACTGTATTACCATAAATCCTTATTGATTACATTCATGATCCCTTATTCCTTATAGAAAACTAGATATACTCCTTCTATCCAAAAATGTATACAAATCATTAATCAGTTTCAAGGATGTTAATAATATCCAACATAATTTATCTGAATCAATCATGTCTTATTCCAAAATCACTATCTCGGTATTAGAACCATATTATGGTTTATCTTTCTCTCAACCATATATTTTCCAAAAATTTAACCTACTGTGGAGTCACTTTTCTTGGTTCCACACAATCTCAAGTCCTAGATGAAATAGTACTGCAGTACAATCCTTATATACTCCATAATTATTATAACCAGTACATCATTGATGCAACACTCAAATTACAAAATTCTTTAAGAACAACATAAGAACTCTAATCATTCCTCCTCATCTGTGGTAGTATCATAACTTGATTATTATCCAATAACATCATTTGGGGCATACTCTGATGATTTGAACATTGGTTTGCGTAGTGTCCCCACTCCTTGCAGATGAAGCATTGTACATTTGAAACCTTTTTCTTACCCTTGCAGTCACGCACTTGGTGTCCTTTTTCTCCACACTTATAACAAACTCCCCTTCCTTTCAGGAAAATTCCAAGGTGTTTCTTCCCACAGTTATCACATATTGGAAAATTCTTCTTTTCCCTCATCCCTTTATCCATCATTCTCTCTTCCATCCTTTTCTTCTCTTTCATCCTTTCAAATCCATAAGACTTAGAGAATTCTCTACTTATCTTATTAACACATGATACTATTTCTTCATATGTTGATAACACATTGGAGAATATTTCCCTTCTAAATGTTGGCTTAATACCATGAAAGATATGATCCTTTTTACTCTTTGGATCATACGTATTGATGGAGTTCACATTCCTTCTACTGGGCGCCATTTCTATACAATGCCATAAACTAGATTAGTTTATGAATCAAAATACATAATTCCATACTTATAAAATACTTAACATAAATTGAACTATTTATTGATATAATCCATAATCATAAAAAGGTTTTCTTTGAGGAAGTATATACTCATAACCCTTCATAGTGGTTTATAAAGAAAATGAGAATTATCCAAAGCATATCCCCCGGGAGTGTCGTAACCAAGAGTGCAGCAAGGCCCGTTGTCGTGCACCAGTTCCCGTTCAAGTCTAGCTCAAAGCGGTGTTTTCGGGTTTTACCCCTAGGTACATCTGTGCCAGAGCCGCCTCTACTTTCTTGTATCCAGACAGGGACGTATTTCTCGGAAAACTCACAAAATCTCTATAATACCAAAATTATAGGAAGTTCTTCTATACTAATCCTTAAAGTCTATCTTTGGGCTATGTGCTCTAATCAGAGTTTATCTAAATCTAGCTTCCAAGGTTAGTACTAAACTGCCTCTGATAACAACGGTAATGCCCCGACCCCAGCTACCCAGAGTCGGTGCATTACTTCGTCACATTGGCATGATCACAAGAGAGATCAAATCTCGAAAGACCGATTGGTTTAGTAGCCTTGGAAACACTACATACATTCGTAAACGTTACATTACATAATAAAGTGAAAAACTACAATAACATAGTCTCCATAGTCCACACTTCTATCCTCTTCGGACAATCCCTGCAGGTCATTCATAAAATACTTCTTCACATCCTGGAAAATATTAAAACATTGAAAGGGGTGAGCTCAGATGCTCAGTAAGGATAACAATATTGCGGAATCTTTCATAATAAACATTAACATTTAAGGCAATGTATAACTAAAACAAAAGCCTTTTAAACATGAACTTCAACATAATATGGCAAAAGTAAAATGAGATAATGCCATTTACTTATTCACATGGATATTCTACTGGTCGAATAATCACATGCAATATCACTAACCACTTTCATAATGATGGAATGCATAATGCCAGACTATCATAACCACGTAGCCAAGGCCTCGTGCCAAGACCACAAACAAGATTTTGTCAAGGCCTCATTCCAAGACACTAGTTTGTCTCATGAGACCTGCCGATGCATCGAGGAGCTATAGCGGGCTCCACCCGTCACTTATTAAGTCCAATGCATTCCTCATATGAATAGGTTTAAACATATCATAAACCATAACATAATTGTATCACATAAAACATGCATAAAGGAAACATAACATTTCCACATTCCAATCACAAGATATCAATACAACATATTGATATAATAAAAACACTTTCAAAACCATTTTCAATACCTAAATAAAAGAAAGGTAAAACATGGTATTTATTTTTCTTTTAAAAAAAGTGATGGCTTGTAGAGGAAGTTGAAACTCAAATAATGGTCACGGCGGCGGAGAATTCGTTGTCGCCGCATAAGTACGGAAAGAAAAACATTCCCTTTTGTCGTTTAGCAAAACGCTTCGTATAAAAAAGATTCCTTTTGAATAAACGTAAAAGTAAAAGGGGTTTATACACCGTATAAAAGAAAGTTGTGTATAAAACCAAATATGCCTCAATGAAAGGGGATTGAGACGAAGTCCTTAAAAAGATCATTTTTTTTAAATAAAGTACATCTATAATTTGTATTAACTATAAGTACACATAAATAATGTAAAAATACAAGATAGAACATAATAATATCATGACATAATTTGAAAGTAGGAGATTAACCCAAAGAATAGAAATTGGGTTAAGAAATTCCCTTACCTCGTGTCTGACTTGACTCAACCGTTCTTTAACCTCCTGAATAATAAACTAGAGTTAATATATACCTTATTAAGAACCATTTTCAATTTCATTATCCTTATTATATCACTTATTATAATGATATGAACATTATGTAATTATTTAAGTTAATAACGGTCGTTTTGTCGATCTTTGGTACTTGAGTCAACAATATACTTCTTATAATTACAAGTTGTTTATGTGGTAGAATATCCATTATCTCCAAAATTATATTCATGATTTAGATGTCATATATATCTTATATATCCAGTATATACATTCATTTATAATATTACGTAACATTTAGAGGTAAGAAATGAAATGCACCGTTCATGGAGACGGTAAGTCGTACGTACGCATGAACGCTACTTTAATTTCTATTTCGTATTTAATGGAATGAAATCATAATGATATAAATTTATTACAGTATAATATAGTGTATAATACAATTTACTCCATCCTTTATACATCCCACATATGGCATTAACGATTCAAATCACTTTGAGGGGGCGGTAGTCCGCACTTCCTAAAATGAAATTATCGCGTTTTACCCATAATGGAAATCATAAAGTATGACATAAATGAGAAATACAGAAGCATAAGTAAAACATAAACATATTATATATCATATATAAAAATAGTGTCATCTTAATGGCCACCTTTGATGGTGTTATATGAGTGTTGAACAATCATCGTTTCGTGAGGCAGAAATTCGCCATCCACAGAAACCGTATGTTCTTTAACCATTAGATGTAGGTGTGTGTAAGTGTAGCTCGAAACCTTCTTATAACAACATACTAGTATATTGAGGATACTGTTTTTGTTACAAAATAAATGAATAAAAAGATTTTAGGGGGTTGGAGAAGAAAAATTAAACAAAACAACATTAGAGAAGACATTACCTCAAAATCGGGTAACTCTTTTTGATTTGAGCCAAAGGATTCCTTGGGAAGAGTTCTGCCCAAAGTGAGGCTTCTAGGAGTAAGAGGGGGAAGTTGGTAGAGTATTTGGGCAGATTTTGGCCGAACCAAAAGGCTTGAAAGTGTGAATAAGGTGGTATAGGTGGGGGCCTTTTATAAGAGGAGAGGAGGGGCTCTTTTGGAAAGATTGAAATGTTACATTATTACACAATGCTTTTCGGATTCTAAAGGTCCCAAACTTATATAATTCGTGGATAAGGTGATAAGGGTTCGAAATCTACCCATCCAATAGTCTTTGGACAAGTGTAAGCCTTGGATTTGACATTATCTTCTCATTTTATTAAAATCGTTAAATAATGAGGTCATCACTGCATCATAATGATGTCATAAATAATTTACTTTATTTAATGTCTAAAAATTATAAAAAAATACTATGATGTAGGAAATCTTTTTATCTTTCTAATGAATATTTATAATCAAAATTTGGGCTTGTGTAACCCCACTTAAAAACTGGTTTAGTAAAACAACTCATGTTTGTATCAATTTAATTTTAACATTGAATAAATATATATTAATGTCATTTTCCAACTAAAGTGGCTCCATGGGGTCCCCAAGTTGACTCATGGGTTGTCTTGGTCGGTCATGACTCATACAATAGGATTAGGACAAGTTTCAAGCTCATCTCATATTATGAAAACATTATTTTTACCTTAAACTACACTAATTACCTCTAATCGCGATTAAGAACTTAAAAGTTACTATTCACCAAAAAATTATTTTAATCTCATTGAACCAAATTTTACTTCTTAATGACAACCATGTATGTCGGATTTTTGAAAATCAAATCACAGAAGTGGTAATATTTCATTTAAACGAAAAATCAGTTATTTAACTACCACTTAGTGGTTTCACTATTCATCAAAAATTGAAGTTTTTCAGAACAATGCCAAAATTTCACCCTAAGATATAATTGATATTCCGAATTCAAAAATGATGTCTATTTTACAAAATTCCAAACATATAAGTTGCATTAATTAATTTTATAATTAATTCCCGCTGTTACAACAAATAGCGTGTTTTTAAGAAATAATTTATATCAAAAGATTGGCAATTGTTTATGTCCAATTTCAATGTTAAATTAATTCTAATGACCACCATAGGATAAAATGGTAAAAATATATTCTAATTATACTTTAAAACCACTAAACAGTATAATTTATCACTATAAATTATTTTGATTAAAAAAGTTGTTTTTAAGTATTTTTCACTATTCATAAAAAATTAGAAGTTCTCATAAAGTTACCAAAAATTCAACTTAGGATAATTTTGATATTACGAATACAAAAATGAAGTCCATTTTGAAATATAAAATTTCTATAAATTTAAAAAGTGGTTATTACTATTCATAACGGCTACTTTGATTAGTTGCAGTGTGTTAGAACTCGATGTTGCGTACAATGCAAGCTATTACATTATTGAATGAGAAGCGTATCATGGAAGCTTAGGGTGTTACAGGTCGACCTGGTTCGGGCCGACCTAGGGGGGTCGGGCCGGGTCGGGCCGGACCCGGACCCCCCGTTTTCGAATCGACTTCGGTGTTTTGCTCATAACTTGAGCTACGGACCTCCGATCGACGAACCGTCAGTGGCGATGCGATCCTTGGATCGAGTCGGTCGATTTCGGTATATCGCACTCAAGGTTTCGGAATACTTTGAGTTCGGCCGGGTTGGTTCGTACACGAAACCAACCGGGCCTTTGGAGCGGAAACGCTCATCTCTTGAGCTACGGACGTCCAATTGACGTGCCATCAGCTTTGTTGAGTTCCTGTTAGTGAGACGGATATTTTGGCATACTCCGCCCGAGGTTTGGACACAGGTGGAGTACGGTCTGGTTGGTTTTTCCTTAAAAACCAACCGAGCCCCTGGGACGAAAAAGCCAATAACTCTCAGACTGGGCGTCCGATCGACACGCCGTCTGTTGCATTGAGTTCCTGTTGACGATACGGAACTTCTAGATACATCAACTCTGGGCTATGTGACAGTTGATGTATCAGCCTCTCGGCTCGTGGAGCGGACCCTCCCGAACGAGCTTGTTGTGTGCGGGAACCCTAGAGCTGGCTGCGACTGTGACTGCTACTACTACTGCTACTGCTACTGTGACTGCGACGACGACAATACAGAGATCCTTGGTGGATTCGACGAAGACTACAGCACTCAGCGATCCTACGTGGATCAGTGCTACAGGTCCTGTGTGGGCCCGATCCTGTGTGGGTCCGATCCTGTGTGGGTCATTGCGCTCAGCGGTCCTGTGTGAACCAGCGCCTACAGGTCCTGTGTGGGCCCGATCCTGTGTGGGTCTTTGCGGGGGTTATTTACCTATCGATACTTTGTGGGTCCGACGACTTAGATGGATCAGAGATCATCTTTATCGTCCTTCGAAGAAGTATACCTGTGTGAGCTGAATCCTGTTGCTTTCCTGTGTGGATTGTGTTGTGCTATCCTGTGTGGGTTTCGTTTTGCTTTCCTGTGTGGAATACGTATACTTTCCTGTGTGGACTGAGTTGTACTTGGGCTCGGAGGTTGGAGCGTATTGGAATTGATGACTTAGGTATATGTATGGGCATATACCTAAGCAGTGGCGGTTGTTACTTCATGTTTGTATCTCACCTTTGTGGTTTATCCTTTGTGGATTTTGGGAGACCTTCAGGGGTCTTGGGGTCCCTACTGAGTAGCTTATACTCACCCCTGCATGGGCTATTCCCGCACTACGTTGTGTTGGTTGTAGACGACGGATAGCGTTGATCGTGGTTGAGGCTTGCAGAGAAGGACGGTTCCTGGAGGTGGACCACTGGGCGGGACATACTCGGAGCAGACGGTGGGACCCGTGGAGAAGTGGACCTATCTATACCCACCCTTCAGGTGGGATTTCCAGTGGACAGCTCGGTGTAGCGGCTTTTACTTTACAGTTGTTGTTTTCCCTTTCGAGTTGTACTTTACTTTCAGTTTGGGTTTTTATACTGGCCCATTTACTTTTCCGCACTTTTAGTTGTACTCTATTTTTACTTAGTATTTACTTTCCGCTTTCTTACTCTATGGTGCTTGTTTACTTTAAAAATGCAATGCCTTCCCTTTTTACCGGGATTTACGCCTTGGTGCTAGTCGCCATCCCCTGGCCTATGGAAGGCGGGCTTGGGGTAGTCACGGCACGGGCCCCGAGGACGGGTCGTGACAAATTGGTATCAGAGGAGTTCGGTTCTACCGCGAACTCTGATCTTTTCTATGTGAAGCAATAATGTTTAGCGTATTAAGTGTGGTTATCAGTCCAGGGAGTCCAGTGTTGGTGCGGCGGCCGACGTATCCGTACACCAGGACCCTGACAACTGATTTCTGACTTAATGCACGAAAACATTGACTGTGTGTGTGTTTCAAAGTTTTCTTTGTGATTCCTTTATATCAGCTCACCAGGTATACTGTTCTGACCGTGGCGCACCTGTTTCCTATTCAGGATGGCCCCACGACGGCAGCCATCTAGGGTTCCGAGAGTCGAGCGTGACGATAGCCCACCGAGCGACGAGGCCTCAGTGCAGGGCCCTTTGTCAGCAGTGGCACCGGCGGTAGCTCTACCCGTTGAGCCACCGATGCTTCCAGCACCAGCCGCTGATGATGCACGTCGCCTCAGCGCACTGCATGAGTTTCAGTGCCAGCGACCGCCTAGGTTCCGTGGGGAGACGGACCCCCAGGCAGTAGAGGACTGGCTGGAGGCAATGGTACGAGTTTTTAGGCTAGTGAGGACACCTGTAGACCTCATCGTGATCCTCGCTGTGAGTCTACTACACGCAGCAGCAGGACAATAGTGGAACTTGATGCTCCAGGTGCACATTGAGGCATCTCTACTTTGGACGGACTTTGAGAGCCTCTTCCTCTCGGAGTTCGTCCCAACCACCCTTCGTGCGGTGCGTATCCAGGAGCTTCTTCAGCTGCAGCAGGGCAGCATGACGGTCGCTCAGTACTCGGCGAGATTTACTGATCCCTCACGCTACTCGGCCGACATGGTATGGGACCCATTCTTCCGGGCCCGGACCTTCGAGCAGGGTTTGAGACACGAGATCAGGGCATCGCTGATCTCCCTCAACATACCGACTCAGACAGGAGTACTGGAGCGGGCCCTTTTGATCAAGAGCTTCCTTGATGAGTCTACACCAGCACCGAGACCCACTGCAGGGCGGCACGTGGCAGAGTCTTCTGCGGCTGGCAGTCGACGGATGACTCAGGGGTCCAGGCAGACCAGACCTTCAGGCAAACGACCTCAGGACACTGGCTCAGCAGTGCGGGGCACACAACGTGGAGCCAGTCTTTAGAGAGGCAGACAATGTTACTCGTGCGGCGGGCAGGGCCACATGGCTCGTGACTGCCCGACCCGCCATGCAGAGGAGCAGCAGATGGTTGAGGAAAAACCTAGGCAGAGGAAGATGTTCGACCGTGGCGGTCCGCAGGGAGGAGGCGGACGAGGCAGAGGAGCTGGCCGAGCAGCAGGTGGTGGGCGACGCATTGAGGCTCTACCACCACCACCACCAGGAGGTCCACCCCGACCTCAGGGGAGAGCACAGCTTCAGGCAGATGAAGCTTACGATCATGGAGCTCCGGAAGCGGGTGGACTAGTGCGGGACTAGCTCCAGGCATAGAGGCCTTTGCCCATAATGCCTCTAGCTTCGTAGTTTGTGTTACCTTGTGTCCTTGTACTTTAAGTTGAAGTAATAAAAGATACTTTCCTTGGTGACTTTTGTTTTCTTGGATTTTGTTTGTTTTTACTAAGAGGTGCCGGTTAAAAACTGTTGATTTGACCCTCACTTGCGAGATTCTTACTGGAGGAAACCCAGTGACCACACACTGATGCCGACAGTGTAACTCAACCCTTGGAGGCGAGAGTAACGGTTGGATCTCTTGGTAGCAGCGTCGAGGCCTTACGACGTCATCCTTGCCATGAATTAACTAATCATGATGGGATTGACTGTATTAGGCAAAGAACGTGGTTCATCCAGGGGATGAGACCGGATTTCACTTTTCGGTAAAGGAGAAATCTTTGCAGCTTTTCCGTACATTAAGGATGAAGGGGAAACCCTTTGTGTGGTCAGACAGATGTCAGCAGAGCTTCCAGGAGCTGAGACAGAGGTTGACCAACGCACCTATCTTGAGGTTGCCTGAGGAGGGAGTTGGGTACGTAGTCTACTGCGATGCATCAGGGACCGGACTCGGATGTGTCCTGATGCAGGAGCGGGCAGTGATCGCCTATGGATTACGTCAGTTGAGGCCGCATGAGCAGAACTACGCTACCCATGACCTGGAGTTAGAAGTAGTGGTCTTCTCTCTGAAGACATGGCGACACTACCCGATGGGCGAGCGCTTTACAGTCTTTTCTGATCATCAGATTCTCAGGTATATCTTCTCGCAGAAGGACCTGAACCTGAGACAGCGTCGATGGCTCGAGTTCCTCCAGGACTATGACTTTGATATAGTCTATACTCCTGGGAAGGGGAACGTAGTAGCCGATGCCCTCAGCAGGATTACGGGCATTCAGCTACTTGAGGAGGCGACAGAGCAGCTAGCCACTTTGCAGATATCCTTCGTGGATAGAGATGGAGTAGCCTTCCTTCAGTCTCTCACAGTCACCCCTCCACTACTGCAGCGGGTCAGAGAGGCACAGTGTGAGGACGCTGACTGTGAGACACGGCGTGCACAGATATTCTTGGGACAGGCACCTGATGGTTTCTCCCTTGGATCAGAGCACGACATTCTTTTCAGAGGACATACCATGGTACCAGTCGCCTTGCGAGAGGAGGTTCTGAGAGAGTTTCACACATCTCCTTTGGCGTTACATCCAGGAGTGGCGAAGATGTACCAAGATCTCAGATGACAGCACTGGTGGCTAGGCATGAAGAAGGCTGTAGCAGTGTTCGTTTCTCGATGCCTCACCTGCCAGCAGGTGAAAGCAGAGCATCAGGTACCAGCAGGCTTGGTACAGCCCTTGGTGGTCCCGGAGTGGAAGTTGGACGGGATATCTATGGACTTTGTTACTGGACTTCCACGCACTTCCAGAGGTCACGACTCCATTTGGGTGATTGTTGACCGACTCACCAAGTTGGCACACTTCTTACCCATCAGAGAGCAGGGCTTAGTGGAGAGCTTGGGACATCTCTACGTTCAGGAGATTGTGCGGATCCATGGCATTCCATCATCTATCGTCTCCGATCGAGATGCTCGTTTTACTTCCCGGCTTTGGAAGGGGTTACAGGAGGTGTTTGGGACGCAGCTACGTCTAAGCACAGCCTTTCACCCTCAGACGGATGGTCAGACGGAGAGGACCATTCAGACTCTAGAGGACATGCTTCGTGCATGTGTTCTCGACTTTGGTTGTAGCTGGGAGGACCACCTACCCTTGGTGGAGTTTGCGTACAACAACAGCTACCACTCCACCATCGGGATGGCACCGTACGAGGCATTGTACGGCCAACCTTGTAGATCTCATTTGTGCTGGACAGACCCTGGGGAGTCAGCACTTGTGGGACCGGAGATGGTCCAGGCCACGACAGAGAAGGTCCAGGTCATCCAGGAGCGGATGACGACAGCTCAGAGCCGGCAGAAGTCATATGCTGACAAGAGACGGAGGCCACTAGAGTTCGAGGATGGGGACCACGTCTTCTTGCGGGTCTCACCTCGACGTGGTATTCGGAGATTTGGCCGAGGAGTCAAGTTATCTTCGCACTTCATCGGACCCTTCCAGGTCCTCAGCAAGATTGGCGAGGTGGCTTATCGCCTGGCTCTACCACATCAGTTGCACCGGGTGCACGATGTCTTCCACGTATCTCAGCTGAGGAGATACGTGCACAACCCGACGCACATCATTGACCATGGGGAGCTTGACGTTGACGATGGGGTGACTTTTACGGAGGTCCCGGTGGAGATAGAGGATCGACAAGAGCGGTTCCTACATGGGCGATCGATTCCTCTTGTGCGCATCAGATGGCAACACGGGAACCTCCAGGAGAGGACATGGGAGCTGGAGGCTCAGATGCGTGCTCAGTACCCTCATTTGTTTTCCTAGTTTTTGATGTATCTTTACGGGGACGTAAAGCCCTGAGGTGGGAGTAATGTAAAGTCCCATAAAATTCAAGGGAAATTTTTTCTTAATTTTCTTTGGAATTTTACAAGAGCACGGTTTCTGACGGCACCTGATTCCAAGGCCCGGAGTGCCCGGAATAAATTTCCGAAGTTTGGCTCGGGTACGTTCAGTGAACGAACGAGCGGGAATTTCTAACTTTTAAACCGTTGCCCGGAATCAAATTCTGAGGGCACCGATGAACTAGCAACGCTGATTTTCGCTTAAGGAGACCTTTTCCGAGGTTGCGTTTATTTCGGGTTGAGAGTTAGTTTTTTTTGGAAGTTTAGAATAAGTTAAATAAAAATTGTGGAATACAAATTTTTATTTTAACTTATTGGTTAACTTCTCCCAAAGGGAGTTAGTGGTGGGACCCACATCCACTTAACCTCCCTTGGGAGGATTAATTGTGGTGGGGCCCACCCGAAGCATAACTCTTCATATTCTCTTTTAAAACTCCCATAACCTTCTCTTTTAATTAACTTGACAAGTTGGGTTATTAAATGGGTTGAGTTGTCTTAATTCAAACCTTTGAATTTCAAATGGTTTGGTTGAGTAAATAAAATAAGCCCTTAGCTTATTTTATTTGGTTATAATTCTCTAGCCTCATTGAGAGATTTTGAAGCCTTCTTCTTCTTCTTCTTCAAGATTTGACGAAGAACACGAAGAACCTTCGAGCTTCGACGAAGAACGCCATGTTCTCGGGAACCGTCTTCCGCGACGCCATACCCGCGACACCGATGACGTCTTCTTCCGCGTCATCTCTTCCGTGATGATTTCCCGCGACGAAATCGTCGTCAAAGAACTTCGAATCCTTGCTTCATGACATCGACGTCCTTCTTCCGTGACGCCGACCACCGCGATGCGTCTTCCGTGGGTCGTTGAAGATCATCGATCTTGAAACCGAGGTAGGGGTTTGTTGTTGATACTTTAATTATTCTCATTCTTGGTTCTATCATGACAAACTTGAGGATAAATGTTTATGTGTTATCATCTAAATGAGAGGGGGGCCGGACCGCACAAACACGGCCGAATCCCCCCTCCTTTTTTCTTGAATATTATTATTTTCTTGTGGATGAACGAGATGGCGTGGTGCCGTCGCACCACTCGGGAATCGCACGGCTACAGTTACGTGGCACCGTCGCGCCGCGCCGTGGAAAGTTTATCATGAACGCGACGCCGTCACGCCGCGTTGAAGGAAACCGAAGGCGCCGCGGCCGGATCGGGGCCGCGGCGGAGGGGCGCGGTGCTGTTGCACCGCGCCGGATGACGAAGGTCATGGCCGGTTCCGGGCCGCGGCGGAACGGGAAGACCGGCGGCCAGCCGGGCTGCCGGTGTCGGAAGCCGGAAATGGGACCGGCATTGCCGGTCCCGTTGAGGAAAGACCGGCTGGCCAGGTCGGGCCGGCCGGAAGGGAGAAGAACCGGGGGAATTAATTCCCCCAGCAGGCCAAAACTGGCCCCCCATAATGGGGGGTCGCGGTTACACCATGGGGGGGCAGCCCCCCCCCCCCCCCCGTTTTTCTCAAAAGCAGGCCCCGACGTGGGGGGGGCGTTGAATCAAAGGCGCGGCTTTCAGCCGCGCCGCCAGCAGAGAAGCGGGGGCCTTGCCCCCCGCGCGTGGCACCCGAGCGGCGCACCGGCCGCGCTGCCGCGCCGGACCGCGCCACCGCGCCGGACCGCGCCGCCGTGCCGGGCCGGGTCGGACCCGGGTCGGGTCGACCCGGTTCGGGCCGACCAAGGGGGGGTCGGGCCGGGTCGGCCCGGACCCGGACCCCCCGTTTTCGAATCGACTTCGGTCTTTTGCTCATAACTTGAGCTACAGACCTCCGATCGACGAACCGTCCGCAGTAATGCGATCCTCGGATCAAGACGGTCGATTTCGGTATATCGCACTCAAGGTTTCAGAATACTTTGAGTTCGGCCGGGTTGGTTCGTACACGAAACCAACCAGGCCTTCGGAGCGGAAACGCTCATATCTTGAGCTACGCACGTCCGATTGACGTGCCGTTAGCTTTGTTGAGTTCCTCTTAGTGAGACGGATCTTTTGGCATACTCCGCCTGAGGTTTGGATGCAGGTGGAGTACGGTCGGGTTGGTTTTGCCTTAAAACCCAACCGGGCCCCTGGGACGAAAAAGTTGATAACACTCAGACCGGGTGTCCGATTGACGCGCCGTCTGTTGCGTTGAGTTCTTGTTGACGATACGAAACTTCTGGATACATCAACTCGGGGATATGTGACAGTTGATGTATCAGCCTCTCGGCTCGTGGAGTGGACCCTCCCGAACGAGCTTTCTGTGTGCGGGAACCCTAGAGCTGGCTGCGATTGGGACTGCTACTGCTACTACTACTGCTACTGTGACTGAGACGACGACAATACAGAGATCCTTGGTGGATTCGACGATGACTACAGCACTCAGCGATCCTACGTGGATCAGTGCTACAGGTCCTGTGTGTGCCCGATCCTGTGTGGGTCATTGCGCTCAGCGGTCCTGTGTGAACCAGCACCTACAGGTCCTGTGTGGGCCTGATCCTGTGTGGGTCTTTGCGGGGGTTAGTTACCTATCGATCCTTCGTGGGTCCGACGACTTAGATGGATCAGAGATCATCTTTATCGTCCTTCGAAGAAGTATACCTGTGTGAGCTGAATCCTGTTGCTTTCCTGTGTGGATTGTGTTGTGCTATCCTGTGTGGGTTTCGTTTTGCTTTCCTGTGTGGAATACGCATACTTTCCTGTGTGGACTGAGTTGTACTTGGGCTCGGAGGTTGGAGCATATTGGAATTGATGACTTAGGTATATGTATAGGCATATACCTAAGCAGTGTCGGTTGTTACTTCGTGTTTGTATCTCACCTTTGTGGTTTATCATTTGTGGATTTTGGGAGACCTTCAGGGGTCTCGGGGTCCCTACTGAGTAGCTTATACTCACCCCTGTACGGGCTATGCCCGCACTACGTTGTGTTGGTTGCAGACGACGGACAGCATTGATCGTGGTTGAGGCTTGCAGAGCAGGACGGTTCCTGGAGGTGGACCACTGGGCGGGAAGTACTTAGAGCGGATGGTGGGACCCGTGGAGCAGTGGAGCTATCTGTACCCACCCTTCAGGTGGGATTTCCAGTGGACAGCTCGGTGTAGCAGCTTTTACTTTACAGTTGTTGTTTTCCCTTTCGAGTTGTACTTTACTTTCAGTTTGGGTTTGTATACTGGCCCATTTACTTTTCCGCACTTTCAGTTGTACTCTGTTTTTACTTAGTGTTTACTTTCTGCTTGCTTACTCTGTGGTGCTTGTCTACTTTACAAAGGCAATGCCTTCCCTTTTTACCGGGATTTATGCCTTGGTGCTAGTCGCCAGCCCCTGGCCTATGGAAGGCAGGCTTGGGGTAGTCACGGCACGGGCCCCGAGGACGGGTCGTGACAATAAGGTTGAGTTTTTAATTGGATTCATAACTGTTTATAGACCTGTATCATGGCACCCTTATCAAATATATAATGTTTAATTAGATAAATAGGCAATGAAAAAGTATAATAATATATAAAATGTTTTTATATACCTAAGTACATTAAAAAATGGGCCACAAAATCTCTTAATTTTTAAAAGGGTAGGATGAATACATCTTCACATAGAATACCGAGAACTCGATAGGAACACAATTTAACTAGAGGATATCAATATTTTTCAATGGTTTATATTCAATTTGGCTACCAAAAATTAAGGTTAATTAATAAATGTTTTAAAAAATAGTTATGTACATTGTATGGAAAACAATAATTCTTAGTTATTCCATTTGGACTTACAAATTACCCTTCAATTATCAAGGATTTGATTACTATGTTATTTATTGATGTAACATCCTAGGTAAATAAAAAAATATTAAATTTTCATAATTATTCATATTTGGGAATTAAATATTAATTTTACTTTAGAGGGGTTGATATGCTCGATGGCATAATCGATATGCAACAACAGGTTTCTTTGAAATCTTACATAGCACACAAATAATATAATATTATTATTTTAAATGTAGTTAACACCTATATATTATATTTTCAGGAATGAATAGAACTAACTAAAATATTATTATACATGTTTGTTAAATGTTTTTACATTTATCCAATAAAATTTAAAGGCTTAAAATGTTAATGAATCTAATTTTAGGTATAATTTACTTTAAAAGGTTTATTTACCACCTTATAATAGAGAACCCTATTTAAATATAGTTTTGGTCACTTTAATATGTTATATTTGATCAAATAAAATTATTATTTAGAATCAGGACATCAAAATTTAATTTGGGTAAATTTTTAGTATATTTCTAATAAAATTCAATTTTTAATGAAAAGTGAAAAATGTTGTATTTTAATTCAAAATTACCTTTTAATCCAATTTATTTATATTGTCAGATTATCTTTTTAATTGGTTTTAAACTATAATTAAATTATATATTTACCATTTAATTGAATGTTAGTTATTAGAATTAATTTCACTTTGAAATTGTACATAAACAAGTGTCACTCTTTTGATAGTTATTATTTCTTAAAACACGCCTATTATTTTGACAGTGGAAATTAATTTTAAATTAATTTCTGCCACTTATGTGATTTGAATTTGGAAAAAATGATTCCATATTTGGAATTAGGAGGTCCAAATTGTGTAAATAGTTAACATTAATTTTTAGACATTATGAATATTTACTTCTGTAAATATTTTATTTACCATGGTTAAAGGCTAAATCTGGTAAATAAGGGTAAAAAATATTAATATAATAATACCAAATTACCCTAACAGGCGTCCTAATCCTATTGGTTGATAAAATCCCTACCCTTATCATCCTTGGGTCGATTTTGGGACCCCATGGGGCCACTTGGGAGTGATAATGACACTTTATTTTAATTAACTTGAAGTAAAGGAAAAAATGACATAATCAAATATCTTTTTGTAAACTAGTTTTTATATGGGATTAAATAATTAATATTTTCGACTATAAATACTCATTGGAAAGATAAAAATATTTCCAATATAATGGTAGTTTTTTTATAAATTTTAGACCTCAAATAAATTAAATTATTTATGACACAATAATGATGCAATATTTACCTCATTAATATAAGATATAAATAAATTAGATTATAAATATTAGAATAGTATCCAAAACCTGTCCAATTATTATTGGATGATTTTATTATGACCATTAGTCATATTATATTTTACTTTAATTAGTTTTGGACCTTTAGAAACCGAATATCATTATATAATAAAATAATATTTTCACACTTTCCTAAAGATCCCCTCCTCCCCCTTATAAAAGGACAACACTTTTAACCCATTCCTCACACCTCTCAAGCCTCTTGGATCGTCCAAACCTTGACCAAATAAGCTCTCAAGATCCATATATTCTACTTAGAATCTTAAAATTAGGCATAAGGTACTTTAATAAGTCCTTTTAATTCAAACCAAAGAGAGTTACCCGAATTAAAGGTAACGGTTTCTCTTAAATTCATTTATTTTCTTTTACTTCTCCAAGCCCAAAACTATCTTTATTATTTTATTTTATAACAACAACATTATAATAAATATACTATCATGTTTTTATGATAAGTATTTGAACTACACTTACACACACCTCCATCTAATGGTTAAATAACTTACTATTTCTATGGATGGTAAACTAACGCCTCGCAAAACGATGATTGTTCAATTATCTCCTACCACCTAACATGGTGGCCATTAAGATGGAACTGTATTTATATATGATATATATTATTTTTATGTTTTATTTATTCTTCTTTATTTTTCATTTATATAAAACCTTTATGGTTTCCATTATGGGTAAATGCAGTAATTTCATTTGAGGAAGTGCGGACTACCGCCCCCTCAAAGTGATATGACTCGTTAATGCCATATGTGGGATGTATAAAGGATGGAGTTAATGATATTATATATGATATTATTCTGGAATTATAAAATACCTATGTATCATTATGTTTTAATTCCATTAAAATAAGAAATAGAAATGAAAGTAGTGTTCATGTGTACGTACGGCTTACCGTCTCCATTAACGGTGCATTTCATTTCTTATCTCCAAATGTTATGTACTATTATAAATACATGTATATACTAGATATATATGATATATATGATATCTAAATCATGAATATCAATTTTGATATAATGAAACTTTGACCACGTGAACAACTTGTAATTATAAGAAGTCCATTTTTACTCAAGTATCAAATATCGACAAAACGGACATTATTAACTTAAATAACTACATAATGTTTATAACATTGTAATAAGTGATATAAAATGAATAATAAAATGTAAAAATATTCTTAATCAAGTTGAAATTAACTTTAGTTTATTATTCAGGAGATTAAAGAACGAACGGGTCAAGTCAAACATGAGGTAAGGGACTTCATCTCAATCTCCTTTCATTGAGGTATATTTTGTTTTAATACAAGATTTTCTTTTATATTCCATATAAACACATTTGAATTTTCATTTCAATCAAAGGGAATCTTTTTCTATGAATCTTTTTACTAAATGAAAAAAAAGAATGTTTCTTTTAACGTACGCGGTGACAACGACCTTTCCGCCACCACGAGTATTATTTTATTTTTGGCTTCCTTAACAAGCCATAATGTTTTTAAAAGGAAAATAAATACTGTATAATATTTTTTGTATTCTGGTATTGAAAATGGTTTCGATAATCTATTTTTTATGTCAATATATTTAAATGATATATTGTGATTGAAATGTTGAAATGTTATCCTTCCTTTATGTTTTTTTTATGTGTTAAGAATTTGTTATAGTTTTGGGAATGGTTACGTATATGGGTGGTCCAATGATAAACCTATGGTGGGTGAGCCTGAGATAGCTCTCCAATGCATTAGGTAATGTGATGGAGGTAAAAATGAATGTTCCTCCTAAGATATTTAAGGAATATACAGTGATGGGTATTCCAAATGCAACTCCCTACGTATCTGTGATAGCAACAATGTAAGTATGATTTGGATGCCACAAGTTTCCTTTATGATTTATGTTTTCAATGTATTATTTTTTCCAACACTTTCATCAGGGTGTGCGCATCGGTTTGTGAGGACGTGCTTCTGTTACCCCGCATTCCAGCTTTCCAAAGGCGGGCGCCATCTGTCCCTTGTTCAGGGATGTTTGCTCCTTGATCGAAATGGGATGATGGGATGTTGGTTCTTCCTTCCGTGGATTCCTCCTCAGAACTCATCACCTAGTCTGGGTCTCCCTCATAGATTTAATAAGTTGTTTTTGAATCTCATTCCTGGTTCCATATCTTCATGGATGTCGGTTAATTACACTACTTCTATCAAGACATTCCATGGGGTCTTGACATGGTAGAAACCTTCAGTTGGAGTAAATGACAACATCAGGCATGTCAGGGCATCTCTGGGTGCGTGGACATTGGGGAACCTATATTCTTCTTCATAAGAGGGCGTCTCAAGGGTGCATAACCCGAGCCATACCACTTCAAATGCGGGGAATCATATGCCATAGTCATGACCCTGAGGTTTTCCTCAGCTTCCCATGTTTAACACAGGGTATTCTGCAAGATTAACGTCTAGCAGAGACGGTTGCACCAAAGGCATTTCATCTGAGGTTTTCCTCAGGCATCTCATGTTTATCACAAGTTAGGCCACGAGTTTAACATCTTGTAGAGATGGTTACACCAAAGGCGTGTCTTCCAAGGTTTTCCTCAGGTATCTCATGATTATCATGAGGTAGTCCACGAGTTTAACGTCTTGCAGAGATGGTATAACAGTGATTAGAACGTCCCATGGAGACGGATCAGATTGGTATATCCCAAGTGGGGAATACCTGGAAGATGGATGGATCAGGATGCCCAATGAGGACGGATCTGAGGTGGTACACTCCAAGGAAGGGAGATGTCACACCGTAATGGCTGATCTGAACACCACTGAGGGCGGATCAGGGGAAGTGCACCCCAAGATGGGGGACACCATGGATTACCATTGGCTGGGATTGAACCTCTTGGAGGTTTTCTACGTACCCTGTGTAGAAAAAAGGGATCAAAACCTGTGTAGTTCTAAGGGGTGATGAATCGGGGTGTACACAGAGGACAATGACTCGAAGAAATGTTGGGGCTTATGCGTGGATAGCGGCCCAAGTACTGCTAGGAGCAGCGAGGAGGGTGGATGACATGATCCCACCAGGATGTGGCGACCTGGGTGAGAATCAGGATGGATGATGGAGATTTGAATGAAGTAGAGGGGGAATGAAATGGGACCATCTCAAGGGCGATGGTGAAGTTGGGCTTGAGCCTCCAAAAGACCTCTTATGTATCCCCGTGGCAGGGAATCAAAGTCAACCTAGTTCGGGATGGTGTCGGTGAACCGATGTGAAGGTGGACCTTGGTACGATGGGTGTTGGTCTTGAACCTCGTGAGGTTTCCTACGTACCATGCCTTGACATGGATCAAAGTCTATGTAGTTCAAAATGGTTTGGGGCTTGCACTCTAGGCTGCCCAAGGTGTCGGGTGAACCGATGTGAATGAGGTCGGAACAACCGGGTGGTGGGCTTGAACCTCGTGAGGCTTCCTACGTACCATGCCTTGAAATGGATCAAAGTCCTCGTAGTTTGGATAGGACTTTGTTAATTAACCGACGTGAGGGTGAACCCGTGGGTCCACTGGTGGTGGGTTTGAACCTTGTGAGGCTTCCTACGTACCATGCCTTAACGTGGATCAAAATCCTTGTAGTTCAGGATGGTCACAATGGCTTACCGCTGGACCGGAATGCAGTTTAATGTCATGTGGGACGGAGGTGTAACCTGTCGTGAATAAACGACGGGCGGTGGGCTTGAACCTCGTAAAGGATTCCTACATACCGTGCCTTGACATGGATCAATGTCCTTGTAGTTCAGGTGGGGTTTCTGCCGGTGAACCAACATGAAGGTGAACCCGTGGGTCCACTGGTGGTGGGATTGAACCTCATGAGGCTTCCTATGTATCATTTCTTGACATGAATCAGAGTCCCCGTAGTTCGGGTATACAGTTTAACGTCATGCTGGACGGGGGCATACAGTTTAACTTCATGCTGGATGAGGGCATACAGTTTAATGTCATGATAGATGGGGTATTGTCATGGCCAATTCCTACTCTAAGCCCACGTGAGTCGTGATGGGTGTGAGAAACAAGAGGCAGCAGAGACCTGACGATCACGTCGCAAAGGGTGCGTCCGGGAGAAGCGAAGAGGGGCTTATGTGTTAGGCATCCCATGGTGCTGGGACTTACTCCAGGATGGAGGCCCAAGGAAAAGGATGATGATAGTTTCGGTCTTGAGCCTAGAAGAGGCTTCCTACATGTCCCTGTGTTAGGGAATCAAAGTCCATGTAGTTCTCCTGATGACGGCTTACCATCGATTGGGGGTTTCAACGGCTTACCGCTAGATTGAGTCATAATTTCTTACCGCTGAATGGGGTCTCAACATCTTACCATTGGATGAGGATGTCAATGGCTTGATGCTTCATGGGGTCCCAACATCTTACCGCTGGATGAGGATTTCAATGGCTTACTGCTACATAGGATCACAACGGTTTACCGCTGATTGGGATCACAACAGTGGATGGGGCTTATGCAAGGAAGCTTCCCGGGTGCCGCTATGGAGTGGCAATGGGGAATGGGGATTACTCTAGGAATTTGCCCTGGTGCCACTATGGAGCGACAATGGTGAATGGGGATTACACTATGAAGTTTCCCGGGTGCCGCTATGAAGCGGCCATGGTGAATGGGGCATACGCAAGGATGCTACCCAGGTGTCGGAATGGAGCGGCACTGGTGAATGGGGATTATGCTAGGAAGCTTCCCAGGTGCCACTATGGAGCGACAACGGTGGATAGGGCTTATGCAAGGATGTTTCTCGGGTGCCGCTAAGGAGCATCAATGGTGAATGGGGCTTATGCAAGGAAGCTGCCCGGGTGCCGCTATGGAGCGGCACTGGTGAACGGGGCTTACGCTAGGAAGCTGCCCGGGTGCTTCTATGGAGCGACAACGGTGAATGGGGCTTATACAAGGAAGCTGACCGGGTGCCACTATGCAGCGGCAATGGTGAATGGGGCATACGCAAGGATGCTACCTAGGTGTTGGTATGGAGCGGCACTGGTGAATGGGGCTTACGCTAGGAAACTGCCCGGGTGCTGCTATGGAGCGGCACCAGTGAATGGGGCTTACACTAGGAAGTTGTCTGTAATGTCTTCCTCATGGCTGTCCATGAGGGCATCCCAACCCACTGGTAGATTGAGGCCTTCACCTATGCGCTAGTGCACAAGCGGGATAATGCCAAGTGGCATTGCAATCATGCCACTGTAATCATGGCATTAGGCGTCTTATGTTTGGAGCATAAGGCATATCTTGTTTAGTGCAAGAGGAATTCAACATTAGGAACATAGGGTGTGCCACAGTTTAGAGTCTTATAGGTAGGACTATTGGCATCTCATGCTAGGAGCATGAGGCACCTCTCATATTGAGTAAGAGGCATCTTGTGATTGGATCATAGGGAGTACTATATTTTAGAGTCATGTAGATAGGACTGTTGACATCTCATGCTTGCAGCATGAGGCATCTCTTATTTGGAGAAAGAGGCATCCAATGTTTGGAACATAGGGTGTACTACAGTTTAGAGTCATGTAGAAAGGACTATTGGCATCTCATGTTAGGAGCATGAGGCATCTCTTGTTTGGAGAAAGAGGCATCCTATGTTTGGAACATAGGGTGTATTACACTTTAGAGTCATGTAGATAAGACTATTGGTATCTCGTGCTAGGAGCATGAGGCATCTCTTGTTTGGAGCAAGAGGAATCCCATGTTTGGAACACAGGGTGTATTATAGTTTAGATTCATGTAGATAGGAATATTGGCATCTCAATATTGGAGCACAAGGCGTCTCTTATTTAGAGCAAGAGGCATCCGATCATTTTCTAGATAGGGAGTACTATAGTTTAGAGTCATGTAGATAGGATTGTTGGCATCTCATGCTTGGAGCACAAGGCATCTCTTGTTTGGATAAAGAGGCATCCTATCATTTTTTAGATAGGGAGTGCTACATTTTAGAGTCATGTAGATAGGATTTTTGGCATCTCATTCTTGGAGCATGAGTCATCTCCTGTTTAGGGTAGGAGGCATCCTATATTGATCATATAGGGATTACTACCGTTTAGAGTCATGTAGATAGGACTATTGGCATCTCATGCTCGGAGCATGAGGCATATCTTGTATTAAGCAAGAGGCATCCTATGATTGGAACATAGGGAGAACTACAGTTTAGAGTCTTGTAGGTAGGACTATTTCCATAAGGTGCAAAGCAATGGCTGGTGTTGGGACTTACGCAAGGGCGGCCCTTTCTGGTTCAACCTGGCATAGGAGCCTAGTGATTGTGTTTGGAGGAGTTTCCTGAGGAATCGTTCGACTCAAGGTACTCGGGGAATTGATGATTAGTATCTCAACTCACGACAGGGGAATGAAACCAAGAGTAATATGTTGACTCAAGGTGTTTCATGGGGTGTATAGGAGTCTCTCAAATCATTGTATTCCATAGGTGGAAGTTGGGTGTACATAAGGGCGCAGTAAAAAATCCCGAACTCCCGGCCCGAAAAGATCGCGGTGCGACTATCCATTTTTCAAGGGGTTCTGTGATGGTAGTGAAGGTAGGAGCCTCTCGAAGGATAGGTCTTCGCGAAGTAGCTTCACTGAGAAAAGGTCTCGCGGAGCAGAGGGATCTCGCGGAGCATGGGCCTCTTGCAGAGCAAGGGCGGCTCGCAAAGTAGTGTCTCACAGAGCAGAGGGATCTCGCGGAGCATGGGCCTCTTGCGGAGAAAGGGCGGCTAGCGGAGTACTCGCAGAGCAGCCTCGCGGAGCATTGGCTCACGGAGCATGGACTCAGAGAGCATCGGCTCGCGGAGCATCAACGCGAAGGAAGCTGCTTGCGGAGCATGGCCTCACCGAGCCGCAAAGAGGAGCTCCACGGACCGGGATATCGGCCGCCCAAGGGGCGAAGTGTACATGGCCATTTTGTCAGAGAAGGGGGGTAAGCTGGGTATTTATAGGCAGGGGGCGCCGCGAAGCAGAGCTCACGCGGCGAGAAGGGGACTTCGGTGCTTCGCGGTGGGTCGCGAACGTTAACCGGGTTCGCAGAGCGTTACTACCTCCTCTGCTTCACGGTGGGTATTTGCGGCGAGTTTTGAATGTTAGATGGGTTCACGGAGCATCCCGCCTCATTACTTCGTGGCGGCGCTCCATGATCCCGGAAGGGTCTTCACGAATGGGCTTCGCGAACCATTTTTCCAACCCAACTTCAAATGTCCATAACTCCTAATCTGTAGCTCCATTTGGGCCCTACGACCAACCAAATCAAAGGTTGCGAATTGGACTACAATCTTGGTTCGTGTATGGAAGCATTTGGAAAATTTTGGGAGCCCATTTTCTGGGGTCTAAAAATTCCACCCCTAAGAATGGGGTCCAACAAGGACGTGGAGGGCGAGGCGGACAGCGTTCTGAGGAAACGATTGGGGAAAATGCGTTCATTGGGGTCCATTGTATCTCGATCGTATTGAGGAGACAGTTGACTAAATCTCTAAGCCCTCCTGAGCCATGCTCGGTTTGGGAAACAAGAGATAATAGGTGATCTTGTACGATAGTGTTAAATAACGGAATGTGTGAGGGGACATGCATGGGATATCGATCACACTTTGGGAGAATCCTAAAAGAGGGAGGGGTCGCAGCTGAAGAACAGGGCTCTCTAGACCGTCATCCTGCTTCTCCCACCATTCTCTGGTGCATGAGTGGGGTAACTCCATGGGCGTTATAATCAATCCGAACATAGGGAAGTGGAAGGTGTGAATCGTGATACCCAAAATCCGGAACATTGTGGGGGTGGCGTGACAATGGAGGATAGTTGTGGACCGTCATGGTAACGCAGCATCCATATTGCATTAGCCTGAAATGGAGACAACAAATGAGGGCCGACCGTTGACCATGTTCACAACATGGGGCCTAACTCAAATATCATCGATCAGTCTTCCGGTATGTTGGCCCAGGACTGCAGGCGGACCATAAGTCGAGCATCTATACTGTTAGGGGGTCCCTCCCAACAAGACCAGTCTTCCGGAACGTTGGCCCAGGAAAGATGGCGGACCATAGGTCGAGCATCCATACTTTTAGGGGGTTCCTCCAGACATGAAAGGGGATGAGGGTATGAATAAGGGGCACGCAAAGCGTGGAATGTGGAGTGATGGTTTGTCTGAACAGAATCCAACACTCATGTAATTACACCACCTCGGTGGGAGTACACCATATGGGTGCATCGGTTTGATCATGGATCATTCTTTCTTTCAGACAGGGCCTCTCTGGAGAGGGGTTTTGTTGCTTCCCAATGTAATCTTGGGGCATCCTGAACTTGTTCAGGGCAGAGTCATAGTTTCACGGTCCCCTACGAGGGGTCCAGCCAGGGGGCTGAAAAGGGAGAGGAATAGGATTTTAGGATTCCTGGGGCTAGACCTGAGGTGAAATGCATGGGTGTCTCTATGTATCCCATGAGGATGGTAATCAAGCCTTGTGTAGTTCTAGAAGCACAGTGTAGTCATAAACCAACATTGATAGGTGAAATCCTCTTTGGCAGAGGCTCTGGTGCATCCCATGATTAACATGGGGAATCTTGAACTTGTTCAGGGTAGAACCGCAGTTTAGTGTCATGCGTTGAGGACATATGGACTTCTATAGTTTAACGTCATACGATAGGACGTGGAATTATAGGGAAGATCCCAGGGATAATGTGGTGTGGTAGCTATGAAACCGACGTGAATGAGGACTTGGAGTCTAAATCACACCACGTACCCCCTGGAGGAAACTCTTCAGGTCGAGGGACCAAGAGTGAGAATTAGGCTGGGCCCGAAGCAGAGTGGTCGGACACTCCTACGTATCCCATTAAGATGGGAATCAATCCATACGTAGTTCTGATATAGCAGTTTAACAACATGTGGGGCGATGAGAAGCCCGACAGCATTGGTACACATCCTGCCAAAACCACTAAGCCCATGTGAGTCGTGCTTAGTGTGGGAAACAAGAAGTAGTGGCTGGACTTTCCTGACACAGAAAGGGGAAAATTAGGGTGAAGGGACGCTCGGTGAATATCTACCCCATGACACTAACACGACCATGTGGCACACTTAGATGTGAGAAGAGATAGATCCGAGTATGTTGGAATTCCACTTGAACATGAGGAAGTGGAAATGTGTGAATCATGACGCTCTAAATTTGGATCACAATGACGGCAGCGTGACGATAGAAGATAACTGTTAACCGTGGTGGAAATGCCGCATCCATATCGCGTTAGTCTAGAATGGGGATAGACAAATGAGGGTCGACCGTTAACCATGATCGAAACACGGGACCATGTCGCAAATGTCGTCAGAGATCCTTAGGGATGTTGGCCCAAAAGGATAGGAGAGCCCTTAGGCCCAGCATCCATGGAGATCCCTTATGCCAAGCATCCATGTCGTCCGAGGGTCCTTTTGTATGTGGAAGAGTATAAGGATCCAAATAGAGAGCTCACGAAGCTTGGTCATGGGACGAGGGGAATGTCCCCATGAAAATCCCACACTTCGGGTTCTTTGTCAAAATGCATCTGAATACGGTAACGAGACATATTAGATAGATGGATCAGAGTCCTTTCCCATAAGGAGATCTTAGTTTAGGGTTGTAGGATTTGGACCATGGATGGTAGGAAACACAGGAGGCATGTGGCGGGTAATTACGAAAAACCCGACGTGGATGGGAACAAGGGGTGTGTACGGTGCGGTGAACAACCCGACGTGAATGAGGACATAATCCCATATCACACCGCACGACCCCCTTGGGAGAGGTTTTTAGGTCAAGGGACCGAAAACAAAAGTTGTTCTGGGCCTGAAGAAGAGTGAAAAGGCGTTCCTACGTACCCCATGGGGATGGGGATCAAGCTGCACGTAGTACATTAAAGGGTCTTAGTTTAAGGTCTTAGAACTTGGACCATGTATGGGTCAGGAGAGCAAGGTAAACATGGAAATGTGGTTACAAAACCCGACGATTAGGACATAATCCCCACCTACCATGAGTTCTCTGGGGAAGTGCTCAAGTCGAGGGATTGAACACGAAAGTTAGGTTGGGCCAACGGGGAGATGCCAGGGCGCTCTTACATATCTCATAAGGATGAGAATCAAGCCATACGTAGTTCTGAAGGGTGGCACGGTAAGGTACCAGTGCCAGGGAAGAAGGGGAGTTCGGACGTAGCCCTTGCACCAAAAGAAGCGTAATTTGATAAATCTTGTTTTTCCTTAAAGATGAGTGGTTTTTTTGTGAAGCAACAGGCCTAGGATAGCAAGCCCTGGTGTCGCCACAAGAATAAAGCCATGATAGGCGTTGAAAAAATGGTATGGCACGTGACCAATACCCAACGTGATGTCCTCTACAATGAGGTCATCACAATGTAGTTTCATTTTTCGTCGTGCGGCCAGGAAGATAATGTCACAGTTTAGGGTCATGTGATAGGACCAAGCATGTATTTTAAAATCATGCATCGTAAACGTAGCAAAGATGATGCTATATGGGGAATGTGTGTGGTGTCGTGTGACATAACTGACGTGAATGGGGACATAATCCCACATTTTACCAAACTCAATCCCAAGATAGGAAGCACGATCCAAGGGTCCTAAATAGACGTGAGAGGTGAAGGGGGAGAGATTATCTCCCAAATGAGCTGGACCCGAAAATGAGACATTCGGGTGGTCCTATATATCTCATGAGGATGGGAATCAAGATAAACGTAGTTCTGAGGAGATCTTAGATTATTCTCTTAGATCTCGGATCATAGGAGCCCCGAAGGATGCCGTATTGCAGCTTTGTCCCCCTGATATGCGAAGGTGCACTGAGGGGTAGCACCAAGAGTGTTGAGATTCCATATGGACACGATGGGTTGGAACATAATGTGAATCATGTAATCAACATTCAAGGTCGTGAGGGGCTGGCGTGACAACAGAGGAATACTGCTAACCATGTTTGCAACACAGCATCCTATCGCATTATCCTGAAATGGAGACAAACAAATAAGCATCGACCGCTGACCATGTTTTCAACACGGTATTTGTATCAATTTGTTGTCTAAAACCCTCGGGGGGGTTGGCCCGTAATGTTAGGAGAGCCCTTGGGCGTTGTTTCCAGACCATTATTTGGGGGTCCCTCTGAGTGTGAAAGATGATGGATGCCCGATGAAGGGAAACACGAAGCTTGACAAGTGGAAGGAACTTGACCAAGTCGAATCTGACACCCTTGGTCCTAGACCAGAGTACTCTTAACACACGGATGAATCACTGCAAGGAGTCAAGGGACTCAACTTGAGGGCGACCAAGAGATGGCGGATTCCCGGGAGAAGGTGGCATGGTGCACCACACCTATATATCCCCCTTGTGGAGAGGGACAGTTCAAGGGACCTAAGAGACAGGGGAGATCGGTAGATCTCTAGGAGGTGGGGTTGGACCCAAAGTCTAGACATTCAGTTGGTCCTACGTATCCCATAAGGATGGGAATCAAGCCACATGTATTTCTGGAAGGTTCCTTTTAATGTCATGTGGGACAGGAAATAGGAGGGCTAATTCTGATAACTGGGAGTGTGTGGTGCGGTTATTGCAAACTCAACATGGATGGGGATGTAATCTTGCATCACACCACGCAGTCCCGTAGTCAGGGTCCCGAAGGTAGGACAGAAGAGACAAATTAGTTGAACTCAAGTTGGGCCCAAAGATAGGAGGTCTGGGCGTTCCTACGTATCCCATGAGGATGGGAATCAATCCAGACGTAGTTCTTAGGAGATCTTATTTTATGGTCTTAGAGCTCGGACCATGGGTGGACGACACTTTCTAGGTAAGCGCAGACCTCGACCCGATCCCTAAGCCCATGTGAGTTAAACTCGGTGTGGGAAACAAGGGGAGAAGATCCTTATCACAATACCCAAAACATCCATCGAGGGGAAGTCGGTGAAGAGCCCCGAAGGATACCTCTAACATGGATTTGTTCTCCTAAAGCGCAGATGTGCACTGAGGAATAGTACCAAGAGTTTCGAAACTCTACATGGACATGATGAGAATGGAGAAGGATGTGAATCGTGTAACCGAAATTTTGGGCTTAAATGGGTTGGTGTGGTGATGGAGGATAACTGTTAACCGTGGCAGAAAAACAGTTTCCATATCGCGTTGGCCTGAGGTGGGAACAACAAATGAGCATCGACTGTTGACTATACTCGCAACGCAGGATTTTTATCAATTTGTTGTTAGAAACCCTCGGGGGTGTTGGCCCGTAATGGTAGGAGAGCTCTTGGGCGTTGTATCCAGGCCGTTCTTTGGGGTCCCTCCAGGTATGAAAGATGATGAAAGCCCAAATGAAGGGAAACACAAAGCCTAAAAAGCGGGAGTGGATGTGTCGGAGTAGAATCTGACATTCCAGGTAACTTAAACCAGATTACCCTTAGGCATATCGGTGAACCGCCAAAAAGGGTCAGCAAAGTGGCTCTGGAAAGGTAGGCCAAGGTGCCAAGATGGGACGAAGATTTTCGGATGATGGGGCTGGACCTGAATCTTAGACATTCAGGTGGTCCTACGTATCCAATGAGGATGGGAATCAAGCCACGCGTAGTTCTAGATGATACCCATGGGGCAGAATACCCTAGAGAGGATGTGTGCGGCGAGGTGAGTAACACGAAGTGAATGGGGACGCAATCCCGCACCACACCATACAGTCCTGTAGGAAAGAACCTGGGCCAAGGGGCCCAAAAAAAGAGTCCAAGGGGCCTGATAGTTAGGTTTTGGTCAGGAAGGTCTAGCCTAATCGTAGTTTAACATCTTGCAGTGAGGATGAAGGTTGGGGAATAGAAGTCCCTGGATAGAGGAGGTGTATGGTACAGCGGACAACCCGATGTGAATGTGGACATAATCCATCACCACACCATACACTCCGGGTAAGAACATGGGCTAAGGACTAGAAATGCCAAGGGGCCTGAGGCTGGACCTCAGTGAGGAAGGCCTGACCAGCTTGCAGTTTATCGTCTTGTAGTAAGGACGTGGGGTCGGGGGCCCAGAAAGGCCAAGGGGTCTGAGGCTAGGCCTCCGTCAGGAAGTCCTGGCCATCCTGTAGTTTATCATCTTACAGGAAGGACATGGGGTCAGGGGCCGGGAAAGGCCAAGGGGCCTGAGGCTAGGCCTCTGTCAGGAAGTCCTGCCTAGATTTCAGTTTATCAACTTGCAGTAAGGATGTGGGGAGGATAAGGTGTCTCATCCGGGGATATGTGCGGCATGGAAAGTAACCCGACGTGAATGAGGACATAATCCCACACCACACCACACAATCCCATCATAGAGAACCTGGGATAGGGGCCTGATGGTTGGACCTTCCCGGAAAGAGTTCAACACTTTGGGATGGGGCAGAATGAATCACCACACTCGATGTTTAGGACATCTTGTGGTGGACCCGAAGATTCAGGGTGGCTGTTGCCTGTGTTCGAAACACAGCATCCCTATGGTGACCTGAGATGGGTGTAACAAATAAGCATCTACCGCTAACCACATTCAAAACGCGGGACTTGTATCGTCTTGTTTCTCGACATCCTTAAGGGTGTTGGCTCGAAGTGATAAAAGGGCCCTTAGGCCGAGCATCCATACCATTCAGGGGCCCTTCCGGATGAGAAAAGTGATGGAATCCCAGTCAAGGAGTGGGTGAATCATAGCTATACCCATCTACAACAGAGGTGAACATCTCCAGGGGAGGGGACGTACAGATGGGTTGAGGCTTGCTCGACGTAAGTTGGGGAAAAAGTGTGCACCCTGCCATATATCTTGACCCGAGGGGAAGATTTTGGCTTTTGGGCTGGGCCAATAGACGAAATTTTCGGGTGTTCTTACGTATCCCATGAGGATGGGAATCAAGCCATACGTAGTTCTTGAAGGCCATGCAATTTAGCGTCGTGCGGTGAAGACATGGGAGGATAGAAGAATGGGAGTGGTAACATTCTGAGACCATTATAATCCTCGTATGAGTGGGGCTAAGGAAGCCTACTCTTCATCATTCAAGGACCCTCTGAGGAAACTATCCCCAGGGGGGAACAGTAAAAGGGAAGAGCTCGGGCTTGGGCTCAAGACAAGACGTTTGAGCGTTCCTACGTATCTCATTAGGATGGGAATCAATCCATACATAGTTCTTGAAGCACAGTTTAATGTCGTGTTGGACGAGAGATGCATCTCATCTGGGGGCATGTGCGGTACGGCGGGTAACCTGAAGTGAATAAGGACATAAACCCAAACCACACCGTATGATCCCATAAGAGATCTTGAGTCGACGAAGGCCAAGGGGCCTAAGGCTGAGCCTCAGTCAGGAATGTCTGACTGGCTTGCAGTTTAATGTCTTATAGTAAGGA
This sequence comes from Viscum album, assembly GCA_963277665.1. NCBI lineage: Eukaryota > Viridiplantae > Streptophyta > Magnoliopsida > Santalales > Viscaceae > Viscum > Viscum album. The sequence continues at coordinate 109,315,143 of OY728149.1, forward strand.
TGAGGGCCAGGGGCCCAAGAAAGCCAAGGGGCCTGAGGCTGAGCCTAGGTCAAGGAAGCCTGACTGGCATGCAGTTTAAAGTCTTGCAGTGAGGATGAGGGCCAGGGGCCCGAAGAGGCCAAGGGGCCTGAGGCTGAGCCTCGGTCATAGAGGCCTGACTGGCTTACAGTTTAACATCTTATAGTGAGGAAGAGGGCCAGGGGCCCGAAGAGGCCAAGGGGCCTGAGGCTGAGCCTCGGTCAGGGAGGCCTGACTGGCTTGCAGTTTAATGTCTTGCAGTGAGGACAAGGGACAAGGGCCCAAAGAGGCCAAAGGGCATGAGGTTGAGCCTCAGTCGGGAAGGCATGACTGGATTGCAGTTTAATGTCTTACAGTAAGGACGGGGGAGATCTTAGTTTAAGGTCATAGATCTCGGACCATTTGGCATTTTATCATCTTGCATGATGATATCATAGTTTTAATGTCATGCAGGACAGTGGTGTAGTTTAGGGTCATGCGGGACCGTACAGTTTAAGGTCTTGCAGGACCAGGGTATAGTTTAGGGGCATGTAGTACTCATGCTAAGTGGTTTTACGTCATTCAATTGGGACAGATCATGCATTTTAATATCTTGTGATATGGACGGTTGTGATCATAGTTTAAGGTCATAGAGCTTGGACCGTTTTTCAGTTTATTGTTGTGAGGGATGATAGTGAGCAGTTTAATGTCATGACGGACAAGGATGAACCGTTTAACATCATGTAGGATGAAGATGCAGTTTAAAGTCTTGTTGGAAAATAATGTGCAGTTTAACATCATGGTGGACGAAGATGAATATTTTAACATCATGCAGGACGAAGATGAAGAGTTTAACGTCATGCAGGATGGTTGTGCAGTTTAATGTCATGCAGGATGATAATGATCAATTTTAAGTCATGAAAGATGAAGATGAATAGTTTAACGTCATGCAGGATGAAGATGCAGTTTAATGTCGTGTTGGACGATAATGTGCAGTTTTACGTCATGACGGATGAAGATGAATAGTTTAACGTCTTGCAGGAAGAAGATGAAGAGTATAACGTCATACAGGATGGTTGTGCAGTTTAATGTCATGCAGGACGATAATGATCAGTTTTACATCATGGAGGACGAAGACGAACAGTTTAACATCATGCAGGACGAAGATGCAGTTTAATGTGGTGTTGGACTGTAATGTGCAGTTTAACGTCATGCAGGATGGTTGTGTAGTTTAACGTCATGCAGGACGATGATTGTTATGCAGTTTAATGTTATGAAACTAGGATGAGGTTGTCACGTAGTTTAACGTCATGCAACTGGGACGTGAAACCACAAGGACTGCGTTGGTAGAGGGATGGTCATCTCTACCCAATTATAGTGGTTTGGGGTGAGGGGGGATCTACATGATGGTAATTCCATAAAATCCCCTGATCATGATGATACTTCCACGAGCTGGTTTCAAGGCCTCAGGGAGGACATCTTTGGTTGATGCAACGTGGTGGTTGGGATGACACAGTGTGTCGCAAGGGTAGTAGGGATGACCACATTACCTCGATCTAGAGGGGAGAAGAAGCCAGGATCGTGGGTACGATGGGGTGACGGGGCCCGGAAGGCATGAAAGCCTGGATCGTTGGCACGCCGGGGCGACAGCGCCCGAAAGTCGTGGAATCCTGGAGCATCGGTACAACGGGGTGATGGAGCCCCGAAGTCGTGGAAGTCTGGATCGTCAGTACGATGGGGCGATGGAGCCCGGAAGGCGTGGATGCCCTGATCGTCAGTACAATGGGGCGATGGGGCCCGGAAGGCGTGGAACCCAGGATCATCGATACGATGGGGCCCGGAAGGCGTGGAAGCTTGGAGCATCGGCACGATGGGGCGACGGGGCCCGGAAGGCGTGGAATCCTGGAAAGTCAACACGACGGGGCGATGACGGCCAGAAGGCGTGGATGCCTAGATTGTCGGTACAACGGGGTGATGGGGCCTGGAAGGCGTGGAAGCATGGATCGTCGGTACGACGGGGCGACGAGGCCCGAAATTCATAGAAGCCTGGATCGTCGGTACGACGGGGCGACGGGGCCCGGAAGGCGTGGAAGCCTAGAAAGTTGAAACGATGGGGCGATGAAGCCCGTAAGGCGTGGATGCCTGGATTGTCAGTACGACGGGGCGACGGGGCCCAGAAGGCATGGAAGCCTGGAAAGTTGACATAATGGGGCGATGATGCCCGGAAGGCATGGAAGCCTGGATCGTCGGTACAATGGGGTGATGGGGCTCGAAAGGCGTGGAAGCCTGGATCGTCAGTACGATGAGGCGATGGGGCTCGGAAGGCGTGGAAGCCTCGATCGTCGGTACGATGGGTCGACGGGGCCCAGAAAGCATGGAATCCAGGAAAGTCGACACGACGGGGCGATGAAGCCCGGAAGGTGTGGATTCCTGGATCATCAATACTATGGGGCGATGGGGCCCAGAAGGCTTGGAAACCTGGATCGTCGGTACGACATGGCGATGGGGCCCGGAAGGCGTGGAAGCCTGGAGTTTCGGTACGATGGGGCGATGGAGCCTGGAAGGCATGGAAGCATGGATCGTCGGCACGATGGGGAGATGAAGCCCGGAAGGCATGGATGCCTCTTGCGCGGCCTCTTGAAGGGGTGTGGTCGGTGAGGAGCCGATGAAGTCGGCCGGTGGATGCCACCTGTGCGGCCTCTTGAGGTGGCGGAGTCAGCGATTAGCCGATGCAGTCGGATGGCGGATGCCACCTGCGCGGCCACTTGAGGCGGTGGAGTTGGCAAGGAGTCGATGAAGTCGGGTGGCGGATGCCACCTACGTGGCCCCTTGAGGCGGTGGAGTCGGTGAGGATTCGATGAATTCGGGTGGCTGATGCCACCTACGCTGCCTCTTGAGGTGGCGGACTCAGAGATGAGCTGATGAAGTGTGGTGGCAGATGCCACCTGCGCGGCCTCTTGAGGTGGCGGAGTCGGCGAGGATCCGAAGGATTCGGGTGGCGGATGCCACCAGAACGGCCTCTTGAGGCAGCGGATTCGGCAAGGAGCCGAAAGAGTTGGGTGGCAGATACCACCTGCGCGGCCTCTTGAGGCGGCGGACTCGGCGAGGAGCCGATGAGGTCGGGTGTCGGATTCCACCTACGCGGCTTCTTGAGGCGGTAGAGTCGGCGATGAGCCGAAGAAGTCGGGTGGAGGATGCGACCGGCGTGGAATCTTCAGGTGGCGGAGTCGGTGAGGATCCAATGAATTCTAGTGGTGGATGCCACCTACACGGCCTCTTGAGGTGGCGGAGTCAGCGAGGAGATGATGAAGTCAGGTGGTGGATGAAACCTGCATGGCCTCTTGAGGCGACGTGGTGGGTGAGGAGCCGATGGATTCAGGTGGCGAATACCACCTGCGCGGCCTCTTGAGGTGACGTGGTCGGCAAGGAGCCGATGAAGTCGGGTGCCGGATGTGACCTGTGCGGCCTCTTAAGGTAGTGGGGTCGGTGAGGAATCGATGGAGTCGAGTGGCGAATGCCACCTTAGCGTCCTCTTGAGGTGGCGGATTCGGCGATGATCCGATGGAGTCGGGTGGCGGATGCTACCCGCACGGCCTCTTAAGGCAGCGGAGTCGGGGATGAGCCGATGCAGTCGAGTAGCAGATGCCACCTGTGCGGCCTCTTGAGGTGGCGGAGTCAGCAAGGAGCCAAAGGAGTAGGGTGGTGGATACCACCTACGCAGCCTCTTGAGGTAGCAGAAGTCAGCGAAGAGCCGATGGACCGTAGTCTTCAAACACCGGATGTTACTCATCCTCTCACATGTAATAGAGAGGGGATTCACATGGGTGATGCCTCAATTTTCTCATATTATTTGGTCTACTTTCTATTTAAGGAGAAGTTATTCACGTCAGGTTCACCATTTCTGTTTCAGACGCTATTGCCAGGGCGTGTGCATCTGTCTCTGAGGACGCGATGCTGTTACCCTGCCTTCCTGCTTTCCAAAGGCGGGCAGTATATGTCCCTTGTTCAGGGATGTTTTCTCCTTGATCGAAACGGGGTGAAGTGATGTCGGTTCTTCCTTCTGTGGATTCGTCCTCAGAACTCGTCACCTAGTCCAGGTCTCCCTCATAGATTTAATATGTTGTTCGTGAATCTCATTCCCGGTTCCATATCTTCAGGGATGCCGGTTAATTACACTACTACTATCAAGACATTTCATGGGGTCTTGACATGGTATCAACCTTCAGTTGGAGTAGATGATAACATCATGCATGTCAGGGCATCTCTGGGTGCGTGGACATTGGGGAACCTATATTCTTCCTCATAAGAGGGCATCTTAAGGGTGCATAACCTGAGTTATCCCATGTCAAATGCGGGGAATCATATTCCATAGGCATGTCCTTGAGGCTTTCCCCAGCTTCCCATGTTTAACACTGGGTATGATGCAAGATTAATGTCTAGTAGAGACAGTTACACCAAAGGCATGTCATCTGAGGTTTTCCTCAGGCATCTCATGTTTATCACGAGGTAGGCCGCGAGTTTAACGTCTTGCGGAGAAGGTTACACCAAAGGTGTGTCTTCCGAGGTTTTCCTCAGGCATCTCATGATTATCATGAGGTAGGCCGTGAGTTTAATGTATTGCAGAGACAGTATAAGAGTGATCGGAACATCCCATAGAGACGGATCAGATTAGTATATCCCATGCGGGGAATACCTGGAAGATGGATGGAGCAGGACACCCAATGAGGATGGATCCAAGGTGGTACACTCCAAGGAAGGGAGATGTCACACCGTAATGGTTGATCTGAACACCACTGAGGGTGGATCAGGGTAAGTGCTCCCCAATATGGGGGACACCATGGATTACCATTGGCTGGGATTGAACCTCTTGGAGGTTTCCTACGTACCCCGTGTATACAACAGGGATCAAAACCTATGTAGTTCTAAGGGGTGATGAATCAAGGTTTACACAGAGGACAACGACCCGGAGACATGTTGGGGCTTACGCGTGGATAGCGGCCCAGGTACTGCTAGGAGCAGCAAGGAGGGTGGATGACATGATCCCACCGGGATGTGGCGTCCCGGGTGAGAATCAGGATGGATAATGGAGAGTTGAATGAAGTGGAGGGGTAATGAAATGGGGCCATCTCAAGGGCGACGGTGAAGTTGGGCTTGAGCCTTGAAGAGACCTCCTACGTATCCCCGTGGCAGGGAATCAAAGTTTGCGTAGTTCGGGATGGTTTCGGTGAACTTGCGTGAAAGTGGATCTTGGTACGATGGGTGTTGGGATTGAACCTCGTGAGGTTTCTTATGTACCATGCCTTGACATGGATCAAAGTATATGTAGTTCAAAATGGTGTGGGGCTTTCACTCTAGGCTGCCCAAGGTGTCGGGTGAACCGACGTGAATGAGGTCGGAATGACTAGGTGGTGGGATTGAACCTCGTGAGGCTTCCGACGTACCATTCCTTGACAAGGATCAAAGTCCTCATAGTTCGGATAGGGCTTTGTCAATGAACCAACGTGAGGGTGAACCTGTGGGTCCACTGGTAGTGGGTTTGAACCTCAGGAGGCTTCCTACGTACCATGCCTTAACATGGATCAAAATCCTCATAGTTCAGGGTGGTCACAACGGCTTACCGCTAGACCGGGATGCAGTTTAATGTCATGCGGGGCTGAGGTGTAACCTGGGGTGAATAAACGACAGGCGGTGGGCTTGAACCTTGTTAAGGATTCCTAGGTACCATGCCTTGACATGGATCAAAGTCCCCGTAGTTTGGGTGGTGTTTCTGCCGGCGAACCGACGTGAACGTGAACCCGTGGGTCCATTGGTGGTGGTCTTGAACCTCATGAGGCTTTATACATATCATTCCTTGACATGAATAAAAGTCCCCGTAGTTCGGGTATACAGTTTAACGTCGTGCTGGATGGGATACCGTTTAACGTTATGTTGGATGGGGGCATATAGTTTAACGTCATGCTGGACGGGGGCATACAGTTTAACGTCATTTTGGACGAGGGCATACAGTTTAACGTCATTCTGGATGGGGTAATGTCTTGTCCAATGCCTTCTCTAATCCCACGTGAGTCATGATTGATGTGAGAAACAATAGGTAGCAGAGACCTGATGATCACGTCGTGAAGGGTATGTCTGTGAGAAGTGTAGAGGGGCTTATGCGTTAGGCGTCCCATGGTGCTGGGACTTACTCCTGGATGGAGGCCCATAGAAAAGGATGATGATAGATTTGGGTTTGAGCCTAGAAGAGGAATACTACATCTCCCTGTGGAAGGGAATCAAAGTTCATGTAGTTCTCTTGATGACGGCTTACCACTGATTGGGGGTTTCAATAGCTTACTGCTAGATTGAGTCATAATGGCTTACCACTGGATAAGGATATCAACGGCTTACCATTGAATGGGGTCGCAATGTCTTACCACTGGATGAGGATGTCAACGGCTTGTCGCTTCATGGGGTCCCAATGGCTTACTGCTGGATGAGGATGTCAACGACTTACCGCTACATAGGATCACAATGGCTTACTGCTGATTGGGATCACAAAAGTGGATGGGGCTTACGCAAGGAAGTTTCCTGGGTGCCGCTATGGATCAGAAATGGTGAATGGGTCTTACGCTAGGGAGCTGCCTGGGTGCCGCTATGGAGCGGCAATGGTGAATGGGGCTTACGCTAGGAAGTTGACCGGGTGCCGCTATGAAGCGGCCATGGTGAACGGGGAATATGCAAGGATGTTTCCTGGGTGCCGGTATGGAGTGGCACTGGTGAATGGGGCTTACGCTAGGAAGCTTCTTCGGTGCCTCTATGGAGCAGCAATGGTGGATGGGGATTATGCAAGGATGTTTCCCGAGTGCTGCTAAGGAGCGACAATGGTGAATGGGGCTTACGCAAGGAAGCTGCCCGGGTGTCGTTATGGAGCGGCACTGGTGAACAGGGCTTACGCTAGGAAGCTTCATGGGTGCCGCTCTGGAGCGACAACAGTGAATGGGGCTTATGCAAGGAAGCTTCCCGGGTTCCACTATGAAGGGACAATGGTAAATGGGTAATACGCAAGGATGCTGCCCAGGTGTCGGTATGGAGTGGTACTGGTGAATGGGGATTTTGCTAGGAAACTGCCCAGGTGCCACTATGGAGCGACACTGGTGAATGGGGCTTATGCTAGGAAGCTGCCCGTAATGTCTTCCTCATGGTTGGCCATGAGGGCATCCCAACCCACTGGTGGATTGAGGCCTTCACCTATGTCCTAGTTCACAAGCGGGATAATTCCAAGGGTCATTGGAATCATGCCACTATAATCATGGAATTAGCCATCTTATGCTTGGAGCATAAGGCATCTCTTGTTTAGTGCAAGAGGCGTTCTACATTAGGAACATAGGGTGTGCGACAGTTTAGAGTCTTGTAGGTAGGAATGTCAGCATCTCATTCTAGGATCATGAGGCATCTATCATATTGAGTATGAGGCATCCTATGATTTGATCATAGGGAGTACAACAATTTATAGTCATGTAGATAGGACTGTTGGAATCTCATGCTTGGAGCATGAGGTATCTCTTGTTTGGAACAATAGGCATCCTATGTTTGGAACATAGGGTGTACTACAGTTTAGAGTCATGTAGATAGGACTATTGGAATCTCATTCTAGGAGTATGAGGAATCTCTTGTTTATAGCAAGTGGCATCCTATGTTTGGAACATAGGGTGTATTACAGTTTAGAGTCATGTAGATAGGACTATTGGAATCTCATGCTAGGAGCATGAAGCATCTCTTGTTTGGAGCAAGAGGCATCCTATGTTTGGAACATATGGTATATTATAGTTCAGAGTCATGTAGATAGGACTATTGGCATCTCATGCTTGGAGAACAAGGCATCTCTTATTTTGAGCAAGAGGCATCTAACCATTTGTTAGATAGGGAGTAATACAGTTTGGAGTCATGTGGATAGGACTGTTGGCATCTCATGCTTGGAGCACAATGCATCTCTTGTTTGGAGAAAGAGGCATCCTATCATTTGTTATATAGGGAGTAATACATTTTAGAGTCATGTAGATAGGACTGTTGGCATCTCATGCTTAGAGCATGAGGCATCTCCTGTTTGGTGTAGGAGGCATCCTATATTGATCATATAGGGATTTGTACAGTTTAGATTCATGTAGATAGGACTATTGGCATCTCATGCGTGGAGCATGAGGCATCTCTTGTATTAAGCAAGAGGCATCATATGATTGGAACATTGGGAGAACTGCAATTTAGAGTCTTTTAGGTAGGACTATTGCCATATGGTGCAACGCAATGGCTAGTGTTGGGACTTACGCAAGGGCGGCCCTTTCTGGTTCAACCTGGCATAGGAGCCAAGTGATTGGGTTTGGATGAGTTTCCTGTGGAATGGTTCGACTCAAGGTACTCGGGGAATTGATGATGAGGATCTCAACTCACGACACGGGAAAGAAACCAAGAGTAATATGTCGATTCAATTTTTTTCATAGTGTGTGGAGGAGTCTCTCAAATTATGGTATTCCATAGGTGGAAGGTGGGTGCGCATAAAGGCGCAGTAGAAAATCCTGAAGTCCCGGCCCAAAAAGATCGCGGTGCGACTGTCCATTTTTTAAGGGGGTCTGTGAAGGTAGCGAAGGGACAGGCCCGGAGGGCCGGGACTGAATCCCGGCACTGACCCCGAGCAGGGGTGTAGGGGCACAGCCCCTGAGGTATGGACCAGTGGGTGCGAAGGTAGGAGCCTCGCGAAGGATAGGTCTTCGCGAAGTAGCTTCACAAATAAAAGGTCTCACGGAGCAGAGGGATCTCGTGGATCATGGGCCTCTTGTGAAGCAAGGGCGGCTCACGGAGTAGTGTCTCATGGATCAGAGGGATCTCGCGGAGCATGGCCCTCTTGCGGAGCAAGGGCGGCTCGCGGAGTACTCGCAGAGCAGCATCATGGAGCATTGGCTCACGGAGCATGGACTCACAAAGCATCGGCTCACGGAGCAGCAACATGAAGGAAGATTCTCACGGAGCATGGCCTCACCAAGCCGCAAAGAGGAGCTCTACGGACCGGCATATCGGCCGCCCAAGGGGCGAAGTGGTCGTGGCCATCCGTCTAGAGAAGGGGGGTGAGGTGGGTATTTATAGGTAGGGGCACCGCAAAGCAGAGCTCACGTGGTGTGAAGGGGACTTCGGTGCTTCGCGGCGGGTCGCGAACGTCAATCGGCTTCACGGATCGTTACCGCCTCCTCTTCTTTGCGGCGGGTCTTCGTGGCATGTCGCGAACGTCATATGGGTTCGCGGAGCATCCCGCCTCATTACTTCATGGCGGCGCTCCGCGATCCCGGAAGGGTCTTCCCGAATGTGCTTTGCGAACCAGGTTTCCATCCCAACTTCAAATGTCCATAACTCCAAATCCATAGCTCTGTTTGGGCCATACGACCTACCAAATAGAAGCTTGAAAATTGTACTACGACCTTGGTTCATGTATGGAAGAATTTGAAAAATTTTGGGAATGCATTTTCTGGGATCTACAAATGCCACCCCTTAGAATGGGGTCCAATGAGGATGAGAAGGGCGAGGCAGACCGCGTTCTGAAGAAATGACTAGGGAAAACATGTTCATTTGGTTCCATTGTATCTCGATCGTATTGATGAGACAGTTGAATAAATCTATAAGCCCTCCTGAGCCATGCTCGGTGTGGGAAACAAGAGATAATAGGTGATCTTGTACGACAGTGTTAAACAACATAAGGTGTGAGGGGACATGCATGGGATATCGATCACCCTTTGGGAGAATCCTAAAAGAGGGAGGGGTCGCAGCTGGGGAACATGTTCATTGGGGTCCATTATCTGGTGCACGAGTGGGGTAACGCAAGGGGTGTTAGAATCAATCTGAACATAGGGAAGTGGAAGGTGTGAATCATGATACCAAAAATTCGGAACATTTTGGGGGTGGTGTGACAATGAAGGATAGATATTGACCGTGGCGGAAAGGAAGCATCCATATTGCATTATCCTAAAATGGAGACAACAAATGAGGGCCGACTATTGACCATGTTCGCAACATGGGGCCTAACTCAAATATCATCGATCATTCTTCCGGGACGTTGGCCCAGGACAGCAGACGGACCATAAGTCAAGCATCCATAATGTTAGGGGGTCCCTCCCAACATGACCAATCTTCCGGAACGTTGGCCCAGAATAGCAGGCAGACTATAGGTTGAGCATTCATACTGTTAGGGGGTTCCTCCAGACATGAAAGGGGACGAGGGTCTGAATAAGGGGCACACAAAGCGTGGAATCTGGAGTGATGGTTTGTCTGAATAGAATCCAACACTCATGAAATTACACCACCGCGGTGGGAGTACGCCAAATGGGTGCATCGGTTTGATCATGGATCATTCTTTCTTTCAGACAAGGCCTCTCTAGCAAGGGGTTCTATCGCTTCCCAATGTAATCTTAGGGCATCCTGAACTTCTTCAGGGCGGAGTCATAGTTTCATGGTCCCCTACGTGGGGTCCATCCAGGGGGCCGAAAAGGGAGAGGAACAGGATTTTATGATTCCTGGGGCTGGACCTGAGGTGAAATGCCTGGGTGTCTCTATGAGGAGCTGATGAAGTCGGGTGGCGGATACCACATACACGACCTCTTGAGGCGGTGGAGTTGGTGATGAGCTGATGAAGTCGGGTGGCGGATACCACCTATGTGGCCTCTTGAGGTGGCAGAGTCGGTGAGGAGCCGATGAAGTAGGGTGGTGGATGCCACCTGCACGACCTCTAAAGGTGGCGTGGTCGGTGAGGAGCCGATGGAGTCGAGTGGCGGATCACACCTGTGCGGCTTCTTGAGGCGGCATGGTCGGTGAGGAGCTAATGGAGTTGAGTGGCAGATGCCACCTACGTGGCCTCTTGAGGCGGTGGAGTCGGCGAGGAACTGATGGAGTCAGGTGGCGGATTCCACCTGCGCAGCCTCTTGAGGCGGCGGAGTCGGCGATGAGCCGATGAAGTCGGGTGGCGGATGCCACCTTCACGGCCTCTTGAGGTGGCGGACTAGGGGATGAGCCAATACAGTCGGGTGGTGGATGCCACATGCGCGGCCTCTTGAGGCGGTGGAGTCGGCGAGGAGCCGAAGGAGTCGGGTGGTGAATGCCACCTACGTGGCCTCTTGAGGCGGTGGAAGTCGGCAAAGAGCCGATGGACCATAGTCTTCAAACACAAGATGTTACTCATCCTCTCACATGTAATGGAGAGGGGACTCACATGGGTGATGCCTCAATTTTCCCAACTTATTTGGTCTACTTTCTATTGAAGGAGAAGAGATTCACGTCAGGTTCACCATTTCTGTTTCCGATGATTTCGTCGGGGCGTGCGCATCCATCTGTGAGGAGGCGCTGCTATTACCCTGCATTCCTACTTTCCAAAGGCAGGTATCATATGTCCCTTGTTCAGGGATGTTTTCTCCTTGATTGAAACGGGATGATGGGATGTTGGTTCTTTCGTCCGTGGATTCCTCCTCAGAACTCATCACCTAGTCTGGGTCTCCCTCATAGATTTAATACGTTGTTCGTGAATCTCATTCCAGGTGCCACATCTTCATGGACGCCAGTTAATTACACTACTTCTGTCATGACATTCCATGGGTTCTTGACATGGTATCAACCTTCAGTTGGAGTAGATGACAACATCAGGCATGTCAGGGCATCTCTAGGTGCGTGGACATTGGGGAACCAGTATTCTTCCTCATAAGAGGGCATCTCAAGGGTGCATAACCCGAGGCATCCCATGTCGAATTTGGGGAATCATATGCCATAGGCATGTCCCTGAGGTTTTCCTCAGCTTCCCATGTTTAACACAGGGTATGCTGCAAGATTAATGTCTAGAAGAGACGGTTACGCCAAAGGCATTTCATCTGAGGATTTCCTCAGGCATCTCATGTTTATCACGAGGTAGGCCGTGAGTTTAACGTCTTGTGGAGATGGTTATGCCAAAGGCGTGTCTTCCGAGGTTTTCCTCAGGCATCTCATGATTATCATGAGGTAGGCCACGAGTTTAACATCTTACGGGGACGGTATAAGAGTGATCAGAACGTCCCATAGAGATGGATCAGATTGGTATATCCCAACTGGGGAATACCTGGAAGATGGATGTTTCAGTATGCCCAATGAGGACGGATCTGAGGTGGTGCACTCCAAGGAAGGGAGATGTCACACCGTAATGGCTGATCTGAACACCACTGAGGGCGGATCAGGGGAAGTGCGCCCCACAATGGGGGACACCATGGATTACCATTGGTTGGGATTGAACCTCTTGGAGGTTTCCTACGTACCCCATGTAGACAACAGGGATCAAAACCCTCATAGTTAGAAGGGGTGATGAATCGGGGTGTACACAGAGGACAACGACCCGGAGACATGTTGGGGCTTACGCATGGATAGCGGCCGAGGTACTGCTAGGAGTAGCGAGGAGGGTGGATGACATGATCCCACCGGGATGTGGCGGCCCGGGTGAGAATCAGTATGGATGATGGAGAGTTGAATGAAGTGGAGGGGGAATGAAATGGGACCATCGCAAGGGCGACGGTGAAGTTGGGCTTGAGCCTCGAAGAGACCTCCTACATATCCCCATGGAAGGGAATCAAAGTCTGCGTAGTTCGGAATGGTGTCGATGAACCGACGTGAAGGTAGACCTTGGTCCGATAGGTGTTGTACTTGAACCTCGTGAGGTTTCCTATGTACCATGCCTTGACATGGATCAAGTCTACATAGTTCAAAATGGTGTGGGGCTTGCACTCTAGGCCGCCCAAGGTGTCGGGTGAACCGACATGAATGAGGTCGGAACGACCGGGTGGTGGGCTTGAACCTTGTGAGCCTTCCTACGTACCATGCCTTGACATGGATCAAAGTCCTCATAGTTCAGATAGGGCTTCATCAACTAAACGATGTGAGGGTGAACCCGTGGGTCCACTGGTGGTGGGTTTGAACCTCGTGAGGCTTCCTACGTACCATGCCTTAACATGGATCAAAATCCTCGTAGTTCGGGATGGTCACAACGGATTATCTCTAGACTGGGATGTAGTTTAATGTCATGTGGGAAGGAGGTGTAACCTGACGTGAATAAAAGACGGGTGGTGGTCTTGAACCTCGTGAAGGCTTCCAACGTACCATGCTTTGACATGGATCAAAGTCTTCATAGTTCGGGTGGGGTTTCTGCTGGCGAACCAATGTGAAGGGGAACCCGTGGATCCACTGGTGGTGGGCTTGAACCTCATGAGGCTTCCTACGTATCATGCCTTGACATGAATCAAAGTCCCCGCAGTTCGGGTATACAGTTTAATGTCATTCTAGACGGGATACAGTTTAACATCATGTTGTACGGGGGCATACAGTTTAACGTCATTCTGGACGGGGGTATACAGTTTAACTTCATGCTGGACTAGGGAATACAGTTTAAAGTCATGATGGATGGGGTATTTTCATGGCCAATGCCTACTCTAAGCCCACATGAGTCATGATCGGTGTGAGAAACAAGAGGTAGCAGAGACCTGATGATCACGTCGCGAAGGGTGCGTCCGTGAGAAGCGAAGAGGGGCTTATGCATTAGGCAGCCAATGGTGTTGGGACTTACTCCAGGATGGAGGCCCAAGGAAAAGGATGACGATAGTTTCGGGCTTGAGCCTAGAAGAGGCTTCCTACGTATCCACATGACAGGGAATCAAAGTCCATGTAGTTCTCCTGATGACATCTTACCACCGATTGGGGGTTTCAATGGCTTACCACTAGATTGAGTCATAACAGCTTACCGTTGGATAAGGATATCAACGGCTTACCGCTGAATGGGGTCTCAACGTCTTACTGCTGGATGAGGATTTCAATGGCTTGCCGCTTCATGGGGTCCCAATGGATTACCGCTGGATGGGGATGTCAATGGCTTACTGCTACATAGGATCACAATGTCTTACCACTGATTGGTATCACAACAGTGCATAGGGATTAAGAAAGGAAGCTGGCTGGGTGCCGCTATGGAGCGGAAATGGTGAATGGGGATTACACTAGGAAGCTGCCCGGGTGCCGCTATGGAGCGGAAATGTAGAATGGGTATTACGCTAGGAAGTTGCCCAGGTGCCGCTATGAAGCGGCCATGGTGAACGGGGCATAAACAAGGATATTGCCTGGGTTTTGGTATGGAGCGGCACTGGTGAATGGGGCTTACGCTAGGAAGCTACCCGGGTGCCGCTATGGAGCGACAACGGTGGATGGAGCTTATGCAAGGATGTTGTCTGGGTACCGCTAAGGAGTTGAAATGGGGAATGGGTCTTACGCAAGGAAGCTTCCTGTGTGCTGCTATGGAGCGGCACTGGTGAACGGGGCTTATGCTAGGAAGTTTCCTGGGTGCCTCTATGGAGCGGCAATGGTTAATTGGGATTATGCAAGGAAGCTACCCGGGTGCCTCTATGGAGCGGAAATGGTGAATGAGGCATATGCAAGGATGTTTCCCGGGTGCCTGTATGGAGCGGCACTGGTGAATGGGGATTATGTTAGGAAACTGCCTGGGTGCCGCTATGGAGTGGCACTGGTGAATGGGGCTTATGCTAGGAAGCTGCCCGTAATTTCTTCCTCATGTCTGTCCATGAGGGCATCCCAACCCACTGGTGGATTGAGGCCTTCACCTATGCGCTAGTGCACAAGCGGGATAATGCCAAGGGGTGTTGGAATCATGCAACTGTAATCATGGCATTAGGCGTCTTATGCTTGGAGCATAAGGAATCTCTTGTTTAGTGCAAGAGGAATTCTACGTTAGGAACATAGGGTGTGCCATAGTTTAGAGTCTTGTAACTAGGACTATTAGCATCTCATGATAGGAGCATGAGGCATCTCTCATATTGAGTAAGAGTCATCCAATGATTGGATCATAGAGAGCACTACAGTTTAGATTCATGTATATAGGACTGTTGGCATCTCATGCTTGGAGCATGAGGCATCTCTTATTTGGAGTAAGAGGCATCCTATGTTTGGAACATAGGGTGTGCTGTAGTTTAGAGTCATGTAGATATGACTATTGGCATCTCAGGCTAGGAGCATGAGGCATCTCTTTTTTGGATCAAGAGGCATCCTATGTTTGGAACATAGGGTGTATTACAGTTTAAAGTCATGTAGATAGGACTATTGGCATCTCATGCTGGGAGCATGAGACATCTCTTGTTTAGAGAAAGAGGCATCCTATGTTTGGAACATAGGGTGTATTACCATTTAGAGTCATGTAGATAGGACTATTGGCATCTCATGCTTATAGCACAAGGCATCTCTTGTTTGGAGCAAGTGGCATCCAATCATTTGTTAGATAGGGAGTACTACAGTTTAGAGTCATGTAGATAGGACTGTTGGCATCTCATGCTTGGAGCATAAGGCATCTCTTGTTTGGAGCAAGAGGCATCCTATAATTTGTTAGATAGGTAGTACTACATTTTAGAGTCATGTAGATAGAACTTTTGGAATCTCATGCTTGGAGAATGTGGCATCTCCTGTTTTGGGTAGGAGGCTTCCTATATTGATCATATAGGGATTACTACAGTTTAGAGTCATTTAAATAGGACTATTGGCATCTCATGCTTGGAGGATGAGGCATATCTTGTATTAAGCAAGAGGTATCCTATGATTGGAACATAGGAAGAACTATAGTTTAGGGTCTTGTAGGTAGGACTATTGCCATAAGGCGCAAAGAAATGGCTGGTGTTGGGACTTACGCAAGGGCGGCCCTTTCTGGTTCAACCTGGCATAGGAGCCAAGTGATTGGGTTTGGAGGAGTTGTCTGAGGAATGGTTCGACTCAAGGTACTCAGGGAATTGATGATGAGGATCTCCACTCACGACACGGGAATGAAACCAAGAGTAATATGTCAACTCAAGGTGTTTCATGGTGTGTGGAAGAGTCTCTAAGATCATGGTATTCCATAGGTGGACGGTGGGTGCATATAAGGGAGCAGTAGAAAATCCCGATGTCCCATCCCAAAAAGATCGTGGTGCGACTGTCCATTTTTCAAGGGGGTCTGTGAGGATAGTGAAGGGACCAGCCCTGAGGGCCGGGACCGCAGCCCGGCATTGACCCCGAGCCGGGGTGCAGGGGAACAGCCCCCGCGGTATGGACCGGTGGGTGCGACGGTAGGAGCCTCGTGAAGGATAGGTCTTCACGAAGTAGCTTCGCAGAGCAAAGTTCTCACGGAGTAGAGGGATCACGCGGAGCATGGGCCTCTTACGGAGCAAGGGAATCTCACGGAGTAGAGTCTCATGGAGTAGAGTGATCTCGTGGAGCATGGGCCTCTTTCGGAGCAAGGGTGGCTCAAAGAGTACTCATAGAGCAGCATCGTGGGGAATTGGCTCATGGAGCATGGACTCACAGAGCATCGGCTCGCGGAGCAGCAACGTGAAGGAATATGCTCACAGAGCATGTCCTCGACTAGCCGTAAAGTGGAGCTCCGTAGACCGGGATATCGGCCACCCAAGGGGCAAAGTGGTTGTGGCCATCCGTCCGGAGAAGGGTGGTGATCTGGGTATTTATAGGTAGGGGGCACTGCGAAGCAAAGCTCACGCAGCGCGAAGGGTACTTTGTTGCTTCGTGGCGGGTCGCGAACGTCAACCGGGTTCACGGAGCGTTACCACATCCTCTACTTCTTGGCAGGTCTTTGTGGCGCATCGCGAATGTCAGACGGGTTCACAGAGCATCCCGCCTCATTATTTTGCGGCGGCGCTCCGTGATCCCGGAAGGGGCTTCGCGAACGGGCTTCATGAACCAGTTTTCCAGCCCAACTTCAAATGTCCATAACTCCTAATCCGTAGTTCCGTTCGGGCCATACGCCCTACCAAATCGAAGCTTTCTAATTAGACTGTGATCTTGGTTCATGTATGAAATCATATGGAAAATTTTGGGAACGTGTTTTCCAGGGTCTACAATTATTCATAAATCTTATGATTTTATGAGGTATGTTAAAGAGCTTATGTTATGTAAGTAATGATAGACTAATGTTTTCTTTCTTTGTTTTATAACCCTTATTGAGATTTTTATGCTCATCCCAAGTTTTTCAATGTTTTTAAAAGGACCTAAAGATGAATAGGGTCAAGGATGGAATCAATGAAAAGTCATGCTGTCTAAAACATGGGACTAGACATTACTTTTTTTAAGAGTTTTTATTTTATGGAAAAAATTGAAACTGATTTGAAGTGTCTAACTTGTAATTTTTGAGATGTAATGTAATAGTTATGGATTAACTTTCTAAAACTCTAAACCTAAAAATATCCTCAATGTGAATTATTTATTTAATTCGAGATTATGTAAGGTTTAAGGTTGTGTCCTCATAATTGGTATCAAAGGTCGGTTTAGATAACTTTAAGAGTTAGGGTATTGTTAAATTAATATCTATAAATTAATTTATGTTAATATTTAAATGATATAGCATTTACAGATTACCATGTTGCTTCACCTAAGATATTTCTGTGTTCAGAATGGTTTTCCACAGAGGAAACAACGCAGCTTTGTTGGGACGACATTAGGAAGAAAATAACCTTCCAAATCAGCAACCGGAGATGGTCAGAATTGGAATTGAACGGTTTTTTGCAGGGATGGCACAATTGACTCAAGATATAAATGGGGGTGGTATCCATGCATGAGATCATCTAGGTAAACCATAGAGGAACATTTCAGTGTTGGAGAAATTCATGAGGCAACACCCCCCATCATTCAAAGGTTCATCTGACCTTGTTCAAGAATAAGGGTGAATTAAAGCAATGGAAAAGATTTTTGATGTCGTGGGTGTTCAGAACATCAAAAGGTTAGTCTTGACATTTACCGTCTTGAAGGTGAAGCTGATCACTGGTGGTCGATGGTGAAAAATATCAGGTATAGTGAGGAGATTGATGCTCTTGATTGGGATGAGTTCAAAAGCATATTTCTTGAGAAATATTTTCCTAAAGTTGTTCATCTTAGGATGGAAAAACAATTCCTAGAATTGTGGTAGGAGGACGACTCAGTGGATACTTTTGAAGCAAAATTCACTCGCTTGGCATGGTATGCTCCAAATTTCATATGATATCTCGGAAGTAAAATCAACCATTTTTTACTTGGGATTAAATACAATGTATCTAAGGGATTTAGCTTCTCATGAGTTCAAAAGTTATGAAAAAATTGTTTGTTGTGAAGAGAAGGTGGAAATGGAGTTTTTTGATGATCAGGTGTTCTTTGACAAACAAAAGAATAAGAGGTCAAGGTGGAAGTAAAAAGGGAAGAACTCCTCAAAAATTCTGATGGTAAGAAACTTAAGTTTATAGTTTTTGAAAATTGTAGTAAAAAATCATGTTGGGGAATGTCTTTTGAATTTAGGTAAGTGCTACCGATGTGGTAAAATGGGACATAAGGCTCGTAATTTCACTGAAAAAGAGCAGGGTAATGGTAAGACAAAATCTGATTTACAATCAGTAAAATGTTTTATGTGTAATAAAATGGGTCATTATACAAATGAGTGTCCAATGAGGAACTCAACTAAGGTAAATAAACTAGACTATAAGCAAAAAGGGGTGGTGAAATCCTTTTCAACTACTTCAAAAGATGTTGGGCTATCGAATGAAGTAGTATCAGGTACATTGTTTGTTTTTTCAGATTATGCCAATGTGTTGTTTGATTAGGGCTCTACCCATTCGTTCATTTCTGAGAAGTTTTCTAGTAAATTGGTAATTACATGTCAATATATAAATATATAACTTATGGTAAAAACACCTAGAGGAAATGTTGACAAAAAAAAGAAAACATAAGAACCATCGTGTACTTGTGTGTGGGAAGAATCTACCTGGAAACCTTATTGTTTTTCCTCTAGTATAGTTTGATGTAATTTTGGGTATGGATTGGCCTTCTATTTATCATGCTAAGATTGACTATAGAACTAAATAGGTTTCATTTTAGAAATACTTTTAGTTTGTTTATAGGAATGAACCCTTTATTTTGATAACATATTAGGAAGCTGAGAAACTAGTAAAAGATGGAAATGAAGGTTACCTTCCACATATTGTTGAAAATAAAGGAAATCTTGAAATTAATGATGTTCCAGTGGTAAATGAGTACCTTGATGATTTTCTTCATGAGTTTACAGGTATTATACCAGATCAGGAAGTTGAATTTGCTATTGAATTAGTTCCTGATGCTAAGACAATTTCAAAACCCCCTTATCGAATGGCTCAAATTGAACTTTTAGAGTTAAAGAAGCAATTGTAGGAATTATTAGATAAATGTTTCATTTGACCTAGCACATCACCATGGGGTGCACTTATCGTGTTTTTTAAAAATAAAGATGGTTCAATGAGACTTTTCATTGATTATAGAGCATTGAATAACATCACTGTTAAGAACAAATATACTTTGCCTCATATCGATGATTTGTTTGATTAGCTCCAGGGAGCTCAATATTTTTCAAACATTGACTTGAGGTTAGTGAACCATTAGTTGAAAGTAAAGGAAGCACACATTTGGAAGACTGTGTTTCGTACTAGATACGGCCATTATGAATTTGTAGTTATGACTTTTGGTTTAACCAAGGCACCTACTGTATTCCTAGATCTTAGGAATAGAATTCTCTATGAGTTCTTGGATAAGATTTTGGTTGTGTTCATTGATGATATTTTTTTTATTCCAAAAGTAAATAGGATCATTAAAGTCATTTAAGGGTTTTCTTGTAAACCTTAAAAGAAAGGAATCTTTTTGGGAAATTCAGCAAGTGTGAGTTTTGGTTACAAAAAATTGATTTCCTTGGTCACATTGTTTCAAAAAATGGCATAGCTATTGTTCCTACTAAAACAAAAGTTGTTGAATAATGGCCAATACCCACAAAAATAATCAAGATTCATAGTTTTCTTGGTTTGGTAGGTTATTACCAGATTTTTGTTGAGAATTTTTCATAGTCATCTATTCCAATGACTAAGTTAACAGGAAAAGGAGTTAAGTTCATTTGGACAAAAGAATGTGGTGATTGTTTTTGATAATTGAAAAGAAGATTGGTGAATGCTTCAGTTTTGGAACTGCCTTCCAAAAATGGTGAGTTTGTTATCTACAGTGACGCTTCATTTAAAGGACTTGGTTGTGTCCTTATAAAAAATGATCAATTAATTTCTTATTCTTCATGTCAGTTGAAACCACATGAGCTAAATTACCCTACACATGATTTGGAATTAGCTTCTGTTGTTTTTACTTTAAAAATTTGGAGGCATCATTTGTATGGAGTAAAATGTGAAATATATATTGACCACAAAAGTTTGAAGTATATATTCACTCAGAAATAATTGAACATGAGATAGAAGAGATGGTTGAAATTAATCCGGTATTATGATTGCATGATTTATAATCACCCAGGAAAGATAAATAAAGTGGCTAATGGTTTGAGTCAAAAAAGTAATGCTTCATTGACCATGCTATGTTTGGAACAAGATCCTTTGGTTTTTGATTTTTTGAACTTTGGAATAGAAGTTGTTGGTGTAGGAAATGCTTCTATTTTGTTTCAGGTGTCAGTGAAATCATCTCTATTATACAGAATAAAGAAAGCGCAGAAGGAAGATAGTTAGTTTCAGAAAAAGGTAGATTTTGTTCAGAAGGTTAAGTTTCCTGAATTTAACATTGATAATGATTGTGTTTTGAGATTTGGGAAGAGATTATGTGTGCCTTGTGATTCACATTTGAATAATGATTTGTTATGTGAAACTTATAGTTCTCTGTTTTCAGTTCATCCTGACAATAATAAGATGTACAGAGATCTTCGAGAGTATTACTGGTGGGATGGAATGAAAAGAGATATTTCTAATTTTACTATGAATTGTTTGAGTTGTCAGCATGTTAAAGCAGAGTGGTAGTTACCGAAATGGATGCTTCAGGCTTTACCAGTTCCAGAGTAGAAATGGGAAAATATATCCATGGAATTAATTGTGGGATTACCAAAGACATATCAAGGTAATAAAGCAATATCAGTTATTATTGATCGGTTGACTAAATCTGTTAATTTCCTTCCTATTCGAGATACTTTGTCTCTATATCAACTTTCTTGGATGTATATTAAATAGATAGTTAGGTTTCATGGAGTTCCCCTCTCCATTGTATGTGATCGGGATCCTAGTTTTACTTCTAACTTTTGGAAAGGCCTTAAAAAGTCTTTGGGTAAAAAATTAAATTTTATTATAGCTTTTCATCCTCAATCAAATAGGAAGTCAGAACGAACAATTCAGACCTTGGAGGATATGCTACGTTCTTATTCACTAAATTACAAAGAAAGTTTGGACTAACATATTTCATTGGTTGAATTTTCTTATAATAACAATTTTCATTCTAGTATACAGATGGCTCCATTTGAGGCATTATATGTAAAGCATTGTCAAACTCCATCTTTTTGGGATGAAGTTGGGGAATGGAAACTTATGGGAAAAGAATTGGTAGAAAAGATGACAGAGAAAGTTCAGTTGATTTAGAAGCACATGAGAATAGCTCAGAGTAGGCAGAAAATTTATGCGGATAACCGGGGGAAGGATCTTTCATTTGAGGTAGGTGATCATGTCTTTCTCAAAGTTTATCCATGGTAAAGTGTGATGTGTTTTGGTAAAAAAGAAAAGTTCAGTCCAAGGTTCATTGGACCCTATGAAATTTTGGAGAAAGTTGGATTAGTTGCGTACAGAGTGGCTTTACCCTTATGTTTGTCCCAGGTACACAATTTTTTTCATGTTTCGATGTTGAGAAAGTATATTCCAGATCCATCTCATGTTTTAAGTCCATAGGTAGTTTAGTTGAAATAGAATATCTCCTATAAGGAACAACCAGTCCAGATTCTTAACCAAAGATAGCAAGTGTTGTGGAATAAGGTAATTCACCAGGTATGGGTTTTATGGAAAAACCATACGGTTTAAGAGGCAACGTGAGAATCTGAAAATGCTACGAGGGATAAATACCCCCCCCCCATTTATTTGACAAGTGAATAAAATTGCGAAGATGCTATTTCCAAATGGGGGGAAGGATGTAACATCCCAGGTAAAAAAATCAATATTACATTTTCATAATTATTCATACTTTCGAATTAAATATTAATTTTACTTTAAAGGCGTTGATATGCCTGATGGCATACCCAATATGCAACAACGGGTTTCTTTGAAATCTTACGTTTCACACTAATAATATAATAATATTATTTTAAATGTATTTAACGCCTAGCCTTTGTATTGGTGGAAATGAATACAACTAACTACAATATGATTATACATGTTTGTTAAATGTTTTTACATTTATCCCATAAAATTTAGAGGCTTAAAATGTTAATGAATCTAATTTTAAGCATAATTTAGCTTAAAAGGTTGATTTACCGTCTTGTAATGGAGAACCCTCTTAAAATATAGTTTTAGTCACTTTTATATGTTCTATTTGACCAAATAAAATTATTCTTTAGTATCAGGACATCAAAATTTAATTTGGGTAAATTTTTAGTATTTTTCTGATAAAATTCAATTTTTAATGAAAAGAGAAAAATGTTGTATTTTAATTAAAAACTACCTTTCAATCTAATTTATTTATATGGTTAGATTATATTTTTAATTGGTTTTAAAGTTTAATTATATTATATTTTTAAAATTTAATCTATTTTTGGATATTGGAATTAATTTCACTATTAAATTGGACATAAACAAGTGTCAATCTTTTGATAGTTATTATTTCTTAAAAACGCCCATTTTATTTTGACAGTGCAAATTAATTTTAATTTAATTTCTTCCACTTCTGTGATTTGAATATAAAAAAAATGGATTCCATATTTGGAATTAGGTGGTCCAAATTTTTTAAATAGTTAACTTTAATTTTTAGACATTATGAATATTTACTTTAGTAAATATTTTTTTTCCATGGTTAAATGGTAAATCTGGTAAATAAGGGTAAATAAATATTACTATAATAATATAAAATTACCCTAACATGTGTCCTAATACTATTGGTTGACACAAATCTAACTAAGAGCACCTTTGTGTCGATTTTGGGACCCCATGGGTCCACATGGGAGCGATAATGACACTTTATTTTAATTAACTTAAAGTAATGACAAAAATGACATAAAAAATATCTTTTTGTAAATTATTTTTTACATGGGGTTATATAATTCATAATTTTGACTATAAATATTCATTCGAAAGAAAAAAAATATTTACTACATCCTGGTATTTTTTTAAGTTTTTTAGACATAAAATAAATTAAATTATTTATGACATAATAATGATGTAGTATTTACTGCATTAATAAATGATTTAAATAAATAAGATTATAAATATTACAATAATATCTTAATCCTTACCAATTCTTATTGGATGATTTTTTTTACCATTAGTCATCTTATATTTGACTTTAATTAGTATTTTACCTTTAGAAACTGAATATCATTATATAATAAAATAATATTTTCACACTTTCCTAAAGAGCCCCTCCTCTCCCTTATAAAAGGACACCACTTATAACTCATTCCTCACACCTCTCAAGCCCCTTGTCTCATTTAAAACCTACCCAAATAAGCTCTCATGGTCCCTTTCTTCCACCTAGAATCCTTAAATTCTGCATAACGCACTTTAATAAGTCCTTTAGATTCAAACCAAAGGGAGTTACCCGAATTAAAGGTAATGGTTTCTCTTAAATTCATTTATTTTATTTTACTTCTCCAACCCCTAAACTCTCTTTATTATTTTATTTTATAAAAAAAAGTATCCTAAATATAATAGGTTCTTTTTATGAGAAGGATTAGAACTACACTTACACACACCAGCATCTAATGGGTAAAGAACATACTGTTTCTGTGGATGGAAAACTAATGCCTCATGAAACGATGATTGTTCAATTATCTCATACCGCATCTCATGGTTGCCATTAAGATGGAACTGTATTTATGTATGATATATATTATGTTTATGTTTTCTTTATTCTTTTGTATTTTTCATTTATATCATACCTTCATGGTTTCCATTATGAGTAAACGCGATAATTTCATTTTAGGAAGTGCGGACTACCACCCCCTCCAAATGATATGACTCGTTAATTACATATGTGGGAAATATAAAGGATGGTGTTAATGATATTATATATGATATTATACTGTAATTATAATATAACTATGTATATTTATGTTTTAATTCCATTAAAATAAGAAATAGAAATGAAATTAGCGTTCATGCGTACGTACGACTTACCGTCTCCATGAACGGTGCATTTCATTTCTTATCTCCAAATGTTATGTACTATTATAAATATATGTATATAATATATATATATATGATATATATGATACCTAAATAATGAATATCATTATGGATATAATAAACCTTTGACCACATGAACAACTTGTAATTATAAGAAGTCCATTTTTTGACTCAAGTACCAAATATCGACAAAATACCCATTATTAACTTAAATGATTAAATATTGATTATAACATGGTAATAAGTGATATAAAAGGATTAATAAACTTTAAAAAGTCTCTTAATCAAGTATAAATTAACTTTAGTTTATTATTCAGGAGATTAAATAACGAACGGGTCAAGTCGGACACGAGGTAAGGGACTTCGTCTCAATCTCCTTTCATTGAGGAATATTTTGTTTTAATGAATGATTTTATTTTATAAACTGTATAAACACCTTTGAATTTTCAATTCATTCAAAAGGAATATTTTTCTATGAATAATTGTACTAAATGACAAAAAATAATGTTACTTTTAACGTACGCGGTGACAATGACCTTTCAGCCACTGCGAGTATTATTTGATCTTTGGCTTCCTTAACAAGTCGTAATGTTTTTAAAAGGAAAATAAATACCATATAATATTTTAAGTATTTTGGTATTGAAAATGTTTTTGATAATTCATTTTTTATTTCAATATATTTTAATGATATATTATGATTGAAATGTGGAAATTTTATCTTTCCCTTATGTTTATTTTATGTGTTACAAATATGTTATGGTTCTTGGGCATCGTTACGTATACGGGTAGTTTATGAAAAACCTAGTGTGGGTGAGCCCGAGATAGCTCTCCAATGCATTTTGTAATGTGCAGAGGTAAACTTGAATGTTCCACCTAAGCTATTTAAGGAATATACAGTGATGGGTATTCCAAATGTAACTCTCTACGTAGTTGTGATGGCTACAGTGTAAGTATGATATGGATGACACAAGTTTCCTTTATGATTTATGTTTTCTATGTGTTATTCATAAATTTTATGATTTTATGAGGTATGTTAAAGATATTATGTTATTTATGTAATGATGGACTATTGTTTTCTTTTTTATTAAAACCCTTACAAAGCTTTTTATGCTCATCCCATGTTTTGAAATGTTTTTCGCCGGACCTAAAGATGAATAGGGTCAAGGATGGGATCAAGGAAATGTCATGTTGTCTAAAATATGGGACTAGACATAAATCTTTTTTTCAAGGGTATTTATTTTATGAATAAAATTGAAATTGAGTAGAAGTGTCTACCATAAAATTTTTGAGATGTAATGTAATTGTTATTTCTTAATTCTCTAAAACTCTAAACCTTAAAAGATCCTCAATGTTAATTATTAATTTAATTCAAGATTATGTAATGTTTAAGGCTAGGTCCTTATAATAGATCAAATATAAAATCTCATAGTATTATTTATTTATTATATTATTATATTTTCAATAAGCATGGTGAATAATGAAGGTAATTTTTGATCGTGATAGAATCTATTAGAATGTGGTAAATGTACAAAAAATTTATCAATAGTGAATTTTGGTTCTAGAATGTATCATTATTGGGTCATGTAATCTCTACTGTGGTAATATCTTTAGATTCATTAGAGACACTAGTGATTTAGGAATGGATAAGACCAACCATTGTGAAAGAGAATTGGTGTTTTCTTGGAATATCTGGATACTACTTCTATTTTTTGAGAAATTTATCCCAATTATCATATCCCTTAACCTAGTTAACATGGATTTTAGTGATGTTATTATATATATAAAAATGTGAGGAATACTTCAAGTTTATTATGAATATATTATTCACTACACATGTAAATATATTAACTTATGGTGGGGAAGGTTTTTTAATATATTCTAATTCATTATTGAAATTTTTCAGAGGAATTATTTTACATAATGACAAGGTAAATGCATATACATATGGTAAATTCATATCTCATTTTAAAAACTATACAAAATATGTTATATAGAAAGTTCTATTAATCACTAAATTGAAAATTGTGTGTCATTAAATCTATTTTGAGAAGTGTGAAACTAGTAATGATTAGAAGAGCTGAAAATATATATCATCATAAAAGGAATCAAACAAGAAGAAGATGATTGTTGGATCTATTCAATTAATTTGACTTATAATTACTTTACAACCTTAGGAATGACACAAGGTGGAAAATACCTTAATAATAAATTATTGTGCTACCATATATAGGATGAGTATTTTAAATGAACTAATACTCAAGGTTTACAATTGATGGACCTTGAAATCATAATTGTAGGGGATAAATCCTATCATACCCAAAATATGGTAAACATGTCCATCCATATGAAGATAAATGAGAAAAAAAGAGGATATAAATAATAGAACAATATTAGGAATATACCATATTTTAATATTAAAAATGATGGAATTATTATTCTTAGTAAATGAATACATATTCCACCAATAAGAGAATGTAAAAAGTTTATATTGAATAATGCACAGTTAGCAACATTCCTTATCCATCCTAGAATCATTAAAATGTATAGAGCCCTAATAGAGTATTTATTATGGGATAAAATAAAGAATGATGTTACAAAGTATATATCTTGATGCTTTTTAAGCCAACAAAAAAAGTCTCAATGGTAAATTTTTAAGGGGATGATACAATCATTAACATTACCAACACTTACTTTTTTTACATCATCTAGGATTTGATCATAGGTTTCCCCAAAACATATAAGGGTAATAATAATATTTGGTTTTTACAATATCACTTTATATAGTCAGTGAGTTTTATTTCCCAATTTAAAAACTTCTCAAGATATAAAAAAATGTATTATGACAACATTGTGTGTATTTTTATGTTTTATTAGACAGGGATATAATTTTTACCCACATGTGTTTTGATAATTATTCAAATGGATTTGGATGTAGAGCTATGATTAAATACTATTGATCAATATAAGCATGGTGGTAAATCAAATAGAATTATTAAATGTATTCAATATATACTCAAATCTCATTCGATGTATGGGATCAACAGATTCCCCTTACAGAGTTATCATAGTATAAAAGTTTCTATTCTAGAATTATTATGGAACCATATAGAGATCTATATATAAAAAGATCTAGAAAAACAAAATTCTAGGAAGTATATGGACAGAATATTTTTTCAGACCATACCATGCTTACATGATTATAGAAAATATCTATATTATTTAGAGTAACATCGAACTTTCACCAATTTGATAGAAAATCTATGGAGGAAACTGTAAACATAATTTGGAGATTGAAGTCACATATGAATTATTTATATGAATATAAAAATTTAAGATAAATATAATTTTTTTAAATAAGGGGATGTTAAACCCTATATACATTTGTATTTAGGAAATACTTGATTATACAGGGACAGTAGTGTATCATTTTCCCATTACTATGACCCTCTAAAAAATACATAAATTATTCATTGTATCACATTTTAGGAACTACATACCATAACCATCACATATACTAAATATATATGTTATTTAATTTTAATATGACATTTGTAATGAATAAAATCCTTTAGAGATCATCAGTTGAAAAGATAAGGTTTTGTGGAGTAAGGAAACCATTAAAGTAAATATTTAATGAAGAAACTATATATTTGAGGAAGTTGCTTTGAAATGTGAAAATGTAATGGAAAAAAATTACCCTGATATATCACCTGGGTATTAATATTCCAGGGGAAATAATCCACTAAGGTGAAAAATGCAACACCCTATAAATTATATTTCATTATTATTATGATAAATAGTTTTACAAGAATCAATGAATGAAAATGAACCATATTATAATTAATTTATGAAAATTGTAACCTAGAAAATGAATATATTAGTGTAAATAATTTTAATAATATTATAAAATTTATAAAAAATAATAGTAAATAGAATAAAATAGAATAATCTTTCTATAAAAAGCTCATTTATCTAGGATTAGAAAGAAGGTAGCTTGTTATGGGGTTTCTGTAAACAAATCCCAACATAAAGAAAAAAAAGTTAGGATTGAGATAAATTGTATATGATATACATAAATAGACAAATAAATCACAAAGGGATATATTCATTTAGAATAACCACATATAAGAAACACTTTTTTATTATTTTATCGTTAGGTATTACATTGATATTTTGAGTGGTTATGTAAGTAATGGTTGTGAGGATATAAAAAATATTTTTCAATATAATAATTTTTCAATATATCATGTGTATCTATAGACATTAAATATTAGTAATTATAAAAAAATAAAGTTAATTTTTAATTAAATTTTTTTCACCTAATTTAGTTAAATAACTCATAAAAATCACTTTATCCTTTAAATAGTAATTTAATGAAATATTTAGTTTCATTAGATAAGTATTTTAGTTTAGGGAAGAAACTATTTCAAATTTAAATATTGATTTTAATTTATTTATTTATTAGAATAATATATTAAAAATATTTTTTTATTTATTGATAGGAAATAAGAATAAAAAACACTTAATGTATAAAAAGTTTTTTTCTAAATAAAAAGTATTTTATATACCATATTTTCTATTTTAATGGTTTATTTTGCCATATTTATAGTTTTAATTAAATTAAATATAGTCCAAATCTATAATTATCATGTAAAAAGTTTTTAATATGGGTAATGTTGTTTTTTTGTCTAAAAATAATGAACATGGAAAAAACATTATGTTTGCTAATAAGGGAAAAAAGAGGTAACATAATGAGGTCTAAATGATTATAATTAATCTAGACAGATAGAGATTCTAGAAGTACATGTTTTATGTTTATAATTAGTACCCTTATATCTTAAAAATATTTATTCACATAACTATAATGTGATTTCAGTTTCACCCATCACCTTACAATCATTTCTATGGAAAAGTACCTATTTTTCATCTATATATGGAGATCACATCCATTACCTTCAAGTAACTCTTCTACTTTAAAATTTCAAGGAATCTATGCCCATTTTACATCCATTAGATTCCTCTCCCACTTTTGGTAACCAACGTGTGTAATAAAGATCCCCAGATCCTCTATTTCAATATAGTCTTTCAAGATAATATTTAGTTCTCAATTGGAGTGCAATCCACTCACTAATATTTTATTTACTAAAATTCATATCTAGTACATTGTATGAATATATAAATATGAAAATAATTATATTTTTAATACCTAAAATTTATTACATTGATTTATCAACCATAATGTATCTCCCTTATATACAACTTCAAATGAAATTGTCGCTCATGTTCTATGTTGAAAAACACATCCATTAAATAATAACATCGTTTTCCATTATTACATATAATAGACGATAATAAAAATAAATTTAATGAATTATAATGGTATTTATGAAAATATTATGATTCCAAAAAGGTAATATTGATATTTAAACTCCCTCTATACCTCCTTTTATTTCATAAAAATTGAAGAAAAAATAACGTCTTTAATTTTAACTTCATGAATTACAACTAAAACTCTAATGAAATGAAATTAAAAAATTATAAAAAATTATATAATATTTACTCAAAAACCTTAAATAATATAATAATTATGATGTTGGTATCAATATATATAAATTTATATCAATATTTCAAAGTGTGTGTGAATCAGTAAATAATAGTAACATTCAATGATGAAAATAAAAAAATAATTGACTAACAAAAGTATAAGAATGTTTATCATTAAAGATAAAAAAATGAACTAGATATGAAAATATTTTTTTAAAAAAATTATTAAAATGGTTATGGTTATTGTACATGAGGTTACAGTGCTTCCTTGAAAGATAATATTAAAGGTAGAGGTTTTTTTAACTCATTCCCTTTTTCATCAAGTCTTAGTTTTTTCCCCACTACTATGATGTTATATAGTTTCTTATAATAATTAAATTTTAAAATTAATATGGTAATTTCTATTTCTATCTTTTTAGTTTTATTTCTTACAGAAAAATTTTTCTTCTTTCATGGATTACCTTATTTACAAAATGATTACATCGAGAAGAATAATTTATTGATTCTATTTTTTCTCTTTCTCTTCCATGTCCATAATCATTTGTTACTCTATCGTTCTCCATTATTTCTTGGAAACTAAAATATGTATCATTTTATATGATATATGTAATACCACTTTACAATATTTAATAGTAATATTGACTAATTTTTTAGTGATTGGGTTTTAATAGTGATATTTTGAAAAATTAAAAAGGAATTCATTTTAACATTTGCATCTTTTATAATCCACTACACATTTCTTGACATAAAAAAATTAAATTTTACATTTGATATGACACAATATATTAAAATATATTTTAGTTTTTTTCTGTAAAAATTAAGTTTCATTAGAAAATTATCCATATTATCCTAGAACCAGAAATATTTAGAATATTTTGAGAGAATATATATATAACATATTATTACAAAATATTTCATCAATATAATCTACATTAATCCCAACATAATACTCACATATTTATATAAAATCAATCATATATTTCCTGGTTAAATGAGAAACAAATGAAGGGGTGGGATCAGTTTAACAATAAGGGAAAACATTTCCAAGAGACATAATAAGATAAATTATAAGGATATAGAAAAAATTAAATAGTTGAAAATTATTATTTAAAGCACCATGAAATCATAATATATAATAATTATCAATTATTAATCATAATAGATATCATAATTATATAATTTGATAATAAAACAACTATCAAAGTGGTATAACTAATTTACCATGGCATGGAATTATGTAGAAAGAATCATAACTACGAAATCATAACATAAGATTGTTGGAAAATATTGATATATGGAATAATTATATACATATATAATTGTCCTATTGTTGGAAAATACAGTCATTAAACATTATTATGTGATGATAACCACAATCATGTCCATGCATAATGAAATGAGAAACATTAGTCATGTATACATTCAACATCTTGTCTCCACAGACATAAAACTCTAACCAATGTTGTAAGGGGAAAAATTAGACCCCACCCATCACATAATGATATACCATATATATGTTTACCACATGAAATTAATTATTCATTGTATCATGAAAACCCTATTGAATGAAAATGGTTTTTTTAAAATGTATCGTATAAAACGACACGAAAAGTAAATATGAAAATACCAAAATGTTATTCTCCAAATAAAAGAACTTAAAATTAAATAATGAAAATAGCACCATTAGATATGTAAATTTTTTGAGATATAGGTTTAAATGGAATTTATTTAATAATAATATATTTACAGAATATTCTTTATCATTATCTTTACAGTCAATATTATGAGTAACTTATAAATAATAACATTTCCAAGAAGGTAAAAGGAAGGATTATCAAAGGAATATTTTAATGAATCCCCTATAATGAAAATTTTAATTGAATAATACATAATGAGAATAAATGAGTAGGGTTAAATAAAATGTATGATCATGTACAAATTACATTTGTATATTTTAATCCATTTTAAAAAAAATCTCAAATCAGGGAAATATTTGAAAAATTTACCTTAAACTATATGATAAAAATATATATGAATATTATAAAAGATTATGTACAACATGATTTAAAAATAATCCAAGAAATATTTATGTTAATAAGATTATTGAAATGGAGGAAAATTTACTATAGCAAGGACGAGAATTATTCTTAAAATTTTCATATATTCATTATGAAATGAATTTAACAAAGAAGAGGATTTTCATATGAAATTGTAAATTTACTAGAGAGAAAAGGAAATAAATATATATAATAGGTAAACGAAAGTATAAAATAAAATCTTAATAGAATCTTCAATTAATATAATTTATGTCCCAATGAAAATTAAGTTGAGTCGATGAACCCCTTAAAATGGATTCCCACTTTGTTGAACATGCACGAACCTCCTATTTAATTAACATAAATATCTTAATCACATACTTTACAACCTTTATCATATATATATATGTGTGTGTGTGTGTGTGTGTGAATTTTTATCTTAATCACTTTAATTAATTTGCTATATTTTCATTAATTATTTATAGTTAATGTTGATCGTTGATGTTAGTTGTTTTAACTCTTTCTTAACTATTAAAGTATAGTGAGTTTTGGAATTATTATATCATCATGAGTTATTTATCACAATCATATTATTGTTAAAATAATAGATATTCTAAAATGTTTTATGATATTCTAGGTTCAATCCATTTCCTTTTGAGTTATGTTTTTTAAAGAAAAAAACTGTAATGGTCTTATTTTTTAATTTTTTATCTAACAAATTGAAGATGTTTTATAATATTTTGAATATTAAACTTTTCAACCCAAAAGATAGTTAATTAAATATAAATATATTAATTATAAATTACTTATAATTATAGAACCATCCAGGTAAAGAGTTTATTGTAACACACTAAGATTTTAAGAAATGTTTTTTTCATATTGATTAAACTTCATCAATAGCTTTTGTTACATACTACATCGACTTTTAATGAATGATAATATAATATTAATATTATTCAAGCATGAGCATTATAATCTAGATAATAAATTTGTGGTCATGAATAAGAATAAAAATATTTTGAAAATTGTATATAAATTTTTTAGATAATGAAAACTTATTTATAAATAAGTACTTAATTTTTATTAAATTATTCATATACTTTGAAAATAAATTTTTCTAAAAAATGATTTTTATTAGTTTTTTTGAAAAATAATAAAATTTAATTTTTAATTTTATAAAATATATTTTAAAAAATGAAGATATTTTTTCGAACCAATATATATAAATTATCTTCAGGTGATATTTTGATACTTTTCTCAAAAGTTTCATTTTTCAATGAATAGTAAAAAAACTCTTATTTTTATTAAAAAATTTATTTTCATTTAAAGAATTTCAAAAGTTAAATTTTTAAGATGACATTAAATTTAAAATTAGTTCAATTATATTAGTAATAATCAAATTTATGTAATTTAAATTTATTTTATATTGAACATTTATGTAAACACTTTTCATTATTATGAAAAAAAATTCATCGGAAAATTGCTCTTTCACCGCGTATTAAGGTTTAATTTTAAATGAAATTCTTCCACGTATATGAATTAAATTTGAGAAAATGGATTCCATTATTGGAATGATAATTTTTAATATTATATAATAATGGAAACACAATTTTCTATGAAACATGTGTATAATGTTTTCTTTTCAAAAATATCAAGTGTGTACTCTCTGCTACAACTAAAAGGGAATCCCCTCTTCTATCATCTTCACAAATACAAATAAATTTCAATCAAACAAGACCTACCAAAATACATTAATTAATTCCCTCAAAGTTGACTTGATACCATATTTTGATTATTAATCCATCATAATAAGTCTTTTGGTGAAAACATAAAGAGGATCTTCAAAGAAGAGGTGTCATTATTAACATAGTTTTTTTGAAATATTTGTTTTTCCTACTCCATAAATTATTAATAAACAGTTTTAATTTAATTAATTTGAGATCCTAAATATACATAGATATAATTATATTAATTTAATAACATATATCTTCCTAATCATCCATCAAATTTGAAATGAAACTTTTATTTGTGTGTATGGTGGAATACCACCTCACGAACGCATATAATATTTTCTATCACCACCATTCATGGATTGATATAATGATTTATTTAACATATTTATATTATATCTATGAAGTAATTTTACTTATTTAATTATAATATCAATATACCTTTTATCCTTTAACTAAATTCAAAAATGATAATTCCACTCATGCATACATGTGGACTACCACCTCAACGGAGCGACGTGGCATATTTTTTTATTTAATTTTAAAATGGAAGGTAATATGGATTAATTTATTGAATATATATGATATATATTTCATAAAAAATACATCTTTAATGGTGATATATTATTTAAAATTATTTCATTCCATCTATTATGATAATGGAAACAACGTTTATCCATTCATATGACCTACCATCTCCATGATTGTTGTAATTCATTTTCCAACACACTTTTAAATGGATTACTATAAATAAAATAAAATATATACATATATTATATTAAAATAATTTTTAATATTCTAGAGATGATATAACCATGAATATAAAAAGTAATAGAAACTAAAAAACCAAAATATATGTGAAAAATGAAGCAGTTATTACTCGAAATGCAATTTGAGAAAGGAATTGTTAATAAAATGGTCATAAATTTTCATATGTAAATATTATATGGAATAATATATAACTGTATGGTTGTGTAATATATCTATAATAAATATTTATTTATTATAATTTTTTTAAACATGAATGAATTATTTCTTTATTTGAGTTAAGATATTATCATCTCACTTTTATTTATGTGGGAGACATGTTGTATTCACTATTTATTTCATTTGTTTTTTTATATACTTCCTATAAATGTATTTTATGGTTATTATTATGACTGTTATGAATATTTATATATCTGTATGTAGTTATTTATTTTATGGGGTTTACGATTCAAATGTCACTAAAGTGGTAAAAGTTTTATGTTGTAATCTTATTGGTTATCGATGTTCATAATGATTGTGTTTCTGATTTTAAAATCATATGATATATCTATAATGAAGTTAAAGAGTTTTATTCAACTCTAATTATTTTTTGAAATTATAAGTTATCATTTTTTCCTTATTATAATGTAATCATTATGCCAAAAGTATATTTTTAAAGAAAACCAACATTATGTCTCATTGGTTAAACATTATTTATATTCCATTAATAAGTTATATAAAACTATTTTAAATATTTTTTTAATATTAAGAAAATATTTTTTAAACTCATTTTTATACTTTTTACATTATTCAAATTGGTTAAAAAATATTCTTCATGTCACTTTGAGATCATTTCTCTTTATACTTTTCACTAAAAATGTAAACGGAATCATCATTTTATCATGAATGGTGTGAAATATATTTCCCATCAACATGTCCACATAGTTATTTAAAGATTACTTTACATGTTTCCAAGGCTATTTTCATTGAATATATATTTTTTTTATAATTTTTGTAAATTTTTATATTTTAAATACATTTTTTATAATTTATAAGGATATTTTCCTCGATTAATATTCTAAGTGATCTTTTAAAATAATGTTCCTTATAAGCTGATATCCTTTAATGCTACTTAATATTTTATAGGTATAATTTCTAGTGTTACTATCAATATCATTTGTATATAATATTTAAAATAATGATGAAAAGAAATTTATAGAATCCATTTTTTCATAGGTTATGTTTATGAAAACATTTCTTTTTTATTGGATATACGATAATGAAATGATGAAATATTTAAAAATTCCCTTTTTTATATAGGATATGTTAAGAGAAAATGAACCTGAAACAAATTTAATTTCTATGGGTTATTATATTATGAATTTCTTATGATCATGAGGAACACATTTCTAGATTTTCATTAGGTGAAGTATGGGAATAATAACTCCCTTCAATTTATTAGGAAAAAAATTATATCTCACAAGATAAATAGTAATTGAATATGGAAAGAACCGAGTAATGAAAATTTCCCACTATGATAGTCATTGGACTGAACCATGACTGCTAAGGTGGGTTGGGGACTGAACACATTCCACAATGATATCATTATCAGTAAAATATGACTATGAAGAATTTTATTTTCTATCCTTCTATGTATTCCAAAAATCTATGTCTTATGCCAATGTTAAAATTGTTTGTATCATATTATTTGATTTTATTATAAAACATGGATTATTAACTCCCAATATTTTTCACTTGACTCAATCTTGTGATCTATTATATGAATGTTATGGTATTAAAATGTTATTTTCATGTTCTCATACACATGTTCTCTTTTAATATTGATATCTTTCTTGGTAAACCTTATAGAGAATCTAATATCCCCCTTTTTTATATTTCCCTTCCTCGGTTTATAAATAATGGTATTATGTATGATATGACTAAGAGTGTAGAAAATTATAAAGAACATGATAGGAGATGATATGGTTCACTTACAAACCAAATGTCTATGTATCCAAGTTTAAAAAAAAACTAAACTTGTAAAATTATAGTGTGGATTGATATTTTATGTAATGAACATCAATCTATTTTGATGTATTATATATGTATGAAGGGTATAGTTCATTATAGATGGTATCATAGGAACGTATATTGAAAAAAAGGAAAATAAATATTTAGTGATAACCATAGGGATAATTCTTATTATAGGAAAATATCATGGAATTCTTCTAAAGGATAGATCAAGTGGTTTCTATGAAATTATATATATGTTTAGATAATAAAAGTGGTTATGTCTCTATCATCATTAAAACTAGGTATAACAAGTCAAAAAAGGATAATTGGGATTTTCCTCAATCACCACATGGATCATGAAAACATGAATTTATACACACCTGATTTGACACTATTCGGTTATATTCCTTTCAAATTCACAAAATCATATAATAAATAATAAAGGATTTAAATAGTTTACAAACATGAATGGCCATGGTTAAGCCTATGGTGTTTTTTATAGAAAATATTTTTTTTATTTATGGGATCTTATAATTATTTTCATGATTATGTTTCTTAAGAAAAAATTTTTTTATAGTCAATGGATTTAAACTGAAAAAACTATGTTTAGAGGATAAAAAATAAATTTTATTTTCTACCATTAGTAAAGTGAAGCAGATCAGCGAAAGACTCTTATCAATAATATAAGGAAACTAAAGAAATTTATTTCATGGAGTATGATGACTTTAAGATATTATTTTTCAAATATTAATTCACTTTTATTCTTCATAAAACTATATATCTCTAATTCATTGAGTAAATAATATGGATGATGAATCTATTAGATCCTAGCAAAAAAAATTATGAGTCTTATGATGTA
The DNA here is from genome assembly GCA_963277665.1 of Viscum album. NCBI lineage: Eukaryota > Viridiplantae > Streptophyta > Magnoliopsida > Santalales > Viscaceae > Viscum > Viscum album. The sequence goes on from OY728149.1 coordinate 109,352,266, forward strand.
CACATCTGGTAATATCATCCAACCTGAATGTAAGGTTAATCACTTTTTTGTGCCTTGCAACCAAGTCTCTAAATAGTGCTAAGCATAAGGGAGTTGAGGATGTAGGATGAAATAATTTTATGTGATATCATGGTGTAAAAAGATATTTATTTTACCCATCAATCACATTGTTTTTATATAAACAGAATTATGGAATAAATAGGAAACTCTAAAAACCATTGAGAGAAGAAGATGTGTCTTCCTTCATGTTTAATGTGTAAAAGTAAACATAGATGGAATTATCTTAAGAGTATTTGTAAATGTTTTATGTTTTCAAATCAATTTCGTTGCATAATAAAATGCTAATTTGAAGGGAAAAGTAATATAAGGATAAAAGTAGAGAGAATTATCCCTAGAATTCACCCCTCACACTCTAATGTCTTAAATACAATGAATATATGAATTATGCTAACCATTTCCAAAATATGAAGTTTAGGGATAATAATTGACGTCAAAAACCTTTTAATTAAAGTGATAAATGTGAATATCATTTGATAAATATTTGTGATTAGGGGTGTGGTAATGATTTTGTTAAAGGTACGTATATCATCCACTATATAACTATTAATTTATTATTTAACTCTGGATCTTCTCACACTTTTATTTCGGATGAATTTTCAATGGGTATAATGATGTTACATCAATGATTATATGTTGAATTAGTATTGAACCCCCTAATTGTTAGATGATCACATATCATTTCTATGATTCATCCCCAATTTAAGATTTTGGTAATGTGCTTCTTGTAAATATTATTATTCTCCCTATAGTTAAATTTAATACCATCTTAGGAATTGATTGGATTTCAAAATATAATTACCAAAATAATTTCCATGGAATGGATGTCACATTTAATATTCAAAACTGACCTATGATCAACTAATATTGTGATAATAATATGAACATCCATTGGAAATCACATATATTTTATGTATCTTGATTCTTAAATAAAAGTTGTTTTTATCTCATATTTTTGGGAAGAAACCTAACATTGATGATGTGCATATTATGAGGGAGTTTATGGATGTATTTTCAAAATAATTTCCAAGTATTATAGTTAATAATGCAGGTGAATTATCAATATAACACATACCTAGATACACTCCTTTTTTGAAGACTCCCAATTGAATAGATATGATTGAATAGTTAAAGTTGAAAAGGGAACTCTTGGAATACATTGAAAAGGGATTTATTTTCTTAAGTTTGTCACCTTGGGATGCATCTATTTTTTTTATTATGAAGAAATATGGATCAATGAAACTATATACTGATTATCCTAAGATGAACAAGATCACAATCAAGAACAAATCTCCCCTACACTATATTGATGATTTGTTTCATCATCTTCACAGAGATCAATATATTTCCTTGAATGACATTCATTCTAGATACCAGAAACTAAGGGTCTGGGATGTTGATATACATAAGAAAACATTATATTCAAGGTATGTAATCTCTTCATTTATAGACTAATAATTTTTTCAAACCAATACCCTCACAATTTTCATAGATTTCATGGGTACAATCTTTACATATTTCCATGATCAGTTGATTATAGTCTTTATAGATGATATTATTATATATTCAAAGATAAAAGAAAGTGTGAAGATCACTTTTTAATTTTTATGAAGTGCCTACTTGAGGATAAATTGTGTGTAAAATTTAAATAGTGTGAATTTATTCTATAAAATGATTCATTTTTTTAACATATAATCTCAATATATTTTATTTTGTGAGATTCATCAAATATTACGGCTATGGACAACTGGATGACACCAACCACTATGATATAGATATGATTTTTTCTTAGTTTAGATAGATATTATATAAAGTTTGGGGAAAATATATCTTGACTAACAACTCTACACACAATGTCAACTCAAAACACAGCCAAGTTCCTCTAGAAATTTGAATGTAAAAAAATCAAGGATCTACTTCAAAGGTTAGTTAGTTATCCTATTCATACACTACTATATAGTGGATAGAGTTTATTAATCTACAGTGATGAATCAAATAAGGAAATATGATAATTTCTCATGTTTAATGTCATGGTTACCACATATGACTCATGAAAATATGAGGTGCATGAGAAAAATTACCCTACTTGTGACTTGCATATAACTATATTAATTTTTTTATGATCAGGATGAATTATCTTTATAGATAATGCTTTCATATATATATATATATATATATATATATGTAATGATCATATGACTTTAAGCTATATATTTACATATAAAGATTAAAATATATTTTGTCTAATATAGTTAGAGTTAATTAATAATTATGGTTTCTTGATATATTACCGTTATGGGAAGGAAAATAAGTTTGGTGGTGCCTTGAGTTGAAATGATCGAGTTTTATTATCTATGATCAGGATATCCAAAGATTAAATATTTTTTGGATATTCAAATAATTGATATATAAATCATGAGGGCAGTATAAAAATATTATCTAGGTCAAATTAGTGTTCGACTATCTGGGTAAGAAAAGATGAAAGATGTTCAAAGGGATGTTGTAGATCAGTAGAAGAATATTAAAAATGTTCTAGAAATTATCTTTTATTATAATGGAATGATATGGTTCAGGAAATAGATATATGTTATATCCATGCCTGATTAAAATAATATTCTAAGAGAATATTGTCATAGTTATTCATTATCTATTTATAATTTATCCAAAAGGAATCATAAAGATTTTAATGAGTATCTCTAGTGGGATGGAATAAAGAAAGATATTGAAGAGTTTTTATATTTGGGGCTTGCTATGACAGTAAGTTAATGTTGTGAGAAAAAATTCTAAGGGGATGTTAAAACCACTACCTATACAAAAAGTTTAATGGAAAAACATGACCATGTATTTTTTCATTGGACTCCCCAAAATTTCTAAAGGAATAAATTCTATATCTATTTTAGATGATCTATTTACTAATTCAACACACATAATTTATATTAGATAATATTTCTATATAGATCAGTTTTCCAAAATATAAATTAATAAAGTGGTAATGTTATATAGATTACTATCCTTTATTGTATCTGATCAGGATCTGAGATGTACCTTAAAGTTCTGGATAAATATACAGTAGGATCTAGATACAAAGTTGAGTTTAAACAGTATGTATCATCCACAGTCATATGGTCAGTCAGAGAGGAAAAATAAAATACAATACTATATAATAATATATTGTTTTATGGATTGTAAATGTTTTTAGAAAAAAATTTCTCTAGTCTTATTTTATTACAATAATTTTGTTCATCCAGGAATTCAGATAGCTCTATATGAAGACCTATCTTGAAATAATTTTAGAACTATGACATGATTGTATAAATATTCCTAATAATATTGTATATAATGTCAAATCATTTCAACCACACATAAAGCAAGCTCAAATTCGATAGAATTTTTATGCTGAAAATTGTCGATGTGATATAGAGTATGAAGTTATTGAGAAGGTTCTCCTATGAATTACTCAATGGAAAAAGTGAATGGGTTTGGGGGATAATGGAAAGTTAATACTTATTTATATTGGTTCCATTAAGATTCATGATCTATTAGGGATAGTTTCTTATCACTTGGAACATGCATAAAACCTCTCTCAAGATCAGAATATATTCCATGTATCTCTCACGAGGATGTACAGAACTGATCCTTCATACATACTGAATATTTTGTTCATAACTTTGGATCATGATATATCGAATCATGAAAAACCTGTGGATATTATAGATTATATAGTTAATTTTCTAGGAAATAAGACTGCTCACCGAGTCAATGTTTATGGAAAACCACAAATTCAAAGAAGTTATGTGGGATCTTGTGGATATGTTGACTGAAAAGTATAGTCAGTTTATTTCATCAAAGTAGTTTAATTTTAAATGTTAATTTCATTTTAAGGGGGTATAATTTAATATCATGGTATTTTATGAAATATATTTTATCAAATAAATGTAATTTCATTGATTTTTTCTTTACATACAACACTAAGTTTTAACAAACTGAAATATATTATACATATTTTAAAAGACATAATTGTTAAAATTAGACATTAAATATCATGGTGTTAATTAGAATAGCCATATTTTTTAAATTATTTATAATTTTTTCTGGTTAAAAATTGTATTTATAAAAAATTATAAATTCTTTACTAAATTATTTATAGGATTCAAAAATACATTTATCTCAAAAAATAATATTCATTTGTTTTTGTGAAAAAATACTAAAATTAGTTTTTGTAACATAAGAAAATAATTTTTAAAAATTTAATTCATTTTTTAAATAAACATTTCAAAAATAATATTGGGTTAATTTTTCATATTTTTATAAAAGGATATATTTTTCATTGTATAGTGAAAGCTGATGATTTTTATAAAAAATCATTTTTGTTTAAAAAGTTTACAAATTAATTTTTTTATTAAGATGGTTATATAAGTTAAGTTATCCAAAAAATATTATGATAAATCAAATTTATGTCATTTTAATCAATTCTATGTTAAACATTCATATAAAAAAATTCAACTTATGAAAATAACTTATTTGGAAAAATGTTTTTTCGTCACATAAACATGATAAATTTTAAATTATATTCTTCCAATTTGAAGAATTTCATTTCAAAAAATTCATTCAATATTTTAAATTATAATAATTAATAATATATATCAATTTAAACATAATTTTATATCATAATGAAAATTAAAAATAATAAATATTAATTACTATGTTAAAGGATAAAAAGGATTTAATAAGGGGTTAAACTGAAACAATAATTCAAAAAATGACCTAAAAACATGTTTAAGATATATTTTCTGGCCATATATAAATCTTATAACATTTAATATTAGATAATAATCATTTTTTAACCTTTTCAAATGTGTAAAATATGGGTATAAAATTTTATTTTCAAAAATTCCATGTGTGTTCTCTCACCCACTTATAAAAGGGAACCCCCTATCCTCTCCTCTTCAAGAATCCAAAGACTTTTGGTTCATCCAAGACATAAAATAATACCCTTATTTCTACCCTATACATTTCCTAGAGTCCTTATTTTAATTTGTACCCTCCAAATATGTATTTTGGTGCAATCCTAAAGGGGTTTTCGGAAGAAGATGTATCATCCATAACCGATATTTTTTGTTTTATTTATAAATTCTCGTAATTAAAATGTAATTTAAATAAGATGATATAAAAAATTAATATATAAAATATAATAATGTTTTTATGTTAATTTAATAACCCATATCCATCTCTTCTTCTATTAAATGGACTGTGAAACTGTTGATCATGTTTATGACAGTCTACCACTTTTTGAATCGATGTAATTTATTTTCAATCACCAAATTTAATGGATTGATATAATGATTGATCTATCATAATAATATTATATAAATTAAATAATTATAATTTTTTAGTTATAATATCATATATTCATTTTTATCTTAAAATATGTTGGAAAACAATAATGTCGCTCATGCGTACGTGCAGCCTACCACCTCCACGAAGCGATGTGATTGGTTTCTTAAGTAATAATGACATAGATGGTACTAAATAAATATTTAATGAATATATATTATATATATGACCTAAAAAATATCACTTTTATGGTGACATATGATATACATTTCTTTCATTCTTCTGAAAATATATACAACATTAATGCATATGTACGTCTTACCATCAACAAGAACGATGTAATTTATTTTTTATGTCTAAATTTTAAGGATTACTGTTAATAAATTTATAATTAATTTAAATTATATTAATACAATTATTAAAAATTTTAATATTATGGAATCATGATCAATGAAAAAAATACCAAACCAAAATATAAATGAAAAATGAAGTAGTTATTTCCTAAAATGTTATTTTAACAAGGAATTTCTAATAAATGGGTAGTTAAATGTCACAATTAAATATCATATGGAATGATATATATCTATAGCAATTTAATGTATGTTTAATAAAACAATATTTATTATAAATTAATTTTTAACATGTAGGATTAAGGTTGATACTTGGGGTAAGTGACTTTGGTCTCACTTTTATTTCTGTGGGACATATACCATGTTCACCACTTATTTGTTTTGGGCGGTGTAAACTCTACCCATGTAGGTCTTTTATGATTATTCTTATGAATACTATTGTGATTTATATATCCATATATATATTTTTTATTTTATTTGACTTATTATTTATAAGTTTTCAAAGTCAAAAGGGTTTTACGTTACAATATCATTGGTTATAGGTGTTTCTTATGATTATGTTTGTGATGATGAAATATTATGATATATCTCCAAATAAACTGATTAATTTTATTTTAAAATTATTATTCATTGAAATTACATAATTTTCAATAATTGTTCCATCTTTATGTACTCATGATACGAAAAGATCATTTTTAAGGAAAACCAACTTTATCAATATTCAGTAAAAAATCTTCTCTCTTCCTTGTATGCATTTTAAAAAATTGTTTTAATGAATATTTTAAAAATTAATAAATTATTTTTCAATGTTAGTTTTAGAATTTTTTATTTTTTTACAAAATTGTTTAAATGGAATGTTCTTTACATTTTCTAAATAAGAATATTCTGAATTTTTTTTAAAATTATGAAAGGAATCTTTGTTATAACATGTATGACATTAATGATATTTTCAGTCATTTGGAACAATAAATGATCTAAATAACCCTTTACAATTTTACATGTCTACTTTAATATAAAATCGTTTATTTAATAATTATTAAACTTATATTTTTTTAAATAAGTATTTTCAAGTTGGAGATGATATTTTCCCCAACTATTATTCCGTGTGATATTTTAAAATAATTTTCCATCTAATATGACAACCTTTGATGTTATATAAAATGTTTTAGGGGATATGATCCAATGACACCATCCTTATCCATTCTATGGATGGTTTATGTTTATGATGAAAAACATTTTACAAAACCAATTTCCTTTCAATTGGATATATATATATATATAACGATTTATTTACATGGGTTATGGTAGGTTCAAATGATGAATTTTTTTTTGAAACCCATTTCTTTTACATGGGTTATGTTATGATGAATTCTTTTTAAAACATTTTAAATATTCCATTAGTTATGATATGATTTATGTTTTCTAATAATGTGGAAGGTATTTTTAGGATCTTCATTACGTGATGGCTGGAAACTATATCTCCCTAAAATTCATTAGGTAAATATTGATATCATATGAGATAAACATAAATGTAATGGGGAGTGAACCCATTTCAATAAGGGAGTTTTTCCACTATGATAGCCTCTGGAGTGAACCCTGATAAGTAAGATGGTTTAGGGAGTGAACCCATTCAAATGTGATATAATCTATAGTAATCCATTCCTTCTAATGATAATATTACTATTCTTATACTTACTCCAAAAAACTATATCTTGTTCCATTATTCTGTTTCAGGGACCATGTTATTTGATTTTATTATGATTCATGTCTTATGAACTACCAAGATTCATGTCATGACTCATCCTTATTATCTATGATATGAAGGTTATGGTATTCAAATGTTATTATCAAGTTCTTATACTATTATGATCATGTTATGTTGATATCTCATATGTTTACACTTACAGAGAATTTGAGATCCCCTATCCTTAAGTTTCCATTCCACAGGTTATGAAGACATGTATTATATATAAGATTTATTTCAATAGTTCTAGTTAAGAAGAACGTAGTGGGAGATTATTTAGTTAAATTAGGAACTAGTCGGAAATGTTTACATGTTTCCAAAAAAACTGGACATATATAATTATAAAAAATATAATTATGTTATGTAATGAAAATTCATCTATCAAGATGAAATATATATGAATGAATACAGTGGGTTATTACAATGATGAAAAATTAAATGTTCACCAAGGGAGGAGTTAGTATGCATGTATTATAAGTGAAGTTTTATCTTTTTTTAATATATTGGCATAATACCTTTTCTATATATGTATGATACTGATGGAATTATTTCTTGTTTTATGGAATAAATTTTTTGTTGGAGGAATAAGAGAATATTAAAATAACATGATTAAGAATATTGAAACATCTTTTGGATTTCCACTATTAGACAACAGCTTAAGGTATGTTTAATTGGTTTTTTTGGAGACCAAAACATCTGGGATGTGGAAATGATGTTTGTGAGAAGGATTTTATATAATATCTTTGAGATAAAAGTCCAATATTATGTGTATGGTGGGATAGTGATGTGTTTCTTTTATATGTGAGAGTGGTTGTAGTCATGTGATTATTAATTTCCAAACATAATTGAAGAATCATTATTAAGGAAACTCAAACCAAAATTGATACTAATGGAGTTTGGATAAGTATTAATCAAGTATTACCTGAATTATACATATATATATTTTGTTTTTTTACCATACTACATAGTTATAATAATTTAAAGTTGTTTTACCTTTTTCGTGATAATTTAAATTTTATTACTTTGGTAACGTATTTGTATGCTTAAAAAAAGAAATTTTCTTACATGCATAAATTCAACATTATGATTCCAATAATTAAATCCATTTTATCAATATATTTTCTCAAATATATTAAATTTTACTTTTAAACCAAAGCATAATTTATGAATAAATAAAACAATTTTATATAAAATAGACCTTCAAAATAGTATAAATTCTTAGTATTATTTATTATTAATAAAAGATGAAATGAGTTAGAATATATTTTTGGGAAAATTGTAACATTTAAAATAATCCTTTATATGTGACTAATTTATTTTATTAAAAAAAGCAATACATAATCTTATGTAAATTATCATTCATAAAAAAATGAACATTTGACATTGAATGATTTTATTCATAATTATCTATGATTATTTAATTTCTCAATATGAATTTATTAAATTTCATGAAATAATTTCATTTAAATAAAAACATTATTATATAGTTTAATTCATTATTTAAATTTACTTTTTTTTGAAACATGTAATGTAAATAATATACTCACGGGATTATGATTTTACATTAATAATTACAAATTTAGATCATATTAACTCTTATATAAAAAACCCTCAAAACATCTGCATAACATATAACCATAATATTACTAGTATTGGAAACTTCTTGTGGAGGTCCAATTAAAATGGATCTTGTAGTGTTTTCCATGTTCCTAAACTTCTATCAGAGATGATTTTTCTCAAGATGTACAACTTGAAGTTTATCTTGGGATTGGTCTAATAAAATCTCAAATGATGCTACATTGTTTCCAAAAGTAGATAAATATTATTTATATGTATGACTCAAACTTATTGATTCAATTTCTTCTCCTTTATATATAATGTTAATAATTCTATTACTTATATTTATACAGATTAATTAAAATACTATTGTATAAATTCAATAATTAATAGTTTCTCCTTATGAATAAGGAATTAAAAAATTATTTTTTCCTTTCATGTTACACATTCAATGAATATCAATAAAATTATTTAAAAATAAAAATATACTAAAATAGTGAGATAGTACATTCTAACCCACTAAAATGAATTTAATAGTTTAAATTTCTTTCCAAAAACTAAAACAAGTGATGATACTTTTATTTCATCAAATTATTAGGTAACAAGGTAGCATCTTGAAATTAATGATTTCACCACAGAATATTCACTATGGGGTTTTCTTTTTCTAAAACACTATAAATGTTTCATCCAATATACCAAATTTTTGTTCCTCATAATAGAGTTCATTTTCAATTTCCAAGCTTCTATGTTTAGTATACTTGATGAATCTGGTATGCACTTCCTCAAAATTTATATATTGAAAACATCATAACTCTGTGTGAGGATTACTGGAAGTGATAATAGATAAGATACCTACATTATACAATTATAAATTTCAAGGGTACCAATATATATATTCCGTAACTTTTTTTACTTTAAAACTAAAATAACCTACATAAAATGATTTATGCATGGAAACACCTTATCACCAAATTTAAGCTCTAGGTCACATCAATAATTATTTTCAAATATCTTATATCAAAAATTGTTATAAATTCATGTGTTTATAAATATTTTTGAACCTTCTTGATCACTTATTCAACTAGATCATATCCTATCATTATCCATTCTTCTACTTCAACCCCAAAAATTAGAGTTTTTTAAGCTATTATCATAATGAACCTTTGATATATCCATTAAAATTATAGAATGGAAACTATTGATATATGAGTAATCTATCATATGAATATATTAATATTAATAACCTATAAAATCCATTGAAAAATATCTCAACATATCTTCTAAGTTTTGAATGGGACTTTTATATTGACTATATTTCCCTATGTTATAAGCAACACTAATGTTCTTCCCTCCCTTTAATACATTTTGAATACTTCTCCCAAACCAATAGGTAAACCACAGATAATAATAAGATATAATAATATGTGGTTCTCTATGAAACCATATCAGTTCCATCATTTATATCTTGTCTAAATAATAAAGATAAAAATAATCTATGAAATAAATTAAATGTGTTGACTTTATAAGATGGTCGTCTTTAACTCAGATGGAATTATGGCCTTTAGATTTCACAAGGATTATATTAATGAAATATAGTGTGATATTATCAATTCTTCAGAATATAATGTGTAGTTGTTGAATTATTATCATAGACATATATTATTAATCATTAACTAGATACCATACCATGTATTGAGAAAAATGATCTACTATTAATCTCTTAATTTTATCCCACAATATGTTTTTCATTAAATATATGTACAAATCTATACATCCTAGATAAATATGGAAATATGAGAAATGTGAATCATCCAAAATACCCCTCTTCATTTTTCATTTTTACAGGAAACATATCTGGGTTTAAAATCATATTAGTCCTTCTATATAAATGTTGATATTTAAAATACCCACTACATATTTCCATATATCTCAATCTTATTTCTGAGACACCTTGATATCCACAAGGATGGATGGTTAAGAATTAATTTTGGAAAGAAATGATGTCTTCAATTGCCTTATGAATTCAATATCTATTCTTTAAAAAAACCAGTGTAGTGTGTCATATTTAATCTTTATCATAGAAAAGTTATTAGGATTTCTACTACAAAGTGAATGTTTGACCATGTTTTCCCTCCTTATGTGGTAATGTTTTGAGTATTCAGAGTTATTGGCCAAATATGACCATCTCTGTTGGTTCATGATCAACTCCTTTCATGTTAATAAATATTTCACACTATAGTAATAAATATATATCACAAATTTCACTATAGATATGATGTGACTAAATCATATATGAAATGATCATTATAACCAGGTTTAAATTATGTTTTGGGTAATTTTTATATTTAGTTTTAAAATAATGTTTGTTATAAGAAATTAACTTACCATTCCCCATGAGAATTTATCTCAATCTCTTGCTCAAAGAATAACCACACATTATAAACACTTCCCTACTAAAGGGTAATGTATATACAGGTGTTGTAACCAAACTATGATTTATATCATTTAATCATTATTCATGTTTTTCTCTTTGGGGGAGAATCGTTCCCTTTCATGTCAAATATGATATTTTCTTTGATAATGAAGAAACATTTCTCAAAAATTATCAACAATACCCATATACACAGATAATATTATATATAACTTACATAGTAGTTGGTTTAGTATATTCTTAAATCACCAATGACTTTGTAGAATCCACATATATTCAATCGTAAGTGATTTGCCTAAGAATTGTATTTTTGTAATTAAAATTTAGTCTTACTAGAAATGTTGTAATGTTTGTCCTTTTATAAGTCCTTCATAACAGTCCAAAACTAAACTTAATGTTACTTATTTATCATAAAATATTTTTGAATATCATGAATAAGGACTACTGAAAATTGATCAAGGATAGCTAATTAGACTATTTTCATCATATCCAACCTGATTAGTGGGATATTTGTATATAAAAATTGAATTGAAAAAAAAAATATAGATTATATACATCATATGGCATGTTGTTTTGGATAGATGTTTCTTTTGACCTTTAATCGATGATATATATATATCAAATTTCAATTATCAAAGAGTATTGAACCCGTTTGAGTTAATCAAATATCTCATCAATATGGGGGAGTGGATACTTGTACCTAATTTTTATTTTGTGATGTTTTTTAACAATCAATCCAATGTCATATTGATCCATCCTAATTCGGGTCAAAGGGAACTAGTGTACCCCAAGGTCAAGCACTAGGATGAATAAAAACATTATTTAGATTCTTCTTTTTATTTTTACTCAATAAATATATTTCAATGTGGAAAATTTTGTAAGTCCACTTTGATATAGGATAAATGTTAGGATTTATTTCTATTGAATACTCAATATCTTTTTCATGTGGAAGCCTAAGAAATTATTTAGAAAATATATAGAAATACTCTTATTCAATTAGAAGGTATCAAATGTTGATTACCCCACCATTTGACACAATATTCTGACATCATTAGGTATCACTACCCATAGTATATAATTCAATTCTAAGGGTTGTTTGTAATCATCCTTGTATTGGTATTTTATATAGAGAGGATCTAGGATAGAAATTGAGATCTTAATATCCCAAAAATTAAAATATTCACTTTGTAGAGAGTTCTATTCCAATCCCTGTATTACATTGAATTCTATTAATCTAATAAGAAGTAGAATTTTATTAATCATCTTTCTAATGCTAGATAAAATAAGAGATATATATATTTGAAATAATCATATCACCACCATTTGTTTTTACTCATAACTTAATATCTAATTAATAAGGTAGTGAATAAATATTCAGGGAAAATATGCATGACATTGAAGAGTGTGATGAAACAAAATAAAATAAAAAATTCAACTTTACAGAGTGGGGAATAATTTCACCTTTAACAAAATTATTTTCATGGAATACATTATTAGTATTGATAAAATATAATATTCTTTTTTCCTTTAGTTTATGATTTTTTTGATGACTATTTTTCTCAATAGCCTTTGTATTAAGGGATTTATTTTCATAATTCTCAAAATAATTTCATTTGAAAAACTAATGAGTGAGTGGAAGAATAGTTTGGGACTTCTTATAATATGCTGTGTTTATTTTCCACTTAAAATTTATATGATAATTCTATTATTTGTCACTTGCATTACCATATGTATATAATTATTCGAAAACTATTGAGATAATCTCAAATAAGTATCCTCTAATATTTTTAGAATATAGGTTTTTTCTTTTTCTTCACACTATGTTACTTTTCATTTGAATTCACATGAATACCCATTTTTCTTTTTATATCATTAGATCAATGGAAATAATTTGTGCCCTCAATTTTCATTCCCACCTTAATATCACATCTCTTAATTTATTCATGGAAAATGAAATTTGTTATAGATAATTCCTTTGTAAAACATGATTTTACACCACTAAATAATAAATCCCTAAATCAACTAGATATATTAATAAAAATATACGAATAAATTCTGAGTCCCATGAATTTTCCTACATAACTACCACTAGACTCCTTATAATTTTATTTCATTTATAGGAATTCATAAATCATTATAGTGTATATAATTTAGTGAAAATATCTTCCTAAAAATAATTTTTTTGAATATTCTCATTCCATAGAGTAATTTTTTTCCTTTTTCATTGTATTAAAAGTTTGGGCCCACCATTTATTATCCTCACACTCAAAATAATAAAAAACTAAAACAAATTTCACATAGTCCCATCACTTGATAACAAAAAATATTTTTAAACTATATTCATAAACTTCTTTCATTGGTGTTCTCTTATGAACAAATTTTTTCATTACTGTTCATTAGTTCAGATAATTTTTCATTCATTTCCTTGAGTTTCCCCACCATATTTACCATCTCATTTAGTCACTCATTAGGATAATCCTGATATTTTACTTCCCATTAATTGTTACCTCATCTTTTCATTTTTTAGGTATTTTGAAAAATAAAGGAACTTTTTAGCATGAGAACACAATTTAGAATATAATATTGGAAATTATATAAAATTTCACATAAATTTTTATAATATCCTAACATATAAATTTCTAGTTTTAAATCTAGGTGATCAATGTCCATTTTCTATTAAATTATCTAACCTTAAAGTTAAAAGAATTATTCAAATACTTTATAATAGTAATACCATAATTCTTACTCCATATGTGATGATCAAGTTAGTACCCATCCAAACTTTTAAGGGATTATTAACCCTAGAAGAATAAATACTAGAGATTACATCCACTTATATGTATCCAAACATGTATGTGATTTCTAGGAAGCCATACAGTATAAACATGACTGATATGCAATGATATTTATTTTATTGAGACTCATCCTTATGTATTTTACTAATGATATTAAATCATAATCCCCAAATATAAATAAAAATATCTTTGATACCAATTGATATTACTAAAAAACGTGTATTTTATATTAGTCCAATAAATTAAACATTTAGTTCCACCAAAAATATCATTATCATTGATTCTTAAAGGTTTAGAGACATTATTAATAACTAAATTGATACATATTATAATTTCAGAAACTCCCACATAAATCATTATATAAAACACCATTCTTCACATAATCATACAAATAACTCCCTGGGAAATGGGGAAAAATAAGGGGTGAGATCAGATTAACAATAATAGAAAACCCATCAAAGAGTCATATTTTTTTATATCATAAAAATATGTGAAAACATGAATATTGGAAAAATAAGATTAAAATGACCATTGAATCATAATATAGAATCAATATTAAAATATCCTATATCACTGAATGAGATCATAGTATCATAAAGAACCATTATATAGGAATAAAAAATTCTTATAAACTAGAATCATGTAAAAATAATAATAAATATGGAATCATATAATAGGATCGTGTAATAAGATATATATTTTTAATAATCACATGAAAATGGAATTTTAAAATGTGAAAAACCCTAGTCAAGCCCATGAATTAATTTGGGAACAAATACCATCAGGTACATGCATTATGATGTGAAAAAGCCCAATTATGTACATGCTTAACAATGTTATCTCATGATACAAAAAACACCAACCAATTAATTGAATGGATATATAGGTCCCCACCCATAACATAATCATGGACCACAATATGTGTGCCACATGAAATTAATTATTCCTCATATCATGAAAACATATGGAATGAAAATAGGTTTTCATATGGTATCACAAAAAATAGTATGTAATATAAATCAATGATAATAAAAGTTAACAGTACCAATAAAATAAATTAGAGGGAAATTATATACATTAACATATTAGAGATATAAATTTTTATAGATAGTGAGTAAAATAAACTCAAAATCATTAAAATAGTCTCCCATAACCATCATTATCAATATCAAAAGGTCATATTTCTAATCCAAATTCAAAAAGAACATTTCCAAGAAGTTGAATGGAAGAATTTACAAAAACCTCATTTTATAAATCCCCAAGTTTGGATATTTGATTAGAATTGAAATCTATGTATCGAAATTCATAATAGAATATAAAATATACAAGTGTGAAAAAGAGACGTTTTTTAGATTTTAATGACTTTAATTGAAACTTCTACATCATAGACTCATTTGAAAAAAATACCATATATTAAATGGTAAATAAAAATATGTAAATTATAGAATATTATATATATATATATATATTCAAAAATAAGAAAAGACACATTTATGGTCATATGAATCTGGACATAGAGGATGTAACGAACCAAAATTATATCAAAGGAAATAACCTTCTTATAATTATGTCATATAGTATAAATTACATAATATCATATATAAAACATAATGAAAACTTTATAAATGATTAATTAAAGAAATAAAAATTATTTATAAAAATTAATGAACATATATCAATGGAATAGTAACTTGACCTTTGGAATAGTAAGGTGGCTCTTATGAATACGAATACGTCCAATAGAATAATAACCTCACCTTGAGAAGTATAAATTAAATTGTCACATCTTATGAATACAAATATAACATATTTATATAATGGAATAAGTAAATAAATATTTTAAAAAGGAATAATTATTTATTGGTTTTCTTTTGTGAAATTTAAATATTTATTTACAATTATATATTTAAAATAATGATCTAAAAGAAAATTTATATCATAATATAGGTTCATAAATTAATATTTTGTTTTCTTATGATTAAAATATAAATTAATGAGATAATTAATCAATTTTCAAAGTGTTATAAAATTAATCATAATTATAAAATTGATATATTTGGAATAAATGATGAATTTAACTAAAAAATAAATTATCATATTTAGAAAATTATTTTTATAAAATGGGGTCTATTTATGAATTATAAATGTAAAAAATGGTAGGGTAAATATTTTCTATTTTTCTAAAATAGTTTAATTTTTGGTGAATGGATAAATACAATAATTTACAATATAAGCTAAATACTAGAATTGTCGAGTCATTACCGATTTGTAGATTATGTTATCCCATGATCACAAACAATCCTTTTTTATTTAATATATTTAGTGACAAATTTCAACACTATTTATAGTCTTGATCCAAAATAACAAAATAATTAATATAATAATAAAAAATACCCCTCTCCTCCCCCTATAGATACCACCCCTCACCACATCTTCTCATCACACCTTACATGCTTTCATTATTGTCCAAATTCTACCCAATACACATCCAAATCCTCTCCCCTATGGCCAAGATACTTTGGCCTCAAAAAAGACCAACACAATTTCCCTATGGAGGTTCTCAAGCATAATAAGTTATAGAGGTAAAATCCTCTTACTTTTTCTTTTATTTTTTTCTCAATTTCATTAATATTTTTATCCTCTTATGACCTCTATATCCCAAAATGGAATGATAACTATAGGTTCTTTTATATACTATAATATTATTGTGTTAATGTAAAAATCCATCATAAAATCGCTTCCTTATTCTTTTTATTATAGAAATGAAAACATTCACCAAGATGTGTCGATTTACATCCATTGTGGACGATGCATATCCATTTTTCAATATCGCCTTGAAAGATCCTCATAAACCATTATTATGGTTAAATTGTATTTCATTATACATAATATAAATTAAATAATGTTATGTAACTATTATATATAAACATGATATAAAATAAAATTATATATGTTCATAATGGTAGTGAAAACTGCAAAAAAATTAAATCATTTTTATTGAAGTTTAATATAATGAATAATCCACACATTATATAAAAAATGATATGTAACTAATTTAAACTTATTTGAGTTCATTAAAAATATATAATTTCAACTATGTATATTTATTTCCATTTTACATGAACTTCCATAATTTTAAATAAGTGAATCGCTCTTGAAAACCGAGAAAATGAACACTCCTTGAAAGATGAAGTTGAATATATTTACTCATAAAAAAATACCATCAATGAACATAATAAAATAATACTAAATAAAATACATGTGGAAAATTTTTTGAATTAATTTTATTATCTAGGAAATTATGTACCAGTGTATAATGCTTTCGTATATATTGTAAGGGATTTTCTCTAAACCTATGCGTTTCTTTAGGTGACACTTTCTCTATTTTAACCCAAATTTAAATATTAATTATTCTTACTTACTCCTATTATATTTCATTATTATGTAACAAAAAAATGTAACTAACTCAATTATTATTTATTTTATAAGTAAATACATGTTTCTAATATTACCTTTTTAATTCCTTCTGATAAACAACCCTATTTAAGAGGAACTCCCCAATTTCATACCCATTTTAAGGTACACTCCATAATCTATTTTCAGCCACAGTTATTTTTCTAAAATTATAGTTTTTATCAATAGGAAACTATCTTAGTTCATTTTTAGTTCTATGAAAACCATTATTATTTTTCATCTTTAAAGACTTTACATTTACCCATAAACCGATAAAAATGGCTATTTCCCAATGTTTATTCAACACTATTTTTAAATTTTTTAACATCCATTATACATCACTTATCATAATATATGTCTAATTTTAATTATCAATGTCCATGTATATTTTAAATCAACTATTTAATGAACATTAATATGGTACACCAATTTTTTAAGAATTATGTTATGATTATGATACCCATTTCTATCCATGGGTAACCCTTATGTATATACATTTGTTTGACTATTCATATGGAATAAATATTCATAAACATGTTATGATCGGTGTGCCTAGATAGATATCAAATTCATTGGGTAATGTTCATCCTCTTACCGGGCTACTTAGCTCATCTGTTCTATTCATGTTTTACCCAGGTAATCCTATGGAGATGTGGGACTTAAAAGGAATTTAGGAGCTTAATATGGAGTTTTGAATAAATATGTTTTTATTTTGGTTTTAAGCTTTCAAATTATGTACCTAATATTCCAAAGATACTATACTATACAATCCTCAGCTTGTAATTCATGGTTAATTATTCTTAAAATCTTGTAGTAATATTTTTAAAATGATAATGTCATTATTGTTGGTATTAGAGAATCGTCTAGTTATTTTTCATACATTTGAACTATACAACATTGGTAAGAACCCTAGGGATAATTCTATCCCCATTGAAAACTTATATTGAAAAATAGGTAACCACAAGATACGATATACATTTAATTTATAAGTTTATCTCTATGTGTTCATTATTACCATTTATTATTCTTAATTACTATGTATTAAATTCACTTAATTAATATTATTTTTTATTTCCAAGTCCATTGAAGGAAATAAAAGATATACCCACCAATGTTTTCACATTAGTATGTAAGAGGAAATTTCATGGGGGAAATTCTTAAGGGGTAAAAATGTAATGACCCAAAATTTTATCAATGGAAATTTCCTTCTTATAACTATGTCATGTACTATAAATCACAAAAAATAACATAGGTAACATAATAAAATCATTATAAATTAATAATTAACTAAATAATAGTTATTTATAGAAATTAAGGATCCTATAATAATGGAATGTAGGTTGGACTTTGGGATAGTAATGTGACCATTAGAAATAGTAATCCTTCCAATGGAATAGTAATCCCACCTTCAAAAGTATAAATAAAATTTTGGTGTCTTATGAATGAAAATATAATTCATTTATATAATTTAATAAGTAAATAAATAAATAAATAATGATAAAATATGAATTGGTATTTTTTTTTGAAATGTAAATATTTATTTAAAATTTTATAAAAAAATAATGATTTAAAAGAAATTTTATTTTCATTAAATAGATTCATAAATTAATATTTTGTTGTATTTTGATTATATTTTAATTTTATGAGACCTTAATTATTTTTTAAAATATTAATGAAATCATTAATAATTTTAAAATCAAAACTTATCAAATAAATGACGTGGCATACCAAAATTAATTACATAATTTTATTCAAATTTTATTCATTTTAAGTTTTTTTCAATCTTAAAATATATGGTTTTCAATGTTTTATTAAATATTGGATAATTTTAATTATAGAATGAAAAATCTTTTTCAAGATTAGAATAATGTTCATTTTGAATTTTAATCATATTCTTATAAATTTTTTATAATATTTGTTGAATATTTTTTCTCACCCCTATAATTTTTATTTAAAAATAGCATGAGGCCCAAGAAAGACTTCAAATTGGGTTAGCTCACTACATTTCCATCCCATAAGTGGAAGTCAGCTATGCTAGCCAGAGAGGGCCCCCTGAAGCAAGAGGTACACATGAGTAGTGAAGCCCCATTGGAGGCACATGGGTGGTCAGGACCCACAGGCGAAAAGTTGGCCCGAAGGACTATGTGGGATGTGTGAGTTGTGAAAATGTTCATGTGTGCAAGTGGTGTTGAGATCCCATCACTGGTGTAGGCTTATGAACTCATAAACCTAGGTCCATTACTATAAAAAAGGCTCCCCCACCCATTTCGATGTGGAATGTGAGGGATACCATGCTCCTTCAACCACCACTGCTCAGATGCCCTGCCTATGCTAAAGACAGCATGAAACCTTAATCTCTACTACTACACCACAATCACCTCTCCACCATAGCCATCCAGTCCACCGACCAAGATTGATGCCCCTATTCATAATGATACTCGTCTTCTACTCTTCCTCCAAAGAACACTGCAGATGAGCCTCTGATCACCATGTTGATCCTCCTACGGCCACTATAAAGGCCAGAGGAGATGAGGAGCATCACTGCTCGAGCATTTTCACCACCGCTAGCTACCAAAAAGAGCTACTGACATACTGGCCATGTCCACAACTGAATAATATATCTACCTCTGCCAATGTAATGACCCACCTCAAATTAGAAAACCACATGGACTCGTTCAACATGGTAAATTCACACCCGTATCTCAGGGGTGTGATCTCTCTAGAAGAATAGGACCCCCATTCTTTGGGGTACTTTTAAAAAGAGCCTGAAGACCCCTCCCTCATCATCATTGCCTATATAAATGATTATTTTCCAAATTTCCAATCAGAGCTCGATGCCGAGTACATCTCCCCCAAAGATGCTCGCAACGTCACACTATTCCCCGTATATATCTATTTTTATTTTTATTTATTTATTTATTTTATTTTAGTTTTTTTTATTATAATTATAATTATAGTTTTAATTATATAAGGTCATGCATTATTTTGAACTTTTCTTCTAACCATTGAATTACATCTTATTTTTTCATTTTTTATTTTTTAAATATTAGTGTTCATATTATTATAATTAATAATATTAGTATTAATGATGATATTATGAATATTAAAATTAATATTAGATATATTATTTTTAATACTAACATTACTATATTTATTATTCTTTTAAGAATTACTTTTCATTTCTTATTCTCTTCTTCTCTTAATAATAATAACAATACTAATAATAAATTATTATTATTATATTATTTATAAATTATGTAAATCTCTATCATTTTATTTTATTTCTTTTTATATTTTCTTCTTCACTATTTTATTTTATTTTTAATTTTCTCTCCCTCATACCAAATCTATTTTATTTTATTATTTTAATTTCTGATCCCAATTCTTTTTAATTTATTCATTATTTTTATTTTATTTTATTATATTCTCTCCTTCTTATATTCTTCCCATTTACACTATTATGATCTCTTACTCTCGAAAATGAGAGGCTGACCGCAAGACTTGTCCCGAGGGGAGGTGAGGGTGTTGTTGAATTTTCAATTATGTTTATTTTGTATTTGTGATAGATTTGAGTAGCATGGATGGGTGAGTCGAATGTACCCAATTTGATTACTACCCCCAATGACATGAAACTAAATATATTTATATTCTTTTAATTAATATTATTTCCCTATTTCAATTGGTTAATTTTTCACATGATGGAGTTGATCTAATCAATTGATGTAATGACCTCAATAAAGCTGAGTCCTAGAAGATGCCATATCATAGGAAATGGTTTTTCATCGAACTTAATTAAATAAGGAGGTGTAAATTAGAGTTCTTCGGCATTCAATGATCTCTGTAATTTGTAAATAAATAATAGTATTTTAAACATGATATTTCATGTTTCGGTTATCAAATTAAAATAAGACATATAATGGAGAATAATGATTGAATCAAGCACTGAACCCCGAACCAAGAAATTTCTCCCTTACTTCATTTTGATCATATTTTTACATAATCATAAATTATTATTTTTAATGTATTTGTTTTCAATAAATACTCAAAACCAAAAAAATAATAGTATTGGTGACTTAGAATAAGTGTGTAAAAAAACATAGAAGATCCTTAAATGAGACAACCCCGGTCAACCACAGTGTTGCACGAGGAAAATAATTTTCTTTTATCACACCCCACGAAATGTGTACATTTAAAAATAGTTCCATTTCTAGGGATACAATCATCAGTTTATTGAATTTTTCTATTCTCACATTTTAGATAGATTTTGTGTATTTTATAAATATAAAAAATAAAAAAGTCCATGATGACTTTAACGATTATTATTCTGTATAGACTAATTATTACTCACAGGTTTATGAACCCATAGTTGGAAAAAGATGGTATATAGGGGAAAAATTTCCCATAATTATTAGATAGATCAGATGTAACGACCCAAAATTTTGAATAATATTTTTTTTCCTGAAAATGTATGTTTTACTCTGTCCCTTTAATTAAAACTATATAAGTATAAATTGAAATATAAAAATTATTTTTCAACCGTTATATGAACATTGGTCAATTATGACTAAATATCAATATGGACATTGGAAACAACAATAATTTTAACATTATAATTATTTTTTATAAATAAAAATGAAAATGGAATAATTAATTTAGAAAGAAGAGTCGATGGCTTCAACCAGTAGAATTGTGCCATATGAAGCCCATTTTTTAGTGATCTATAAGAAGTTAGTGTCACTAGGCTTAACTGTATACCAAGAACAATATGATCTTAAATATTTAAATCCTAAACTAAATCACCTATGAGAGAAATTCAAGCTAGTCGATATCATGGCCCAAACCATGTTCACCGAACGACCCCATGAAATCCCCACCATTGCACACCTTACACTTAGGGTGTATGATAGTGTAATAAATGGATATGTATCAAGACCCTATAATTATAATTATGTACCTTATTTTGGTATATAATAATGAACATACTTTCATTCTATTAACTTTACTTTGTAAATAATTTTTAAAGAATAAATAGTATTTTTGGTTTATATTTAATTTTAATTAAGAAATATATTTCGGTGAATTAATGTATTTTTTGAATAAATATTATTTTAATAAAATATTATTATTAAATTAATTTTATTAAATATAAATGATCGTAAGTTTTTATGAAGTCAATTGTAATTTTTATTAATGTTTGAAAACTGTTTTTGTCAAAACCCATCAATTTTCAGTAAATGTCAATTTTTATTTTAAAAGTAAAAAATAAAATATTTAGAAATTTATTTATATAAAATAAATATTATTTTTGGAATCAAGACAATTAAATTATCCAATGTTAAATTTTTCATAATTTTCTGAGACAGTCCAATTTATGGGAAAAAATTAAATACCGAATAAATTTATAATATGTTTTATGACATCATAATGACCCAATAGTGATATAATAAAATTCTATAAAAGGTATATTAGGCCAATATATGTTTTAAATCTAAAATAATGGGATTTTAGATATTTTTTATTAATTTTAAAATGTCTAAGGGGACCCTCCAAGACTTAAAAAATATTTTAACATTTTAAAATGATTTCCATGAGAGTGTGACTCACCTCCATATAAGAAAGCCTAATATTTTAATATTTTCATCCCTTAAACTAATAAAATATTTTATAACACTCCATTTTGTAAGAAAATATAGGCAAAACCATGGTATTTTTTGTGATTTTGATTATTTTAATGTGTAGTGTCCAAAACCTAAATAATAAAGAATTCCCTCTCATTTCCTATATAAACCCACTCAATATCTCATTCCTAATCACTCAAAACATTTGGAACTCGACAAAATTCTTCTAGAAACTCTCTATAATACTATCAAGGAACCCCAAGCTCCCAATAATCCTCTCTAAAATCTCTCCCAGGCCTTTGGGATAACACTTCAAAGTAAGGGATCCTCACTTTCCTCTCCACCTTTCAAATTCAAGCATCTTATTTGAATGTAGTTCTTGTAATTTAAAATGATTATAATGTGATTATTTTATAAACATTATATTACTATACATTTTTTTATTTGAATAAGTTATTATTTATCCTCCCTTATTTTAACACTTACTTAAGTCGTTACTATGCCAGAATTTTGTAAGGGATTTCACTCTTCTCATTACCATTCAAGCTACTTTTTTACGTTATGCTTCTTATGTTCCATATTTATATGTTTGGTTAGGATGTTCCACAACCACCATAATATCCATTTGATGTATATATGATTATATATTCCATTCACACTCACCAATCCCCCCTATGATCCTCTAAGCACACCTGTTACTATGCCAAGATTTCATAAGGGATCTTCCACCCTCCTCTTTTATCAAGCATTATTTTCATGTTATGAATTTGAATTTATTTTATTCCTATGTTTGTATATGTTACTATATATTCTCCTTACTTCCCATTTGATTTATAGATTATTATATCCCCTTTCAATCTCATTTATACATCTTATGAACTCTTATTTATACTCGTTGCCATGTCGATTTTTTGTAAGGGATTCATTCCTTTCTCTTTTTTTGTCCATGTTTATTTTTATTGTTATACACTTTTATTTTAAACTAAAAATACATGGGTATGATTTTTTACCTTCCTCGTAATTTACTACTTATGTTTTAATGATGATATACCTCCTTCTCTCTCATTAATCCCTCCCATGTACACTTGTTACCATGCCAAAACTTTGTAAGAGTTATTCCATTTCTCCTCTTTCTTGAAGTTTATTTATTATGTTACACCTTTTATTTAAAAATTACATGTGTTGGGACATGATTCTATATGAAACCCCTACTTTCCATTTCATGTAAATATGATTATAGATCCATTGATCTCTCATAAACCATTTTTATGAATTTTCATGTCATGTCGTTTGGATGCCGAAATTGCACCACAATTGGCCAAGCCCAAATCATCTTATAGTGAATACCATACCCACTTCTATATCAACATTATCCATCTTTATGCACATATACATATTTAATGGCACTTAAAAGAATTTATTACACATTCCCTAATCATGTAATAACTTATGATGCTTAATGATTCCATTTTATATGATTCATGTGGCACAATTATGCATGAAATGAAATGTTTATAAAAGGTGTTCCCTAATAGCTCTCCAATGCATTGGGTGAAGATTAGTATCATGATACATCATTTTTAATGAGGTTTTAATCATGATAATTCAAGTTAAATTAGGTTTTACTAATTTTTATTCAAGTTTAATGTGGGTTTACTCGTGCTCCATGTGCAATGAGCCTTGGATCATGATAACATCATGTTAAATGTTGTTTCCACATCTCCATGTTATGATAATCATGCTATATAATGCCTTTATGTTCATGTTTCTCTTATATTCAATTGATATGCCTATTCCCTAAAATTTATTGTATTATTTATGTTATGTCTTGTTTACTCCCTTATTGTTCTTTATATCTCACCCTTTTCTTACATATGTCCTCAAGTTATCCCATGAAATGCTAAGTACAAATGAATATTGTGGTCATGTAAAATAATTTTTCAAAAAATATGGTGTATTTTATGTCTTAATTTGTCATGTAATGTTCCTAATTTCCCAATACACTATACCTATCAATCGTTATATTTGTATTAAGTGTGATTTTATGTAATAACTCATGTTTATGTGTGTAACAAAGGGACGGGTTGTTATATTAGGAGATCCTAAAGACAAATTTTCATAGAGAGGGAAATGAAATACATCATATAGGATCTTGAAGAGACCCTCAAGCAACCAATGGTCAAAGTATTGGCCATATAACATAATGAATTATTGGAATACATCCTAAAATGTTATCAATAAGAGTACAAGACACCAGAAGAGTACTCTTAATTTCCTCCCAACACATTTGAAGAGGACCCTTGAGAATATTTCCAAAATAAAGTGGATAAACATAAGATCAAATATGATATTCAAGAGCTTTACAAGGCCAAATGGATTGGATAGTTTCATCTCTCAAAGAATTATTAGATAAATCTAAAACTAAACTATAAAATGATCCACTTGTATTACTCGAGGATCTTAAGGAGGAAGACTTACCTGCTAAGATACATATGGGGGATAAATAAGAACTGGATGAACTGTGGAATGAATGTGGGGAAAGACTTGATATCCCCATAAATAATATAGAAGAAGTTCCAGCACTATTGAAGGTATATACCACCATATTCATGTATTTTGAAGTAAAAATGGAGGATCTTGACTACCTACCTCCATACAAAAATAATCTACTTCAATATACACTTAACATTGAGGTAGAGATTGGAATTGAACCAACTTAGGGAGTTGAACCCTTATTTGTATTAATATCTTCTAATTTTTTAAAAATAAATTGTGCATCACTCCTTATTATTTTTATTATATAGATTATGACGATCATTGATATACTATAGAGTAAAATTAAGAACCTAAACCCATAATTTTTTATGAACACATAGAGCTTCCTAATTTCAATGAAAAATTATTTCAGGGGCCCCATGGGTAAATCCAAATTGTTGACCTAGAGGAAATCAGAATAACAGCTTCTCTTCTCGATGTGAAGAAGATAATTATTAAATTTTAAATTTAAATTTTATTTAAGTAAAAATACTTGTTTAATTCCTCTTAAATTATTTAATTCATGTAGTCTATGTTAAACCATAACTGGTAGAGAATAATGATGTTGCACAAGTAGCCACAAAGTAAGATGGTGGTCTATACTTCATCCTATGCCTTACAAGAAAGGTATACCTAATTACGAAGTTGGGGGTCCAGTATCCTCTATCCATGGATAGTTCCCCTGGAGTAAGGGTGAAACACAAGATATAAAAAGTCGCATGTGGTGGTTCAAATCAAAGTTGCTTCATCCACCATCATACAATAGATAAAGGTTGGTACTACCCATTAGAGGTAGTAAAAATTTAGGGCGCACTTAGTGGATCATACTAAGACTAATAAATTTCTACTTTATTCATAGGAATTTATATTTCAATTCCATTTTATAGGAAGTAGTATAACATGTAGTACACTCCCTCTGATCTTTTTCAGCTTAAATGACCTGATCATTGTGCTTATTTGATTAATTTTATTTTATAGGTTCATGATGGTATAAAGAATCCCAAACAGTGAAGGATGAAAGAGGACTAAGCTTTATGGTAAAGTAAGTACAGTTTTAATGAGTATATTTTAAAACACGATAACTTTTTTCCAACAATATTTTTTGAGATTCAAAAGGGAAATTCAACACCCACTCTTTAATTAATGTTTTACTTGACTTATCTATGAGATATTATTTTTTCAGGAATCATTTGGTGACATGTTTTAAATATCAAATGTTAATGATATTGAATGAGTAAAATGGATAATTGAATTATTAAAGTGAATCATGAATATTAAATTATATAATTGGGATTTAAATGAATTAATTGAGTCATTTAAATGAAATTTCCCAACCATTTTTCATGATTTTAATTTCTTAAATTCATCTAAAATAGGTTTTTGTTGTTAATGAAGACTTGTTTGACTATACAAAATCAAATTTTCATTCCTAGGATCATTTATTGACAGAGTACATCCACTTTTATTCTTGAGAAAATTTCTTTAGGGATATTGGTATGTGCCACCCTATAGAAATTTCATTTGAATTTGTTAAATCTATGACTATGAAAAAACACTTTTAAAATGATTGAGTCATGTTTTTATAAACCTCATATACATAAAATACTACATTTACATTAATCAATTTTTATCCCATATAAACCACAAATAACATTCTTATGGATGATCCATGTTCCAATCCATTTTTACCCATCCCTATAATACTCTTAATAAATCCATGATATTTTTAAGTTGAAGTGTGGTGGTGAACAGAAACCATGGTGGGAGGGATGATCTACATTGTATGGAAGAAGTGTGGGGGTTATTATTTTTGGAATAAATTAATATTGTTGAACCATTCAATATACTTTATTATTTTCCCCTCTTGATAAAAAAGGTGAAATAATAAAACCAAAAAATATTGAAAAATGGGTTGTGATTTAGGAAAACCAAAAATCATGAATAATATAACTATGATTTTTATCATACGTTGTTATGTGTTGGATATGCGATTTATTCTAAATCATAACATTCTAACCAGAAAAATTACAAGGATCTTTGAAAAAATGAAGAATTTATTTCATAAAATGGAAAAAACAAAGGGGTAAAAAACTAGATAAAATTAAAATGAGGGAGTAAATCATTAAATATGATTTAATTGATCAAAATATTTACTTTGAGTTTGTAGGAATATAGGATTTGTGAAAATTTGAGTGGAAATTTTCATTAACCTTTTACATTGAATATCATGCTTTATGGTTTAAGAGATTAATCCCCTCCTTGAGCGATTAATTTTAAACATCATTTCTATGAACTGTAAGCCTTAGAGGTATTTGAATCTAAATTGGAACTCCTTATGATTTTATATCTTCTTTTTCTTTTTAAAGAGGATAATTAGTTATTTTAAAATTCTATGGATTAAGATTATTTTATCATGGTATAATCACAAATATACTTTAATTTTATCATGACTGATGAGTGAATAGATTCAAAAGTGAGGTAAATAACGATTTAGAATGTTTAATAATTATTAATTAAGAAAATTTAATTAATATGAATAAAAGTTTCCATCAATTTTAAATGTGGAAAAGTAAAATTAATGTTTTTTTGTTTCTTTGAAAAATGAGAAATTAAATTAATATTTTATATCAAATTTTGAAAATTGTATTTTACATTGATGATTATTTTATTTTAACACTTTGAAATTTCAATGTTTTTAACTTTGGAACCCACTTTAATTACTTATTGAGATTAAATGATTGAGGATAAGTATGGTTTATGTGTGGGGTAATTTAATAGGACAAAATTAAGTGCATTTTTTTATTCAAATTTCAATGGTTTTACGTGTTTCTCAATGTTAGAATCTATGGTTTTCAATATTTCTTGAAATATTGGTTAATTTTAATAATATAATGAAAAAATATTATAGAGTAAAATAAAGTTCATTTTTAATTTAATGCTTGTTATTATAAAATTTTTATGATCCTTGTTGAATATTTTCTCTATTTCTTTCTATGTTTTTTCTCCAAAAAAATACTAAGACCCAAGAAAGACTTTAAATCAGGCCAACCCACCACACAGCCAGTCTAAAAGGGGAATCCAACCATGCCATCCTAGTAGGGCCCACTGAAGGCCCAAGTTGATATGGGTAATGAAGCCCCATGTGAGGTCTGTGGGTGGTCTAGCCCTTTAGATGCAGAGTAGGACCAAAGGCCTGCATAAGCCACCTCTATCATGACCATGTTCTTGATTGAGAGTGGATTTGGGATCCCATCACAGATGCAGGATTCTGAGGGGACAAAGTCAGGAAAAATATTATAAATGTGTCCCCCCCCCACATCTGTTTTTATATGAGAGGTGAGCACCGTAACACTATGCCTCAACCACGCCTCCCTTTTCCATCCAACAACTCTTTGTTACCTCACCTTCTCAAGAGACAACATTTCACCTTTATCCCCACGTCCTCACCACCATAACCTCTCCACTATATCCATGTAGGACACCAAATGAGTTATCTAACTCCATTCATGTTGCTTCTTCTCCAGTGCTCTACCACTATTTACCACCATAGACGATCCTTGAATCACGATGTTGATCCTCCTATAGCCCCTATAAAGGCTGGAGAATAAAAGGATCATTTTTTCTTGATTCTCTATACCATACATTCTCTCCATCCACTTCCATACACCGACACCACAATTTCCTTCCATCCAGAAGATAGCTACCACTGTCAATGCCACGACTCACCACACATCAAGAATCTTTATGGACTCATTCCATGCTGCAAATTAATACCTGAATATTGTGGGTGTGATCTCTCTAGGAGAACTTGACACCCCCCTACCATTCTCATAGATGGCATGATTTGAAGAGGTTGAAAAATACCCCTCCCTCCTTATCATGGACTTTATAAAGGAGACTTTTCCTCCTTGAAAATGGGATTTTGACACTAATGAGGATATCAACACAGAGGATGGTCGTAACTATATTACCCCCCCCCCCCTTCACTATTTTAATTTTTATTTTATATTATTTATTTTATTGTAGTTTTCATCTAAATTTAAATTTAAAATTTTTATTTAAATCAGTTTGTGCATTTTTTTTTAAAACAAAATTCAACCCATCTAATTAATAAAATAAAATTGTGTAATAAATTCTTTATTAATTAATTGATGGACTTAATATGATTATCTTGGTCATTAAGTACAATTTCTTAACACTTTCGAACATAAGTTATGAAATTCTCTTTAAACCTCCACTTTTAATTCAGGTTACACTTTCTCCCTCTTTTACCTAATATAATTCTTAATTGTTCTTATATACTCCTAAATTTTTGGTTTTAGTTTGAAACATATCTACCTAGATAAATTATTTTTTATTTATATGGGAAATACATGTTTATAATGTTACTTTTTTAATTTATTCTATAAAGAAAGGCCAATTAAAGGGAACACTCCAATCTCATATCAATTTTTAGGTATACTACATAATATTTGTTAATCCTATAATATTTTTCTAAAATAACTGTTTTTATCATGAAATACTATCTTAGTTCATTTTTGGTTTTATGAAAACAATTATGTTTTAACCAATTTAAAGAATTTATATCTTTTCCTTTAAACCACACAAAAGTGGATCATTTCTAAAGATTCGTACACACTCTTTTTACATGTTTTCACATTAGTTAGATATCATTTATCATTATCTAGGCCTAATTTCACTTATGAATGTTAGTTTATGTGTCAAATCTATTCATTCATGAACAAAATTACGATACACCAATTTTTTATTCCTTATGATATGATTATGATACCCATTTTTATCCATGGGTAACACTTGTGTTTATAACTATATTTGATTCTTCATGTGGAAAACACATGGATGAAAATGTTTTTATGGGGGAACCTAGATAGTCCTACAAATAATTTGGTAATTATTAGTTTCATGAGATGTCATGTTGGGATATGGAGTAATCCTGATTACTTTATGGGAGTTTTTGTTCCAAGTGCAATGTTTAAGAAAATTATCCTTGACTCGTGATAATGTAATGTTGTATGTCATTAAAAATTCATATTATTCCATCATTATATAATCCCATGTTCTATACTTTATTCTTCCTAATGATTATTCATATTCTATTATTTATTATTTCATTATGTTATTCCATCAATCCCATGTTCTATAATTTATTCTTATGCTTCTTCACTTACTGATATTTTTAGCTCATCCCATTTGTTCATATATTCCCTAGTTTTTCTTATGCATATATAAGAGCTCAAATGAAGTTAGGAGCTCATAATTGAGTATAAAAAAGAGATTTTTTTAATTTTTGTTTCATGATATATGTAATATTCCAAAGACACTAGACCATAAGATCCTTCTCATGTAATTTATGGTTAATTATTCTTAAAATCATGTAATAATATGTGTTAGCAGATATGGCCATTAAACGGGAAATATAGCCTTTAATTTTGATGGTAATTAGTATTAAAAATGTAATATTTTTATGAAGAAAATAATTAATCAAAGAACAATATTTTTATTTGAAAATAAAATTTTCCTAGTGATAAAAAGGCAATAGAATATATATTTTAGATATTGGGTAATAAATTACACTTGAAGGTGAATAGGTAAGTATGATAGTTTTTTCCAATGAAAATGAAATTGAGTCGACAAAACCCTTACCTTTGCTTCCCACATTATAGAATATAATATGTCCTACTATATAATAATAATAACATTATTTACCACCTATTAAATAAAAATATTTAACTCTAATAAATTTAATACTAATCTATTACATTCATTTAATATATAGTTTTACTTACTTTTAGTTAATATTAGTCAATGTTTTAGTAGTTTTAATTATTTCATTACTGTTTTAGTGAAATAGTTTCAATTATAATTCCATATTCATGATATCAATTTCATTGGATTATTCAATAAATAATAATATATTTTTAATGGTATCATATAATGTTTAATTTTTATTCCATTATTATTTTATTTATTATTATTAAAGACGAGACCTAAAACATGATTGTTTAGGTAATTTTTTATGATGAATAGGCAGAATCTTAACAATGAGTTTAATGTTAATATTAACACTAAAAAACAAAAAAACTATTAACATATAAATATCATATTTATAAATTGAATATTTTTAGAATTTGATATTTAAAGAGATGATTTAAAATGAAATGTTAATCCATTAATGTCGTAGTCTATATATAACATGGGAAGCGTTTTCATTTTATCATTGAATAGAAGGAAGGTATATAATGAATATTACAATAACTTATAAAAATTTAAGTATAACTATGGTAAAGAGTTCATTAATTTAGGATTTCTGGAATACATTTATAGGACATACAATAAAAACTATTAAAATATATCGGTTAAAAAATTATCTCATCTATTGGATGTCCCACTCAAACTAAAACTTATGGAAGTTTGAATTTGTTTTATTGGGGAATTACAAACTCTATAATGTGTTAAATAATATTTTGTAGATATATTGGTTGAATTTTATTGAAAAACGTATTATTGTGTAAGGATAAATAGGAGGGGGGGATCAGTGAAGTGGTCGTTCTATATGTGAGAGGTGTGGAATCCTAGAATATATTAATTTCATAATATAAAAAATATCATCATTGTTATGGAAATTTCCTCCAAAAACTATAATAATGGATGTGGGATAATGATTTGTTGTGAAATCCCTCAACCACTCATTTTATTATAGGATTATGAGTCCTTATATCATAGTCTAGACATTTTTTACCATATTTTCCCATTATTGAGGTAATTCATTTTTTAACTCGGTTTACTATTTTTATGACAAAAATGAAATTGAAATAATTAATAAAATTCAATGTGATGATTCCATAAATGAAAACCATTTTAATAAAATAATTTTATAATCATAATCAATTTATCTATTAAATAAAAACATTATTTGTTTAGAAAAAAAAGTTTTTATAAAAAAGAGACATCTAAAAAATTATGCGCTCTTACTCTTACTTTTTATTAATTAATAAGTTAAATAGTTACAGTATATGTTTTTGAAAATTTATACATTTAGAAAAATCATATAAAAGTGATCAAATTATTTTATTATGAATAACAACCTAATATATAAAAACACTAATTATTTAAAAAAATCATTGTCACAATGATGGATTTTATTACAAATTCATTAAGACTTATTACATTATTAAAAGAATTCAATCAATTTTAAAAAAAAATTGATAAATAAAGTTGTATTATTTAGTTTAATTTATTCCTTTTATGTATATTTTATGGAAACACAAAATTTTTAAAATATACATATTATTTAATAATTTATTACATTAATAATTTCATGACTAGTTCATTCTAACATCAGTATAAAAAAACAAAATTCCAATACCTGATATATAAGGGAAATATAAGAGGTACTTGTATATTAAGGAACTAATTTAGCTAGAATCGATCTTTTTTTATTTTCCATGATCTTGAACATCACTCAAAGATGATTTCTCTCAACTCATTATTATAGAACATGAGGTTGGGATTAGTCTAGGTAAAATCCTAGTGATGCTACCTCCATTTCAAGATTAGATAAATGATATTTATAAGGAATAATTTTAATATTTGATTCCATTGATTCCCCTTTCTACATAACTTTAATTATTAGGTTTATTACATTTATACATATTAATCCAGTGACTATATTATAATAGTAATATTTAATAATTTTATCTTATGAATATATCTATGTTTATTTTATTATATAATTTAATGTGAAACAATCCATCTATCACATTAAAATTATTCAATAATAAATACATAGTAAATTTGAGATATAATTCACTCACATTGGGTTTTCATTCAAGGTAATTTTGGAAATGATATTCATATCAACTTCATAAAAATACATTTTGTAAGTGACTCGTAAACTAATATTTTCATCACATAGTTATAAATGACTTATCAATTATGTTTTAAGGTTTTTTCTTCAAGTTTCCACTTATTTTAGGGGATCTATTTCATATGGCATTTTTTAATCACCCACTAAATGAATTTTTGAAATACACCTTTTGGTTTATTGGATTTTTGGATTTTTCGGGATGTCATAATATAATGTTTTGAAACCCATTTTCAATATTTTTGTTTTTTATGATATGATGAATAATTTCATGTACAAAAAATATAGATGATTATTTTTTTATTATTGGGGTCCTATATCTCCCTAAAATTCATTTGTTAAGATTTTATATCTCATGAGCTAAAAAATGGATATGAGTTATGATGCTACATATATGAATCTGTATTGAGTTATGATTATATTCAAATAAGGTGTCATATGAAGTGAAGCATGAACCTATATATAATATATCATATTATTATTATTTTTGGGGAAAAATGTAATATTTTACATCGATTATGTTTGTCCTATAGACCCTTGTCATTCTACGTTCTTTTTACATAAATCATTTTTAATGTTATATGCCTATAATTATACTCCTTGGGTCCAATTTATTGTCTCATATATCTACACTCTTATTCCATGGTATATGTTTCATCATTAAAGATTACATGTCATTATATCATTAAATATGAAAAGAAACTAATTTTCTAGTTTCCATTCAATCAAGTATTTGTGTAATGTTAGTGTTATCTCATATTCCTAATATGAAACCCTTTTATGAATTATTGATATTTTTTCCTTATAAATCATTTTATATCATCACATCTTATCGTTCTATTTTCCCTAAGAAATTTTATAAAGTATTATGTATAGAGGGGTTTTTTAAATTTAAATGATGTCAGAGATACTTAACGAATTATGTGAAATAATATAATTATATAACTAATATATAAAGAAAATAAATGAATTGTTTATAGGATATTTTAGTTTTAATGGTCAAATACATATATGATATGTAAATTCATGTATGTTTTATTTGGTGTCTCAGATTATATTAAATCGACTTTTTTATGAATGTATTTATAGAACAAGATCCTCAAGTACTGTTCTTGGGTGTTTCTAATATAGTTGTGGTTTTTTATGTAAAATTAAAATAATGATTCATTTATGTCATTATCATGTGTTATTTTCAAGGAATGAAGAATATAGTAGACTGGGAGTTTGCTAGGAAAATTGAAAATCAATGGGAATTTATTAATATAATTTAGTTGTATGAAAAAAAATAAGTTCCATGTCATGGTTAGTGAATGTTGGCTATATTCTAATAAATATAAAGGATTGAGTCTTGATTGAATATGATGGAAATGGGGATAACAATATGGATATGGTAATGGTAATTTGACTTAATAATATTTGGATTCATAAAATTTCATAAATGCTAAATATTATGTGGTATTTTAATGCTTTAAAAATATGTTATAGTATATATAATTTTATTATGACTTATTAAGGAACTCAACAAGTTGTATTTAGAGTAAATTTCATTTTTTAGTGTTTTTAAAAAAATCTTCATGAATGAAAAAAGGGAAAAATCATGATTATTATAGTTCCAAAACCTTATTATGGTACACTAGATGGATATGATTGTTCCAATTCCTTGTTTTAAAATTGGAATGTTTTATGAGAATTTCATCTATGTAATTTGAGTTTGAACTTTAATTTTTTTGTTTAAATATGATATTAGGATATTTTACAAGATTTTGGAGATATATAATGGAAGGAAATTTTTTTAGTAATTTTGAATTAAGAAAATGGAAGAAGAATTATAATAAAACCAATATATTGAAGAAAAACAAAATATATTTATTTATTAATTTATAAAATTTGGTTTTGAATATTTATTTCACAATTTATAGTAATGGAGGATACATTGATATTTTTATTGGTGAATTAAATTTTCTCTTTTTTATTGATGTTATTATATTATTTGATCCATAAAAATATTCTATTGAATATGTGATGATTTTTTTTTGGATGTCAAATAATGGTATCACTCATTATTTAGTGAAAATTTTAGTATGAGGAGAAGAAAAGTAAAGGTGAAAATTTTATTTAAAAAATAAAGACACACTTAATTGGTTGAAGATACTCTTTTTTATTGTTAATGATTATTCAATTTTTATTTATGGTAGAATATTAGAATAGTGAGGTGATATTTTCATCTAAAATATTTTTATGTATAATTTATTCTCATTTTTATCCATGGAGGTAAGTAGACTGTTTTATCTCATGTTTTCCAAATCATTATATGGATGAGTACATTTGTTTTGAATGGTTATCCTTTTAAATTTATATCTCTCATTGAGTTTACATTGTTTATGAGTGTCGTTCATGAATTTACTAATTAAAAATATTTAAATATTTCATAAAAAAATATAAATTTTGTAACAAGAGGCTAGTAAATCACGTAAAAATATGAAGAAGACTTTTAAGTGGTTAAAGATAGAACAAATTGATATACAGATTTACCACCCACATGGGGTATTCTTGAGGATCCCCATTTATATTGGAATAATTGTTTGTGTATTATTTATAAAAATAAATATTATATAGTATTGGTTTTCTCTTTTTATGTATGTTTATAAATTGTGAAATGTATTTAGCATCTATAATATTGTTTGGGAAATTATATATTTGTTTAATATAATAGAAAATATTATTAAAATTGGAAAAATTTATTTAATAATATATACTATATTTAATATATATCTTGTGAAAATATCATATATTTAGTTTGGCCTTTATAATGGGCATTCTGGTCAGGGTTGGAGTGTATATAGGTAGGTAAAAATGTATTATAGTTGGTAACAAGGATATAATAATAAATAATAGGATTTTGGAAATTTGAAACCTATAAATTAGTTCTAGAAGGACCCTTATATATGTCTAATAAGATTCTACTGGAGTCTTTATTGGGTGGAGGTACCATTAAATACACTAACATACCACTAGACTTTTATTAGAGTGCAACCGTGAGTCCATTGGCCAATTGTTATTTTTTTATTTAAATTATTATTTTTATTATTATTATTTTTAAAATGAAATTTCAATATACTACCCCCATTTTTCAACACAGTATCCCTAGTTATGTAAATTATATCCCTTCCCCGTTTCCTTATCATTTCATTATTGTCTTTGGATTTTTTCAATTCAGACATTCACCAATGGAGGGAGCCTTCAAACAATAATATTAACATTGAATTACCAACATTTATATTTTCTTCTTCTATCCATCATTCCATTTATATAAATCTTTGAAATCATCAGTTTTTATATGCTTCTCAAGTTTTAGTCTAACAATGATATTTTAACCCATGATAATTTATGACGTTAATATAATATTATCGGTAGGTGGTCCCATGAATTTTCAATAAATTTATATGTATTTTTTTATGGAGTGATGGTAACCATTGGTTATTATAGATTTTTGACATATAATGGTTCTGAAGGATGATTAGGGATATATGGGTTATTGAATAAGGTCCCTTTCATAAGTATTTCGTTATTATTTTCATAGATTTCCCATAATTATAGAAACTGTAATTGTTTACTAGAGTATTTTGTGGATCCCTTAAAGAATATATTTCATTTTTTTTAAAAGTATTATGGTATTATGAGACCTAATAGTGTGATTTTAGACACTATAAATAGATTTATTATTCTATCCTTAGTTGATTTTAAGATAACTTTGATTTCCTTCATTAAAAGTGTGTGTTTTATTAGATAACTCACTCCCATTAGTGAGTATTCCTACAAAAGGTGTCATGTGAGATTTTTCATAGGTGATTTATATCCTACCATTGGTAGATGTGGATGTTAGCCATCCAAAAAGTTTATAATGAATAAGGTTTTGTCATGGAAAATTTGGAAGAGAGTTATGGATACCCTTCCACTATTGGTAATAATAATTGTAAAAAACGGTTCATCTTTTACCTAAACAAAGGAATTTTTTAATGTTTAGGGGAAGTTTACTACCTATGGTGGGTACCATAACTCTATTTCATAATTAAAAAGGTTTTAATTAATAACATAATATATTAGAAAGTGGGATATTTAAACATGGATTTACCTTTTATATAAATATTACAAAATTTAATTATTTTAAATTTATTAAAAAAATACTAATTCCAATTTGGATAGGATTTATAAGTTGTTATGATATTTTTTATTTCAGATAGTTTCTTGGTAGATATATTTCTTTATTTATCTATATTAAAAAATAATCTTACTAGAATTAGAACATAATATGTTAAATTTGTTATATTAGTATTATACTAGTTATATTTATTCTTATTATAAATGTGTTGTAAAATAATATTAGAGAGTGTAGATTATAGATATTTTTATAAATTTCATATCAAGGTACCATCAGAAATTAACTATTTAATCTACATTCTTAAATTGTAATCCTTTATAAGAGTATAATTTTATAATGTTTTATTTAGGTCTATGAAAAATAGGTCTTTAATGGAAAGGTTTTAATAAAGGTGTTTATAGAGGTGTATATACTGAAACCTTGGGAACATGATAACATTATCCCTTTCTCAACATCAGTGGTCATTCAAGAACTTTATGTGTTTATACCATTCTCTTATGTGTTTTTATATTGGTATAATAGTGGTTTTTCCCATTCTATAAATAGATATATCTCTTACACATAATTTTTCTTCCATGTTTTCTATTAGTGGATAGGTATTCACCTCATGGACATGTATTCCATAATTTTTCTTCGAGTTTAATTTTTTTGACTATTATGTATTAACATCCCTTCTCAAAGAAGGTATTATTTTCTCCCACAAACACTAGATAATCATGTGGAAAATAAATGATAATGGTTTGTAATTAATTGTATTTTTTTAGCATAAATGTATAAAAATATGATTCCAATCCATTTATTTTCAATATATCATATGAAACTACAATATTTCTTATCATGGATACACTTATATATAAAACAAATATGGTTAGATATACTAATGGTGGCGTCCTACTGAGCTATGTACTCACATCCTACATATAAACCTCATGGCACATGTAGACTAAATATTTTCTATTCTAGATAGAGTATGATCCCTAGTGAAAGTAGATGAGATATACTGGCTTAATAGGGATTATGAGATAGTATCAAGGTGACACTTAATTCTTTTTTATACATATATCCTTCTCTTTTCTATATTCATTTAATTATATTATATGATGAAGCTACTTTGGTGATATTTTCTTATTCAGGAGTATATTGAATTTTTGGTCCATTGTGTTGTTGTTTTTTGATAATTTTTGTATCATGGTATACTTCCATTACAATTAAATAGTAAAAATATATATTGAATTTTTGTAATATACTAATTATTTTATGAGATTACAAAGAGGGTATTGACTAAAAAATTTATATAAATTTTCCTTCACTTCTAGTTAGCACCATCCAGCATATGGGGATTCATACATGATCAATGGAATTCCTCATATTATGATAAATAGATAGTGACTATGATGAGGTTGTTACATTTTCCAAAAAAATAGACAATATAAGGAAATTAATCAATGTGTTTTTAGTTCTTTAAAACAATCATTGAAAACTAATGATGAGATTGTGTATAGATGGAATGGATCTATATTGGAGTCATAATTACTAAAGTAGATTTGAGGAAGAATTGGTGATTAAAAATATATCCCACAAATAATTGTGATGATAATTTATGTATGTTTACTATGATGATTATTTTGTTCCTAGATATATAATTCATTAATACATCATGTGGTTTGGTGAATTCAAGTTGTAAAAAACTATGTATTTTTCACCCAGTCAAAATATATATTTTTCATAATTTATATCAATTGAAAAAACTTAACCTAATATGTGTAGTAGAATTTAAATGTATTGTGGATAAGTGATTAGTTGATAAAATTAACTCAATTAGAATTTAACGTGCAAATGAGATTAAAAATAAAATTTATATTTTTATGTGGAAATTTGAAAATTTATATAAAGGATAATATTTACCAAAATAGTTCATATCAAAAAAGAAATTGAATTAATTCTCATGCTTCTAGAGGTTGGTTATGAGAAAAATTCTATAAATTAGACATGAAATAAATATTAAATTAAGTTTTCAACATTAAAAAAATCCTCAAATGAATAATGGTGGTAGTTAACTCTATCACTGAGCTCCCCTTTGATCAATAAAGTCAACAAAAACTACATATACAGAATTCCTGGACCATCAAAATTCAAAATAAAGATAGTTCCTATTCCTAGATACTACTCGATCAAAAAACTAGAAGTAATAGGTTCCATGAAAAAAATCTCACCATCCAAAAAATTCAAAAGCAATGATTATAAAAAAAGGATATGAGATTTTAGATAAACATCATATAATTGGAATCTCAAAGAAAATTAAACTGATAAAAATAGTAAAACCAAATCAATCTAAGATGTAAAATGATAAAAAATAATTGTATTGAAGGAATTCCAACTTCATCTGTTCCTCAAAAATCAATATGATCAATATATATTCTCACAATACACATCACGTGGAAATTTTCTAGATATTTGGGTTCAGTACTAAAAGAATCATAATTAAATCAAAAAATATTGATGAAATGTTCAATTAGAGTACATGATTATTTATAAATTTTATGGACCATTTGATTTACCAGAAAAAATAATTATTATTTATTAATTTGAAAAGTAAAATATAAAAAATGATTTATGTCTAATCAGATTAAAATTATAGTGTCCTTTTAATCTAGTATACAAATATGTTTTATGACTCAACGATATCCCATATTTTATAATCCCAAAACAATAATTAAAATTATGTTGGATTAAAATTTAAAATGAAAACATATTATAACTAAAAAAGTAACACATTCAAAATTTAACTTTAATTCCCCAACTAGGTTCATAAACTTTGATTCGAAAAGCCACATAAACACATGAAAACCTCCAGGTATGCAGGAGGGTGTCGACTCACAACAAGGGTATGTGCATCATCATAGGAAAGACTATACTATTAGTATCATGTACATGAAAAAAAAAATTAAAAAAAATAAATATAACTTAGAGTAAATGTGGTAGAATAAAATAATTTCAATTGAGAAATATGTCACACAAAAAAAATGGGATCTCTATGAGCAGGTATTATTTATTATTTTATTAGTAGGATGCAAGAAAACCAAATAGTTCCAAAAGGAAAGAGCATCAGAACTAAGGAAAAAATATAATGGGGTTAAATGTAATGGAGCCCAAGGGTACCCCATATAACTATGTTTATAACTTTCAGAGAAAAATACCCCATAGTAGAAAATGATTTCACATCACCATAGGAGAAATAAGCATCAAGGGAGGCCAAGAATTTTGTAACTCTATTCTTCTCACGCCACGTATGCAGAACCTCCAAGTGCCAAAAAATTAAATCCTTACATATCGGTATTAGTTAAATGATAGACTGTGGGATAGTTCCCCATCCTCATAGTGTATTATGAACTATTGTGGAAACCATCTCAACTCCTACTAACTCGGCACTATTATGATTGTAGATATGGACACCTGTATACATTGCATTCTCTTTATCCGGAAGGGAATCACCATTACCAAAACCCATAGTGAATGAAAAAATTACTAATCCATGTGAACCCCGCATGATATCCCCTCCCCACATAACACCCCTTCTTTAGTACCCATCACTATAGAGTTCAATCCAATGCTGTGGGGACCCCATCGAACCCAGCATTGCTATGGACTACACCGGATGATAGGTTGAAAATTTATTCACAGTTTTAATGCTATGAATGATGGATCATCCTATCAGTTCTTGATCAGAAGTGTCAAGTCCACAATAAATCATTTCATTCTACAGACAAGGGTTATTCTTGAAGAA
This sequence comes from Viscum album, assembly GCA_963277665.1. Classification (NCBI taxonomy): domain Eukaryota; kingdom Viridiplantae; phylum Streptophyta; class Magnoliopsida; order Santalales; family Viscaceae; genus Viscum; species Viscum album. Next base: position 109,393,968 of record OY728149.1, read on the forward strand.
TTAATCCCTTCATTGCAATATTTGTTTTTGGATTTCCATAAACACTGAAAAACCGCTGCTAGGATGACCTCTTGAAAATTCTTCTTAATACTGTTGATAATGACACCCTAAAACAAGCGATTAAAAATGAGACACCCACATCCTCCAAAATATAAAAGACTAAAAATATAAAAAACCAAAAATAGATCTAGACAGATTTTACCTAGTCACCAGAAAAAATATATATGTTTTTTTTCATCTATTCTTGATGGCATGAGTAAAATGAACATTTAGAAACAATATTAAATCCCTTAGACTTAATAGACTCATCCATGGGAATTGTGTGGTTTCTGATACACCAAAAATTAATGATGTGTTTTTCAAGGATCTCTTTAGGCTAGATGATCTCTCCCCATTCATCATGGGGAGATTCATTAAACATCTCTCTTCATAAATATTTTTCTGAGAACATTACAGGTGATGAGACTATAAAAATACCTCTATCTAGTTCATTATTAAGAGTAATCTACTCAAAAACATCATACAGATTTTGATCGAGGAGAGCCTAAATGAAGGGAGGAATCACGCATACACCTATAAATTGAGTATCCAGGGTAGGACACCTAAGAAAACCCATCTTAACACCATCCCAATTATGATCCCAAAATTTTATGTCACCTCACCCAACAATCCACTTTTTTAGACTCTAAAGATAAGATAAATGCAGGATAACATACCGCCGCAGCGGAGACACCTTCCCCTTCAAGTTACTCAAGGATCTCTCGTACTTCCCCCCAATGAAGATTCCCCCAAGCATTTGACCTTCGATGACCTACCAAGTGAGTTTTTCCTTCATACTATACATTGTACTCTACATGATTCTCATATTAATACCACCCTCCATTGTAGCTTTTTCCAACCTACATCACGGCATCCAGTGATATTTTTTTATGAATGAGCACCCAAAATAAAAAAAATAAAAAATATTATCAATCTTCTTGAAAACACTTTTTAGTACCTTGAGAACTAAAGGAACATAAATTGTAATAGAATATAATATGCACTTCACAAGAACAATTCTCCCCCAAAATCATAAATAACAATTCTTTAAATTCAATACCCATCCTATGGTTGTTTTTAACCACACCGTCTAAATAAAGAATACAAAGACAATGAGGGGATATAGTAGCACCCATGTACTCTAGTTGGAAAATTTTCCTGAATATGGACAAGAAATTATCTGAGGAAACATATTTCTTATCCGATCATCATTTCGAAATAAAAATACTACTCTTTTCACAATTCATGACCTGCCCACTCCATTTTCCATAATCCTCCATAAATTTATTGATTCCTCAACATGATATTTTTTTAACATTAATAATAATGATAGTGTCATCAGTGAACATTAGATGAGAGATTCCACTAAAGTGACCCCTATAATGGTAAGCTGGAATGGAACCTTCTAGTATACCCTTATTAATAAACCATCCAAGGGCGTCTTGGGAAATAATAAAAATGCTAGGTGAAAGATGATCTCCTTGTATTAAGCCTTGTATGGATTTCAAAAAAAACACATATCCCCCTTTGAAAAGGGAAATCCATGTCCAACTGAATCACCTCAATAGGATATCAAAAGACCAAGAAAAGAATCCCATATGACTAATAACTTTTATAACATAACTCGACTCAATTCTATCAAATGATTTTTTCATATAAATATTGATGACTGTATTAGATCTAGTGAAATTTTGGTTGATGTCACCTACCATCTCTTGAACGACATTGATTCAACCTCGGATTGACCATCCTAAGATAAACCCTTGTTACTCCTTCAAAATCCACTAGGGTAGATACATGGTGAGCCTTATATTACTCACACTAGCTATGATTTTGTACATGAAGTTACACATGCATTTTGTACTGTATTTACTCAATGTAGATGGGTATTTCATCTTAGGAATAAGAACCAAAGTAGTATCCACAACCACCTGGGGAAAATCACCACCCTGAATGAAATCCTGGATTTCCATCACAACATCATTCCTTACAAGATCCCAATAATTAATAATGAAAAATCCAAGAAATCCAAAGGGGATAACATCACTTTCTGGATTAAGGGACTAGACTTATTTAGGATCTTCTCATCTCTAAGGACCACTCTAACAACCTCAAGATCATTCAAAAAGGTTCCAACCTCTAGTAAGATGTTAGATCTGATAAAGTGTCACTTCTCTTAGATGCATTAAGGAAAGTTAGTGGTGTTACGATATCCTTCTCTTAAAAATTTGACTTAGTATTGTTCATACATCATGTGTTCATGATTCAAAAGTTTTTAATCCATAATGATATTATTTTGGGATAACTCATTAAATAATACCTCATCCCATTCAATTTCAAGGAATATATCCATACTTACAACCACATCTGATAGATTTTTCATGTCCTAAGTTAAAGTTGGGTTACTATTAACCCAATATAGAAGATCCCCTTTAAACCATGTCAATTTATTTTGAATCCCATACCAGAGGATACCATTATAAGGATATGTCCAAGAATCCTCAAATATTTGGTGATATCTCATAATTGAGATCCAATTAGGATATAAAATAAAACGATTACCACCAATTTTCTAGAGGACATCTCAATGTGGAGGGGGGAATGATCAGAGAGAGATCTAACAAGATGAGAAACTTTCACAATAGAAAAATAGGAAATTTCATGATAGTTAGATAAATAATGATCAAGGGGACATCAAACACACACCTTCCCCCCACTAATTATTGCACCATGTGTAGGGATCTCTAGAAAAACCCTGGCTGAGAAGGCCATTAAAATGCATGAAAGTAGATAAATCATGCCTATCACTTAGATGGAAGGAACCCCCACATTTCTTTTCAGAACGATCTACAATCACATTTAAATCACCTCCTAAAAACCACAACATGTCCTCCAAGGAAAAGGAATGCAACTCATCCCATAAGGCCTTCCTTGCTTGAGCATCAAAATTTTCATAAATGAAGGAGAATAAAAAACATTCTTTGCCTTGATTAACCCTTGTAGTGATGAACTGAAACAAGGAATGAACTAGATCAAATGATATATTTGAATTTCATAAAATAAAGATGTTATGGTTATTTGGTTCCACATTATGGCTTTGAGACATTTTAACCCTACTCGCAAATAATGTCATCTTGTAAGGATACTGCTTAAACTTGAGCACTACAACCATAGAGGGATTTTTCTTCAAAATATCAGAAGAAATTAAATTAGATTTTACCCATCCACCTATCCCATGGGAATTACAGATAAAAATGGAGACCATTACAAAAAATTTCACCTGGCTTTGGCAATAGTTATCTCAGAACATACTGAGATAGAAGAAAATTTAGATAGGAGTCTCTTTGACTGGGTTCTAGTATGCACACCACTAGGAGGGGATAAGACATGAAGAACCTCCATATCCAAATCATCCAAAACATAAGATAGTATAATATTGGAATTTTAAGTCTTTAGTAGTGACTTCCTCATAGAACCAAGATCACAGTGAGACATAATTGAATAAATAGATATATTCAAATCCTCTTTCTGACCAGGATGAAACAGTGATAAAAGCTTCATGTGAGGGACCTACCACCACCTATCCATAGAGGGAGCATAATGGTAGAAATTATATGGAACTAGGGATAAACATGGTTTTTCCCATAGATAGTCCTCTTGAGGTAGAGAAATAACCAACCAATGTAGAAGAAACTGAGGTTGAGAAAAATTACCTGAAGGGTCGCGAGCACCATTTGACATAACCAGTTTAGTCGACATTGATAAATCTAAAGGGGATAAAAAGCCAAGGTCTATCTTTAATTAAGGGACCAATTACTGATTTGAATGATGGAGAGATACAGGGAAATGATGAATTATATGACATGATGAGGGATAATGACCTTGAAGATGAAAATTAGTACAAAAAATCAACAGTGAAGGGAAAAAATGGCTTCTACCACCACTCTAGAGACTCCCCTCCCTGAAGAAGAATATGTGATGGACGAGGCTAATATAGGTCCATCTCCAAACAAATAAAATATGAAGAGGTTTCCTAGATGCAAATGGTTTTTTTCATCCACACAATTAAACTCACCTAAGGAATTACCAATACTGAGTAGAAACCCGATGTTTTGAAAATGGAGAGGAAGGCCTGCTAAAGATATCCAAACTACAACTAGGGGAGGGTCAGCCCCAAGATGCACCTCTAAATTCTAGTAGAAATATTTAAATTCCAATGACTAGATTCACAAGAACATTAAGACCAATCCATTAAGAAATATTCACCACAGGAAAGAACATTACAAAATTATATACGATTCATATTTTAAACCCATTCCAGCACCGGGAAATCCCACGAGGACACACAATTATGAAGAAAGTAAGGGGGATTATCATCCTCAAAACACACCACCAGGGTCAACTTATGAAGCGAAGAATCCTATGTATAAGCCACAGGTTTAATGTTAAGAACCAAGTAACCCTCTATCGATTCTTACCAGGCCTCCTCCATCAGATCATCAGGGAACAAATATAAAAAGGGTACTGTTGAGATCGATAGCTGAAGAACCACATCCTTGAATGAGGGGAAACTCAAAGAAACCTTCCATATATTATGAGGTAATTATGTCATCGAAACATTACCTAGATCATGGGGGTTGATCCTGATGTGAAATCAACCCCGCTAAAATTTGAACTACTAGGAAGCAATTGCGTGCCCATAGGGAAAGATTCCACCAGTAAAGAAAGAATATGCGACAACGAGCTAATGGGGGAATTTTTTTTAACAAACTCTTGTGAGTGAGGAACGTTCAAATATATAGGAATCATAGAAAAAAGATTTCAAATGGGATCCCTATTTGGTAATCCAAACCATAGTATGTAGATTTAATGTAAATAAAAAAATAAATAACAATATCATATAGTTTACATCCTAGTTCTACCACTAAATCCATTCTTCGTCGCTCAACCATTTCCCATTGGCCACTTTCACTTTCCTTAATCCCTATATTTAATTCTAAAAGTGTATAAAAATTATAGTACAATGTGTGATTAATAAAACCTTATAATACACTACCAATGATCCCTTATCCAAATGCACACATGAATTATATATTAATATTATTATAAAAAATGCATAACAAAAAATAGTAATCAATTAATAAGACCATGTGTTCTAACTAAGATTCCACAGGTCATGGTCATACCTACTTAAGATATATTCCAGAATCATGGTCAAGAAGTCAAAAAATGATCAAGAACAAGACATAAGGCATGAAACGTGTCACTTGGTGTCCTCAAGGAATTGAGTGGACATTTTACTTCGTATCTAAAAAAATTAAGTTCTCGAATGTTCCTCAATTTCCTAAAGTCATAATGATTCATCTAGGAAACAAGGCTTCCATACTCCAACCCCAATAATGGGTTCACCATCATCATCAATATATGTCATGTACACCCTCCCTATAAGGGGTAATCAAACAATGATAGCCACCTATCATGAATACTAATAAAAATTGCATACAATATAAAAACACACATAACATTTTAGATCAAAATAAAAAACATATAATTTAAACATGATAAAATAGTATAAAACATATAATAATATTAGATAAAAACAATAATTTTTACATTCTTCTACAGAAATACTCATGGAAATAAGGATCACAAATGTGGATCATGGGACACGCACACACAAACATGTAATCACACTAAATATTGAAACAAAATCAATCCAAAATTGTAATCATGAAATTAAAATAAGAGTATATAAAACCCCAAAAGGCAAGGAGAATCCAATGTTAAGGAATTTGTTGCATAACACCATGGTTCATTAATGGATCGAATAATGAACATGGTGCACACTAACATTAAATGATGCACACATAAAATATTTCTTATTATGCTTATGATTAATTGATGAAAGAAATTTATAGTTGATACTGAATATAATTACATTTCAAGAATGTATTTCATGTAATAAATACCTTAAGGAATATTATAATGGATCTAATTCTAAGGTTTCTTGATATAGGTGTCTCAAATTTAACAGATATGTTTTCGATTCATGAATGAATCATGAATTAATAACCAATTATAGAATAGGGATGAAAATATTCATAATGATATTTGATCCAAAATCAATCCACAAATCAAAAATAGACTTGTGATTATATTCAAGAATAATTAGATTTTATGATGATTATTCTAGAGAAAAATACCCTAAAATATCATCCATTCTTGCGTATTCTATCTCTCAGCAAAGGGGGTGTCATTGATGGAAGATTTAGTTTATTCATGGATGCATGGATCCTAATTTAATTATGTCCACACCTTTTCATTTTTACTTTCATGGTGTTATTTTGGTTATTTGGGTAATCATGGGGGTGTTCAAGAAGACCAGTAGGAGGTCATGGAATACAGTCTTTATAAAACAATGACCCCAGTAAGGCATAGTATCTAACTAGCTTGATCGTGTGGTTTATATATGGTTGGTAATATATTGAAGTGCCACCAACTAGTTGGTGAGTCCCACCATCCAATAAGTTATTTTTTTCTTATTTTATTTGAAAACAAGTGTAAATGGCCCTTTTCCCTAAAGACCCTATTTAATCCATTTAAATCATCATTTAACATATTTCCTAGACCATAAAAATAGTGGAGTAAATTTCACATCCATATTCTATTTATATGAGAGATCTCCCTCGAGGAATGGTTTTTTAGACCACTTATAGTGATGTTGGGTAACTTGATGTTAGGATTCCACTACGTATTAATATGTTATTCAGTTTCATCATTGGAATTCATAATATCTCTATGTGAGCTTAAATACCCTCTTTTTTGTTTTTATTCTGGTTTTCCAATATCATTCATTTGAGTTAAAATATAAGGAAAATATCAGATGATCAATCATTCATGGGTCATGGGTAGGTGAAATATTTACTTTTATTTAAAATTCACATCATTTATAAAATGTACCATTGTTCTGCACACCTAGTATTCCATGAATCGAACTTAAAATTTATATTCTTAAATTTTATCGCATAAAACTCAACCAAGACAAAATATATACCTCCCAAATACCCCTTTTAGAAGACTACCCTAACAAAAAACACTATTTAGGGTGTTTTTTCTAAACACCCATGACAACCTTACTATAAATATTTCCAAAACACCTCATAGAGTGTGATTGGGTTACCCTTTAGTGAAACCCCGTTATATGAGTCAAAACTGTCCCCATATAATAAATTTGTATGTCATATTTTAATATAAATTCTTACGATATTCCTTGGTATATTTTTACTACATTTTAGAACCAAATAACATAGTGATTTAATTTTTATTATCATTATGCTCTAAATTTAATAATATTATCTTATGACTACATACCTTTTAATCCATGGTTTATTATTTATGAATTTTAAACACACCAGTAAAAAAATTTAGTTCCTAGAACAAATCCTAGATTCTCACATTAAATTATGTTGGGAAAAAATCCAATAATGTAAAATTGAATTGTTTTTGGGTTGATTTTATGATTGAAAAAGCGGGTTTAAAATTTTGGTTGTGTGCCTCCACAGATATTTTTTACAAAGTAAGTTGAAAAAGATCCAAGACAAAGGAATGGATGCTCTGAAGGTGTTACAGAAAGTTTCATATATATGGTGGTGCTATTTCATAGTGTTCACCAAATTTTTAGGGTCCAAATTCTACAGGAAGAATCAATCATTTAAAAACTTGGATTTCCATGAATGCCACTTGAAAATATGGAAAAGGAATGGATTTTATAAAGATTTTATTTTTGTGATGGTATGAAGATTTTCAAAGGCATCCAATGTTGTGAAGGCTGGTTTTTATGATGGTGTGGAGCATTGGAAACACATGAGTGAAATACAGTGATTCATTGTGACTACGATAAGCTTAAAAATGGGAGCAAATCCCTAGTTCTTCATGGGAGCATAGAGCTTCACAAACTTAATAAGAGACCATCATGAAAAGGTGATGATGATGATGGAAGCTTCATGAAATAGAGTAATCATTTAAACATATTCGCCTACAAAAATATTTTAAGAAGACTAAACCTACATAAAAAACCAAAGGATCTAATTTAATTAAGGTGATTCATGAAGGTTGTTCTTGAGAAAAAAGTTTTCTTTGAACGGATGTTCATGAAGGCTATAAAAAGAAGATTGAAATTTGTGAGCTTTGTAAATTCTATGTGATAATTGATAAAGTGGTTTACCATTGTGAAAGGAATTTTCTTCATAGAGGTTGGATGATCTTTGAGAAATATGTTAGATTCACAAATGTTTTTGGGATTGTGAAGGCAGTATATACTTTTCAAAAAAATTACAGTTTCACAAAGGTTGTGTGAGATTAACAAAGGTATTGAGAATTTAGAAAGTATTAAAAAGTGATTTTCCATTAAATTTGTGGTGAAGTTTTATTCACTAATTTTATTAAAGTGAAACTTATTGATGCACCAAATAAGGTTTGAGGCATATTGAATCAAGTAGTAAAAAGAGGATTATTCGGATGGGGTAGTGAGCATACTTCAATTGAGAGAGAAGTGAGCGTTCAATTGTCAATGTTTTTAAACCCGAAGAGATAGTGATATGCTATGATATTTTTTTAATACATTAATCCTAGGAATATAGGTGATCTTTCCTGATCCATATTTTAGAATTTATCCTTATTGAATTTGGAACATTATCTCAATATCGTAGTATATTCCATGGAAGTATCTTGGTGAGGGTGAACCAAGTAAAATTTGTGTTTCTCGTGCATGCTTTCATTTTTATTAATACATTGCTATAGGAAAGGGATAAAAGGGTGTTTTTAATAGTGAAACAATATCCAAAGGGTTAGTTGATTTAATCTATCATATTCGGATTCACCCCCCCCCCCCCCCCGGGTATTCAATCAAGGTGGGATAATAATTGGTATCAGATAGAAAGTTTAATTTTCATTATTCTTTCTAAGGGGATTCAAAGGCGATTGATAATAGAAATGGGATTCAGATCTTCCAATGAAATAATTATCAATTCTAGAAGAATCAGATGAAATAAAACATCTGGTCTTCATGAATGGATGTCTCTTTAGAATAAATCTTTTTATTTCAGCTAATGTTTATAGTGGTGATTTATTAGAATCTGACCAAATGGAATTAAATTTTGATATTGAAGGAATCAATGGATTATTGGGTTCTCTATCCATTTAAAAATATAGGAATTTGATTTCATTTAAAATATTATATGCTATTTGGGAAATTTTCCTAAATTTTTATTATGGTGAATCAAATGTTAGAGATGCAAATAAACATGTTCAATGGAACAAGAATGAGGATATGAGAATTAACCCAAATGATTCTATATATTCATTCTTTGACTTGGTGAATGTTATTTTGGAAGACATGCATGGTCTCATGGAAATTATTGAAGACATAGAGATCATTAGTATCATCATGAGATGACTTCCACCTTGGTTAAATGTGAAAGTTTATATTCTTGAAGATAAATATCCCAAGGAGCTGATAATGAATATTTTACATAGTATTATTGTTACATTCAAGATAAGAAATGATGATAATGATTTTATGGAAAAATATAAGTCTAAAGAGTTGGAATTAAACACCATGAAGAATCTCACCCTTGAAGAGAGATAGAAATAATAATATATTGATGCGGTGAAATCATTTCATTCGTCAAGCCTATAAAGAGGAAAATGAAAGTTCAATGGGAATCTACCACTGTCAAGCTTTCGATGTGAATTTTTTTTCATCTTAAAGGAAGGTTCCACCAGAAGTTTAAGGAATATGTTTAGGATGAATTAAAAATTCCCATTAACAATTCAACAGTCTATGTAAAATGTAATAAAATGTTCAAGATAAATTTCTTCAGAAAGAAGAATCTTCTTTCATAAGAAAATATGAGTTAAAAAAATGAGGTTGATGATATGGAGAACTATTAATATGATAGAGAAAATTCTATGGTGGCATTTATAGGTATCACCCAAAGAAGGTTATAAATCAAAAATGATGAAGAATAATTCAAAGTAAGATTTGATACGTTAGATTAATTAGAAGTATCTCTTGATGAGATAGATGTTTGGATAGGAAAAAAATAAACATGTAGGTTTGTTATTCCAAACATAAAAGGCACCATAGCAGAAATTGTTCGGTACTATAGCATCCAAAACTATTCATCCATCGGGGCCTCTAGGCCACCGGTTTGGTCATCATGTCCTTCAAGGCCTTCGGGCCACCTAAGGCCTTCGGGCCAGTTGTTTCTCAAGGACTTCAGGCCACCTTAAGGCCTTAGGGCCACCCCAAGGCCTTAAGGCCACATGATGCAGTTGTACCAGTCAGACTACAGTGGACAAGGCTTCAGATGAGGATAAGGGTAGGCACATTCACTAGATCAAAGCTAACCAGAATTGGAATAATGAAAGGGTATGTCTTTTCCATCAGTACCGAGCCTATGAAACTTTTCATTGGAAAGCAAGCCGACCAGCCTTGAGAAGGTGGAGTGCTGATATTATGGCATATGTTGGGGAGGAGCAGTTCTAAGTTATCTTTTCTGGGTGATTTCCTCTATGACCTAGGGGTTAGGAAATTGTCTCTAAGCCTATGAGAATTATAAGGGTTCCAACTCGACACTTAAAAGGAGGATTATCAAAAAAAAATAAGGCCTTTGGTCCATTTCGACTGACACTATAAAAAATCAAATTTAAAGCATTGAATAAATTGAAGAGGGAGTTGTCAGCCTACAATGGAAAGTGAAAGGTTAGAATAAAATCTTGAATCTAGTAAAATCAGGTCGCAAATGTTGAAGAAATTTTAGAAATGGATTTCAAGGATCTAGTGAAACAGGAAAATTAATGTGAGGATAAGAAAATAATTGATTTGAATGACACAGCTGCTATGGGGATTTATTAAAAACATAATAAAGTAAAGATTGAAGTCTAACCACAAGATACCTATCTAAGATTAAAGATTCACTTGGGTATGAATTATAAATATAAGATTTATAGAACCCATGGGAAAAGTATTAGTGTTGTATTGACACATAGGAATTCACTCCGTATAAGATGTTATTGTTGTGGAAATATGGGACACTCAAAAATTGACTAATCCATATCCAAGAGACACCCAAGGAAATAAGACCAATAGATATATCCATATAGATCTAAATATTCATAAATTTTATTTGATGGTCACTATTTCAAGTGTGTAGGATACATACACATAGAAATATATTTCTCGTCAACAATTTAGAGAAATGAGTTAAAGCAGACTGAATTTGGTCATAAGAAGCAGCCTAATGTCAAATAAAATAAGAAAAAACACAAAAATGATTTATATTTCTATAATATGATGATGGAATATCATACTTTGAATAAAATTAATATTATAAATCCTTAGAGATTATGAATTCAAAAAAATGGATCAAAAATAAAAGAGTTAAGAAGGAAGTGGTTGCAGATATTTCCTTTAAAAAATCAGATCGTTCTGGTGTATGGATCCTTGATTTTGACACACATCCCATATGACAGATAATAATGATATTGTTTCCCAAATAAAATGTTATAATAAATATGTTTTAAAATTTGGAAATAATAAAGTACTGAAGATTATTATCTTGGTAAGAGACAAATTTAGGGGAAAGAATTGAGATGTGTTAATGACTATGTTGATGAAGGTATCAGTCAGAAATTTCGTAGTGTTAATAAACTATGTGACTTGAGGCATGCAATATGATTTACTAAGAAGATGTGTATCATTAATGGAAAATATGGTCCATTTATTCTATAGGGTAAATGAATTAAGGGAAATATCTACCTTTATGTATAGAATAATATATGTTATTTTTATCCAAAGAGGATGAGAACCGGTTGTAGCATAAAGGACTTAGACATTTATGCCATCCTTCCATGGAAGATCTGGTCAAATGTGATGTAGCTCGATATCTCCCAAAGCTATCATGTGATAGTACTCATATGTTTAATGTTTTTCAACAATTTAAGATTATTTTAATGTAATATAAGTAAAAAGGGAAAAAATAAAACAATGTTTTGGATTTAGTGTATGTAGTTGTACGTGGACCTATCTTATCAAGATCCAATGATGGGATAGGTATTATATTCTTTTCATTCATGATTTTATAAGGTTGGAATGGGTATGGGTCATTACACGTAAGTCTAATGTGTTTAGTTAAAAAATTATTTGGTGAAATATAAAAGTATTTTTGGATATAATATTATGAAGTTTCATAATTATAATGGTATAGAATTAATAAACTTGAAAGTGAAATATTATCTCAATAAACACAAGATAAGGAATCATGTTTTAGTAGTGATAACTCCTCAACAAAATGGAGTGGTTTAGAGGAAAAATAATATCATAAAAAACATGTCAATAAAAATACATATTGAAAATGACCTAGAAGATAAATCTTGGAAGGAATTGGTCTTAGAATCAGCATATCAAATAGATATTTGTTAGGTCTAAAGAAAAACATGACTCCGTAAAATATGTGGTATGAAAATAAACCAACATTGAAATATATTTGAAACATTGGAAGTAAATATTTTATTCTCAATAATGAGAAAGAGTGTAAATTTTAATCTCATAGAGATAAGGGGATATTCCATGGAAATTTGGGAAATATAAGATAATTAAAAATCATCAAAAAGAGGCTGGTAAAATAACTTAAAAGAAATGAGTTCACTATAATAGAAAATTAATAGAATCTTGAACAATACAATAAATAGTTCCTCGATGATATTGATGATCAGGTAAGAAGTGAAATGGGATCAGAAGTTGAAAATGCATATTCAGTATAAGATACTGACGATGAGAATGAGGAACTAAAATCTGAATCTTCAGAGAAGATAAAGAGTCAAGCTGAAATTTTTAGGAAAAATATCATTGGTGATCTAAGAGTGCTAGTTTAAACATGGAGAATGAAGTCTTTATAGAAAGAATCCTTTCTATCTCAGGAAAACCCTATATTCCTTAAAGAATAAACTAGAGATGAGAATAATGTTAATTCTATGAATGAAGAGCTTGACCAAATTGAGAATAATCAAACATGGGAGCTTTTATTGAGACAAACAGATAATAATTCTATCAGGACCAAATGGGTTTTTTTTCACAAGATTAATTATTATGGTACAGTAATCCAAAACAAATCATCAATAGTGTGCAAAGGGTACTCCTAAATAAAGGGTGTCGTTTTAGATGAAACATTTTCACCTCTTTCGATGGTATAGATAATTAGATTATTCATGGACTTGGTAGTAAAAATAAAGTTCAAAGTGTTCTATATGGACATCAATTCATCATTTCTAAATGGGGTTCTAGAAGAATAATTCTATATCAAGCAGCATGTGGGTTTTATCTTTCATGTCGATGACAATAAATTTTTTCATGTGAGATGGCCCTATATGGGTTGTACTAAGCACTAAGAGGTTGGTATTCAAGTATTGATTAGTTTTTGAATAATCTCAATTTTTAATGTGATGGAATTGATTAAAATATCTATTTCAAAAATGAATGTAATCAAAAGATGATAGTGTTGGTGTATGTCGATTACACAATCTTTACTAGATAAAATGATGTGTAGTGCATGAAATTCACTAAATTCATAAATAGTGAGTTCAAAATATCAATGATTGGTGAACATACAATTTTAATTAAATTTCAGGTGGCAAAAGGATGTAATGACACATTTATTTCTCAACCAAAATTTTCTAAGGTGGTTTTGAGAATATTTGAAATGGATAATTCCATGAAGATGACAACTATGTCGGATACCCGAATTAAACTTTCTCGATATCGTGAATAAAATTCCATTAATTTTCTGTAATATAGGAATATCATTGGATTTCTATTGTATATGATAGAAACTAAACATAAAATGGGTTTCCCACATTCCAAGAATCATGATATGAAATAAATCCCAAAGAAAAATACTTACTTGTAGAAAAAAATCTCAATTTATGAAGGGGACAATAGATTTTGGTTTTTTGTCTAATTAAAAATATCATCTAGAGTTATTGGCATATATATATGTCAATTTTTATACTTCATCATATGATATAAAATCCACATCAATTGGTTCATTCTATCTTTGTGTAATATTTATTTCTTGGTTAAGAAATAAATTGTATTTTATTTCATCATGCATAGAAAAAGCTTAATATATTGTCACTACTCAATCTCACATGCATTTATTACGGATAGAGTATAATCTTGATGATATGGTAGTTGAAGTTAAGTCTATACTGAAAATCCAATATGATAATTCATGTTTTATAAATCTTAACAAAACTCAAGTCCATCATTCACAGACAAATCACATGAAAATAAATAATAATTTTATCAAGTAGAAGGTGGAGGAACAACTTTTGAAGTTATAGTATTTTCCTATAGAACTACATATTATAAAAATTTGTACAATCTCCCAGTCTGAAGAAAATTTTGAATGAAATAAACTATCATTCATAGTTTAGTCAACTCCACGCACTTCAAAAAGTGTGGATATGGGACCACATCTCCATGAGGTATGATATGTTTTCCTTAAAATGAGAATGTGTGTTATTTACCATGTTGAATATAAAAAAGGAGTGACCTTCGAGTTTGTTAACAAAAGGGGAGAAGTTGTGGCTATAAAAGGAGGATAAAATGACTTAATCAATACATAGGAGAAGCTATTTGACAGAAGTTAAATAGGGGGAGTGTCAAATATGGTGATTCTAATGATGATTGATCAAAGTATATATATCATTATAGATGATGTTTGTGGTGATAGTAATGGTTTGTTTCAATAAATTAAGTGATTAATTTAAGAACGTTTCTTGGGACTCTTTTTTATCATGTAAAACATGGGTAATGTGGTCTCAGAGTATGCATTGAGTAAATATTTGTTCAATATCAGAATCTCTAGAAGTAAATATTGGTATAATATGGAAGAACCTTTAACAAGGTTTTAAAATTTGAAGAGTTTTCAGCAAGACCAATGGGGGATATTGTTTGGAAAAAACCCATGAAGGTAACATTGAAGTGTTTTTAGGTTGATTGTATTTGTTTATAAAAGGTTTACAAAGCTCTGTTATGGAGTTCTAGATATATTTATGATAAGTAATGTTGGAAAATATCTATAAAAAAGGAATGGACTCTCTAGAGTTCGGTTTCCATTATATGTTGGGGAGTTCAAGAAGATTGTAGTTTCAAAACTGTATGAAAATTTCTGAAGGAATCCAACGTTGTGATGTTTGGGTTCTATGATAGTGTGTAGAATATTGAATGTGTGATGGAAAGATGGTGTAATAAATCCAATCTTAAGCATAGAATACTTTAATATTTTTAAAAGATTGTTTTATCGCCTTTTGATGGAAAACCTTTTTTGAATCTAACTTTTGACAATTTTATAAGATATATTAGTAAAAATAAACTTATTCTTTATAATTGGGACATTGAAATTTACTTTGGATAAATTTTTGGTATTTTATTGACAATGTTCATTTTTTAATGAATAGTGAAAAATTCTGCATTTTACTTCAAAACTGCTTTTTCATCTAATTTAATTATATGGTGAGATTATCTATTTAATTTGTTTTAAAGTTTAATTAGAATATATGTTTACAATTTAATCAAATGGTGTTCATTAGAATTAATTTCACTTTGAAATTTAACATAAACAATTGTCAATCTTTTGATAGATATTGTTTCTTAAAAACACGCTATTTGTTTTGACAACGGGAATTGTTTTTAAATTAATTACTGTAATTTATGTTTTTGGAATTTGTTAAAATGGATTCCATATTTTGAATCATATGGTAAAAATTATTTAATTAATGATCTTTTGTTTTTTGACATTATCAATAGTAACGACGGTAATTATCTTTAATTATCGTGATTAATTAGTAATCGGGTAGTTAAGGGTAATAAAATAATATCATAATAGTATAAAATGACCCCAAAATGTGTCCAAATCCTCTTTTTTGAGTCATGTCCGACCATGGGAAGATTTTTATTGAACTTTAGGGCCCATGGAGTCACATGGGTTTGATAGTGACATTTATGACATTATTTTTAAAAAGAAGAGAAATATAACAAAGGTTTGTATATCCTAAGTAAAACAATTCTAATTTTGTTTAAATAATTGATCTCTTAGACTATAAATAGTAATTTTAAATATAAAAATATTTACTACATCATGGTATTTTATTTATAATTTTTAGACATTAAATAAATAAATTTATTTATGACACCATGATGATGCAGTGATTACCTCATTAATGAACGATTTAAATAAAATGAAAAGATAAGGTAAAATATAAGACTTACACTTTTCAAAAACCTATTTTATGGGTAAATTTCTAACCCTTATCACCATATCCTCAAAATATATCATTGTGGGACCTTTAAAATCCAAAAATCATTTTATAAAAAAGTAACATTTCAATACATTCCAAAAGTGACCCTCCTCCCTCTTATAAAAGGATCTCACCTTTACCCCCTTACCCACACCTCTAAAGCACTTGTCTCATCCAAAATATGCTCATATTATCTCTCCAAATCCCTCTCGTACTTCTAGAAGCCTCACTTTGGTCATAAGTCTTTCCAAGTAATCCTTTGGCTCAAATCAAAAAGAGTTACCCGGTTTAGAGGTAATGTCTTCTATCGAGTTTCTTCCTTTTATTTTCCTTCTTCACTCACTAATATCTTATTATTATTTGATACCCTAATAACACCAGTATCATAAATATACTAGGATATTTTTATGATAATGATTCTACCTACACTTACACACCTCCATCTAATGGTTAAGGAACATACTGTTTCTGTGCGTGACGAATTACTGCCTCACGAAACGATGATTGTTCAATCTTCTTTTAACAAATTTCATGGTGGAAATTACAATTTCACTGTATTTATATATGATATATATGGTTATTTTTAAATATTCTTATGAATTTTATTTTTAAATCACATCTTTATGCTTTTCATGGTGTGGAACTGCGATAATTTCATCTGAGGAAGTGTGAACTACCGCCCCCTCAAGTGATGTGACTCGTTCATGCCAAACATGGAATTTATAAATAATGTAATTAATGAACTTATTTTACCTGTATAACATAAATATTATTCTGGAATTATAATATATATATGTGTCATTTATTTTTAATTCCTTTAATATGACAAAGAAATGAAAGTAGTGTCCATGCGTACGTACGGCCTACCATCTCCATGAATGGTGCATTTCATTTTTTGTCTCCAAATGTTATGGAATAGTATAAAATTAATATATAATCAATATATATGATATTTAAATCATTAATACCATTCTTTAGATGATGTACTTATAACTACATGGGTAATTATTTTCAAACAAGTTCATTTTTGACTCATGTACCGAACATCGACAAAACGTATGATATGAACTCACATAATTAACTAATTATTATAACATGATAATATGTGATATTAATTGAATAATAAACTTTAAAGGAATTCCTTAATAAATTATAAATTGACCAAGGTTTATTATTCAGAAATATAAAGAAATTAACAAGACAAGTCGGACTTGATGTAATGGATTTCTTATCTCGCTTTTAAGTCCGTGAGATTTCCATTGTTCACCAATTATTTATTGCATGTGGTGTATTTTTTACTGATATTTGATATATATTATCATTATTATATCTATATTCATGGTATTCTATGATTCATTTGGTTCCTATTATCTTTTGGTCAAACGACTCGATTTATTACAACGAGGTAAGGGGTTTTTATCTCACTTTTTATTACCGTGAGATTCATGCTACATTTTCCACTATTTCCTATTGTGTGGTATATTTACTGCCCATGATTTTATTATTTGTGTAAAATAAATTAATTTATTGGTATTTAAATATTCATTGTATGATTCTTCCTTCATGGGGTGTACGTTCCGAAAGTTACCCAAAATCGGTAAGGGAACCTTTCACCCTCCTCTTTTTAAAAGACTTATTTTTGTTAGGTCTTTTAATTTACATATTCTTATGTCGGGATATATTCTTATATATCCTTATTGTTGTAAATTTTATGTCCAAGTGATGAGATACCATTTTTATCTCTCATCAACTCATTTTCTGAATTTTAAAGTGACGTTGTTAGGCTATCAAATTCCTGTAAGGGAACTTCTTAACCCAATTTCAATTATTTGGGTTAAAACTCTACTTCTTGAGTATGTAGTGCTATGAATATGTGTGGATGACCTCAGATTTTTTTACAATTAATATCAACTTATATTGGGTGTATTTATATTTTTCACACATAATTATGTAATTTATTTATCCTTAATATAAGGATATCGTCTTTGTACGGGACTTCGTCTCAATCTCCTTTCATTGAGGCATACTTCAATTTATATACGACCTTATTTTATTAGTTGTATAATAAACCCTTTTGACTTTTAATTTCATTAAAAAGGAATCATTTTACATGAATAGTTTTACTAAATGAAAAAAGGAATGTTTTTGTCTTATGTATACGGCGACAACGACTTCTTCACCGTCGTGACCATTATTTGAGTTTCGGCTTCCTCTACAAGCCATAACTTTTTTAAATGAAAAATAAATACCAAGTTTTACTTTTATTTTATTTTGGTATTGAAAATGGATTTGATAATGTTTTGATTATATCAATGTGGTGTATTGATATCTTGTGATTGAAATGTGGAAATGTTATGTCTCCTTTATGCATGTTTTATGTGATATGATTATGTTATGGTTCCTGGGAATTGTTTATGAAGTCAGGTGGTTCCATGATAAACTAAGGTTGGGTGAGCCCGAGATAGCTCTCCAATGCATTGGGTAATGCAAAGTAGTTAAACGCTAAGGTTTCTCCGAAGAGATTTAGGGAATATACTGTGATGGGTATTCCAAACGTAGCCATGACGGTTACTCCCTACGTAAGAATGTTATGAATGCCTCCAGTTACCATTATGTTTTATGATTTTTATAAGTTATTCATAAATCTTATGATTTCATGAGGTATGTTAAAGTGCTTATGTTTTATGAGTAAATTATTATATCATTGATTCTTATGTATGCATGGACTAATGTTTTCTTTCTGTATTTTTATATCCCTTACTGAGCTTTTTATGCTCATCCCAAGTTTTTGAAATGTTTTTCATAGGTCAAGGGAAAACTACATGATGTGATGATAGTGTTGAGGAAGTGTTAATAATGAAACCATGTTTTTTATTAAATATGTTTCATTTTGTGGAAAAAATGAATATTTTATTTGAAGTAACCACCTTGTTAAAATGTGGAATGTAATGCATGATTTATGATCTAATTCTATAAAACTCTAAACCTGAAAATATCCTCAATGTGACTTCTTGAAATAGCCCAAGATTAAGTAATGTTTAAAGCTTTGGCCTAATATATGGTGATTCTCAGAGACTACTAGAATCTTCTCAAATGGGAAATTTTTTCTTGTGTCTCACGAAAATAGGGATCTTCATGAACAAGATTGTAGAGAATCGTGAAATGGTGATGATGAGGATGGAAGCTTTGATAAAGCGACACATCGACTATAAATAGGCCTCTAAAACCTCGTTTTATATAGAGAAATACTTAAAAAATCCTAATTATATAATTTCTTGAAGGTGATTCCTGAAGTTTGTTCTAGCAAAATGGTTCTTGAAGAATGGATGTCTGTAAAGGCTATAAAAAGCTGACCAAAATATGTGATATTCATGAAAATTTTAATTTTTTTTATTAAATGATATTTTAATATTTATAAAAATATATATAGTTTTATGAAACAATTAATTTAGATGAAGTTTTATTTAAAATATTAAAATTTTCTAGAAAACTATTTTAATTAACATAAATCATATATATTTTTTCAAAAATATAATTCGTGTTTTATTATGTAAAACATTATTTTTACATATTGAACACTTTTATCAAATTATATTATGATATAAACATATTATATTCTTTAAAACATATTAGTTTTTAAATTATATTAATAAATTTAACATACCTAAGGTCAATTTCTCTATTCAAATAGTTAGATTATTATTCTAATGTTTAGGTGATAGACATGTCTAAATGGCTACATTACCCTTAAAACCCAATATATATATCAATATTGTCATATTTAATCATTCACTAATTCGATTAAAAATGTTATTAAACTTTCATTTTAATTTATTTTTTATTCCTAACACTCATATTTACACTTAATGTCATCATGGTAGGAGATATCTTTATTAGAGAATATGGGCCTATAAAATTTACTTTAGTGTGTGCATTATTCTTTTTATGTTAATATACCCATACTATTCCTCATTGTTATAGAAAAAATTATTTCATGATGTGTAGTTTTCCTATGAAATGTAATTTTCTTTTTTTGGGATTCTGTAATAAAACAAAATAAAATTGTTATAGTGAAAGATTTGTTATTTTACTAATATAAGTAATTATTTACTCATTAAATTCTTATCCCCTTAAAAAATTCCTCCCTGAATATTCCTTTTTCAACACTAAGGTAAAGAAAATAGAGGGAAAAATTGATTAATCACTTATTCTAGTTCCCATGTTGTTTTCCTATAATAATTGTTTATCTAATTAACTTTGACCACATGAGATATTTTTTTGCATATAGTGGTTTCAATACCGAAGGAGATCCTCACCAGAGACTCCTTATAAAAAAATAATTCTATAACTACACCACATCTAGATTCAGTAAATGTGAAGGATCTAGTGTATAATTTTACAAGAGGGATATGTACAACATGTCATGTACATGTTACAAGTTTTGTGGAAGTGCTACTCGATAAGTAATAGATCTGATTCACTGAAGAATATAAAAGGGTCCAATATACCTATGGAATCATTTTAATTTCCTTATAAATCTATACATTCAATTACAGGGAGATATATAGATGAAAACATTATATTCAACCTCAGGATCTCGGTACCATATATGAATATCATCACACCTCACTATTGGGATTGGTTTTTATATATGCCTTTTTGAATGTCATATACATTCTTAGTAATTTATTCTACCAGTTCACATTCCAAAAGAAAATGTTCTCTAAATTCTTCCCAATATGCTATATTTCAGAATTTATTTCCATAAATGGATTCAAAAGGATCCATTAGAATGTTCGATCCAAATATATTGTTAAAAAATAACTTGATTAAATGAATATTTTGATCCCAAACTCCTTTAATGTATATCAAAAAAGATCACAATATATTCCAAAGTTATGGGATAGAATTTTAGATTTTCTATTAGTTTTTCAGTGATTGGATATACTAAATTTTATCTCTATTTTCAATTCATGTTGATTATTTTATATATATTTGAGATGAATCTTAGATTTTTGTTATATTTAATTATTACTGGTGTTCCATGAAACTTCACCATTTTTATGATTTATATGATTTAAATTTCATCATGTCTGAAGTGATCCAAAATTTATAGGAAGCGATGAGTCTTTAAATGATGTTAAATCAAAAAATATATGAAATTATTCCATTATGATGTGCTTATAATATTCATGAAAAATCCAGGGTGATTTTCTCCCATTTCCATGAAGGTATTCATAATGTTTTCATCATACATTTGGGATTATTACTATAGACTTTCACATATTGACATACCCAATATATTGGTGTATATTATGCAATATCCTTTGTCAGATTATCACTAAAATAGCTCTCTAAAACATCTATATACATCATTATTCTCACTGGGTGGATGAATAAAGTCAAGTTATGTGAATCATTCAATATCTCTATCTTTAACTGAGGATTTTTAAGTATGAATATTCATACAAAAAAATCTCAGTGATATGTATACATAAATAAAGAGATCTAAAAAGTTCTCTATTATTATAGAATTCATATTATTTTATATCTCCATATCATCCCTCAAATATTTCATAATCTTCTCAAGAATGGATCCTTGAGTAATAATTTTAGCAATGAGTGATGGATTTTATTACATTGTGATTCCAACATACTTTATTTTCGTATATAAAAAGGTGGGATCCCTCTAAATCCTCACCATGGATAATTTTTTGTGAAATTTTGTACACAGACTATATACCACTTTATTCACCATCCTATGGTGGTAATGTATTTTGAAGTCATAATAATTTATTATCTCTAACTACCATTATTGGTGCATGTCTATCTCCTTATTTGTGAGTATATACTCAAGGATCTTATGATTCATATATGTTTCACACTTCCCACCATAGTGATATTATCCCCAAATAATCAATGAAAAAAATAGTATAGCTAAATCTAAATCATATTTCATATGTATCTAGTAATGGATCATAATTTTTAAAGTGTCATAGGCTATCTCGTTATAATTTTTCATGAATACACAACCTAAAATCTTATTCAAAGAACTATAATAGAACACAAATACTTCCCAACTCATGCATTGTGTGAGGAAAGGTGTGGGAATTATTCTCTTATTAAAGTTCTTAAATCTCACTTCAAAATCATTAAGATATAAAAATTTTGATCCCTTTAGTGTTATCTTTTTTCATGTTTGAAAATCATGAAAAAATTCAAAAATCACACATAATACCTATATAATTTATGGAAACAACGATTCTATATTATGTTTTTTTTATCCATTCCACATCACCCATTTTTATTAATTGATCGACTAATATTCCTTTACTTGTGATAATAATCCCTAACAGTTTTACTTTACCCATCAAAATTATCATTTAATATAATATTAACATAACCTCTCTACTCTCGAATTTTTTAAAAAAAATATTCAAATGATTCTGATATTTGTCATTAAATTTTGAGTAAATGAAAATATAACAAATTAATATAACTAAAAAAAATTAACTTAATTTATAAATACATTATTCATCATGTTCATGGAGATTTTATGTGCATTTTTTAGTCTAAATAGAATCACTATGCACATATAGTGTCCATAACTTGTTTTGAAATTCAGTCTTTGGAATATCCTCTTCCCTCACCTTCAATTAGTGATATATTGGCCAAAGGAAAAAAATTAGATAAGTAACAATATATACATATATTATTGAATAATTCATTAATACATGTAAATGGTTACTTGTTCTTCATCATGATTTTTTTGAGTCTAAAATAATAAATTCACATGTGCATTCTCAAATCTATATTCTTGATAAAGACGAAAAAATATCCCCATGGTGAATAAAATGTTCATATGAGACCCTTTTCCATATTACCTTATAATTTATTCATTTATTTTTAAAGTTTAATCATGGTTATTCTATATGGAGTATTTGATATTGAAAGATATATAGGTTTAAGTTCATTTGATAAATAAACTTCTAAATCATTATGATCCCTAGGAAACTCCTCTAGGTATACATTCACATGTTCTTTCAAAATAAAAATGTCTTAAAATGTGATTATATCATTTTTCTTAATCATTTGATAAATATACTTTTTCTCATAAGGTAATAATATCAATTATTGGTAAGAATATTCATAATGTGATTTATTCTCCTCCTTACACATTTATATAATCGATAGAAAAAATGGGATATGAAAATAAATATCCTTCTAGAGATACGTGAAGTTGGATCTATATATAGGCATCCAACCCATGAGAAGTTTGGAATTAAATTCTTAAAAATGAAAATTTATAAGGTTCCCCAGGATATTTAGCCTAGAAATATTGTCTCAATATATATAATGTTCTTGACATACAATAATTTCCCATCTTTATCAGCAGTAATTAAACCTCTATGTATTAAGGTGGTGTTTTAATAGTTCTTTTAAACCAGTATGATATGAATGAATTCATAAAGTTATAATCAAATATTTAATTTCATGATTTTAATTAATAACTAACATAAGTGTCACTACTTCACAATTTTGATCCACCACATTAGTAGTGATAATATACGCTCAACATTATTCCATTTTCTAGGGAAGTTGTTTTCATCAGTTTTCATTGAATTCTCATGGTATATAGAATTTTTTTTCACATTTTATATTTTTATTATAGTTGAAAAAATATACTATAGGTTAACAGTCAATGGGGACCTTTATTTCTTCTATAATTTTTATGGGATTATTCATCTTCCTTCAGATTCATTAGAATATCATCCCTATTTTCCACACATGAATAATATTTTTATTCCATTAAGAATTATTTTTGGGTTCTTCTTCATACATTATTAGAAAGTGGTCGGTCAGGTTTTATTAAATATTTGAGGTTTATTTAATGACTCAATGTAAAGAAACTTCATTTCTCACTTATTATCATCGCTACTATGATAATATTGAGATTCACCAATATCCATTTCAACGTTAAGGGACCATCATAATATTTTCACCATTTTTTCAAAGTATCTAATTGCTAATCCATTTTTCATAATCAAACTCATCGCACTAATGAAGTGGTAAACATTACTTTTAGGGTAGAGGACTGATATTGATGAATACACTACATGAATTTCCATATTTTTCTCAAAACATTATTGATTGATCCTACTGTTATACATGTACATGGATATCCCTCTCCATTTTAAGGTATGGAGTGAGAAAAAATATTTATTTTAAAATATTTTCTTGAATCATTAACACACTAATGATTTGATTTCTTCCTTGGGCATCAAGTTTTCAATAATTTCCCACTATTTGTCAGTTTTTTCTTCAATGAGATAGATAAAAAGTATGATTTCCTAGTTCTTGGGTAATTAGAGGGCTAGGAGTATCACCTAAATAGAGTTAATCTCATGTACTATAATTATGGGATCAGTTGATCTAGTAAAATCTACAGCCCATTGTCACAAAAATGAATCAACCATAATAAGATCTTTATTATGATTATAAGGAAATTTTACATGACTCGTGTCATAATTCATAGCCTAATTCGGTTGAGAAAGTACTCCCCTAAAATGTTCAACCTGCACTTCCATAAGTTTAGGTATCTCCTTTGTAAAATCATCACATTTAACATCACATTGGTTCTCAACACAAATTTCCACATTTCCAATCATTAAATAAAATAATATAAAATTAGGGATTATAACAATATAATTAACAAGAATATAAAAATTAAATTATTAATTTAGAGGTTATCACTCATAAATTAATTATAATTTCTTGATTAAGAATTTTTAGGATTTAATCAGGGATATAAATGGTCTATTTCTTATTATATTCTATAAACTGAAAATTTATTCAAATCCTTCTTAATGGTTTATATTGAACAAATGAATCATCCATATAATTCCCCCCATGAGTGTCATCCCATTTTTGCATTTATATCCACATTTTATCCACTAATGTAAGATCTACTAAGAAAGAAATAATCCTTTTTCCGGGATTATTTCCCCTACATGTATATTTTCTAATACCTACATCCACTTGTAGTATCTATATAACAATTTTATTTCTAGGATAATACACCCTATTTATTAAAACATTATGATATTTTCTTATATGTACTATTATCCCTAGTTTTCTTAAAATTTCAATATCTTTACTAATCCCTAAAAAAGAACTGTTATTGAAATTTACTATAGCAACAAAATTCTATTATACATATTATTATATAATTTTAAAGATAAAAATCCACAAAAACAATACATAAGATCTATAGTTATACCATCACTAGGTGACTATTTATAATATAAAATAACTAAAATATAATTTAAATCATTAGGATACCCTAGGGATATACATAAAGAAAAGAGTGCGGTAAAAATCCCTATAACATATTTATTCATCTAAAATCACGGTGATAAGTAATACATGTGACACAATAAGAATATAATGATAGTATAATAGGTGAGAATCATATATAATAACATATTTTTATGGAATGATAATATGATATATTAATATTTTATAATCATATTAAATGTGGCTGCAAAATAAAAATTACATCATAGGCTTATGTCGAGGATTGCTGCTAAGACAACATAATGTATTGTGTCGTGATAATAACTTATATACCATACATGGTATATCTAGATATGAAACCATAATCCATTACATTAGGGATATATAATTATGAGAACACACAACATATTCATAACATATACCTGCATATGGGTTCCATATAAGTAATTTAATCTTTAGTCAGACACATTAGTAAATCTCATGTTAAGAAAATATGATACATAATATTTTCTCTTTGCAAAATCTAATTAAATATAATAATTTCTCCCACGAAAAAATGAATTAAATAATAATTTTATATTTATAAATTAAATATGAATCATAGAATATGAAAAAAATGTCCAATTGAAGTGAATTCATGAAAAATGAGTGTACAAGAATTTTTGGAAATTAACAATTTAAGTGGGGTTTTAAGAAAAGTGTAAAGACTCATTAAAGATTGTAAGCACATAATATTTCCTTAAAAAATTCATATAATTTTTTTTATTAAATAATTAATATTATTAGAAATAATTAAAATTTAAAAAAATATTATATAAATGTTTATATGAAATTATATAATAATTAGACTAGTTCCCTTTTATTAAATTTACTACAAATAAGGAATTATGTAGGGAAATTGATAAACATGTATTATACACAAAAATGAATGTTAGACTAGGATGAGTAAATATATAAGGATAATATATATATATATATATTATACAATAAATGAATTTTAAGAAGTTATAAGGAATGAAAGAAACCAAATTATAATTTTCAAACCAAAAGTAATGACGGTGGTTTAGAAGAAACCTTACCTCATATCCTTGAAAAAATTGGTGACTACATTTAGATTCTAGAATAGTAAAATTAAATTTATTAATTACATTATTAAGAAAATATTTCATGTAATATCAATTTTTTAATATCCATTAGTCATTATATGTAAATTATTTATTGCATATATTTTTTTTGTATCAGCCACTTGGAGTTGCTCAGAGGAATTCTCCATGAAGAATTTGGTGACGTGATCATTGATCAAGGTGGTATAGAAGAGTTCCAATATATTCAGAGTTTTTTCTTTATTTCATACTTATCATTCTATTAGAATAATATTATTATTCTATAATATATTTTCCAAAATAGTTTTAAATTTTGAAATCTGTTAAAATTGACAAGTTTTTTAAATTAAAAATTACCATGAAATGTTTTCCTTAATATGATTGTTTTAATTATAAAATTATAATTCCATAATATAAATAGTATCAAAAATAATATATTTATTTGTTTTATTATTTTTATAATCTTTCTATGAAAGGTGGTGATAGAAAGTAAAATTTTTTGTTCATGGAGATGGTGGACAGACCATAATATGAACTATGATTTCCTCTTAGAATAATGGGAACTATGTTGGATATTGGATATTACATTAACATAATAACACTTTAGTGTATTTATAAGACATAATTCATCAGTTAAATACTGATATATGAAACCTATAGATGGTAATAGTATTAAATAATATTAAGAGTCGGATTGATAATGTTACATATTTTTTTGGAAGTTCTCTCTAAGGATACACGCTAAGGAACCATATTTTTGTCTTTCGGTAAAACCAAATATCCTAGGATGTGGGAAATATATTAGGGAATACATTATGGTTATCCTTTTTATGTTATATAATATAGAGTTTTAATGGAAGAGTTTTGGTGAAATGTTGTTTTTATAATTGGAGGAGAGAGGTATTTTAGGTATAATATTAGTTAGTTTATTATTTTTTCTCAAATAAAAAAATAGTGATGATTATTGTGAATATATATAGTAATTAATACATTTGAGTCCATGATAATAGTTCCTAACAAAACCTATTGTGCAATTAATCATGTACTGGACATCAATTTTAAAATATTTAATTTGGTCATATTTTAATATTCATCAAAATTTAAATTTTTTAAAAAATAAAAAACAAATTCCTCTAAGATAATTTTGATGTGTTGATTATAAATAGAAAATTGATTTTATAAAAATAATTTTAAAAATATGGGAACTTTTATATTAAAAATAATTTATTTATTAATGAATAATTATTATGAAATGATCAAATTTATAACATATAGAAAAATTATTTTCGACATCTTAAAATTATATTATAATATTTATAAGAGTATATATTTATTCATAATATCATTTTAATAAAATAAAATTTAATTGAAAACTATTAAATTTATCATTAAAAATTATTTTTCACGAAGAAAAACTATATATATTTTTTCATATACACAACTATTATTTCGTTATGTCACCCATTTATTTTATCATAATTGACACTTTTATCTAATTATATTATGTTATGAACTAATTTTATAATTTCTTATATTTTATTTTACAATTAAATTTATCAACTTAATATAACTAATATAAATTCTACAATTTAAAAAGGCACATTACTATTCTAATGGTCTTGTAATGTTAATATAATATTCATATCATATAGGTCACATCTCCATTTAAACGATATATAAACACCACCATTCTAATCGTAATCATTCACTAATACATGTAAAAATTTCAATAATTTCCCTTGTTAAATCCCATTATATTCCATACGATTCTCATTATTTTTATAGTCTTTTTGGAAGGATTAATCTTCAAGAGATAATTTGGGATTTGGATGTTATATTAGTGTTTTCATTTTTTTGTATCCTATTACTATTAATAGATGTTATAATCAACATTATTTCATGGTTTATATTATTCCTATGAGATATAAAAGTCTTTATATATGCATCTTATAAAAAATAATAATAACACAGTCATACTAAAACATGATTTATTTTTCTAGTCAAAGGAGTTTTTTAGTAGTTGCAAGATGAGGTATCACAAGATAGTGATATTTATTACCTTATTTATTATAGAGATTAAATAAAGTCAAATCTAGTTTGGGTAACTACTCACAATATAGAGGGTCTCAGATCCTAAGGGATTAAACCAATTCATAGTATTCTTAATCCTTAGACTGTTGAATGAAAAATTCACCATTCTAGCTAAAATGGTTTCTTGGGTGGATGAGAATGTATTTTAGTAGTAATATTAAAATAGAAGTCATAATATTGTGTTTAATGAGTGATTTTCCCGAAGGAATTTATTTTGTGTTGTGATATGATCAACCAAGCCTGTTGATCACTCAGGAGCATGAAAAATAGATTGTGATAAAGAAAGAGGCTCCATATGTATTAAGAGATTCAATATTTTTATATATGGAATTAAATAATCTCTCATAGATGATATTGGGAAAATACTAACATTTTAGGGAATGGGGAGGGTGAAAAAGTGTAGATATATTAATGGAGATGGTAATAGCTTCAATAGTTGCACTTATATAGGTATATGTTTTTAATCTATGTAATATATTCAATATTATATGAAAATCATACATTTTCAAGGATAAAAATTTGTAATATAAATAAAAAATTTAGGGAGAATGGTGAAAAAATATTGGGGTAATACTACTGTAATGAATCTTTTGAAGGATAGTCCAAGAGAAGAATAAAATAATTATTTTTAAGAAATTGGAGGTGGGGATTCAATTTCAAAAGAATATTACATATTAGATATGGAAATATGAGAAAAAAAATTTTATATATAAGAAATAAAAAAAGGAAAAAAATATTTTTCGAAGAAGGATATTATCCTGTTATGATAAAGAATAATGTCATGTGATGAAATAAATACTCCTTTATAAAAAATGGTGAATAGATTATAAGATAAATTAATGGGTTATAGGAAATTCACTATCAAATATCAACATACGGAAATTAAGGAAAATTTGACGCACCATTATCAGAATAAGAGGAAGAAAAATATGTATTATGGAGCATGAAAGGAAAATAATTGAAAATATGAAAATATAGTGGGTGAAGAAATAAAAAATATATACATAAGTTGTTTAGTGTACTCAAAATCATTTCATGTCCTATGTTTTTCAAGACTAGACTATAAATTCAATTTATGTAGAGGATATTTAAAATTTAAACCTCACTATGGTGGATGACTCTAGTTACCAATTTGGAAATTCTAGAATTTTTTTACTTCCATCTTATTTTCGTAGAAAAATGAATCTTCTCTATAATATGTTTGGTGAGGAATATATATATGAATTATCTAAATAATAATGTATTTTACATCCCAAATAACCAGAATAGGAACTAAAAGTAAAGAATGTGAGTATTCCTCATTGATTTAATGGATTCAATTCATAATAAAACTAATGGTTTCTTAAACAACTGAATTTTGTTTTTATTGAATTTGGCCTCGCACTTTTCACTTTTGATGAATATGTGTTGGATTTATATTTCATAAGTGATGATTTTTTGGAATAAGGGGGTTTCAAACATCCATTAACATCAATATCTTAACATTTAAATACCTTAGGGATTAGGTAACTTGTACTTATATAGTTTCAGGGTCTTAACCCAAATGATGTTGTTTTTGGTTCATTTAATTCTTTTTTGATGTTCAGCTTCATTAAATGACTGGTGCTGCACATATTGTTTTCTATAATGGAAATTTGTAATTGGATTTTGATCTTAGTGAGGTTTTCTATGTATATTATTGTTTTATTAAATGAAAATGGTAAAATATATTTGATTGTCACAAAGGGTATTTTTTAGGGGGGTAATTTGTATGCTTAATAATAAATAACATGGACCCCTTTTATTATATAAAGTGTCATCGGGAAATGTTTGTTGAAATAAGTGTTTATAAAAAAAAATAGAGCATTATAATAAGGGGAAATAATAATTATTTTATTTCATCTATGAGTTTTCCCAATTTTTGCCCATGCTAGTTTATGGTAGGACTCTCCTGAGTGTACTTCCTACTCTGCTTCTATATAGGCCCATAATAGTGCATGTGTTGACTCTTCCCAATGGATCTTACATACAAGTGAAAAAAATTACTTTTTGAATAGTATTTTGACCCTTTACAAATACACATAAGTGTTACCCATGATATATTTGTGAACCTTTATATATTTTATTACTTTTTATTAATTCATGTTGATAATTGGGTATTCTGACTCTCCTGTTTTAGTTTTTTTCATAAATGTGTAAAAGTAAATTGTTATATTTTTTTTATGAAAACTAGAATGACTAAATTTTAATTAAATAGGTTTGTTATAAAACCCTTTAAGGAATTATTAATTGGTATTTCTATAATCACCCCTTGTATATGAAAATTGTCTTATGAATAGTTTTTACTTATATTAATTTTTCAATGTAAAGTTATAGTGTCATTCAGGGATAAGGTCATTGGTGAAAACTTGTTCCCTCTTAGAGCATAGTGATGGTTTTATTATGGTTGATGGATAATCCTGGTAATATATAACTTGAGCATCATTTTTTATTGGATTTTATTTTATTTTTATACATATATATTGTATAGGTCTGGATATTATCACGATTCCGTCAAATTCTTATGTTTTATTTCATTTATCAGTAACAATTTAAATTATAGAAATTTGTGGAGTTAAATATAAATAATTCCCAAAAAACTATTACTATCCCTCACTATTAATCAATAACCACTATCAAATCACGTTAGTGAATATATGTTAATTTGAAAATAAATTCATATTTGGGTTAAATTCAAATGCTTTTTTACATCAATAATTATACATGGATATACGATTTTCATAGGGGATCAAAATATTTCAAGCTTATAGTATTTTAGTTCAAATATATTTTTTATTATTTAATATTATATATATAATTCATGTTTAATTTTTTTAAATAAATTATGATTATTTCTTTTTGTATGTTTCAAGTCTTACATTTTACCCCCATTTGTAACAACCCAAATTTCTAAAGTACAACTTTGTATTCAATAGTGTTTATGACACAAAACACCACATGTAAAAAGGTAATTTATTAGCAAGATAAATTAAAATCATAAATAAATATAATATATAATATAAGTTGTAATTCATGAAAAACCTTGTTATCTTGAATATCATGGAAGAGAGACCGTCCTCAATAACTTGTGTTACATGCAAGATCGAGTTTCACCAAATAATAATGTATTTTTAAATATATTATTAGTCAATAAAATATGATATAACATAGAGGTTATGTTAGAAGTTATTAATAGGTTTAACTAATTTATGAAAATTTATTATTTATATAAATATAAAATTAATTCATTGCTTACCAATTAATGATAATTGAAAACAAGAACAAGTTGAATGCAAAAATAAATATTATTTCTTTTATGCTTACAAAGGATTTTTATATTAATAAACATAATTAATTATAATTAGTGAATTATTTTAATGAAATATTTATCTTATATATTCAATCAAATATTTTTTATATTTATTTATTAGGTTTTATAGGAAAAATATAAGAACACACAAACTTGAACACATAAAACCTATATTTTTATAAAGTCAATTTTATTGACTTTTGAAAGAGACCCCATTTAAATTATGAATTTTAAAACATTAATTTATTTATATATTTCTAAATAAACTTCATCAATTAAATACTAACATATAAATTAGGTTAGGTTGAATTTTTTATTTTTTTAGGAAACATATTATTTTTAATGAATAGTTAAAAATACTGAATTTTACTTCAAAAATGATTTTTCATTTAATTTATTTACAATGTTAAATTCTAATTTTAATTGGTTTTAAAGTTTAATTAGATCATATATTTATAAATTAACATAATTTATTTAATTTTAATCTTTTTCACTTTGAAATTCATTATAAAAACATAACAATCATTCGTAATTTTTTACATTAAAAACCTACATTGTCGTCCTGCTTGTGGGAGTAAATTTAAATCAATTTATGCCACATCAATTATTGGAATTTTTAAAATTTTATTCCATATTTGTAATAATAATAATTTTTAATTTTTAATAAGTCCAATTTTTTTATCAACAATATTAGGGAAGCTGATTAAAATTAATTACAGTGATTAAGGTTAAATTAATATTAATAAGGGACTAAACATTAACCTTAAGGCCAAAACCAACCTATAAAATTTCCCAAGATATATTTAATGAAAATATATATATATCCTATTTTATATTGGATCTAATTGGATCCATAATTGGATCCACATGCAACATAAAAAATGAGGTACGAATTCCTTTCTAAAAATATGATGAGCGTGACACTCCTCCTCCATTGTAAAAGGCCAACACTTCTCCCCATTACTCACACCTCTCAAATCAGTCAGTTTCAGCAATTATCTACCAAAATAGTTCCTCAAAATACATCCCCTAATCCTGGAATCCTCACAATGTTAGTAATTCCATCCAATGAATCCTTTCGGTACAAACCAAAAGAAGTTACACAATTAAGAGGTAACATATTTCCTTAAGATTTTTAATATTATTTTCATTATCCAACCCCTAAAATATTATTATTATATGATTTTATAACAAAACAAGTATAATAAATATACTATAATGTTTTTATGCTATGGTTTCTTCCTACACTTACACACACTTCCATATATTGGGTAAAAAATATATTGTTTCTGTGTACAGTGAACTACCGCATCATGAAACGATGATTGTTCATTTTTCTATTACCAGCATTCATGGTTGTCCATTTTGATAGAAATTCTATTTATATATGATATATATTATATTTATTATGTCTTTATTCTTATTTAATTATTTTATAACAAATACCCTTATACTTTTAATTTTTTATAAACATAATATCATCATTTGTGGAAGTGTGGACAACCGCCTCCTCAAAGTGATATGATTGATTGAAACTATAAATGGAAAATTTAAAATATGGTTTTAATTTAAAATATTTAAATAAAAAACCTATATATTACAATAAATACAAAATTATATTTTTTTAATTATAATATATATCATTTTCTTTATTTCCCTTTCACACACATAATAAGTGATAACATCATTCGTGGATGTATGGACTACCACCTCCTCAACATGATGCCATTCCTTTTACATCACATGAATTATATATATAAGTATATATGATTAAATAATATGTTATTTATGATATAATTATCATTATATAATTATTTTATTCTACTTACCTTCTTTCCACAACGATCATTGAAAAATGAGAACATTACTCATGCATATCTACAACCTACTGTCTCTATGATCATAATGTTGATTTATTTTCATAACCATATTTAATTATTTATATTAGAAGTATAATTGATGTGTGAATATAATAATTATGTCATTATTATTAGTTATATTTTATAAATTGACCCTTTTGATGATAGTTGACCTACCAAAGTTTTTTTTGATACATCAACTGAATTTGATCAAAACACCCTACGTGAACAGAACTGATTAAGTAGTTATATATGATGTGGTAATAAGTGAAATAAAATTAATGATAATAATTAAAAGGTTTACAAATCAATAATTAAATTAACATAAGTTTATTATATAGGATTTTAAAGGATGTTCACACAAAAGGAAATACATGGTAAGGGATTTTCATCTCGCTTTCTACACCCCTGAGATAAATGTCGCATTCACCACTAAATTGTTTTGTGTGGTGTATCTACTAACCCTTTTTATATATTATATAACTAATTATATTATATGAATAAAATTTTAAAAAATCCATTTAATTTTATTATTTCATGATTTTTATGATTTAAAATGTTTCAAAGTGGAATGGGACTATTTGGAATGTTTAAAGATTATTTTCATCAAGAATAATATTACTAAACATTAATTTCCATTTTAGTAAATTATATGACCATTGTTCAATAAACCATTTAATTTTCCTACACTCTAGTAATTCATGATATTTTTCAAGTATTAGTACCATTTTTTCCACTCTTTTATACACAAGGTGTTATAGAAAATGTTTTTAAGAAAACCCAACTTCATTCCTCTATTTATTCAGAGAACTTGTTTTCATCTAAAAACCATGTTTTATTAAAATGTTTTCAAAAAAGTTTTTAAAATGATTTAGTAAAACAAATTTACCCACTTTTGTATTTTACCAATGTTTTCAATTGAATATTTTTATCCCTTTCCTAACAAGAATTTTTCTAAACTTTTTAACGTGAAAGTGAAATGTTATTTTTACCTTGTACAGCATGTAAAGATTTAACCATTATCCTTACTTAGAAGCATCCCTTTCATTTTTAAAAGGTTAATTTTAAAAAAAATGTTTTTAAAATTTATTTTTAATGAAAAAAATTCAAAATATTTTTCAAAACAAATGGATATTTTCCTTAATAATTTTTTTAAAATATCTTTTTATATAATTTCCATTAACCAATAACAAAACCCCTTTATATTACTCCACTGGGGGTATGTTATATTGATACCATCTTAATATTCCTATGGATGGTTTATGATTGATTTGGAATTTGTTAGTATTCACATTCATTTCCTTTATTCCTTTTAGTCCCCTTTAAATATTCAATTACCTATGATCATTGAACCTTGAATTTTCCCTAATTGTTCATATCATCTATCATGGGCATGTTCATTTCCTAAACCATATACCATTTTTCATGCAGTGTTTACTTTTAATGTTAATTTATTACTTGGTTAAATATTTTTAAATCTATAAACTTTCTTTAATACAGATATTTTATAAGGAATATTGTTTATTCGATATGTGGAATGCTTTGGACATGCAATACATGGGTCGGGGACTATTTAAAGCATTCCCTAAAGGTTGGGACCGATTAATGAATTCCCCTCAATGGATTGGTAATATAGTGGGATTTGTTAGTTGGATGGATTCTTTAGATGGTTTTTTACCCAATATGATAAAACATATTGTGAAAGGCATTGATGGTAATGGTTCCATGTACCTAGCCAACATGGTGTCTAATAATTATGCACTCACTCATTTAGTTTCATTAATTATTCATCCCTGAAATTTTCCATCAAAATATATTTGGATACATTTAATTTTAATTTCATTGATTAAATGGAATTATTTTCATTTTATTACCTTGCCATATTTATTTTTCCTTATCTAGTTATTTGAATGGGATGGGTTTCTAATTATTACCTTTCCAAATTGTTTATGCACATCCATTAAATTTATTGATTACATGGCATGTGTGTTTAGTTATAGTACTTTCCATATTTACTATTGTCATTAATTTATTAATGTTACCTATACACTTTTCCCTTACTAAGAATTTGAGCTCACCCTTATTATGTTTCCATTCCCCAAGAATCAAAGAGGTGTACTATGAAAGATCAGTAGGTATATACTATATGGATTTTATTTTCCTAAAAGTTATTATTCTTAAAAAACACTATGTTATAATTAGTGTATTAATTATTAAGACAAGACTCATGTATGTATCTAGTTAAACAAGGCTACTAAACTCGCGATCCTTTAGGATTTGATTCCTTGTAATCAAGATAATGTAATTGATTGTAGAAACTGGCTTCGGGCTATCTGAGGTTGGGTCCCTATAACTGGTATTAAAGGAATTTTAGTATAAATATTTCAATCTAGATTTACGAAAATATGGGTTAGAGAAAAAAACCTTAAGGTAGAATTTGAAAATAATTATTAAATAAATTCCTATAATTTTGATAAGGTATAGATTATGTGGGTTTTATTAGTAATAAAACCTGGTCTGGATTCTGCAAGTTGATGTGGTTTTGGAAAAGATGTACTTATGTCTAATCGCTCTGACATGGTCTTCTAAGCTTGACTCGGGGTAACCTGGTACCCAACAATGGGCCTTACTGCACACATATTTTTACACTCCTAGCGTATATGATTATGATAATCCAAGATTTCATTACAAATATTTATGGAGAATTTGAATGGATAATGACAATGAATGATAAAGGTTAAAACTAAGTTGTTTTAGATTTAAAAATCAGGTGTCTCAATTTAGATATCTTATAAATGATTATATACTTTGCTCACTATGAGTTTTTTTATCACAACATTATTTAAAGTTTTATTCAATGGATGGAACCTGAATGATTCATGTTAACATTGAATATAAAGGATAAGTTGGTGAAAATAAGACACCAAATGAGGTGTTAATAGGAGTGAAAGATGTGATGTTTATGCATAATCAATTTTCTCTAAATAACCTACTCAAATACATATTGATCTATTGTTTTTTACTACACATTTGGTATGGGGAGTGGTTATATTGAAGCACTTTTAAATTCTATTTTTTCCACTAAAAGTGGTAAAAGGATAGGATTTTGTGGAAATCCTATTAGAACATCCATCTATAGAAATTACATCATTGAATATTGAGTTTCTTAATGATGAGATATTATCTTATTTAAGAATACCCCCTAACATGGGAAATGTATTTTGATGGCACCTATAGAATCCCAATAGGTAAGAGAATGAAAGGCCCCAATATAAAAAAATTCATGTTGAGTGTCTTGATCATCTCTATATAAAAGGTAACCTTTTCTTATTTCTTAATATTTTAAAAAGTATTTACAAACAATGAGGTATAATTTCATGCCCACATTGCAACCTTAGAACTAGAACTTCAAATTCCAGCAGACCAATTGAAGGTAAAGGGTGATTCAAAGTTAGTAATAAATATGATCAACATTGATTATTCCTTCGTAAATTATGAGCTAATCCCCGTTCTTGACAATTCCTGAAGACTAATGGAATAATTCCCCTCATAGGTAACACTGACTAACATCCCATGATCACATATTTCCCAAGAAGACTCATTGGTGAATGTATCCATGAAATTAGTTGAAATAGACTAAGATGAAAAGGGAACCATCATTTCTCACCACTAAATAGTCTCCCCTTTCTTCATATCTTCATGGAAAATCAATGAGGTTAATTCCATACACAAAATAAATGGTCCTCCAACTGGTTGGATGACACCCATTTTGGACTACCTCAAAAATGGAGTTCTCTCATTGAAAATAGAAAGAAAATAGAAACCATGGTTATGAGTGAACAAATTTAGTCTTCATAATGAAAAAATCAAAAATAAAATCCTTTATAAAGTAGTATTTAATAGAGTCCTCACAAGGTGAAATGATAGAGAATAGATGACCACTATCAAGAATGAAGTATATACAGAATAATGTGGTTTCCACCTATTAGGGTATAGGAATACAAATATGATCTGAAGGTTTGGATACTTCATTACGTAAATGAATAAGCATTTCATGATATTTTCAATGAAATTTAATTGCTTCCAAGTTAACACTAATATCATCCATGAACCCCTTGAGTTTCTATACACAACAAAATATTCCTTGACATTTTCTGTTTGGGGAATGAATGTTATAGGTTTGTACCATCCAACTATGACCAAAAGGTCTAAATATATCCTCACTACTATTGAATTATTCTCATAATAAGATGAATAAATACCCCCTAATGAATTAAGTACCAAAATAATTGTAATATTAATAAAAGACAACATAATTATTATATTTAGTGTCCCTTATACAATACTAATGGGAAATAACACCAATTTCTTTTATACTGATTTGGAGAAGATATATCATGAGTATAATATTAAATCCAACCATTATTCTTGAAATAATAGAGTTTACAATGGATATATATAGGTCTTCAAAAAGACCCTACCAACCATACTCTATAAGTGGAGGATAAGGATAAAATGTCTTATCCTGAAAATCTCTTGGATACCATGTGTGATAATTATACTAAAACCCAAACAAGCAAATGGGCCACCCTATATTCATTGTTATATAGGAAAAATCGTTACTTATCAATGATATCCTAATTCCCCCACTTTGTGTTACCATCCATGACCTACAATCCATGGATGAGAAATCCAAAAAATGGATAGATGAAATAGATAAACTATATGTAAAAAGACTACAAACTTTTAATCACATAGAGGTCCACCAAAATTGGATAGAACTCACGTATAACAAGAAATTAAACATCCTATAATTCCTCTATGAATATTTGGTAATGGACATCAAGAACCCAATGATACCAGGGAATAACCCTCCAAATAATTAACTAATGTTGTAGGGACCTTATTCCATATATAAGATTGACACAAACCTATTGTAGGATGTGACAAAAAAATTATTTACTAATTTAATAATGTAGTAAATTGGTTAACCTATATAATCTCTAAATATAATCATACAATAACTAAGTTTTCACCATTAATTAGAGGGAAAATGGGGTGTTTTTAATATATATATATTTTGAAAAGAAAATAAACTAAAGAAAGGGAAAATTTTAAAAAAATATTTATATAAAATTGAAAAAAAAATTGATTGAAAACTGTTATAGTAGAATGGTGATAAGTTTAGGCTCATCTCCAATTGTAATTCTATCATAGTTCGAATTTATCCAATTATATTCTTCTAAGTCCATAAAAGTGAGATTAAAAAATTGATTTATCTCACTCCTTTGGTCAAATGGTAATGGTGGGAATAAACTTCACCAAAATTTCAGTTTGTTCTAAACTCCTTCCAATGTGTGATAGAGTTCTAGATAATACCCCCAAATCACTTATTCAATTCCAAATTGGGTTATACTTACCCTAAACATTCATGAATATCCACTACCCCTTACACACATACTGAAAATTTCTGATTACTTAACCACTAAGACCAGGTCTATTCCATCACGTATAAACCATAACCTAGTAGTGGGATATATTGACCATTGACCAAATGAATAATAAAAATATAATCTAAAATCAAATATAATCATACATGATAATTAAAACATTATTTGAAATATAAACCTACTTCGTAGAAGAGAGAAAAGGATATTAAACCATTAAGTGCAAGAATGTAAGAATTACAAAAGGGAAAAACTCTAGTTTCCCAAATCACATAGAATTTTACCCATAAATGTGAATAGTATTCATAAAGAAGGGGGAATAAGAACACATTGAAAAATTAAGAAGAACAAAATAAAGAAAAGAAATAACAAAAGAAATACTCCTCCAGAATATGTCTGTCAAATGATTGTTTTGGTTTTCCCACAAGATGGACAAAACATTCCATGGTTACTTAAAATATATTCATAATTGATTTGGATATAAATCCTCAAAATTTCACATCTTTAGATAGTTTTATAAGGAGTTATGGCCGCATTAATGAAGCTTATTTTTTATGGTCACCTAATACTAATGCACATAATCCACTTTTACTCTCTCAATAAATGACACAATGAGATCCTTTATTCATGAAATTTATTATGAGTCTAAAAATTCAACAATTAGATATAAACCAAAGGTAATCGCCTCATTTAGAGGTCAGTATCACAATATATGACTCATTTAATGAGGTAGGTTTCATTTTGTTGTCCAGAATAGTTTTTCAAAATTATTGATTTGTTTGGGATTGTTTTATTTCCAATGGGATATAGGTATATAAGAAGTAGTTTAATCCCTATAAAAATAGATTTCTAAAAAAGAAATAACATAAATTGGATGAATATTTTAAAAGTTATTCCCAAAAAAGAGAAGCTCCAAAAAGTAACTAATTTTTCAAAATTAAAATTCTTTCACAATTAAGCCCAAAATTCACCAAAAAACTAAATTAATGAAAATAAAATAAAATTGACTTATTTAAAGTGATGAAATAATTATAAACAAAACGAAAAAAAATTAAAATATTAACTCTATCAATTCCCCCACACATAGCACTTGGACTCCGGGATAAGTCAGAACCAAAATTAAAACAATAAAAATTCAAAACATTTATCATGAGATCCATCAATTCCACACTAAGAAACAAAATATATATTTCCTAATAAAAAACATTTTTTGAATTCCTAAATTCAGATAATTCAATATATTTCTACTTAATTTCCCCTCCCATGCACAAAAAATACCTACATCACATGAATTTTCTCTCATATTACAATATCAATTTTCAATAAGGATTTTCTCATCCAAACTTATGAAAGAGTCACCATAATCTTGACGAATTTATACTTATCCACCTGATGTGAGTAAAGGATGTCTATTTATCATGAGTAATTTATATTTTTTTTATATGTATTTATGTTGGTAGGACTCATATGTGAATGATTCTAAGGATGAACGAGGAAAGTTTTGCTCTTTTTGAAGCAAAATTACAAGATTCTAATTTTCACCCATATATGGTTTCATCCTCACCCCCCTTAGTTAAAAATAACATCCATAATTATGAAAAATGAAGTAATGTACACAAAATTAAGGATTTCAGTAGCTAAATTTCCAATCTTATAAAAAAAATTTGGAAATCTCTATATAGGCAAAACTTATCTTATAGTGAAATCTCGTGAAAAGAAATAACTTTTAACAAGAATGATATTTTGGGAATAAAACACATATATTAAATATTTTATTTTCAACCAAATGTATCACCAATTTTGGTAACATAATATAAGATATCTTCCCCACACTTTAGTTCAATTAGATCATGCAATTTCACTTCAAGAGTGGTTTTCATGAGGTAAATTAGCTTGTAATGTGGAAAACATAACAGGTTGTTTATGGTTTCAAAGTGATAAAATTATTAAATGTTCAAGGAGAGATATAAAAAAATCTCTTAAAAAGGGAGACTTAATACCAAATAAATGACTCAATAATTTAAAACACAAGTACCACAAACCCTCATGTTTTGAAAGGAA
The DNA here is from genome assembly GCA_963277665.1 of Viscum album. Classification (NCBI taxonomy): domain Eukaryota; kingdom Viridiplantae; phylum Streptophyta; class Magnoliopsida; order Santalales; family Viscaceae; genus Viscum; species Viscum album. The sequence continues at coordinate 109,435,555 of OY728149.1, forward strand.
TAAACAAATTTTTGGTCAAAAAATTCATGGTTTAGTTCTCTCAGGAAATGAGGTCAATGAAATAATATTCTAAAAATGGTTTAGAAGCCTCAAAAAATGTGATTTTAAAGATAAATAAGGTGATATGTGGCATGGTATTCAACAACCAAAATACATTTCCTAAAATTCACAAAAATTGGAACTTGAAACAAAGTCATTTTCTGAATTCATTTAGGATCAGTTTTTTAGGATAAATTGGTTCACTCATTGAAATGTTTTTCAAAAATGATATGATAATAATTTCATATTAAAGGTATAAAAACCCCAAAAAATTTGAAAATTAAATGCACACAAATTTGAATAACACACAATTTGTTTTAGAACATTTAAAAAAATAACTCCAAAATTAACAAGATTCCCTACCCCATAATTAAATTATGCAGGGTCCTCAATGAATTAAAATGGATTTAACATGTAAGAATATTTGAAAATTAACCACATTAAGAAATAATGTATAAAATAGAGGTACTACTTAGTGGATTTTATTGATAAACAAGTTGGTGGAGTGTATCTCCTCCACTGGATCTGCTGGAATGATCGCTTGGAATTTCTTCATCTTATGTCCATTAACAGTTAATAGATCCTACTATCCATCCCTCACAATCTTCATAACTCCAAAAAGATATACATGAGTAACTATAAATGGACCTTCCCATCTATAATAATGTCTACCTAGTATCATCAAGTGTCTTGAATTTTATAACATCACTTTTTCTCCATGATGAAATTATTTGGGTTAGTTCATCTTATCAAGATCCACTCTTGTTCTCTCTTTGTAAATCCTAGAATTTCAAAATTCTTACCTTCTAAATTCCTCAATCTACTACAACTATAATATTCTCTCCTTCACAATTCTTTAAAGATCCAATTTTATCTTCCTCGTAGTCCAATACACATTATGCTCAAATTCCACCAGTGGATGACATAATTTCACATAAATCAACATATATTGAATCATTATAATTGGTGTTTTTTAGGTAGTCCTATAAACCCATAATTTCTTATCACTTATTTGGATCCCATCATTCATGTTTGGTTTAACAATCCTTTCTAAATTTACATTGATTCCCTATTGGAAACTTTATCTTGACCTTTGGTTTATGGATAATAGGGTGTTGATGTTTTATAAAAATTTCTAAATTAAATTTGAAAAGTACCCAAAAAATCTATCCCTTAGTTATCAAAAATCATCCAAAAATTAAGTGGATTTTGGGGTATTTATTGTCTCTTTGAAATGTTTATAAAAACTGCCATTTTTACACCTTTTTCAAAATTCATGAGCATATTTAAAAATTGTGGGCCAATAAATTTCTGATTATAAAACCTTAATTTTTGTGATTTGAGTTCAAAAGGGTCCCCCGTAAGCTAAAGTGTGACAAAACTCAAAGATAGAACCAATTTCACTCTCAGGAAAAAATATTCTTATCACATGGTTATTGTAAATCTTCCAAAGAAATGGATCATCCCGAATGTAATATATTGACTAAGATTTCAATTTTTTGAATTTGGTGGGAATTTAAATGAGGTGGAACTTGATATGTTACTAGATAATTTACCCTGAAAGCATACCAAGTCACTCATCCTTCAATCTAGTATAACTTCTCTTCTAGAAGGTGATCATTCATTGGTTCTTTGTATGGAATTTTAGTTTCACCACTATTGACAAGTCTAATAAAGTGATCAGTTTCATTGTTATTAGATCCCTTCTTGTCTTTGATTTCAATTTTGAAATCATCAATTAGTAACATCCATCTCACTAGCTTCAGTTTATATTTATCCTTATTCATTAATTATGTAAGAGCTACATGATTAGAAAACATGTTGACTACAGTTCCATCTATATATTAACTAAATATTTCAGAAGGAAAAATTCTTAAAACTCGTTTTTTGTGGTTGTTTAATTTAATTGTGCCACATTTAAGATTCTATATGCATGGGAAATGACATGTTTCCTTCCCTAAATTCCTTGAGAAAGGATTTCACCAACTGCTTGTTTGGAAGCATCCTAATGTACCTTGATTTGTTCTTCCCAATTTAGTGATTGAATCACTGGTGGTGTAATCAACATCCCCTTAATCTCATTAAAGGATTCACAAAATTCTCCATTGAAATCAAAAACAGAATCTTTCAAATGTAATCTAAAAATAGGGAGAAAAATCCTATTGAAATCTTTGATAAACCTCCTATTGAATCAAACATCCTTGAAAATTGATCTAACATATTTCACACAAGTTTTGTAAGGAAATGGATGTAACACTTCATTTTCTTATTTTTACACTTCATTTCATTTTGGTGAAATGTAATTCCCAAGGAAAATTCATATCTCAACCATGAAATTAAAATTTTCATAATTTAAAAGAAGATTATTTTTATTGTAGGTTTTCAAAAAAAAATCCAGATTTTTCAAAATATGGTCAAAATAATTTTAAAAAACTATGACATTATCCAATAAAACCTCCAAGAAATATTAAATGTGATCAGAAAAAATACCTACCACAAACCTTAGAAATGTACCTGTAGCATTTAATTTCCAAATAGTATCCTTTTATATACAAAAGTGTTGAAAGGACATGTAAATATGGTATTCTCTTGATCCTCCGGAGCAATGGGTACCTGAAAATAACTTAAAAGTCCATCCAAAAATCAATAATGACTTCTCAATGCTAATCTCTTTAACATCTATCCAACGAAGTGGATTTGAAAAAATTATCTTTTTGAGTGACCTGGTTAAACTTCATAAAATCTATTCCATCTCTCGTTATTCAAAATTCTTATAGGGATTAATTCATTATTCTCATTCCTTAAAGTGGTTAAGGAATTTTTTTAGTATCTATATGGGTGGGGAAATAAAATTTTTATTTTGAAATGTGATAGATGATCCTATATTCCAAGAGATTATTAATCTTCTTCTTCAAAACAGATATCAATGTAGGATTCACCCACCTTTGGGGATGTCTAATGGGTTTGGAATCTCCCTCAATATGAATTATATTTGAGTATATTTTTGGGTTTATTCCTTGGATATCACCAAATATCCTCCCTCTTTCAAGGAAGTTATCTATTAATAGCTCAATCCTAAATTCTTCTTAGTTTGTAGATAGATTATTATAAATTACCCCTGTTAATTTCTCCCTCCCTATAAGGTAAATATATTTCAATTTAGCGTGGAGTGGGTTTCTTTCTGAATCTTGGATATGCTAAAGAGATGAAATTAAACAAAGGTTCTACACTTACAATGGTTGAACCACCAGCATAAAATAAATCATATCATTTTATTCACCATTTAAAAAATCAACAAAGAAATAAGATTTTACATTTTCTTCCAATATGAAATCAAAATCTCTATCATTTTGGGAATTCACGTGTTTGTTGATGTTTTCAAAGAAAAAAATCTCACATAAGACCATGAATTCATAGAACATACCTGATTCTACAATTGGTTTAGTACCAACTTCATGGGATAGTACCAAGAGTGATTGATCATATGAAGAGTGCCTCATGGAGTAAAAAATATTAAAGTGGTTTATTCTGTCTCTAAACTTCATTGGGAGTGTCCCATATTGTAAATTTATGAAGGTTTTTTAAACCATTAATAAAGGTATCATTAAAATTATGGGTGAGTGTTATGGGTTTATATATTCTTCTATATTCATCACATAGAGGTTAGTAGGGAATAAGAGATCTTTGACTTTTACAAGGACATAATTCAGAACTGAGGTTGGGAAACTGTGGATTTATTTTCAAGTCGGATCACCACTTATATAGGATTCATATATACCATCAGAAAAGGAGTGTATACTGAGTGATGAAATTCATTAATTGAAACACCTAAATAACACAAATCATTAGAGAAATTTAAATAAACAATGGTTCATGGAAGGAAAACATCTTTGGATATTGACATTTAGTTAGAAATTGTGGTGTGATAAGTGATGAAACACTTCATCCCAAGATGATCCTCTTATTAACTTGAAGCCTCCTATTAGTTTTGAAAAAAAAATTATAAATTTAGCATACATTGGGATTTTTTCAGTGCTTCTATAATGGGGATATTAATTTACATAGTCTAGAAGGTTTCCAACATTTATTTTTAATAGTTTATTCTTGTAAAATATTTGACTAAATCATCCTTAACTGAAATGGTAGGTGTAATTATTTCTTATACCTTTTTCTTTATACTGGTGTTTCTTATCTCTTCCTCCTTGTCTTATCCTTCTACTCCTCACCTTTTATATCTTCTTCTAGGTAAATTTTCCAAGAATCATCAGAATTTTAAACTTCATTCTCCCTCAACTCAATTTTTCCAATTTTAGGTTTATGGGACACTATCATTGATAGTTATTCTCTAATTCTTATTGTTATTATACCTAAATTATCTTTGGGGTTTGGGATTTTTTGGTAATAGATTTTTCTCGTACTTTTAGTTAGGAATTCCACGAGACATTCAAAATTATTGGACAAATATTTTACAGCATCTTTCAGCCCCTCAATCCGAGATATCTACTACTGGTTTTGAGTTTGAGGATGTGGACTGGTGGATGGATTCTCTTGGGGTCGTTGGGAGGATATTGGATAATGGTAATATGGCTAGTTATAATATTACATTTGTTAAAATGGTGGTGGGTTTTAAAATTGTGTATGGAATGGGTTCAAATTTTTTAATTGCTTTTGGTATGGTGTTCTAGATTGATTATGTTGATTTCAAAATCCATAGTATACCTGTTTAATCTCTCTCCATCCTTGATTTTTCTAGAACTGTCTCAGTTGAAAGGAAAACACAAAATTTTCTAGTCCATGTATTTCATCACATTGGTCTTTGAAATGATCAAGTGATGAGATTAAAACATATACCTTGTATGGTGCTTGTTGGTCACCCACTTGTTTTGGGTCCATCATTATCACCATATTGGTTATCTCATTAATCTTAGTTTCCCAAAAATATGGTGGTTAATATTTTCTTACCCCATGAAAACCTATTGTTCCAGTACATCTTTTACCAAACTGTTGCAAGTTCTGGGAAATCCTCTCAATTAGGCCCTTTCTTCTTCTTGTGAATTTCCAATAAACGTGTCTCTGGATGATGCATCCATAATGTTTCTATCATTGACTAGTAATCCTTGATAAAAGAATACAAGAATTTTGTGCTCCTAAATTTCTTGATGTGGGATGGTATTATATATCTTTTTTAACCTTTCTTAGTAATCCTAAAGGGTTTCTCCATATGATTGTCTGATGGCACAGATTTCCTTCATGATGGTTTTGCTTCTAGAGGTGGGGAATAATCCTTCATGAATAATTTCTCTAACTCATTCAAATAATTAAAATCTCATGGTTTTAGACCATACATCTATTCGTTGGCAGCTAATTCTAATGAAAATGGTAATTTCATACACTTCACTTGCTCCTCAGCTACTTCTTGGGGTCATAAAGTTGAGTAGACATGTGTGAACTCTTTAATATGTTTCTTTGGGTCTTCTCCTTCCAAGCAATGAAATTGTTCACGCAATAGAATAATGTTAGATTTCATCTCAAATTCATTTTTTAAAATTTTCATGATATGTTTATTGTTTTGACTAAGAAATTGGGGTGTATAGAGATTTATAAGGGATGGGTTTTTATTTTCAACCATGTTGAAAGGCTTTGAGTGAACACTTGATGTTTCACTTGAGTCTTTAAGAGATATTTCATAAAATTAAATTTTAAAATTAAGGTTTCTAATTATATTCAACAAGATTCTTTCAATTTCATGATCTAGGGTAAAGGTTCAGTTTTTTTGGTTCTAATCATGTAATTTTAAAGAGAAAAGAAGAAATGATAAAAACATCAATTATTAGAACCACCTACCTGTAAAAAGTGAAAAGTTTTGAAGAATTCCTATAATAGGGTGTGATAGAAAAAATTATTTACTAGGTTAAAAATGAATTAAATTGATTAACCTAGGTTGTCTCCAGATAGAAGAACACAATAATCAATTTATCACCTTTAATTTGAGGGAAAATGCGGAGTTTTTGAAATTGTTTGGTTCTTAAAATAAAATAAACTAAAAAAGGAAATAAATTTAAGAAAAGTATTTGGAAAAAAATTGAAAAATATTGATTGAAAACTATTATATGAGAATGGTGATCAAGTCTAGTTTAGTTCTCCAATTTTAATTCTATCATAGTTCAATTTTATCTAATTCTCTATTTATGAGCTGATAAAATGAGATTTCACAATCGCTTCATCTCACTCCTTTTGTCATGTGGTAATCGTGAGAATAAACATTATAAAAATATAATTTTGGTCTATACTCCTTCAAATGTGTGATATATTTGTATTGAATACCCCCAATTAACATAGGAAATTCTCAATTGGGTCTTGTTTATCAAAAATAGTCAAGAATTTACACTACCCCTCACACATGTACTAAAGATATCTAAGTACTTAACCACTAGGACCTTGTCTACTCCATCATATATAAACAATAACCTTGTATAGGGAAATATTTATTATTTACCAAAACAATAATAACAACAAAATCTAAAATCAAATACATTCATACATGATTATAAAAATTCTATAATAAATTGAAACAAACTTCACAGAAGATAGAAAAGAATATTAAATCATTAAGTACAATAACTAAATAATTAAAAAAGAGAAAAACTACCCTTCCCAAATCACACATAATTTTACCCCTTTATGTGAATTTTATTCATAAATAATGGGGAATAATAAGACATTAAAAAGATAAGAAGAAAAAATAAAGAGAAAAAAAAGTTATAAAAATTTTCTCCTCTAAAATATGGATACCATATGTTTTCTTCAGTTTTTACTAATCGATGGATGAAACACGCTAAGGTTCCTTATTAAAGGATGTTTTCAATTGATTTGGATATCTACCCTCAAAATATCAATGAATTTAGACAAGTATAAAATAATTTATAGATGCAATAATTAAGATGAATTTTTTCAGCCACCAAATATTGTTCCACATACAACTTTGACATTCTCAAGGGATACCTTAATGTGATAATTTATTCATGAAAATTAATTTGAACCTAACCATTTAAGTATTCTTTCAAAAATATATATAATCACCCTATTTTTAAGTCGGTATCCTGATATATGACACCTTTAATGGGGATGGGTCCATTCTTCTTCCCAAAATAATTTTTCAACCTAATTGATTTGTTTGGGATTGTTAGATTTCTAATGGGGTATGGGTACAGAATAAGAATTTGAATCCCATGAACAAAGGAATCCTAAAAATAGAATCACTTAAATTGGATCAAAATGTTAAATTTTATGCTCAAAAAATAAAAGCTCTAGAAAACAGCTAATCTTTAAGAGTTAATAAATTTTAATAATTAATCCCAAAATTCACCAAAACAATAAAATAATTAAAATCACCTCATATTGAATAATTTTATGGGATTAAATCAATGATAAAACATAAAAAATAATGAAAATATTAATCGTATCATGGTTCCACTCCAACAGAGCATATTTCTTGATCTTTATGGATGGGGAACTTGTTGCGGCCCCTACCAATGAAAGATATCTCAAGAAATAATTTATTTGATAAATATGACCCTTATCTTTTTGGAATGATGTTAAAATGTGTGGAATTATTGTCATGTATGTAAGACCAAAAAAGGCACACCAAATGGTCCTTGGCGAATTAGATAAGGCTGCAAGACACTATGTTTTCCTTATCACATGACATTTAACTTTACAAAAATCTCTCAAACATAAGATGTTAAAATGTAGTTATAGCCTATCTACCAGTCATTGGATTACTTGGAAAATTAAATCTAGAATCCTTATAAGATAAGCATGGGACACCTCTCATAAAATTATTCCTCAAATGATTGGATAGAATTTATAGGGATTCAAGCCTCAATTTTCATGTCGAGTAACCTTTGTTCATGTCATATGATGTTAAAGTAAATGCTTTCTAAGTACTAAAAATGGATTGATTCAAATTAAAATGAGATATTTTGTTAATTTGGGACCCAATATCCTGGTCTATCCATTATAAGATCAAAATTACCTATTTCATTCTTCTTGATAACCTCTGTGTGGTGAAAGAAAACATTTCCAGTCCTTGTTTATCACACTAAGCATATCTCAAATGGGATAAAGAGTTTAGTAAGGATTCCTTGAATGATCAAGGAATATCAGTTCATGAAAATGTTATACTAGTCCTAAATAAAATAACATAAAAGGCACATGAAAAATCCTTACTACATGATGGTAAAATTCATGGATGAAGTCTCTTTCATGATATAAATTCATTAATTGTGTGTGTCTTGATTCTCACATTGATGATATGCATAGTGATACTTAGATCCCACACTCTGGTCTTGGATAAATATGAAAAATAATACCCCCACTCTCCTATTTATAAACTACATCTATGTTGTAGGTTATTGTATGGGTTCCCACCCCTCTAATAAGCCTGTATATAATAAACATAAAATCCAATTCTCCAAAAATGTATTTGATCAGTATGGGGAATAATTCTAAGAACAATGAATTTATTCAATCTCTCTTTGAGGAGATACGTATCATTGTATGGAACCTATGTCTTGGGCCCAACCACAATATGAAAAAAATCAATCCTTCCTACGTATGGTTTAGAACTACATTGGAAACATTTATCCCCATTCATAACTGATTTCGACATGATATTATTCTTCAATACATAGGAAAATTTCATCCACAAATTAAACTCTTTGTCCATGGAAGTGAAAATCTCCAATAACATCCTCCAACCATCAATAATAGAATGTATGATACATGAGGAAAACAATTTATGACTATCAAATGATATTCCACATTTTCTATTCATATTCCAACAACAAAAATTTCCAATGAACTAGAGGATTTAAATTGTTAACTATACTTTAATATGCCACATTTTTCATTTCATAAGTCACCTACTAAAATGGTCGGTCTATTGGAGGCACATTCATCCTCATGAGAAACATTTTTCTATCTCAGTAATCCCAACCAAAATTATACTGGAAACTATTTTTTCAACATGGTCCATGATCATTCCTTCTACACTTTTCACATATCACTTTTTGAATCTAGAAATCCCCAGATTATATCTTACAACTTTCACTCATCATGTATGTTAATGATGGAACATTATAGGAAAGGTCACCATTAAATGGAAATCATTAATATTTTGATCAAGGCGAAAAAACATAAATTTTATACATTAACATCATTTCCATAATATTTTAAACTATATGATTGGAATCCTAGTCTCATGAACTTAAACATAATGACAATTTGACCCTCTTTGAGGAGGATCTATTCCTCCTAGTGTCAGTCTTATACTCCATCTTCATAATAAAAACTATAACACTTGATACTCATTCCATGAAGACACATTCAAATTCCTAGATCTTCCATTCTTGAACCAGATACCATATAATTAAGAGAAATTGTTTCCCCTATTTTTTGAAAGAACTCTGATATAGGATTTTCGTAATGTATTTATCCCAGGACAACTCATTTTTATGCTAACCATTGAAAGAGATTTCCCATCCTTTATAGACAATCCGATATCATGTAGGAGAGGTTTCTCATTCATGGAAAGTTACAACCTAGATTCATCAATCATTCTAAGACACATTCCCTTCATAAACCACCCTTCAGGGACTTAAGAAATATATATCTTCATAAATTCCCATACCATCAGTGCTAGAATGTATGATTCATGAGAACATCATTTTTTTTCTATGAATTTATAAACCCCATTCTAGAATTTCATAATTCACCCCCCAAAATGGATTTTAATCTAGTTAACATTAGTGACTGACTATTCATTAATACGCCAAAATTTTTCTTTGAATTAGTTTCCTACCAAATTAGTATAACTATAAAAGGAACATTTTTCATCAAGAGATATTTTATCTCCAAAATCCTCAAAAAAATCATGATGGAAACCAAAATTTGAACATTTTACATGTTCATTCAATTAATATATGTCTCATATAATGATTTAGATTAAGAAATCACAAATTCATAATGTAGAATTAAACTTTTTTGGTAGCTGAATTTTTCTTGAACATTATCGTCTATCAGTCCCTACTAAGGTCATCATTATATAACTCATGGTCAAAGTTGTTTGACATAAAACACTAGTATCATTAATCCATCTTTAAGGACTCTAAAATTCCCAGGAAAATGACAAAGTACTTTCTATATTAAAAATCCACAAAATCAAACTATGGTAAAAAGTCGAGTCTCAACTTACTAAACCTACACTCCACATGTTTTAGGGGGGAAATATCTTGAAATGAAAGAAAATCATAAATATTGATAGGCTAATAATCCAAAAATGGTGGCCTATAAAAAAGTTAAGTATTTCCCATTATGTCTTATTTATATTTTATATATTAATAAAATAGAGGAATTTCATAAAAGAAAAAAATGTGTGTATGGTCTATTACATGGAACTAACAATAGTTGAACTACGCTCGCTAGGTCCTAAGAAGTAGGTAAAAAATAGAGCACCCTCTTATTTTAATCATTGCGACTGCAACACATTTACACAAGGATATTTTTCTAAAAAAAAATTTTGATGTTATCATATAATTACAAAGGACAATAGGGATGAAGAAATAGGTGATTAAAAAATCATTTTTTGAGAAAAAATAAAAGGATAATCCTGAAATTGGAGTCTCTCAATCATATTCTATAAAAGAGAGTCAATGTAACTGTTAAGTTATTGGAGGGTATACCATGAAAAAATGATGACTAGTTGAAGACCATCCTGCTAAATTAACTCTACCTCCTCATCATGGTGAATTTCTTCTACTACATTTTCACAGACAGTCACCCCCTCTTCTTGAACCCTTTACAATAAATTATCATGTTATATAAGATTCCCTCTCAAGATTTCCTTATCTTATTAGAGGCGTGATTGTTGAATTGATTTATCATTATTCCATTTAATCCATTCCACCAATCTCATAACATAGTTGACCTATTTATGGGATAATATATTATATAATTAATCTATTTAGATGAGCATTCCTGCATTTATAATCATTTTTTGTGACTCTTTCTATTTATCCCTCTGGAGAATGATATCCTTAAGTTTCCACATGTAGGTCACTAACTCATGTTAATTTTTATAGGTTACTCAACCCCATGATTTTATTATTCAAATGAGTGAATTATGAGTCTAACCAAACAAGTTTTAGGGTATAGACTAGCATAGAAAGATCACAAGCGTGAATAGAGCATTAATGAAAAGGTGAGAGGAAGAATCGATGAATGATAAACTCTATATATATATATATATATGTTGATATTATATGTGGTCAACTGGAAGATCAACCTACATGACTTATCAGTGCTCCATGCCTGTACGGATCACCCTTTCACTTATCCCTTAGATGGTACTCATTTCATAATTCTAATCAAGCATATATAGAGAGGTTCATGAACACATAGAGGTAGGAAAATATGGAAATTATAAATGTCTATTTTCCAGTACCATAGAATTAGACCCTTTTCTTTAGATCATATCCAGTACTAATGGGGGAGGATTTTGTTGAAACTCAATTTTTCATGTGATAATGAGAAGTTACTAAAAGAAATACTTCAAGAAGAAGATAATTAATATATATCAAGGATCAAAAATTCACCTGGTAAATACCATGTAAGACCCAACTAGGTGGCACCACCTAGATCCAACTTGCGTAGATATGTTTCCATGTAGGTACAACCTAAGCACCAACTTTATCATGAAATCCCTAGAAAGGCATGCCAAGGTGCATGGTACACCATTGCAATACCCTCTGTGAAACACATTTGTGAGCTACCTACTTCACCTAGGGTCCCAAAATTTCTAATAAATAATTCAATGGGGATTCTCATCTACCATGGCCTAAAGATCATAAAAATCCATAAATCTCTTATTTCCATATTCCTTTTCCTATTCCCTCGAAGCCATCCAATTAGATCTTCAAAACTCAAGAGAATAGGTAATTAAGGGGAATATTGGGATTAATTATCCTCAAGTGTGTGAATTTCAAAGAACCAGTATGAGGAGGAACTTCCATTTAGTTGAAAAGCACTAGAATTATGTCCTTCTCCCAAACCAGGGACACTTGTTAGTCCCTTCAAGAGACACATGTGCAAACCCTTTGAGGCTAGAGAAATGCCTCCCCCAAAAACAATTTCCTGGGTTTTCCATCACCCAAAATAAATTTCATCTAACCAAGGTCTACCCTACACCAAGAACCTTTATCATGTATATTCTGACCCTATATGATGCACTTCTAGTTTTCCTAGGTTTAACCTACAGGATACCCCTTCAACTCACCTAGAAATGACTAGTGTGAGCCACCTTTTTCTCACCCTACCCCTTCCTAAAATGTCCACCTTCTGATCCCTCTCATTTACTACTAAAAATTGGAAACCAATTAACTTGGGACTCACATTTTAGGGGCACCAAATAAAAACCCCCATTGATACCTCTAGAATGAAATAATTAGAGTTAAAGACACACCAGCGTGTCTCCCATTGGATTGTGCATTCACATGGTAAGAGTTTTCCCATAGTTTTCCTACATGATGGGTAAGATCATCTCAGCGTTCAAAATTATGTATCCCCTTTGTAATGAGGATCCCAACCTTACAAGGAGTGGCAAGGACATCCCTATTTTATAAACTAGATCTAGTCCCTTTTCCTTCTATCTTCATCTTTGAAACAGAGACATTATTATTTCATGAAGAGAAGGATGCCACTTCTCTTTCCCTTTAACAAGGATTAGAGAATTATACTCCTATCATCCTCTCTGAAAATGGTAATAGGGAATCCCACATAGAGTTAGTCCATAGTATTTCCTATATTACTTACCCTCATGGGAGTGTATCTTCTAACCTCAAGGCTACAAAAACAAGGGAGTAGATAAGAACATAAAAACACATCCTATCTTACATAGTTGTAAACTCATCAACCATTAGATAAAGGGGATTGTGTGGTCTTTCATAGCTTTAATATACTCTTGATTCTCAAAATGAGTATAAAATGTGTGTTCCTTGGTATTAGTGATGATTTTGGAGTCTACAAGATCAAATACATGTATCTACAGGGGATCTTTTTCTATATTTTCCTTTCACCTTCCCTAAGGACCCCTATAGGCATGGTTTTACCACCCTTGTATCCATATAAAATTTCCACATTCCATATGATATTCTAGAGATCCTCTATAGTTTTGGGTCCTCAAATACATCTATCCATCCAAAAAGGCCATAGCCACAATGAGACAAACCTCCTGAGGTCCTCTATAGGAATGGGCCTCAACTTAATGAACTACATGATCTTTGATCCCCTACCAAATGGAATATATAAGATGCCTCTATAAGTCTCAAGAACAGCACCAAAACTCACCATAATAATCTCCAAAACATATCCCTAGTAGGTTAATATGTATCTCGGTAGGATACATCTCTTCCAAGTTCCCTAGGATGCTATGGTGTAAGTCCCACTCCAACCCTTGACTATGAACTTTTTTTCTAGACATCCTTCCATAATCAGGTTAAACTACATGGTTTGGTCCTATTCACATAACCATAAAAGTTTTTATGTATCGTCAGATTGGTAAATAATTCCCCTAAAAAGTTGTGATGATACCAACCTATAATCCCATCAACCAATGTGTGTCCATAAGCATCATTGGATCTATTTCCCAGTCCCCTTACCTTTGTAAAGAAGGTTTATGGTAAATCAAGAAAAAGGTAACTACTGTGTGTTTCGGGTTCCATGTACAAAAACCATTGGAAAACACTTATAATGAATATAGGGTCCAACATGAGCTATTGTGAAACTATTAAAACCCCCTCCCAAAATAAACTATTAGGCGCTAAATACCTTTTAAATCAAAAAAAATATATTAACTTTCTATTATCATTAGCATGTCTTATATATTACATATTTTTTCTAAATCGATCCTTATTACCTTCAATGTAAATCACATGTGAAGAAAGAATCACATCACAACTGAGGATATTGTCCACCATAAACACAATTGACGTTATCTTATTCCCACTGAATTGAAATTATGAGGTTATAAAGGATGCTAAAATTACAATAGTATAAATATCTCATAAATATCATATAAATATATCAAATCTATCACTATATCCAATCTTGATAGATGGTGGTGTAAAACAATTATATGTTCATGAGGTGATAGTCTTCTATAGGCACAACTGAAAGATTTGTTTCCCACTTAATAGAAGAGGAGATAGTTGTAGGTCCTTCCATTAAGAAAATATTATCATAGTATATTGTAGATATTAATGATATTATATCATAATTGTTTAACAAAGTTTTAATAAGTTATAGTAAGAAATACAAAAATACACAATTTTAATAATATTATATATTCTTTATAGAACCTATTTCTGTTTATACATAAATACTTCTTATGATGGGTTACTAATAAAAAAAGGGGATTTAATATATGGGTAGGTAATTGAGAAAGATATTTGGGAAGGTAATTATAACAACACTTATCTTTATTACTCATTAATCAAGACTTATTATATAATAATGCCCTTAATAAAATGAAAAATATATATAAGACTTGTTACTTTGGTAAATAATGTACATTAAACAATAATAAGATAAATGGATACAAAAAAATATTAAAAAATTCCTTAACATACTTCTCAAACTCCATTGCTTTTAAAACTGCATGAGATAACCTAGGGACATACATAAGAAAGTGTTGAGCTATAAATCCTTATAAGGGAATAAACAAAGAATAACATGAAGAATGTATTAAATGTAATAAAATTGTAATTTCCATGGGATATAAAATTGGTGAGAGTAATAAACATGAAAAATGAAGCATGATATACAATGATAACATAAAGGAATCATCGTAAATTTTCAACAACATTAAACATGGAATCATAAATATTGGGTAAGGATATATTCCAAGACATCATAACATGGTGGAAAATTTCCCATAATGGATTAGGTTTACCCCCTAATCCCATACATGAAGACTCGTGAGACTAAAATATTACCCAATTAATTTTAGCGCTTTATAATATCGATTACACCCATTTCATTAAAATAATGTAAATTCAAAATTATTCCACCTAGATCAGTCAACATATGATTATATCCATTCACATTTAATTCCATAATCAAGGAGAGTGAAATAGATACATGGATGACCCAAATAAAGTTAGAATAGGTGCTTCTATATGAATACCTTTGTGAGTAAATAGTGATGATATTAAGATTACAAAGGTTTGACATTGAAAAAATCATAGTGAAACTTTGAAAACATTGTGGCAGTACATAAAGAAAAATAAAATGCATTAATTAGAGAAAAATGGGTCTCTCGTTATTTTAAAATAAAATGGATGGTTTGAGGGATATGTAAAAAATATCCCAATATTCAAAATTGGAAATAAAAGGTAGAAAATGAATAATTTTATTGAATAAAGAGGGAAATGAGAGGATCCATTATCAAATTTTGACATAGTATTGACTATGGTAACTGATATAATGGTAGGAAAAAATGACATCTAGTTACTAGGACACAAATTGAAAAATTGATAGATATTTATAAGTTCATTAAGACAAGACCA
The DNA here is from genome assembly GCA_963277665.1 of Viscum album. Classification (NCBI taxonomy): domain Eukaryota; kingdom Viridiplantae; phylum Streptophyta; class Magnoliopsida; order Santalales; family Viscaceae; genus Viscum; species Viscum album. The sequence continues at coordinate 109,451,217 of OY728149.1, forward strand.
ATTGAGATTCCAATGGATAAATGCAAATTTGGTGCTTTGATTTAAAATAATAGAGGGAGGTCCCTTAATTTGAGTGGGTGATTCCAAAAGATGGGGAGGAACTTCCTGAGAGATTTAGAGAACCTTAAAAGGTATCTAGAGATGGTAGGGAAGATTACATATGTACTCCAATGTTTTTGAGTGAATTATAATGATATGTCGGATGGGTTTATATAGGAAATTAGGGGGAATTTCATTATTATTTTCCAAAATTATGTTTTGGAATATATCTAATGTTGTAATAAAAACAATAAACATTCCCATGGTTTTATCCAAAGGTTTACACCAAATAGTATTTTTTTATTATTTTATAAGGATAACAGCCAAACTCATTAAAATATTACCCTTGGTTATGTGTAAGTGATCCATGATCATAAATAAATCATATTAAAATCATAAAATATAATATCAATTTTAGAGGATCCATAAGGGATTTCAAAAATTAAAAAATTAACTTCCAAAGCACACTATTTTAAATGGTAAACATATATTTGGTCATGAATAGACTTTATAAAATATATTAAATCACTTTTTGTTCATTATGGTGTTGTAGGGTCCATCTTGTGGCCCCATAAAAAGACAGTCCATGCTCACCACACCCCTTTATATTGAAAAAATTAAAAAAATAATTTTTCACTTATCCTTATTAAGATAAAATGTTTAGTTGGTGATAAAACAACTATAAGTTTTATCCAACCAGTCAATAATATTAGTTTTCCATAAATCACCCTCATGTAATTGATGTCTAAAATGCCACCCACCAATTCCTAGAGTTGACACACTTATCCTAGAACCCCATAGACTGGATTCATTTCTCTTGGATCTTTACTATACTGTATTGGTAACTGGTATTGGATGATCCAAAGGTACCCCACTAGGATTCCTTGGTGAATAACATAATTCCTATGATCTTTTTCATAAGGAATGTTCTAGTCCTAGATGAAAGGTTCTACTTAAATTCATGATTCATTTCCCCCAAATAGATGCAATATTGGTTTCCACTTCTACTAGTGGTAAACCTATACCCTGTAGCCAAAAAATTTGTTGAATAAGATATTCAGAGTTCATGATTTAAAATTTCTATGAACTATATATTCAAGTGGATTCAAAATCCTCAATGTTACGTCACCATGTATTTTATCTATTCTCAATTCTCGGATATAGTATAATGTTCTTGAACACTTTCATGGCCCACATCACATGACCTGAAACTATTTGATGTGGGGTTAAATATTCATAAACACAAAATATAACTACCCCTAGGGTTCTATAACCCTTTCTATATTTAATTTTATAATAAAATACTATGTCATGAATATGCTTGAATCCTGAAAAATCTTCCACAACCCTTGGAAATGAGGGGGGAACCCTATGCTCAACCATGAATGTAATACCATATACGATCATGTATAAGGGCCATCGTCCCACCAAATAGAGTGGTATATTCCTATTTTAAAAGGACCTACAACCCTCATGAGCCTCAGAAACATCGTAGTGAAATGTTGAACCTCATAGTGTATTGTGGTCATCGTTGATTTGTCTTCCCTATTTCATCATCTTTGATTCAAAATCATTGTGTCATGCTTTACAAAATAACATAATTAAACTATCCACTTAGATTCGGCATCCATAAAATTATGTAACTATATACAAATCTAGATCCAGTATAGATATAGGGTGTTCAAATGATTTTTTAATATCTATCCATAAAAGGGTGTAGGGTGTTATAATCCATCATGAATATTCATTCTTCAGAATCTCAATAATAATGTAGGTTTTCATAATCCTTCATTAACTTTAATTCTTCTAAATTTCAACTAGGATTAAAGGAGTCATAATATATCATGAATATAAATGATCCATTTATTGAACTTCTGAATTCAACATTAGGACTATACATGAAAACCATAAAGTGTAGCAATAGAAAATCATAGATAAAAGACACTAAACATCACAAACCACATGTCAGAGCTAGAAGACCCTAAACTAAATAAATAAAAGGTATAAGATAGAATTGACTATTCTACATCAACTATAGGTCCTTTCCATAAGAACCTAAAAAAAATAAACAACTGGTCCCAGATAGAAGACACTAAACTACATCAGTTGAAGGTCTGGTCTAGAATATTGTAAAACTTAGAAAAGAAGTCCTGGTCTACAAGAATGTAAATTATAGAAATAGATGGTCCAATCTAGAAGACCTTAAAAAATTTAAATCCTAGTTCTCAGATAGAAGACCCTAAATGACTATAATATTATGTAAAATATTGAATACCTTAAACTAAAGAAATAACTGGTCTGATCTTGATAATACTAAACTATAGTAACCATTTTTCAAAGCTAGAAGACCATAAACTATCAAAAATATGAATTTTCTATAATATCTTAAACTATTTCAATATAATTTTAGATATAGATGACCCTAAACTATATTAATGATATGTATAATCTAGAATACCTTAACCTATAGCAATACATGGTTTGAGCTATTCAACCTACAAAAATAGCACCTCATTGGTCTAGTTCACATGACATTAAACGATCATTTGAAAGAGTCATAGTGCTCTTCTTATTGGAAACCCATCATGGGAATCCAATAAACGTTTTGAGATTCATATCTCCAAACACACGTACTGTGGGGTTTAGAAAATACTATGCATTTATGAAATAGAAAATTCACTGAACATTTTAGGCTAAAAACTCATAAAGGGTGAGTACTGAATAAATCTGGTTGATTTATGTTAATCCTTTATATAAATGTATTATAATAAATATAGTGTTGAAGATAATAGATATAAATATTATAGGGACCAATATCTAACTCTAGTAAAAATCAATCAATTCTTGTTAGTTCCACTGTAATAGGAAATAATTAGAGAGAATTTATATTTCTCATGACTCTTCTAATGGTAACAAGTCCTATAATGTATTGATATTGAATGATACTTATTAATTCTAGTAGGACTATAAAATACTAAAACTCAAACACTCAATATGGACTGAAATATGGAACCAGATCTAGATTCATGAAATACCCCCACTGAAATATGGGTCCATACCCATGATTAATTCAAAAAATATATAGAAAATTTCTCTCATGTGTATGAGGTAAACCAACATATGATATTTTCTCTTCTAGTTCTTTATCCATGAACCTATTTCCCTAATCCATGAGCTTGATATATAAAAAATTCTTCAATATTACAATAATATATGTCTTTATTCCTATTTTATTGAGATATGTAGTAATGTCAAAGATCTTAATCTTTTATGTGGATACAAATTTCATTCCATCACAGTCCCTTTTCCATAATAGAATGTATACCTACACTATGATTTAGGATATTCATGCCACAAGATGGGTATATTCCTATTGGGAATCTAATTCCTTGATAAGATTACCCATATTGGAAATTAATTCATTATTCATTTTAGTATCCCATATAGCTTGTGTCGAGATTCTACACTTGGTGGTAATCAAATGTTGGGACTCGACCAAACGGAGCTCTAGTCGCAACTACCCCAAGAATGACTCCACAAGAAAGGGTATGGGAAGAATATCTAAAAGGAAAAACTAATATTGGAGGTATTTTCTTAATGTACCTATATAAACACACCCAACCATCTCTATACAGAAGTGTAGAGGAATAAAGAAAAAAGATGAAAGATTTAATTTAATGACTATGTATTCCATAAATCTGGAGAATACCAAGAGTATGGCAGTGTAGTCTAAAAAATAAAATTGAAAAATGCATTCCCAACCATAAAATGTCCCTACCTAACACAACTAGAAATGTATATGTTGGGGGAGACTAATTATAAATCTATAAGATCGGACCACCATACCCAGTCAAATTCACCAGGTATCCCAATGCTCCACTATAATTATGTTTGACCTATCTATCACCAACATAAGACTCGACACATGAAGGAAAATCCCACGTAGGGGTGAGTATATACATACCTAGAAGGACACCCTGAATACTGAACGGGGAGTAGAAAGAGGCATCATAGAAATATATAGCTCAACCCAATGTAAGAGATTATCAAAATCCCACTACATGGATACAGATATATATATATATATATATTCTCAAAAAATAATACCAAAAGAGATGTAAATGAGATCTCCATCTCACATCATACCATATAAAAAGAGTTCTAATAGTACCAATGGTCCATTAATGATGCCCAGAATAACAATTGTTTGGCCATAGAAGTATTTGTGTGGAGGGTACATGCCTCGCCACTGGGCTACATAGTCAAGGGGGTGAAATCTCCATAAAATGGTCTCATTCCCTATTTTCTCAGGGGGTTTCTAATCAGTTTTTGGAGGACATATGCCCTACCCAATATGAGGAATAACTTAGTAGATAGATGACCCCACCCTAATTCCATTGGTGGTACCACTTAGTAGATAGATAATATGTTCCCTATCACCATAGGGGGTACCACTCCATAGATAGAGGACTTTCACCCTAACTTTATATAGGTTACCACTTAGTAGATAGAGGACCTAAACCCTAAAACCATTAGTTGGGTACCACTCAGTAGATAGGGAACCCTCACCTTAATTCTAAATGTGGTACCACTCCATAGAAACAGGACCCACACCCTAACACCATAGGGTTGTAAGCCTCAATAGATAGAGGACCCACACACAAATGACATAGGTATTTCAATTCTAATGGTATTTCCCGATCACTGTCATCATTGAGCACTGCCAAAAGAAGCATCAAACTCAGAACATCTTGCATCGTATCTCTAAAGACACTACAAAGTCCACCATCATGTTCTAAATGTAAAATAATTCTCAATGGGCTACTTGTAAGATAAAATATGAGTCCAAATAAAGGAGATAAGATAGGATTAAGTTTCCTCAAAAAGGAAGAAGGAGTACCTAGAATGTAAGGGGACCTGCAAGACATATGATCCTTCACCTCTACTTAGTTGTCTTCATATTGTGACATGGATCACTGCCCTTGTATCCCTACATGTCATGAAAGTGGACTTCCACATCATGTCACAGCCAACCGAGATCTTCCCATGATCATGTCTATGTCTATGTACTTTGGTACATGTTGTGTCCTCTAGAATGGGGTTTATCCCCTGTCCTTCGGGATGTGTCTATTTACCCTGGTCATGTACCATTACACATCATATTCCAAGATGTTCATGTGCCCTTGTTCACCTAGATTAAATTATTATCCTCCAGAACATGGGTCACATGATGGGTGGAGTCCCATAAGGTGTGTGATACTTTACTCAAAATAAACCCTAGTCACAACAGTCGGGCCCCTACACATCATGTGTTCTTATAAACTAAACTGCATGTTGTTATGATTTTCAAAAAACTATAGATATATTCAAAAGTTTTCTTCATATATATCCACATCCATGGATAGTGCATCTAGGACACAAGATATTGGTGGATATTTCCTATGGTTGTTGTTTCTATCCATCAGGTGACCAGAAAACAGATTCCGCTTCAACCACTCAATGAATTACTTATATGCCTCTTTTATCACTAGTTCCATTCCAAGTACCACTTTAGATCCTTGATCCATGAAGAAATAATCCCCAATTCATAAATCCTTAAAATCCATCCCCAATTCACCAAATTGTTTCTCACATGCAAATATGCCTCAAATCCATGGGTCCGATCATGCTCGATCTCACCCTGAAATATCGAATCATGACCCCGTGGTCAAACAATGACTAAATTGAAAAACGAAGGGAGAATATCACAATAAAAAAATATGTACAATGATTATTGACCAAGGGATACTGGAAAATGAATACAAATTGGGATGCTTTGGGTGATAAAACTGAATTATGAAATTAAAATCAATACAAGGGTGAATAAAGAGGCGTGAAATTCACACAAATCAATTAAAAATTATAATCATACTTAATATATTTCAAAACATTGTGTAGAATTGGTGAATTTATGATCCCAAACTCAATTTATATCATTGGAAAATTAAGAACATGATTTTTTATGAATGAGTGAAGTTAATGTGTTTGTTATTCGTTGATTCATCTAAATATAGTGTTTTGTTGTTGTTTGATTGAGATTCTCTAATGAGAGGGTGGAAGAAACTCATTTAAAAAGTCATATTTTTTATGTGCAAAACATTGGAGATCCTAAAAAAAATTTAATTTAAATAGAAACCCAGTTTAGTTCATTTAATAAATTATGTAAAATTAAGTCTTTATTTTTAGTTAAATTCACACACCAATGGTTGCATTATCCAAATATCCCATGTCATCCAATGGTAGGCCATACCTATAGATAACCTCACACACCATATTCATCCATGGTCTCATATTTTCAATACGATAAATTTTTTATGATATATAACATTTTATTTTAAAACCCATCTATATGAAATATAAAATATTTTTACTCTTTTTGGAAAATTAATTTTTTTCACATTATGTCCTGTAATCACACGCCATGTCAGTGCCTCACTCTAAAAAATTATAAATATATTACAAGGTTTTTCAAGGAAAAAATAGGGTCTCTAAATTATTCCCTCACTCAATCTATTGGTCCTTGTAAAGAAAAATTAAAAAAAAAAGTTCAGGATACTGATCCAGCATCTACCTATACCACTCCTAAGAGTTCTCCTACATTCTCTCAATCTTCCACAATACATGAACAAAGGTAATTATCTATACACATAGGTTCCTCTCCTTTATATCATCGATTACCACTATATTGTCTACAGAAGTGGATAAAACCTTTATTTCCATCTCTCACTAGTCGATAAAATTCATTAGGTCATGCACATATCTTCTTAAATTCAACACATAGATAATATCATGAACCCGATCAAACTGTGGAGGTATATATAGGTTGTAAGAAACATATCTAAACCTATGTATAATGACCCATACTTTACATACATTATTATTTCTTCAAAATTTAAGCACACTTATTACAACATATAACAAAACCATGAAAGGACCATATAGGTATAGTGTCTTTAGAAACTTGGAAACATAAACAAATGGTTCATAAATCATCTACGTTGTCTCCCATTTATTTCATCATATATAGAGTCCCTTTTGGAATATTTTACTTATTATCCTTCTTCTAGACCTGTGGAAAATAAAACATACAAAAGGTTGAGCTCAAATTCTCAGTAAGGGTAAACAAAAGAAATATCAATCATATTATATTCTTAAGAACATAACATTTTGAAAATATTATCCTGCAAAAGAGATCATAATATCATGACATGGGATCAATCATAATAGTCAAATGTAATCCAAATAATCATAACTTAAAACATGAAATTTTGTGGCATACACACATAATCATATAGAATCATTTCTTATTATTCAAGACTCATTTTCAATACTACCTTAGCAGACAAAGTCCATTTCTGATCCGAGTTCACTCCACGTTTCAGTCCTATTTCACTTAATCGAATTAACCTGTCGTTCCAACCATGTCTATCTCATGAGATATAAATCTTTACCCAATGCATTTAAGGGAGATATAGGTCCCACCCATCTCATAATGATACCATTCTTATGTGTGCCACACTATCATAAATCACACATCATAGCATAAACCAAGTAATAAAAATTGGACTCTTAAACATCATGTCATCATAACATAATCCATATAAGATAAAAGGACATCATAAAAATAATTCCATAATAACATAATAAAATCAATGTAAAAATAGGGATAGAAATAGAACCCTATGTTATCTTACATGGAAAATAATTTTGATAAAACACTTGAACTTCATTCTTGAGGAAAATATCCTTTCTACTTCAAAAACATTTTTTCCTTTCTTAACATGTCATACAATTTTAAACTAAAAGAAGTTAATTAAAAATAAACTTGTAAACTTGTAAATGAAGCTTCATTGAAATAATGTTCTAAAAATACATTCATTCCATATAAGTTAAAGAAAAACATTCTTCTCGTACTTTGGCTAGAAAAGTCAAAAAGTACCTCGTACTAAAAACGACAAAAGATTCCTTTCATATCTTTTACTAAAAACTCACCGAAGGGTAAAATTGGATTTAAACAATTTTATGAGGATATAAATAATATTATATATTTATAAAACATGTATGTGGATGATAAATATTCCCCAGTAAATTCTAAAGTATAAACAATCTCAGATGAAAATGAGATTGCTAGATTTTCCCTTACCTTAGGTCTGATTTGCTTCGTACGTGTCCGAACCTCATGTATAATGATTTAAATAATGTCATTGACTTATTCCATAATCATACCCATTTTTATGATATCATATATGGTCATATTATTATATTATTAGCTTCTAATTAGTAATATTTCATTGTTACTTGTTATTCGGGTGTTTATTGCTTTTTGTTCTTATGCGTGTTTTGTAGAATAAATTATTATTATTATTTTTAGGTTATAGATACCTCATTTACAGAATGGTATTAGTGTAATATATATCATATTTATTCATTAAATTCATTTATATAATCATTATTCAATGAAGATCATGTATAACGAGTCGCATCACATCGTAGCAACGGTATTTCGTACGTACGCACGAGTGATGATCTCGTTACCATGATCAGGGAATTGTATTAGAGTGTATATATACTATTTTAGAATAAATATAACTATACAATAATCACATATAGTTATTATTTACACCATTATACCCATCCAAGTAAGGTGGTGGTGGAAAACAGATTACACCACGGCATGGAGACGGTATTTCGTGCGTACGCACGCGTGGTGATTTCGTTTTCCGTAGGATGGATAGAAGGTGAAATAGGGTTGTTTCATATTTATAATAACATATAAGTATATGAGTGATAATTAAGTTATTAATTCATAATGAAACAATTAAAGAAGATGAAGTAGAAGAATAAATAAATTGTAAAGGATCGGTAATGGATATTACCTCTTCTTTGACGCGCCTCTTCTTAACATCCTCTTAGGGCACTAGAGATGGTCTTTGAAGAATACCAGGATCTCTAGGATGTTTCTAGGGAAGTGGAGAAGAGAATTTGGTAGGCTTTGGCCGAGATTGATGGCTCAAAGTGGTGTAAGGAGGAGATGGAGGAGGTTCACTTTTATAAGGGAGGAGACGGTCTCCTTTGGAAAAACTAAAAATATTATTTTATTATAAAGTCATATTCGGTTTTTAATAGCTCAAAATTGATTTATTTAGAATATAAGGTGGGGATGGGTTTCAATCCTTTCATCCAATAGAATTTATACAAGTTTAGGTTTCTATTTTAATCTTATCATTTAGATTTAACTTTAAGTTAAATAATTTTACTTTTACTGTGTCTTCTTGTTTTCTTACACTATAAGGTTAATAAACTTACTATAAAAAGCCAAAAAAACCCAAAGTTGTTCATTATTAATATATATAACCTTATCTAAGTCATTTTTCTGAACCTTAGATTTTTAGGAATAAAATAACAATTAATAATATAATATTTGTTTTAAAAACTATTTTATGTCGATTTTGACACTATTTGGTAATTGATTTTTGTGAAAATGATAACAGCATTATTAGTTCAAAAAAAGATAATTACATAACTAATAACATGTCATATTAACCTATAAAATTATTTTAATTCATAAAATGTCTCAAATTTCATTTATTTGGGTATTTATAACATCAATTATGTTAATATTTCATTAATAATGTAATTACTGCATCATCATTGTGTCATAAATAAATTATATTATTTAAAATCTAAAAATTAAAAATAAAATACCATTATGTAGGAACTCATTTTATCTTTCTAATGAATATTTATAGTCGAATATATCTTATGTATAACCCTATGTTAAAAATGTTTTAGTTATTAAACTTTGATTTTAACTATTTTAACTATTCTTTAAATAAAATAATAATAAAAGTCCTAATCTAATCCAAGTGGACCTAAATGGTCATATTTTATTCCTAAGGTTGTTCTTGGTCGAATTAAACTTATCCAATAGAATTGAGATATGTTTTAGGGGAATAATAATACCATTTTTACCCTTAATTACCCTATTTACTTTTAACCGTGGTAAATAAAAGTAAAAAGTTACTATTCACCAAAAATTATTTTTATCTTATTGAACCACATTTTATTCCTTTATGTTAACCGTGTCTCTTGGATTGTTGAAATTCCACTCACAGAAGCAGAAAAATTATTTTTTATGTAAATTTTCAAATTCTCCGAGGAGGTGGGTAAAAGAAGGTGAAAAGTTCAATAAAATTTTTATATATCTAAAATTATTATAAAATGACTCCAATTAATTACATTGAACTTATATAGGTATTATGTATCAATTTTGACCTAAAATAAATTTAAATAAAATAAATAATTATTTAAATAAAAATTCGGTTTTTAAATAGTAACCTAGTGTTTTCACTATTCATCAAAAATTGAAAGTTTTCAGAAAAATACCAAAATTTCACCCTAGGATAATTTTGATATTCCGAATACAAAAATGAAGTCCATTTTGAAAGATAAAATTTATAAAATTTCAAAAAGTGGGTATTACTATTCATAATGGTTAGTTTTAATAATATTTTAATAGCATATCATTGTTTAGTGAAACTCGGTATTGCGTACAATGCAAGCTATCGAGGAAGGTTGTGATTGCGTGTAAATAAAGCCAAGATAGTGTTGTGTGTAGTGAAAGATTCCTTTGATAATGTATATAATATAAAAAAAATATTTCTCATAGAAATCTCAGGTGTTACACTATGTAAGATCTAAAACATCCCAATGAACCTAGGGTATAACTTTCCTCCCCAATTGAATACCTAAAATCCTCAAAGTGGGGTGACAGTCAAGAAAAAACGATATCCTTACTCGAACTCAAAGGGAATATGAAGTTGATATGTATAAGAATTATTCCTCCTCTGGGTTTTCATAATCCTTTTTTAGTTGACCTAGAACTTTTCCATCATTTCATATACTATCTATGGCCCAACCAGATATGGATTTTCGATCTTTGTCTAGTAGAATGGTAAACTGTAGTCTCTTTTTTAGAGGGACTCCAAATGTTCCATGTTGATAGTAAAGTGGTGCCTGTTATTATATGAATTCAATACCAAGGGTAATTGATCATATCAGCTCTGGAAAAAACCTAACATGAAATCCCTCATCAAATCCTCTAGGTCCTAGATAATGTTCTCAGTCTAACTATATTTCTGTGGGTGGAAGGATGTACTCATCCGTATATGGGTCATGAATTCCTCCTGAAGACTTCTCTAAAACCATGATGTGAACCACACATAATGGTCAGAGACAATATTTGAGGGAAACCCATTAAGGTAAAGAATATTCTATACATAAAATTTTCCCAAACTCCCCACTAAACTATTCTCCCTAATAGTGAGGATGTGTCTCAGCTTCGTGAGGCATTCAACTATCACTGAATGGGTTTATTATCTCTCGATATCCATAGAATACTTGTTATAAATTCCAAGGATATGAAGTCACATTTCCTCTCTAGAATCTCTAGGGTATGAAAAAACATACAGGAACATCATGACTAGCCTTCACCTGCTCATAAGTGAGGCACCGTGAGATGAACTCAAAAAGAATCTATTTCATACCATACCACCAAAATATTTACTAAATATTTATGTACATATTTCCCAAATCAATATGTACAACCAATGGGGATGTGTGAAACTATCTCATCACCTACTTCCATATCATGACTAAAACCACCACTTTGCCTTGGAATAGTATAATGTGATTCCCTCCTTCAAAAAATCTATCTAGTGAATCTCCTAAGGACATCTGATCACATTATACTACATAGTCAACGTTTACCAACTAGGACTCTCTCACATATTTCAAAATAAGATAATTCAACAACATTTATTTATTAAAAGTTCCACCCTTATAATTTACCAGGGATAGTTGCAAGGAAGTAAACTGCTCAGACTCCTCCAACACCAAATTAGCCTGGAAAATACTACTAAGGGAATATTATACCACATTTAATTCCCCAGAGTATAGAATAAATCAATGTCATAGTCCTTCATGAACTCCATCCAGCACCTCTACCTCAGGTTCAGGTCTCTTTACGTGAAGACATACCTAAGACTTTTTTTCTATGTAAACAACATAGCACTCTCCCTGAAGATAGTCCCTCCACATCCCTAGAGAAAAATAATGACTCCAGATCAAGACAAAAAAGATTCCCTATCCAGTCTAGAGTGGTCAAAGGGACTACCGTCATATAGAAGTATTCTAAAAAACTCATTTAGTACCCAAAAAACAAAAGAAAACTTTATACCTATGACACCCCCTTGAATGGATCTTAAGAAAAATATAATTTCATATATTTTGGTTCCAAATAAAATCCATGATTAGGAATAAAAATCCACAAGATGTGAACCTTATGAATCCATAACATGAACTTTGAGAGCTTACCATAATGTTGGATTTCTAGAATAAATTATAGGACCATCCTTAAGTGATATGGTCTAAATGGCCGGATTGTGTTCTATTTTTATTCAATTTTTATAACCCCCCTTTTAAGGGTTTAAGGGGAACCCTTAAATGGTCTGTAGTCTTAATGAAATTACATGAATTGAAGGTCTAGCGGAAATCATTCATACTAAAACTACTTGGAACTACTCTTCTCTAGCAACTACATCATGATATCTACTCCCCACCTTCGCATGGTTATTAAAAAAGGCTTCCAATTCATACACATGATGGTCTTGATGAAAATTTACATACCCCCCTAATTCTTCCAAATATATTATATCTACTCTAGTGAATGTGCCTTTCTCTGAATCCTTATCTGGAATCTACTCCTTAAAGAGTCTTCTTAGTCCAATAAGCACAATTTCATGTGGCCTAAAAGCCCTGAGGTGGCCTAAAGACCTTGAGGTGTCCTGAAGACCTTGAGGTGGCCCAAAAGTCTTACTATCCCAAAGGTCATGGTTTTCTTGAAGGCCTTAAAGGACCCAAGGACCAAACCAGTGGCCCGAAAACCCAAACAGATGAATAGTTCTGGCTTCTACAATACCAAACAATACCTACTATAGTGAATTCTATAATACCTACTACAGTACCTTCTACAATCTCTACTATATTGATTCTATAGTACCTTAGAAATATGTCACCTCCTGGATTTTATCTCAGGTCACTTGGATGCACTTGTTGATTCCTCACCAAATAGGTTGATGCTCTTGTGCTTCTTAAGTGCTATGCATTCTCATACTCTGATTCAGAGTATATGAGTATGTCACCATTGAATAGAACATTAAAATAGACCAGATACAGCTATAAAATATGGTTTATCGTATCTATAAAAATGGTGGGAGAATTATTCACAGTGAAAGGAATCACTAGGCACTCAAATTGTCCATAGGGACATCGTAATTCCATGTTCAGAATATTATCCTCATGAACTCTCAACTAGTGGTTTCAGACTAGATATCGATCTTCAAGAACCATATCACACCTCTAACTAGTCAAATATGTATTCCATCATCGGGAAGGGGTAATTTATCTTTATTATGTTCCGGTTCTGATAACAATAATCCACACAAAGCTGCACACTATCATCCACCTCTTTCTAAAACAACACTGGTGTTTCCTAGGGGACAAACTGGATCTAATAAAACCCTTATATAAATGTTCCTATAACTACAATAAAATATATTAGATCTTAGTAGGGGCCATATGATATTTTTTAGAATATATTATAGTGTTCATGGGATGAAAGTCAAGGAAAACACCATCTCCCACATTTTTGGTAGTCCCGGAATATCTTTCGGGAAGACTTCAATTAAATTCTACATGAATGAAGGAACCCATATTCCTGATATCCTACTCCACTATGAGAAACAAATTCCAAATTTTCATTGATAGGATATAACCTCCTAATTTAAATACCAACATTTCCTTCCTGTTATATCTCTAACACACAATACATAATATTGTTCCAGTAGCGCAAAGGCATCTAACTCATTTGCAATGATAGTCAATCTAGGATCATACCACAAAAAAACAATCCATACCCAAGTTTCCATAATAGTTTTATATCATGAAGACCAAAATATCTCATGAGAACCTATCTCCACAAAGTGGTAGCTCACACTGCCAATATATACAAGACTAGAAGATTCATTCCCCATAGGAACCTTAGAAAAAGATTTTGGCCTAAATCCTTGACTTGGATCTCTATCTATCAAAGTATGAGTAAAAAAGACATAGGAATGAATTTCACCTATGTCTACTAATGATAGAAAAATAGTAGAATAAACCTATATTATACATCTACTAATCTCATGTTCCATTGGTTCAGTCACATCCATAGCCTACATTTTTCTATGACCCTCAACACCAGCTCCTTGGTCTTGACATGGGCCACATAGTGGTGGTGGTGGAAAGATATCATAGTGTCATCCACCACCCACAACTCCTCCTCCTATAACACTACTTTCTCCTCTTCTATCATCACCTCCCTAGGGGAGACCCTACCCTCACCTAAGAGATCAATGATCATAGGGAATCTTTTGTCATGGAAGACCATTCACTATCTTCTGGAACTCATCAACATGTATTGTTAGAAAATCATGCACCACATGACCTCTCATGTCTCATACAGAGCACCACCCATCTTTGGGATGCCCTAGTCCCATGTGGGGTTATTATAACAGATAAAAATCTTTCTAATTCTAGTAAAGGAGAGGTCCCTGGCATTGAGAAAATACCTACTAGTGTCTCCTAGATGTTATAGATGACTCAGCCCTATAATTCCCACTCTTATCTCCAATTATCTGGTATACCTATGAAAATAATTTCTATGTCACTAGAACCATCTCCAGTACCCAGAAAGAGGTAGGAATTCACTAATGTACTACACTATCACATGCATATTTTTAGAGGCCCTTCTTAAACATCCATACCAGGAAGTATCCATCCAAAATCATGTCAAAGGAGTACCAAATAAGGGCATAGAAACTCAAATAATACTCTACAACTTTCAACCCCAGGATGTATCTCCAGAAGTTCCTGAATCCAATATAAGTTCAATAATTAGGGGTAGTACTCCTCAATAAATAAAATATGAATTTTGGTCCATGAGAGTCTCAACTCATCATGTATTTGTGTATCTAGATTCCACCGGTGCCTATATCATCCATAGAAAATTATAGGATCCAATGAAACCAACTGATCTGTCAATTTCTAGATAATATGAAATATATACATCACAAAATCTATCCAATCCTATGTCTTCAGGGGATCTGTCTCACTACAGAACCATAAATTCCTCTAGCATTGTAACTCATGGAGTGCAGTAAGAATTTACATATCCTTGTCCTACTCTACTTGTATGATATGCTTCTTGATAGGTGTGGGTGCTACTGCTTATCCATTTGAAGGAATTATCTCATGATATGACACCTAAACTGGGGAATCACTCACACATTGACAAATCCCATACATGTGTTATCATATACATACCTAGTAGGACACCTTGAAATCTGATGGATGAGCATTAATAGACATGATAATAACAGAAAAATCAACCCAAAGTAAGAGAGTAATAAAATCCAATGACATGGATACGTATGTATATATATATTTGTGTGTGTTTGTGTTCTCAACAAAAGAATCCCAAATGAGAGTGAAATGGGGTCTCCATCTCATAGATCATCCCAAGAAAAGAGTTCCAAAAATTCCATGGGCGGATCAATGATGCCCAACATCTCACATGTCTTCCCATGTATGTAATCATATGGAGAGCAGATAACACTCCAATATGTTGAATAGTCAAGGGGGAACAATCTCCAATTATAGGTCACGATCCGTAGTGCGTCACGGGGTGCCACTCAGTGTATGAGGGACCTATGCCTTACCCGATGGGGTGGGGGTTAAAACTTGAAAGATAGAGGACCTGATCCCTAAAGATTTAGGGGTACCACTTAGTTGATAGAGGACATTCACCCTAACTCCATTGGGGGGTAACTCTCTATATATATAGGAACCAAACCCTAACACAATAGGGGGTACCACTCAGTAGATATAGGTCCTTCATGATAACATTATAGGGGGTACCACTTAGTATCTTGAGGACCCACACACTAATTCCATTGGGGGTACCACTACTTAGATAGAGGGACCATGCCCTGACTCTATAAGGGGGAACCACTATGTAGATAGAGGACCCGCACCATAAAACCATAGGGTGGTACCAGCCTATTGATCCTATATGATCACTACCATTATATAGAACCTCCTAAAGAATAATCACACTCATAACATCTCACATCATATCTCTACATCCACCATGAAGCCTATAATCAGATTCTATGTAGAAAAAAACTCATGATATGATACTCATGGGACAAATTAATAGTCTAAGAAAAGAAGATATGAGATGTAGAATTTTTCTAAAAAAGGATGAGGGGGTACACATCGTGTAGGGGGACCTACAAGACATTTGGTACCCCTCAAATTTCGAGAAATGTCAATTCTGTTACATAGCTCACAATCCATACAACCCTACACAGTGTGTAAGGGGACTTACATAGAGTTCCTCATCCAACCGAGCTCCTTACCATGCTCCTGGAATTGTACATGTATACTTTCTTATATTCGTGTATATCGGTACATGTTGTTTCCTCCCACATGAGGTTTTAGATATTTCCTTTGGGTCGGTCCTGTATACGCTGATTGTGTGCTCGTGCATAGAAAGTGATCGGTTGTTCAATTTCTAGTGTACTCCTAGAGTACACCCCTAGTCTCCATCACATGGGTCACAAGTATTGTGGGGGTCCCAAAAGGCATGTGACACTTTTCTCACCCGAAACCCTACCCGCTGCAGCTAAGGCCCTACACGTTGTGTGTTCTTTCGAACTATGGAGCATCTTGACATGATTTTCACAGAAACCCAGATATATTCTTTGGAATTATAGATCTAGATCCTTTTCTCTCGATCTCTCTTCTAGGACATCTGATAATGAAGGATATCACCACTTGAAGTCATTTCTATCCATTTGGTGGCCATAAATCGGATTTGAGTTCACCCCCACAAGATCGTACATGCCTCATTCATTGATCATTCCTCTCCCAATAACTATTTGGTTCCCAAATCCATGAATAAATCATCAAAAATCCACAAATCTTCTGAATAAATCCATGATTTTCTGAATCATTTATCACAGAAAAATTCATTGTAAATCCATTGATTTGATTATGCTCGGTCCCACCAGAAAATTTCGAATCATGAATCCTTGGTCCAATGATGACTAACATGAAAAAAATAATGGTGAAAATAACAAGAAAATAGATTTAAAATAGTCATTGGTCAATATTTTGTTTCCCATGGAGGCAAATTGTGATTTATAGGGTGAGAAAAATGAATAATCAGTTTTAAAAAGTATAATAGCACATGAAATGACTTGGAATTGAAGCAGATCAAAGAAAAAGGATGATCATACTCAATATAATTAATAAATTTTAGAATAATATATGTATTAATGAGTCTAACGTTTATTTTTATCATTCATCTATGAAGAACATGATTTCAAAAAAATGATTGAAGTCATTGTGCTCATTATACCTAAATTATTCTGGATCTGATGTTTCAATGTCATTTGATTTAGATTTTCTAATGATAGGGTGGAATAATTTTTTATCAATGAGCACATGATTATGTGGCTAAACATGTAGACCATCCATAATTCAACACACCCACCAATGTCCTATTTATATGAATATCCCACAATGACCAACAATAGGTATCTCTTAGCGTAATCCTCACATTTAGGATTAAAACATGCTCTCATATTTTATATTTGGTACTATGTTTAGTAGATATTCCAATTTATTTATGAAACCATTCAAATGTAATATAAAATAAATTTGATATTTTTATTAAATTAATTCTGGGAACACTGAGCCTTGGAATCGCAAGTCATCTCAGCACCTAACTCTGGAAATATTTATTGATATATTCTAAATTCACATAAGAAAAAATAGGGTATCTATATCAAAATACTTTTTCAACACACACTTCTAAGAACTCATAGTGTTTAGTATCAAATCTGGTCATATTTTCAAGTACACGAAAATATGATTTTTTTTTACCATAGAATCGATTTCACTTCATTCTAAATAAATAAAATTATAATAGAGGGTAAGTTATTGGAATTCTATTGGAACCTAATTACTCTTTATGATTCAAATGAGCATCTTCGAGAAAACTAAAACCACCCTTTGACTAAACAGATCATTCCGCAAAGGCCGAGGGTGCCGCATGTAATTTTCTAGAAATGAACGCAAGGCTGAAATCTATACGAAAGGACCATGAAATCCCAATGTGATATCAATGAGTTATTGTTTACCCTGAATATCTAAAACATTTAAGTAAAGTTCACAAAAATGAATCATATAGTGCACACCAGACTGGCTGATGCAAAAAACTCTTACGCGGCCAATGTGATGTTAATCGCTGCCTTCCTCACCGAGATCCTTACACTTTTCCACTAATAACTTTACCTATAAATAGAATTTTATCCCACCTTCTTTGAGGCAATGATCGGGATATTGAACCATCTCTCATGTGTGTGAAAGATTATTCATTCTCTGATCGTGCACAATCCATTTCTTGAATGTATAGGATCTTGTGTGACAGGCCCCCCATGGGTCCCCCTTCATGTGGACCCACAATGGCTTGACCCTCACACATTTTATTTTTGTCTAAGAAAGGTGTGTGAAAAATACCTTTTATTCATGCACTACATGTCCTTGTGTACATCCATATTTCTCTCAACCCCCTCCTTTTTCATGAAAGCCTCAAATCTTGTGTGTACCCCCTCTTTGAGACTCCATGGGTTGCCTTTACTCTAAAGAACCATGTTTTTGAACATCTTTCACACATCTCCCATGTCTTGTTCATACCTCTTCCTTTAAACCCTCAAGGATTTCATGAAGTGATTTCTGGGTTCCTTGTGGGAGATCCCTTGTTGTGATGCCCTGCCTTTTGATTTTTGGAATAGGTACACTAATGGATTTTCCTTTTTTTCATAGCCAAATAAACGGTTACCCCATGACTAACAACTCCTACTCACCACTCCTTTTGAGCATTGATGATTCCTTCCCTTCCCCAAGAATGGGTGGGTATCAGTTATGTAAGTCCAAGGGGTAATGAGTGAGTCCCCCCAATCTGAGATGTAGGACGTTAAACTGTCAATCCCCATCATTCTTAGCACATGATGTTAAATAGTATTCTTACCCAATAAAATGCACATGGATTGATCCACCTCAAGAATTCTCTAACCCCACTTGTCTCTATGGGATTGATATCTTCCTCAACCTCCCCAAATGCAATGAAATCCTCCTTTAAAGTAATGAGATCCTCTTCAAACATCCCTCTCAGAGTAAGTCCCAATATTTATCTCCCAGGGCCACCTCGGTGTGTAATCCCCACATAACCTCTCTTCTCCGCACCTTTTTCATCAATATCATTAGGTCTACTTCTACCTCTTATTTCTCACATTGATCAGGACTCATATGGTCCTAGATATTAACAGTGACAGTGACTCCATTTGGGCTGCCTTAGTGTGTAAGCCCCATGCCCCCATAAATTCCAAACTCTATGTGTTTTGATATCTATATTCTAAATGTGGTATATAGGGAGGCTCCATGAGGTCCAATCCCACACAATGGTAAACTCTGGTACTCCATTCTAGGGATTCACCATCATGATGTGACATCTTCCCTTTATTGGACACATCCACCAGATCCAGCTCCTTGGGGTGTTTTGATCTATCTATAATCACTTAATCCATAACCTCACCCTTATCCAAGTGAGACCACTTTACCCTCATCTGTCCATTTGGGCTGATAACCATGTGTAAGCCTCATCATGTCAAAGGGTATCTAATCATGTGTAAGCCCTGATTCCATCCTAAACTACATGGAATTTGATCCCTATCTCCTAAACAGGGTATGTAGGAAACCTCCTTGAGGTTCAAGCCCATCATTAATTCCCATCCCAGTCCTTCCCTTAAGTCATTATGTCTCAATATGATCATGTCTCAACCCAGAGGATATGCTTCCATTAGGTCCCTATCCATGTTCCCCGTTCTCATGAGTCACCTTATTATGTGTCTCATCACCCCATCCAGAACTACATGGACATTGATTCCCAACCATTGTGATACAAAGGAATCCTCCTCAAGGTTCAATCCCATAACCCTTCACAATCCATCAACTCCATCCATTCCATCCATTTCACTTCAATACTTTCTCCACTACCATAGTGAGTCTTACCCGAGCCACCAAATCTCAATGAGATCATGACATCCATTTGGGTATTAATGCTTTTAGAAGATCATGAGTAGTCACAGTGTGTAAGTCCCACATAATCCATATTCATCCCACCAAGAGAAATCCCCTTGTGACAGGATGTCTCACTGCGTAAGACCTGAACCACCCCTTCGAACTATATGGGATTAAATCCCTATATTCTAAATAGGGTATGTAGTAATCCTCCATGAGGTTTAATCCCAACCAATGGTAAAGATTTTTTTCCCCATATATAGGGTAAACCTCCCTAATCTACCCTCAATGGTGTTTAGATCAGCCTTCATGGTATGAATTATTATCTTTATAAGATAGAGCACTACAGGACCACTCTCATTGGGTGTTCTGATCTACCCATCTGGTAAAATTTGGTGCCTCCCCCCTAGGTACATACCCCCATCATAGTTTGAAACCTTCTCTTTATGAGACACCCCTCCCCAGTTCCACTCTCATTAGGTGTTCTAATCCATCCATCTGGTAAACCTTCTAGGTTCTCCCACCTAGGGATCCACCTCTCTGCTTCATCTTCTTGGAATGTTTTGATCAACCTCATATCATCTTCGCAAGATGTTAAATAAACGTCTTACCTCATGTTAAACATGAGATTCCTGAGGAAAACCTCGGAATACATGCCTTTGTAATAATCATATCTACATGACGTTAAACTCATGGATTACCCTGTGTTAAACATGGTTTTCCTAGGGAAAACTTTAGAAGACATTCCCCTAGTATAAGATACCTTGTTATCACCGCAAGATGTATTGGGTTCCACGCCCTTGAGAGGCCCTCTGATGAGAAAGAATACATGTGCTCCAATGTTTCAGTGTATAGACATGCCATTGATTCCCAACGTGACCTCTCCCATAACCGATGTTTACTTTCCTAAATTAACTGCTTGGAATTTCTATACTAAAGATATGTAAATAACCATCATCCATGAAGAGATAGAACTGGGAATGAGTTTCACAAACAACATCTTAATCTATGAGGGAGACTCGTACTAAGTGACGAGTTCCAAGGAGGAATCCAAGGAAATTGGAATCGACATCCCATCATCTCATTTTGATCAATGATCAAGGATCACCAAGAAAGTGAATAATGGTTCCTACCTTTGGAAATTGGGAATGATGGGTAAAATATAGTATGTCAAAGAACGACAATGTGCGCTGAGCGTACACACCTTGGAAAAAGAATCAGACAGAGAAATAGTGAACTTGATGTGAAATATTATCCTCATTATGGGATTAGTATTATTTGAGATATTAAAATATGATCATGCCATCGGATCCACCTAACCACTGTTAGTTCCCACCAAGAAAATAGTGGTTCGGGCATGAAAATCACAAGAATTTGGGGTAGTTAATCATTGGGAATTCTGGTTTGTGAAATCATCAGTGTGGATATCTATCTATTAATGGAGGATTAGACGACACTGGGGAATTGGGAATCACTTTACTGGTATCCATATTGACATATGAATCTTCCTACTCCACAGGACCTCATTTATAGGAAACCAATCACCCACCACTCAAAGGTGTAGGGGAAGAAGGAAAGTCGATGTGGAAATCCCACAAGACACCACAACTACCATGAGTTCATCTGGGATCATGACTATTAGGAACCCGTTCCCTATCCCACCCTCATAAATCTTGTAGAGTAGGGTGATAGACACCCTTTTCATCAATACAAGTAGAAGGGTTTCATTCCCATGAGGTAAATGGCCCTCCTGAACTTGGAGGCTTATGCACCACACCATCACAACCACCCAAAAGGGCCTCATAAGAATCCACTACTCCCCACTCTCATGATTAATAGCTTTGGGATCCTCTCCTCATAGTGGTCCTATGATTCACTTCCATACGCTGATAAGGTATGGAATATTCAGGTCATCGTAGGCACAAAAATTTCTCGAGATCCGCCAATAAGGGCTCTCGTGATGCCCCATTAGTACCACTAATTGGTCCTTCAAGCTAGATAATTGGTGGTGTATATCTCTTCTCCACCAAGCCCAGTCTGAATAATCTAACACTATCATTGGGCTCATGCTCAGAAATATGCCTATCATGGGACATCGTCTTCAATAGCTCTAGTGTTCATGCCACCCCGGGTACATTCTACTAGATCCTTTCCATCTTAGAGAATAGATTTAAGAGTGTATAATCAGGATCATGTTCTTATATACCCCACAAACACTCTGGGTTAACTCCTTCAGCCACTAGAACCACCAATAACCGTTGTGGTCTGGCCCACTATGATGAGATCTAGTATGAGGGCCCTCCCTATATTATTTCTAGTTAGAGTGGAGCCCCTCCCCACTCTTACACTTATTATGGAGGCCCTCCCCATGTTCCCAGCATCTGTCCAAGTATATCCCTCCCCACATTGTCAACATCCAGTCCAAAGGTCCTCCTTGTTCCAATAGTAGCCAATATGGTAGTCCTCCTCATGTCACGGACTACTAGAATGAAGGGCCTCCTCACGTAATTTCCAGCTCAAGAGGAGTCCCTCCCCACTTAATTCATAGTCAGTTTTAAGGTCCTACTCATATGATCATTTCCAACTAGTATGGTATTCATCTCCATGCTACAGGTAGCCAATATGGAGATCCTCCCCATGTCCTCATAATCTCTAGCAGAGGCCCTACCTGATATAGCACCCATCACTGTGGAGGTCCACCCCACACAACTGGAATCCAATACGAAGTTCCTCCCTATATCCCATTCAATATATGCCTAGTTTCTCCTCTCACCATATCTCATTAGAGTGAAGGTCCTCCCCACTCTAACAACAGTCCAAGAGAAGGTACTCCCTACTTCGATTAAAAATGGTATAGAGGTCCTACCCATATCCCAAAAAAATAAAAATGGAAGTCCTCCCCACACAATCAACTAGCATAAAAAAGTTCATCCACACGTCCAAAAAGTTCCCTATTCTGATGAACCATTCCAAGGAAGAAGTGTGAACTATCACCACCGAAGGAATAACTTTGGGAATCACCAAGTCATGGTGAATCCATTTCACTTCTCTAATTTAGAAGATAAATGGGACACATTGATGGAGCCTTACCATATTATTATACATTTATATCTAGGGTATAAGCCTAAAATGTGACTTTCATCATCCCATAAGGTGATATGCACCAGATCCCTGAATCCCTTTACATGTACAAGTCGGAGGGAGAATATTTTTCACTCTTCTATGGGTCACTCCAGGAAATCTTCCCTATCATTGCTAGTTTCATTATTTATATAAACATGAGATCATGGAGAGTTATTATGGTCCATGATAGATGAAAATCACTCTCCAAATATATCACTAAAAACTTCCACCCTCACACACGAGGTGGTGATCAGGGCCCCATATTATAGGGACATAATGATGTGATTTGTACCACCTCAGAGAGATGACTCAGTAAGAAGTGGTCAGTCATCTCATGCACTATTTTCTCCACCATCCAGTCTACTGCCACAATGATATACCTTATTTTCATTACAAGTTCCTTGTTGAGACCTAATCGAAGCATGGGGTGATGAGGATTCAGACCCTTCTTTTGAACAGAGGAGTTCCTAGAATATCCTCATTGCTGATTATTTTTCTAAGATGTTCTAGACAATCATCACTCCTGAAATCAACATCCAATAATCTCTCACCCATGAGTAGGATATGTGCTTCCGATAAATCATATGGGATATTCCTTTTTTTTCACCTCAACCATCAGTTGGTTTACCCAAATTACTAGCAACATTTGACGTCATCTTCTAGCAGTACCGTAATTTTTATTTGGTAGAGCTCCTAGTAGTGCATCACCCTACTTCACCAGGCTACCACTATCACCTTTAGAAATTATGCATTCAGAGATTCACTATGATCTATATAATTACTGAGGAAGCATCTCCACATGAACATATCCAGAGTTGGGGAAAATATGTTGCTCTTCACATTAGTCTCATCCTATGATAGTCGATCTTATCAGCTATCATTGAGAATATGCCTCCAGGTGTAGTTATGGTAAATATGGTTAAGCTCAGAACACTCGATGAAAGATACACTGAAGTAGATTCCAAAGAAGTGGACCCACCCCCTAGGGTAGTGCAGAATCAGGTGGACACTCACACAGGTCTTGTTACTCACTTACAGAGGAAGGTACGTAGCCTGAAGGAATCTTTCATCTCATTTCCTATCTATAAAAATGCTAATAAATGTAAAGATCATATTGGTGGATCCAGATCATCTAACCTAACTGATAATACATAAGAATCAATGGTTTAAATCTCTACGATTGACTTACTCCAACAGTTAGCATATTAAAGGATGTTCATTGATGATCTCCTTGTCAAGTGCCTTGAAGAACAGAATCTAGACTATGGTGATCCTTGACACAATCTCCTTCCTCCCCCTTGGTTAGTAAGGGAAGCCACACACCCTTCTCTTCCACCTTCCCCCGATTGATTTAAATAATCCCATACATCTCATTAGCGTATATGTTGGATTCACTAATAAATGACTATGGTATCTATCACTGAACCTATGTGAGTATCATAATTACCCTCTTTTGGATCTGGATCGATCCATTCCGCAGGTCGCCCCACATGCTATTTTACCAGCTGCTGCACAAGTCACTGATCCTTCTAATCACATAAATGAGTCTGTCAATGCACTAGTGTTTAGGGATCCCCATACAGATAGAAACCCCTACCAGGAAGACCTGATAGCTACTCTCGCTACTCGACTCAATGCCTTGGAAACATGATAGGTAGAAATCCCCCCTGATTACAAGCCATATCCGACATGGTTGGATAACATGTGAGCACCAATGGATTCAAATAATCCTCCCTTTTCCTCCATTAAATCGTATGGGTGACCCACTACAGCATCTTGCCTAATTCATTTCAATGTGTGGACCTATGTTGGGAACTCCAGAGTAGCAAGAGGCCACCAAGATCTGTCATTTTGTATAGACATTAGAATGGCATGCTTTCATCTGGTACAATCAGCTACTCATTGGGTCCATCGCTAGTTGGGAAGATCCTCAAAAGTAGTTTCATTATCCATTCAGTTCCATGGACCATAAGATAAGTATTCCAGACCTATTCAAGTTAAATCAATTGCTAGATGAGAAATTCATAGAATTTTTCACCAAGTGGAAAGGACTCGTGTATTCACTCGAAATTTCATTGTCTTAAGAGCAGCTACTGATGATGTGTATGGGGAATATTAATACTAGATTGGTCCCCACCCTCCTCACTCATAATTTCCAAGGTGGAATCCAGGATTTTTTTGAAAAAGTCTGGCACCTAAAGAAATCCTTGAAGCAGGTTAATAGGAATGCTCATTGCTTCCCCTAGATTTTGTAAGAAGAGACTCCAAGGCAGATAATTACACAATCACATATATAGAGGCCCATGAGCTACTAGAGTTTTCATTATTGGAGTCTCATCAGAAACCTAGATGGGTGAAACAACCTCAGTTCATGCCTCAGGCTCAGAATCACCTGACATAGGATCAGTAGGTTCTAACACATAATGTGTGACTAAATCCTATATTGGACAATTAGGTTCCATCCCATAATCAGACTCCAGCCCCTCTTCAGATCCAAGCTCCCAGATATACCATTCTAGATAAGAGAAACTAGGACTATTCACTCAATAAGTATCAGTTGCTTAGTTATTTATATAGTGTCTTTGATCAGAGGATTCCAAAGCCTCTATAATGTAGGAAACCCCATGAGGATGATCTCGTGGATCCCCCTTGAATACTTCCCCTATCACTGGTTCATTGAACATACCATCCAAAAATGATATTTGTTGAATGACTGGCTCCAGGACTAGGTTGATAAAAATGTAGTCAGATTGGGCCCTTCCCTTGCATAGGTGGCATATGTTTCCACAATGCCTGACAGTGACAGTGAAGGTGAATGGAAGTATCCAGTCGCGAATCTCATAAGTATTATGGATGGTTGGCTGGTAGGGAAGTTTCTCATGCCCATGGTTTCATTAGTTACCACTTAAATGATCACGATCCTCCATAATTTTTCATGCCTCCTCTAACTTCCACCTTTGCATCCATAATTTTGCCTTCTACCTCTCAGAAGAGCAGATGGTGATGGAACAAGCAAAAACCAAGTCCCTAGCCGAGGTCGAAGCCATATCATAATCTCCGAAACTTCATTCCCACAAATATGAGTATTACCCCCAGAATATGACCAGTATGAAAGGAACACTCTAATGATTAGTGGGATAATTCCTTCCATAAATACTATCATGTTGGTGGATCCCTACATGATTCCTGATGATAGAGAGTTCTAGGTAAGTCCTACTAATGTTCCCAGTTGACACCATCATCAATGGGGGTGTGGTTATGTGAATCATTAGAATGCCTAGGATAGTGCTTCAAGCTAATCTGTACATTCTACTGACACTAGACAGTGGGTTCAGTAAAAAGCACAGCAGGCGTCATCCACCCAGCCCATCCTGTCGGATTCGCTTCAAACAAAAATTTTCTTAATCAACCATCCATAGCTACTGAAACAATGTCATGATTGGTTATTCCAAGTTGTATCTAGACCCCATTCATCTGATATTCATCCTGTAATAAAGTTACGAGGTTTGTCCAGTGAGCAATGAGGCATCCCCATCACCACCCCAAATCCACTTGTTCGACCAGCAGCTCTCGTCATACCTCTTTCCATAAAGAAACCAATTTATGGTAAAATGTGTTCCTAACAGAGAAGTATGATGTGATTAAGAACATTTCTAGCATTCATGCACAACTCTTGATTCTTGAGTCCCTCTGTCTATCAGAAGATATATGATAATCCATCATATAATCCTTAAAGATCCCCATCCGGTTTTAGATAGAGGTTCCAACAGTCAATACATTCTACGTAGAGTATGTCAAGTGGTCAGAATGCAAATCTATCATCCATTTCTCTTGAAAATATTGTATTTACTCATGTAGGGGCACATATGATTGTTATACATCAAATTCAATTTCAATTTTTTATAATTCTGCCACTATATTGTCAATATTGGTTTTAGGATCAATCTTATCCTGACCCAGATGCTCCACAATCTATGACTGAATAAAGAATAGATGAGTACCTTTAACCTAATGATTCAGGATTATGAAAAGAAAAAACATAGTTCATGTGGAAATATCCTCCTTAAGACTAGGTTTTTTCATCGTATTTATAACATTCAATTCATGGTTGTCTCATAGGATAGCTCCTAAAATGCGCTAATGGATAGAACCTAGATCTATCTGAATGCAGCAACTCCCTCACCATATCATAGGTTCCCCAAGTACTCCCTCAATGGTTGAGTAGAAATTCTACAATGTGATACTACTCCCTTTTCCTCTTATGAATCTTTCTATATGGACAGAGCTTACCAGAGCAAGGAAACCCATGCTCAGAACAATAAGATTAAGCACATTATCACTGTGGCTGACCCATGGACAGACTTGGATGGTGCTTTCATCCTCCAAATTCATCAGTTGGAGGACACAATTCCAAACTTGGGACACTATAACACTATTTATGATATGATTCAAAGACTTGTTCCTGGGTATAAGTAACATCAGAAGATTACCTCATACTCCTATATAGAATAGGATAGAGTGATACAAGAACCTCATGACCTTGTAAAGTATTGGGTTATTCTCCCCATGGCTACAAAATTATTCCATACCTTCCTATTATGAAGATCCAGGTTGAGTCGACATAGACCAAACCTCCACCACTTCTTTGACATTGTCAAGTGTGGACCCATCGGTTGAAGGCCAGATGAAATTAGGCCAACATCCTTTGTTTTAATGGTTTCAATAGTGTAGGAGTATCCTTATAAAGATTCCACCGCCACCCAAGATGGCATTATCATTCTTCCAGGATTAGTCAAATCATAAGAACTGCCTATGAAAAATGATATTTTCACCTCAAATGATGAGGAATATTTGGAAGATGCTCCTCCAGAATTTGAAGAAGGCATCTCCACCATCATCGATGAGTTGGTATAGGTGAATCTTGGTACCCAAACAGATATGAGGTAAAATCTAATCAGTGCAGCCATTTATGAATAGTATCATTGATAGTAGTTGAAATTTATGAAGTAACATCATGATGTATTTTCTTGGAGCTATGATGAGATTCATGGGATAGTCCCTCAGGTCTTTTTCCATTGTCTTGGCCTCCCAGTAAGTAATTGCAGGTTCAAGAAGCCTATGAGGAAGATGAATTTAAATCATGGTACCATTTTCAAGGTCATAGTTGATATAATAATAAAATCCATCTTCTTTAAGGAGGTTTAGTACCCCAGGTGTCTATACATCATCATTTTTTTCAGGAATAAGAACAGAAATATCAGAGTCAGTATTGACTTCTGGGATCTCAACTGCCATTTCCCAAAGGATGACTTTCCCCTTACAATGACAAAATTTATGATTTATTCGACCATTAAGTTTTAGTATATCTTCTTTATGTATGGTTATTCATGATATAACTAGATATTAATGTCTTTTTAAGTTCAAAAATCTCTCGCCTTCAAAGTGCCGTAGGGTACCATCTGTTATCAGGTAAAGCCTTTCAGTATGAAGAATGTTGGATCCACCTATTAGTGAATTATGCACCATATATTCAAACCAATCCTTATGATTCTATTGGAATGATAAGTGGATTATTTTTTGGTTAAATACTGCCACTGTTAGCACCATCTTAGAGATCATGAGAAATTGTTTGAATTCCTTCACTCCTAGTAGGTGAAGATGAACCCTTTGAAGTGCGTTTTAAGGTTTACTTATGGGAAGTTCCTCAGTATTTTTATTAGACATAGAGGAATCAAGATCTACCTAGATAAGATCAAGGATATCATATAGATTCTCCCTATGAGCAACATCTAATAGCTCTGAGGTTTTCAAGGTCACATGGCCTATATATGTCAATTAATAATGAATCTGGGAAACAAGAGTAAGACATTTTCTAGGATCATAAAGAAAGGTATCATCTACCAGTGGGATGAAGAGTCATAGAACATTTTTGAGGATATTAAGAAATATATGTTACAGACTTTAGTTCTGAATCCACCCTTATCTGGAATGATGTTGGTCCTTTTTGTGACCACCTTGGAATAATCCCTCGGCACGTTGTTCACTCAGATGAACAATGAGGGGATGAAAAATAATTTTACTATCTCATTCATGTGATCTTTGATGAAAATTCCATATATTCTCCCATCAAGAAGGTTTTTCTCGCACAAGTTCTCTCACTATAGAAGTTGTAGCACTACTTATAGCATCATGAGGTATAGATGGTTTCCCATGTGAATCTGATAATGTACATTCTGAATCATTCGATGTTGAAAATCCACCTAGAATGCTGGGAGGTGATTCTTTAGATGTTCGACATTAGATTATTTTCATAGAATATCATCAAGGGTCAGGTACTGGAAGAATTTATGGTCGCTCATCTGGTCCCTATAGAGTAGTCCATATATCTTGATTTTCTAGACAAGGATATCCTCACGGTAGATTTGGTCATGTCTTGTTGGTAGATTCATTTTGATAGTTCCTCCTGAAGTCTGACCAGAAGAAGGATCAGTGATCCCAGGATCAAAAATGTTGGCCTTGAAATTGTTTTCATCACACCTATATAGGTTGTTCCACCTTATTTGTTCTTATTTTTAGAGGGTTGCACCAACAATGATGAAGAGTATCATGATCTAATCATTGGTCTTGAGTCAGGTCTCAAAATTAGTGTTCCACACTTGCATGTGAGGTGAAACAACCAGCTAGTAAAAAAGATGATCAATGGTGACAACATTGTTAGGAAGCTAGAGGTTTTTCACTTTTCAATCATTCTCTCCATCTAATGGCCCAGTTCCCTTATCATCCAGAGGTGAATCATTTTCCCCGGTCACAAAATGGTCGATCCGGTTACCTATCCAGTCTAGCCGCATGGTGCATTGAATATTAATCACCCCTGTCAGTTCAAGTGACAATGACAACTAGCAGGTAGACCACCTTACTATTGGGGTTTCATCATCGGGACCTCCAGATCCACTGGTAGATGAAAAAACCTCGGATTGGATAACCCCTTTTTCCAAGTATCTCTACCACAATAATCTTTGATTGCATAGAGCTAGATGTGATAAGATATATTTCCATGTAAATTATTTCACCCTCCATAGTGGCCCTAACCTAAATAAAACTCTCTACATATGTGGGAATGATGGAATCCTCCACCATTGTATTCAAGGAGGTGAAATTCCCCAGATTATATGGGAAGTCAATGTCAGTTCATGTGGTGCTCATCAGGTAGGGTTGAAACTCTCCCACCAATTTTTTTGGTTGGGATACTTCTGTACGAGTATGTTCTATGACTATATGGGGTTTTCCAAGACATTTAACATGTGTCAGATCCATACTAACTTCATACATAGACCTCCATAGTCATTCTACAATAAAACTTACTCATTTCCCTTTTCAGTTTGGGGCTCAATGTCATGGGAACATCTCCACCTGTAACAAATCTCTAGTGATGATTGATCCTAACTGAAAAATATTTTTTTCCAAGTAGGTAGTATCAATTCCAATAAAGGAAGTCAAGTCCCATTATATTATTGAATTCGTGATATCCAACATAATCCATCAATTTGGGGTCCCTCACACTATTCTCACTAAAACGGTACTAACTTTTGTGTAAAAGAGATATTGAAATTTTATGTCGTATACAGCATCTATTCCAACCACATTTCTCGATACCATGTGCAATAAAATGGATATATAGAGGTGTTCAACAAGACCCTCTCCAAAATTTTGTAGAAGATGGTGTGTTGGAAAAAGATAATTTTTTCATAAAATTTACCAAATTCTCTATGGGATTATAGGACTATGACTCATAATTCCACCCAAGTGACTCCATATTCCCTAGTGTATGAAATAGAGGCAGTCCTCCCCGTTGAATTTCTCCATAAAACTTTTAATGATTAGAACACATCAACACGATTGTATAAGTCTATTTATCCAAAATAAAAGATCTTGATGAGATCAAGATCCAAGCCTTGCATAATTTATAGCAGTACCAGAACAAGATATTCCGGGATTTCAATAAGAGAGTTCATCTCTGCTCCTTCCTTCAAGGTGACATGGTATTTTCTCTCAGGATGCCAATGATATTCGATAAGAAACTGCCAAAGTTAGAGGCTAAATAATAATAACTTTACATCATCTACAAGGTCTATCCCAATGGCTCATACATATGGTCACTATGGATGGTGAGTGAATCAATCCTCCCACTAATTCCAAATTCCCTAAATAGTACTTCAATGAGTGGGTATGTCATCCAAGAAACATGAGGTCAAACAGTGATTCCTCATATTGCATAATGTTAAACTTCTATTTCATCCTCCTTGTGCAACATTAAACTATGCAACAAATCAAAATCTTATTTTCATGATGATAAACTACACAATGCCTCAACTGTCCAACCTCTATGACCATAATCTAATATCTCTACCATCATGGATGGAATTAAACTGTTATATCTTAGTTTCAATATGTTAAACTATATAACATTGATGGTCCTTTCTAAATGACCTTAAAATTTAATTGATCTACATTCTTACCACTTGACATTAAATTGCACGGGATTCCATAACAACATATAGCTTGATTCTAATCCTTATTGGATATATAGTGATTCCCAAACACTTCAGTTTTTGTCCCAACCACAATCTCTCTGAAACCTTTTTCCTCGTCCCTCATGATGTTAAAATATGTGTTAGTTTCATTTAGGAGTATGAGGTGTGGATCGTGGTCTTCCTCGACCCTCGTTCACATCAGGATGCCTCAGGGAACCACACTGCACATCTCCACTTTAGAAGCCTCATATCCTTATGACCTTAAACTTAGATTTTCAGTGACCTAGTCACATGAAAAACAAACTCAATAGCAACAATGATATTCCCATATGAGAGGATATTCTTCCCCCTTTGGAACTATCTATCTACCATTCCATATTCCAGAACTATATATGGCTTGATTCTCATCCTTATGGGATATGTAGTGATTTCTAGATTTTGTCTCTGATCCCTGCCAAAGAATCAGAAACCATTTATGGCCCTTGTCTTGGGTTTCCTCCTAAAAATGTGTGATTTTATGTGGATACCTTTTTTTATCATTAATATGGGGTTATGGTAGCTGCACTGCACATGTTCCTTTCAAAGATCCCATCCCACTCATCCTCTATACCGCATGACATTAAACTGCACAGATCTCAAGAACTATGTGTTATTAAATTCTAATACTCCTAGGATACATAGCGATGCCAATAAATTTTTTCTTTGGGCCCAGCCATAGAATCACAAAAATTTATGACCTTTTTTAATGTGTTTACCTTTGGGAGTGTGTGGTGTGATGTAGACCTCCTTGGTCCCCCTTCATATCATGATTATTTCTTCCACACTAAAAACTTATATTTTGGGATTCATATCTCTTTCATAATGTTATTGTTTCATGATAGCAAACTATGTAACATTTTCATCCTTACCACATGATGTTATATTGCACAGATATGTCCCAGGTACACGGCATTAAGATAATCACCTATAATCCATGCTATGTGACTCTAAATTGTGCAATGCTTCTTCCTTATTGCATGACGTTAAACTGCATGAATACATCCCATGAACATGATGTTAAAATGGGAACCTATGCTCTAAGAAATACAACCTTAAAATACTTGTAATACCGGGATATTTTATTCTTGAATCATTTGGGTCCTGCCATTAAGGTTCCCTAATGCACTGGGGCACGAGACCGAATGTCTAAAGTTCCTTTTGAATATCTCCCCAACCTATATCCACACTTTGAGTCTTTTTAGTTTCGTATTTACACCACCCTTCACATCCAGAAGGACCTTATAACTATGATTGTATCATTCCACTTTACCTCACCTCCCATCCTAGGCTAATTCCCTTATGGATTTTTGGTAACATGTAACAGATCATGTGTTTATAATTTGGTCAATGGTTGATTTTACGTTTTCATTCCCCGCCTTTAACTGGTGATGTTGTGGATATTGTATTGTAAACATGGTCAAGAGTGATCCTACCCACCAATATCCTATTTAACGATTTAGACCACATAGGTTTTGATTTAAATCCTTCCACTTCCCTATGTTCTACTGAAACTCTAACACCATTGGTATTTCTCGTCATTGCACTTGGAAACAATGATTGAGAAGATCCTATGTTGCACACTTCTATATGAAATAGGGAAATCCTGATATCACTACTTATTTCCCACACCTACATGTGATATTAGGCTTTTTTCTAGGGTTTTTACCCATATAGAGATGTTGCACAACCTTATGGTCCAAACTATATGACCTTAAACAAGGATATCTATGGTCCAAACTCTATGACCTTAAACTAAGAGCCCCCATGGTTTTCTCGGGAGTGTGTGTCATGGTGTGGACCTCTTTATTCCCCATTTACTTAAGATTTCCAATATCCATGCCATGCACATCCATATTGTAACACATCCTTTGGAGTCCATACCAAATAACATTAAAATTCATAGACCAGTCCTATCATATGACATTAAATTGTGGCATCATCATCATGGTTGGATGATGAAAAACAACATAACATTGTGGTGTTGTCACCTAAGATGAAATCACCCATGGAACTAGTCATCTACCATTCCACCTATAAATACCTACATATGGCTTGATTCTTGTAGCGATAACTAGAATTTCCATCTCAGTCCCGCCGCTCATAGAAAAAAAGAGAGAAAAGAAAAATGCACAAATAAGAAATATCTAAGGACCCCTCTCTATGTATGGGTAAGACCTGCATGGAAAATTTTCTCTTTTATAATTATGCATGGATTGATTCTCATCCTTATGGGATATATAGTGATGTAGATATCATCAATCTCGAGTCCATCCACAACATTATTGATAGTTTTCATGACGATTCACCTTCTTCCTTACCACATGACATTAAAATTCATGGAATTAAATAACTACGTCTGTCTTGACTCCCATAATTATCGGATACATAGAGATTCTAGGATACTTTGTCTTTGGGCCTAGCCACAAACTCATTCAAGCCTTTGTCTCATTATCCTCAACCATGGTTCAATCTCTATGAACTTAAACTATATGCATATCATCGTAAGGCATCTATGGGGCATGTGGGTTCCCTTAGACCCCATTCATGTTAGTTTTTATCAATTAAATTTCTCATGTGTACTCTTGGGAAGATAATTACTAATTATAATCCAGCCTTCATGACTTTAAACTATACGCAACCTCCCACAGGAATGCATATGTGGTGCGTGTGGGCCTCCTTGTCCTCATTCACATTGGGTTTGTTATGCCACCACATTACGCATATTCCTCTTGGAGAACATCCCCTTATGTCCAAACTCTATGAGTTTAAACTAAGATTTTATTTCTATTAGGAATGACATAAAAATTTGATCCCACCCTTGAAGAGTCTAGGATTCCCCATGCTAATCGTGGGATGTTTCATCTTTCCTCACCGGAAAGGATTTCCCCCACTAGTGTTGGTATTATACTATGATATGTTGATGAACCATGTATGGTTTGATTACCATCCCTATAGGATACATAGTGTTTCTTATAAATTTTTTCTTCAGGCTCAGCCATAGGTTCATTAGCCTTTTAGCCCCTCTAATTTATTCACTATCCAAACTCTATGACATTAAACCAAGAGATTCACTATGATTTCCCCCCTTTCCATATCCCATGATCCTTATTTCCATATTTTTCCTCATAATTGTTTGGTATGAAATCCCTTTAGTCCTCATTCATGTTATGTTTCTTTCCCCCATGCCACATAATTTTTCTGGGAACATACAATACCATGGTCTGTATAGTAAGACCTTAAACTATGTGTAGCATCCCTGTCAAATGATGTTAAACTATGGGACATGTCCGAATCAGGTGATTTTAAATTTTACCAAGGATCATCCTCACCATATGAAATTAAACTATGGGTTCATCATACTTAATTCTATTATGTGAAACTGAAAACCATCCCAGGCCTCACTCAAGAGGTCTTCTCCCTTGATTATTGTTATACACTACATTGTTAACATCTTCAGATGTCGCTCAATATATGAGACAATTCCCCCCAGGAAAATAGGTTTGATATTTGTGGTAACCAATATGCTCACACCAATGTGCTCTAAATCATGTTGGAATAATTCCAAGAGTTTTGGAATCTATTTTAACATTCCATCGCTCCATCCCATGCTTCACAGGCCCCTCATTTGGATCCTCATTCTCTTTCATCTTTGAAGGGACCCCCTAATAGTCTGGCAATGCCACATTGGATAACCTACCATCCTAGGCCAATGTCCCAAAATATTATTGATGACATTTCTATTTAGGTCTCATGATTCAAACATGGACAGTGGTCAAACCTCATTTTTTTGTTCCCATTTTGGGATAGCGGTACAGCTATTGTGTTTTAAACATGTTAAGTAGTTATCCCTTAACTATATTCCATCATCCCTGTGTTCCAAATTTTGGGTAATTTGATTCAAATTTTTTATTCCCCTTTGTTCAAATTGATTCCAACACCCATTGAGTTATCACTCTCATGCACTAGTGCACATTGGGAGAGGAAAGTTTTCTACTCCAAGATCCCTATTCTCCAGTTGGAGCCTCTATCAACCTAAACACTCTAGGAGTTTAGTTAACAATATAATAACCCAATTATTAGTTAATTAGGTAGAAATCTCATACAAAAGTAAAAAGTTATGTGGTCATCCCTTGTTTCTCACACTGAGCATAACCCACATGATCTTAGGAATTGATCGTTAGTTTCTTCATAGACCTGATCGATGTAAGTAATTAAAGCAATAAAATATGTGTCCATGTAAACAGATCAAAACAGCAACAAAAATAAGAAAATATGTATCATAATATTTAAAAACAAGGCCCTTATGAATCTGCCCCATCAATGGATCCCTTCAACACCACCACCTTCTGAAATGTGGCCTCCAGAGTCTGATGTCACCGCCTGAGCTCCCTCTATTTGTCAACGGACTTACTACATTCCTCATCATCCCTGATCTACATCCGGTCTTTGATATATAGGAGATCATCCACCTGATAGATCACTTGTTTTATCTTCTCTTGGGCCTCTCCCAGATGGAAATTTAGTCGTGTAATGAGTTATGAATGATTGGTGACAAAGCTGGAACACTCATTCATATGTAGTTATAAGAGTTAGGTCTCTTGATCGGACTCTTGAAAATTTATGATGATATCATATTTATTCAGGAACCAGGTGGAATCTATGTGTTGATTGCTTTCTCACATATCCTCAGTAAGGTAATCATAGATCAACACATGAATATTGTGAGATTCTACCCCACTCGCATAGATAAAACACAGATAGGTGAATATTAACCCCATTAGGATTATAAATTATGACTTTGGGGAATCAAATAAATTATTGATGAAATTCCATGCCCTATACAGAGTAATGCATCTCTCCATAGCTGTATCCAGATCAGAATCATTATGTTCCTTAGGGTCTTTAGGTTCGTACTTTGAAAAGATGTCCAGAATCTCAGCAGTAGGATCTTTCTATATCATCCTATATAATGGACTAGGTTATATTGCATGTGGGAAACCCTCTTCACTCATTTCTTCCTCAACAACCCAAACTCTACCAACTTCTGGCTCTACCCTGGTAGTGTCATCACCTATATCCACAACCTCCTGCTCACCGATTTCCATGGCCGGATCAATTTGGGGTGGAAACTCATAATGGATAGGTACAATCATCAAGATATATTCTAAAGATGTCCCATACTCATTGTAATTCTAGGATTGTAGTCTCACAGTCACTGCATAGAGTAGACTCCTCAGTTAACCAGATCCTCAAATGATAAGTATAGGTCTGTCAAAGAAGAACTTTATGAGTGATGAGTGCATCTGGATCAAGTGCATAAGTCACTATAGGATCATCCACTAAAGGAGACCCCACAGCACTCATTAATTCTAATATTGGAACTACCTCCTCTTGTAATATAGTCTAAGATTCTAAAATCATCACTTTGAACCCTTAAGTTGGCCCACTACTAGCTACCTTGACCATAACCAACTTTTTGCCTTTTTCAATCATGGGTAGAGGCCTAAGTACACATCCCTCCATGCCCATTTGCACATTCTCACCCCTATAGTGGGGGATTCCAGATCATCAGCGATGTTCCCCTGTACAAGATCATGTTTGATTAGTGGATTTCGGTTTTAAGAAAAAGGGACCATGAGAGATATAAGTAGAGTCTTACTTCCAGATTTTTGGAAAGTCCCTCATCAGATCTGGTGAAATCACAACTCTCCTATGGAATCCCCTAATGAGACACTATCCCCTAGAATCTCCCACATTCATGATCTTCTTCCTCAATATCTTTTTCTTCTTATTTTTCATCTTCTTCCTCAACCTCTCTCTCTTCTCCTCCTACTTCTTCTTCTTCCTCATCATTGATGTCATCTTCGAGCAGCAGTTCTTCTAGATAATGATATTGGTCAAGAATCACATTCACTAAGATATTTTTTTCATAATATTTCCCTCATTGTAGTTCTTATACATCCATCACTGTCAGATATGCAAACCGCCATTGGAATTCCACACTGTATCTGACCTAGAATAGCCCAGTTTTTAGTAACTGATCTCTACCTCACATCATTTTCTACCACAGATCTTCTAGATTAATCAATTTTTGCATCGTTTTCTATGCTGGCCAAAATGTGGGGAAGATCGCATTAGCATTAGGATGAAGAAGTTATTTCAATTGATTCCTAGGTTCTTCTATTTTTGGCTCATGAGGTAACCTTCGGGACCACCCATCATCAGAAAATGGGGGTGTGACCACACCTTATTTCATTACTAATATTGAAGCACCAGCTCATGTTGTACCTACTACCTAGATTGCCTCTCATATTGCCCCCCTAGTGGCAGCACACCTACTTTCTTATCTCTCTGGCTTCATCACCTTGATCTTCGAAATGTGTTTTCACAGGATTACCTCCGAGTATGCTGCCACTAAGTGTATACTATATTCTGTTGATAGATTAGAATCAATGTATATGGGTGTAAGGGTAATGGTTTCACCAAATCTATAAATTATGAACATGCACCATAATTGAATAAGATTTCATGGGTTCTATTTCTTCCAAACCTCTATATAAACATTCTTTAGTACTAACCGAATGCACCCAAACTTTTTGGAAAAGCAGGATAGTACCTATGGTTTACAAAATATATTTCCATCGATCTAGGATACTAACACACTACCCCTAATGATTTGAATTTATTCCCTTTTCTCCAATGAGCCTCAAAAGTCATCCACTATCTAGCTATTTAGGTTGTGGATTGGGTCGATGTTCAAACTTTTAGGGTTAACAATCTCAATATTGACCCCTTAATCATTGAGAGTTATTGGTCGGACTATATCAATGTTCAACAAGGATGGTCACAGATTGTTTCCCATAGGAAGTATATCATTTGGGAGGTTATAGTCACCAAAATGAGCTATGATCTAGCATCGGGAAATCTATAATGGTCTATAGATTCTCCTAGGAATTCTTCCACTTGAGATGCGCCCTAGGATACTATGGAGATTTACTAATATAGGCACCCCAAATTGACCTTATTGTGGCCTTCCATGATCCCATTCATTACCAATGTCCCTAGATGGACCCCCATCCTTGTGTATCTTACCTTTAATAGCCATCCACTTTAAAAAAGATAAAGAAAAGAAGCTTAGCGTGTCCATGGGTCTCATCTATCATCCATGATGAACCCCCACCTATGATATTGTCTGGCCTCTAGGACCACCCAGTATAATCGTGGCTTTCCCCTTTGCAATGTGTTCGGGAATGTCTTCCATCAGTCTGGAATACTCACCCCCTTATCCATATTGAAGAAAAAACTAAACCACACCGTCTATAGAAGGTTCTTCAGGATATAATTGATCCCCAGGCTCTTCTTTGCCACATCCAGAAGATTCCTTATTATTATTAGGGTTTTTGATCTATGTTCCCTGATATTCCATGTCAATAGAAACTCATCATACTAGTGTCACTCTAGAGGAATTCCCCTGATACAATGAATGTCCAAATGATCAATAATAACCTCCCCATGGTGGAGGGAGAAAGTGTTTGGGTCGAGATACCACCTACTGAATAATTTTGACACTATCTCTTGATGATGGTAGAAGTAAAATTACAACATCCATATGGCCTCAGACATCCTAATATCAGTCAGCTCTTCTCCAAACTCCTTGCATGTGTGGTGCACCCAGTAATTCCATTCCCATTAACTTTTTATGTTCCCCCCAACCCTTAGGTTCTAGTCCTTCTTATAGCCCACACATTCATTTATTGGGTAGGGAATTCTTCATCTACTTGTTTGTTCCCCATTATTATCCTAGTCTTCGAATTTAATACATAAAAAACATATCTTGAGTCACCCTAGAAGAATCTCTATGGTTAGTGATTTTGTTCCACTAGATTATCTCTTTACATGTGACCCACGACCCTAGTGAGTCTGTCTGAAATCCCCGAATAACCACTTCATCCAGTATCCCGAAATTCCACAGTTTGAGATTATCACTTAAGACGTAATCCTTATGAGGTTGTGTCAGCAATCCCAAGAGAATTTTATTATCTAATATCAACCTTATAAAATTATTTATTTGGGTAATCCCGGTCATCTCTACCCTCCATGCGGCAAAGGCATCCTCCCTCTTAGCAGTAGTATGTTGGTCGGCCATGTAAAGAGAGTTTTAAAAATAGTACGGTCATTTCATGAAGTATTGAAGTTTAGAACACAAAATGAGTGCATAAATATAATATTGTATGGAATATGCATAAAATCATTCCAATTCTGAAGGGTTCCTGATTTGGCAGTTTCATGTAAAGCATCGATCAATTTTGGATTCTTCAAGCAGGAATCAGAAATTTATGTGCACGAGAGAAAATTTTATTTTCATAAAGAAATACAATGTAATATTACAAGACACCACACCCCCCCCCCAATAAATTATAGGCACATACAAGGTACTTCATGTGTGTTCAATATTTCTTATGCATCAGTGGTCCAATTTTCCATGTGCCTCCCCAAACTCAACATTCTCTTCAATGTTTCTCTCGAAACCTAACTTTATGGTCCCCTTTCAATTTATATACTAATGGGGGAATTTTTTTTGACACTAAAATATTATTGAGGCCTAAAATAATCATATTTGAGAAAACATAAAAAACCCCTTGACTAAACAGACCACTACGATAAGTCCTAGGGCATCGCGCGTAAGTTTGGAGACATGCGCGCAGGGCTGAAATCTGCACACAAGGACCTTATGCACCCAATGCAGCATCAAAGAGGTATTTTTTACTATGAATATCCAAAATGTATAAGTAAAGTGTAATAAAATTAATCAAATAGAATTCAATAGATTTTTCATGGTGTAAAACTCTTACGTTCCCAATGCGATGTCAACCGTCACCTTCCGCACTGAGCTCCTAATGGACCGCCACCAATACTTTTTTATATAAATAGATGTGTACCCCACCTCCATAAGGGTAATGATATGGAATCTGAACAACTACTATCATGTTTTCAATATGATCCCATCCACAATCACGTGCATGCCATGGCCTCAAGGAATAGGATCTTGAGCAATAGGTCCCCCATGGGTCCCCATTCATGTGGGCCCACAAGGGATTGACCCTCACTCGTTTACTTTTATTCCAAGGCAAATATATGAAAAATACCCTTTTTTAATGGACCACTTATTCTTGTGCACATCCAAAATTCACTCATCCCCCACCTTTTTCGTGAAATCCTCCAATCTTACGTGAACTGTAACGCCCCGACCCCAGCTACCCAGAGTTGGTGCATTACTTCGTAACATTGGCATGATCACAAAAGATCAAGTCTCGAAAGACCGATTAGTTTAGTAGCCTTGGAAACACTAGATACATTCATAATTATTTCATTACATCAAAAAGTAAACAAACTAAAATAACATGGTCTTCATAGTCCACACTCATATCCTCACTGACTATTCTTGCAAGTCAGTCATAATACACTTCTTCACATCCTGGAAAATATTAAAACATTGAAAGGGGTGAGCTCAGATGCTCAGAAAGGATAACAATATTGTGGAAGCTTTTATAAGAAAACATAAGCATTTAAGGCAATGTATAACTAAAACAAAAGCCTTATTGAACTTGAACTTCAGCATAATATGGAAAAAGTAAAATAAAATAATGCCATTACTTACTCTCATGGATATTCTACTAGACGGATAATCACATGAAATATCAATAACCACTTTCATAATGAGGGAATGTATAATGCCAAACATTATGAAACACTTTGTCAAGGCCTCGTCCAAGACGTCTAAAATGATTAAGGCCTCGGCCAAAACCATAAATCAAATTGGGAAAGGGCCTCGGCCAATTACACGTCTATTTGTCTCATGAGACCTACCGATGCATCGAGGAGCTATAGCGGGCTCCACCCGTCACTTATTAAGTCCAATACATTCCTCATATGAATAGGTTTAAACATATCATAAACCATAACATAATCGTATCACATAAAACATGCATAAAGGAAACATAAAATTTCCACATTTCAATCACAAGATATCAATACAACACATTGATATAATAAAAACACTTTCAAAACCATTTTCAATACCAAAATAAAAGAAAGTTAAAACTTTGTATTTATTTTTCATTAAAAAAAATGATGGCTTGTAGAGGAAGCCGAAACTCAAATAATGGTCACGGCGGCGGAGAAGTCGTTGTCGCCGCATAAGTATGGAAAGAAAAACATTCCCTTTTGTCATTTAGCAAAATGCTTCATATAAAAAAGATTCCTTTTGAATAAATGTAAAAGTCAAAGGGGTTTATACACCGTATAAAAGAAAGTTGTGTATAAAACCAAATATGCCTCAATGAATGGAGATTGAGACGAAGTCCTTAAAAAGATCATTTTTTAAAATAAAATAGATCTATTATGTGTATTCACTATAGTTACACATAAAGAACGTAAAAATACAAAATAGGACATAATAATATCATGACATAATTTGAAAGTAGGAGATTAACCCAAAGAATGGAAGTTGGGTTAAGAAATTCCCTTACCTCGTGTCCGACTTGACTAAACCATTCTTTAACCTCTTGAATAATAAACTAGAGTTAATATATACCTTATTAAGAACCATTTTCAATTTCATTATCCTTTTTATATCACTTATTACAATGTTATGAACATTATGAAATTATTTAAGTTAATAACGGTCATTTTGTCGATCTTTGGTACTTGAGTCAAAAATAAACTTCTTATAATTACAAGTTGTTCATGTGGTGATGTATCCATTATATCCAGAACTATATTCATGATATAGATATCATATATCTCTTATAAATCCAGTATATAAATGCATTTATAATATTACGTAACATTTAGAGGTAAGAAATGAAATGCACCGTTCATGGAGACGGTAAGCCGTACGTACGCATGAACGCTACTTTCATTTCAATTTCATATTTAATGGAACAAAATCATAATGATATAAATTTATAATATAATTCCAGTATAATATAGTGTATAATACCATTTAATCCATCCTTTATACATCCCAAATATGGAATTAACGATTCAAATCACTTTGAGGGGGCGGTAGTCCGCACTTCCTAAAATGAAATTATCGTGTTTTACCCATAATGGAAATCATAAAGTATGCCATAAATGAGAAATAAAGAAGAATAAGTAAAACATAAACATATTATATATCATATATAAAAATAGTGACATCTTAATGGCCACCTTTGAAGGTGTTATATGAGTGTTGAACAATCATCGTTTCGTGAGGCAGAAATTCGCCATCCACAGAAACCGTATGTTCTTTAACCATTAGATGTAGGTGTGTGTAAGTGTAGCTTGAATCCTTCTTATAAAAACATCCTAGTATATTGAGGATACTTTTTTTGTTATAAAAGAAATAAATAAAAAGAGTTTAGGGGGTTGGAGAAGAAAAATAAAACAAAACAACATTAGAGAAGACATTACCTCAA
This sequence comes from Viscum album, assembly GCA_963277665.1. Lineage (NCBI taxonomy): Eukaryota > Viridiplantae > Streptophyta > Magnoliopsida > Santalales > Viscaceae > Viscum > Viscum album. The sequence goes on from OY728149.1 coordinate 109,494,700, forward strand.
AATCGGGTAACTCTTTTTGATTTGAGCCAAAGGCTTACTTGGGAAGAGTTCTGCCCAAAGTGAGGCTTCTAAGAGTAATAGGGGGAAGTTGGGAGAGTATTTGGGCAGAGGTTGGCCGAGCCAAATGGCTTGAAAGTGTAAATGAGGTGGGAGAGTTGGGGGCCTTTTATAAGTGGAGAGGAGGGGCACTCTTGGAAAGTAAAGAAAAGTCAGTTTATTATAAAATGAGTTTCGGATTTTAGAGGGACCACACTTATATAATTAGAGGATAAGATGATAAGGTTTTTAAATCTACTCAACCAATAGGTTTTTGACAAGTGTACGCTTTGGAGTTTACATTATCTTTCCATTTTATTTAAATCGTTAAATAATGAGGTCATCGCTGCATCATCATGATGTCATAATTAATTTAATTTATTTAATGTATAAAAATTATAAAAAAATACTATGATGTAGGAAATCTTTTTAGATTTCTAATGAATATTTATAATCAAAATTTGGACTTGTGTAACCCCACTTAAAAACTGTTTTAGTAAAACAACTCATGTTTGTGTCAATTTAATTTTAACATTAAATATATATATATATTAATGTCATTTTCCAACCAAAGTGGCTCCATGGGGTCCCCAAGTTGACCCATGGGTTGTCTTGGTCGGCCATGACTCATCCAATAGGAGTAGGACAAGTGTCAAGCTCATCTCATATTATTAAAACATTATTTTTACCTTAAACTACACTAATTACCTCTAATCGCGATTAAGAACTTAAAAGTTACTATTCACCAAAAATTATTTTAATCTCATTGAACCACATTTTACTTCTTAATGACAACCATGTATGTCGGATTTTTGAAAATCAAATCACAGAAGTGGTAATATTTCATTTAAACGAAAAATCAGTTATTTAACTACCACTTAGTGGTTTCACTATTCATCAAAAATTGAAGTTTTTCAGAATAAGGCCAAAATTTCACCCTAGGCTATAATTGATATTCCGAATTCAAAAATGATGTCTATTTTACAAAATTCCAAACATATAAGTTGCATTATTTAATTTTATAATTAATTCTCGTTGTTACAACAAATAGCGTGTTTTTAAGAAATAATTTATATCAAAAGATTGGCATTTGTTTATGTCCAATTTCAATGTTAAATTAATTCTAATGACCACCATTGGATAAAATGGTAAAAATATATTCTAATTATACTTTAAAACCACTAAATAGTATAATTTATCACTATAAATTATTTTTATTAAAAAAGTTGTTTTTAAGTATTTTTCACTATTCATAAAAAATAGAAGTTCTCAGAAAAATACCAAAAATTCAACATAGGCTAATTTCGATATTCTGAATCCAAAAATGAAGTCCATTTTGATAAATAAAATTTATAAAATTTCAAAAAAGTAGGTATTACTATTCACAACGGCTAGTTTAATTCGTTGTGGTGTGTGTTAGAGCTCGAGGTTGCGTACAACACACGCTATTGCATTATTCGAAGTGAAACGTACCGTGGAAGCATGGGGTGTTACATTCTCCCCTCCTTCAATAAATTGTGTCCTCGCAATTTGAAAATTTTCTTTGAAAATAAAAGGTTGAAAATAGAAAATACCTTTGTGGAAAACCCACATCGGAAATAAGGTTAATAAATATATAACATGAAAAGAAAGCAAGATAAGTACAAAGGTCACCCGATATTGCCCATTCTAGGATTCTATGAAAATATGGATATAGAGGAGAAACAAACCATCATGGTCTGATGGAGAGTTATAGAAAACAGGATTAGGAGAAAGTTTAACTACAAGAAAATCACAAACTTGTGATTGGTTAAACAGTCATTGAATCCCCAGTTGGAAAAGTTAACTGAAAACATTTTTGTTTTAAGTTATCTTTTATAATGTTGAGGAATTTATTTAGGAGATTTACTAATAACGTAAGGTAATATACATACTTGTTATGTATACTTTTATTCGTTAATAAATTTTTACCACAAACCCAACTTTTACTCCAAATGGTAACGGAACTCAAAAATATTCTATTTATCCTAATTGTATAAGGTTACAAATGTTAACACATACCATTTAGATTAGTAAAATTATTTTGTAATAACCAGGGACTTCCTGTAGGCTAGTGGTAGGAAATAAAGGCCTGTCGCACTTTGATTGTGGGTTCGATTCCTGCAGCTTTGTCCGACGCGACGGGTTATGCCCCACCCTGCAGGTTGTCCTTTTCCTAAAACTATAGTATCATAATATTCCAAAAATAATCTTCATAAATTTTTTAACCATAAACAATACTATCCAAAGATCAACTTAATCCACTCCAACCTTAATAGTTATCCAAAATACCTCCGTCCAGACTTTCTCTAAAAGGTCTCTAAATTCCAAAATCAATTGTAACATCAGATTCCCCAAACAAAGAAAAGTTTCTATTATTGTCACATACTAAAAATATGATTACCTTAATCATATTAAAACCTTACTGAAATCAAAAAGTACTGCAGTAAAATCTTTATATATATCACATTATTCTTATAACCATAATATAATCCATGAGTCCAAAAGCACCAATACATTAGTTATTCTGCTTCAACTGTAGTAACAGCATAAGATTGTCCTTGATCCCTTGGCCTTTTCTGAGGTAAGTTTCCTTGATGCTTAGGACACTCATTTGCATAATGCCCCATTTCCCTACAATTGTAGCACTCAGCATTGATAGCCTCTTTCTTTCCCTTGCAATCACGAGCCTGGTGACCCTTTTCTCCACATTTATAACAAACTCCCATTCCTTTTAGGCAAGTACCAGGGTGATTCTTCCCACAATTATCACATAATGGAAAATCCTTCTTTCCCTTTTTCCCTTTATCTATCTCTTGTTCCACCATTCTCTTCTTCTCTTGCTTTACTTTGTTGTCATAAGACTTAGAGAATTCCTTTTCTGTCTTGATATCACACGAGACAATATCTTCGTATGATGAGAAGGATTGTGATACTAAAGCACGATGGAGAAATGGTTTTAACCCATCAAATAAACGATCAATCTTACTCCTTGGGTTACGTATATAATCGGCAGCATGCCTCGCTAACCTTGTAAAGTTAGCCTCATACTTTGCGACATTCTCATCCTCCTTCTGCCTCAGACTCAGAAATTGCCTTTCCATATCTGCTCGATGGTCACGAGGAAAGTATTTTTCTAAGAAAAGCTCTTTGAACTCCCTCCATTCCATATTCGATACGTCATCATCTTCCTTTGTGTTTTGAATCAGCGACCACCACTGATCGGCATCTCCAGTGAGGCGGTAAACTTCCATGACAACCTTCTCCCTTTCACTACTCCCCAAGGCATGGAATATTTTCTCTAAGGAATTTATCCATTGCTCAGCTACTATAGGATTTGTACTCCCATTGAAGGTTGGTGGTTGTTGCCTCATGAAACGGTCTAGCATTGGTCCTCCACGTTGCGGATCAGGGTGCTCCATACGAGTAAGGTTATTATTCATAACCTGAGTGAGTTGTCCCAGTATGGTAATAAGTTGATCAGCACCAGTTGTATCTCCAGATCCACAATAATTATCTTGAGCAGGAGGGAAATCCCTACACGGAGTTCGTGCATTGATACGGTTTCCATTCCTTCCACTAGGCGCCATTTCTAAACAATGGCATAAACTAGATTAGTTTATGAATCAAAATACATAATTCCATATTTGTAAAACACTTTACATAAATTGAACTATTTATGGATATAATCCATAATCATAAAAAGAAATGTTTTCTTTGAGGAAGTATATACTCATAACCCTTCATAGTGGTTTGTAAATAAAATGAGAATTATCCTAAGCATATCCCCCGGGAGTGTCGTAACCAAGAGTGCAGCAAGGCCTGTTGTCGTGCACTAGTTCCCGTTCGAGTCTAGCTCAAAGCGGTGTTTTTGGGTTTTACCCCTAGGTACATCTGTGCCAGAGCCGCCTCTACCTGCTCGTATCCAGATAGGGATGTATTGCTCGGAAAACTCACAAAATCTCTACAATACCAAAATTGTAGGAAGTTCTTTTATACTAATCCTCAAAGTCTATCTTCGGGATATGTGCTCTAATCAGAGTTTATCTAAATCTAGCTTCCAAGGTTAGTACTAAACTGCCTCTGATACCAACTGTAATGCCCCGACCCCAGCTACCCAGAGTCGGTGCATTACTTCGTAACATTGGCATGATCACAAAAGATCAAGTCTCGAAATATCGATTAGTTTAGTAGCCTTGGAAACACTAGATACATTCATAATTCTTTCATTACATCAAAAAGTAAAAAAAACTACAATAACATGGTCTTCACAGTCCACACTCATATCCTCACTGACTATTCTTGCAAGCCAGTCATAATACACTTCTTCACATCCTGGAAAATATTAAAACATTGAAAGGGGTGAGCTCAGATGTTCAGTAAGGATAACAATATTGCGGAAGCTTTTATAAGAAAACATAAGCATTTAAGGCAATGTATAACTAAAACAAAAGCCTTATTGAACTTGAACTTCAGCATAATATGGAAAAAGTAAAATAAAATAATGCCATTACTTACTCTCATGGATATTCTACTAGACGGATAATCACATGAAATATCAATAACCACTTTCATAATGAGGGAATGTATAATGCCAGACATTCTGAAACACTTTGTCAAGGCCTCGGCCAAGACGTCTAAAATGATTAAGGCCTCGGCCAAAACCATAAATCAAATTGGGAAAGGGCCTCGGCCAATTCCACGTCTATTTGTCTCGTGAGACCTACCGATGCATCGAGGAGCTATAGCGGGCTCCACCCGTCACTTATTAAGTCCAATACATTCCTCATATGAATAGGTTTAAACATATCATAAACCATAACATAATCGTATCACATAAAACATGCATAAAGGAAACATAACATTTCCACATTTCAATCACAAGATATCAATAAAACACATTGATATAATAAAAACGCTTTCAAAACCATTTTCAGTACCAAAATAAAAGAAAGTTAAAACTTTGTATTTATTTTTCATTAAAAAAAATGATGGCTTGTAGAGGAAGTCGAAACACAAATAATGGTCACGGCGGCGGAGAAGTCGTTGTCGCCGCATAAGTACGGAAAGAAAAACATTCCCTTTTTTCGTTTAGCAAAACGCTTCATATAAAAAATATTCCTTTTGAATAAACGTAAAAGTCAAAGGGGTTTATACACCGTATAAAAGAAAGTTGTGTATAAAACCAAATATGCCTCAATGAATGGAGATTGAGACGAAGTCCTTAAAAAGATCATTTTTTAAAATAAAATAGATCTATTATGTTTATTCACTATAGGTACACATAAAGAACAGAAAAATACAAAATAGGACATAATAATATCATGACATAATTTGAAAGTAGGAGATTAACCCAAAGAATGGAAGTTGGGTTAAGAAATTCCCTTACCTCGTATCCGACTTGACTAAACCGTTCTTTAACCTCCTGAATAATAAACTAGAGTTAATATATACCTTATTAAGAACCATTTTCAATTTCATTATCCTTTTTATATCACTTATTATAATGTTATGAACATTATGAAATTATTTAAGTTAATAACGGTCATTTTGTCGATCTTTGGTACTTGAGTCAAAAATAAACTTCTTATAATTACAAGTTGTTCATGTGGTGATGTATCCATTATATCCATAACTATATTCATGATATAGATATCATATATCTCTTATAAATCCAGTATATAAATGCATTTATAATATTACGTAACATTTAGAGGTAAGAAATGAAATGCACCGTTCATGGAGACGGTAAGCTGTACGTACGCATGAACGCTACTTTCATTTCAATTTCATATTTAATGGAACAAAATCATAATGATATAAATGTATAATATAATTCCAGTATAATATAGTGTATAATACCATTTACTCCATCCTTTATACATCCCACATATGGCATTAACGATTCAAATCACTTTGAGGGGGCGGTAGTCCGCACTTCCTAAAATGAAATTATCGCGTTTTACCCATAATGGAAATCATAAAGTATGCCATAAATGAGAAATACAGAAGCATAAGTAAAACATAAACATATTATATATCATATATAAAAATAGTTACATCTTAATGGCCACCTTTGAAGGTGTTATATGAGTGTTGAACAATCATAGTTTCGTGAGGCAGAAATTCGCCATCCACAGAAACCGTATGTTCTTTAACCATTAGATGTAGGTGTGTGTAAGTGTAGCTCGAATCCTTATTATAAAAACATCCTAGTATATTGAGGATACTTGTTTTGTTATAAAAGAAATAAATAAAAAGAGTTTAGGGGGTTGGAGAAGAAAAATAATACAAAACAACATTAGAGAAGACATTACCTCAAAATCGGGTAACTCTTTTTGATTTGAGCCAAAGGCTTCCTTGGGAAGAGTTCTGCCCAAAGTGAGGCTTCTAAGAGTAATAGGGGGAAGTTGGGAGAGTATTTGGGCAGAGGTTGGCCGATCCAAATGGCTTGAAAGTGTAAATGAGGTGGGAGAGGTGGGGGCCTTTTATAAGTGGAGAGGAGGGGCACTCTTGGAAAGTAAAGAAAAGTCACTTTATTATAAAATGAGTTTCGGATTTTAGAGGGCCCACACTTATATAATTAGAGGATAAGATGATAAGGGTTCTAAATATACTCAACCAATAGGTTTTTGACAAGTGTACGCTTTGGAGTTTACATTATCTTTCCATTTTATTTAAATCGTTAAATAATGAGGTCATCGCTGCATCATCATGATGTCATTATTAATTTAATTTATTTAATGTATAAAAATTATAAAAAAAATACTATGATGTAGGAAATCTTTTTAGCTTTCTAATTAATATTTATAATCAAAATTTGACTTGTGTAACCCCACTTAAAAACTATTTTAGTAAAACAACTCATGTTTGTGTCAATTTAATTTTAACATTAAATATATATATATATTAATGTCATTTTCCAACCAAAGTGGCTCCATGGGGTCCCCAAGTTGACCCATGGGTTGTCTTGGTCGGCCATGACTCATCCAATAGGAGTAGGACAAGTGTCAAGCTCATCTCATATTATTAAAACATTATTTTTACCTTAAACTACACTAATTACCTCTAATCGCGATTAAGAACTTAAAAGTTACTATTCACCAAAAATTATTTTAATCTCATTGAACCACATTTTACTTCTTAATGACAACCATGTATGTCGGATTTTTGAAAATCAAATCACATAAGTGGTAATATTTCATTTAAACGAAAAATCAGTTATTTAACTACCACTTAGTGGTTTCACTATTCATCAAAAATTGAAGTTTTTCAGAATAAGGCCAAAATTTCACCCTAGGCTATAATTGATATTCTGAATTCAAAAATGATGTCTATTTTAAAAAATTCCAAACATATAAGTTGCATTAATTAATTTTATAATTAATTCTCACTGTTACAACAAATAGCGTGTTTTTAAGAAACAATTTATATCAAAAGATTGGCATTTGTTTATGTCCAATTTCAATGTTAAATTAATTCTAATGACCACCATTGGATAAAATGGTAAAAATATATTCTAATTAAACTTTAAAACCACTAAATAGTATAATTTATCACTATAAATTATTTTTATTAAAAAAGTTGTTTTTAAGTATTTTTCACTATTCATAAAAAATAGAAGTTCTCAGAAAAATACCAAAAATTCAACATAGGCTAATTTCGATATTCCGAATCCAAAAATGAAGTCCATTTTGATAAATAAAATTTATAAAATTTTAAAAAGTATGAATTACTATTCACAACGGCTAGTTTAATTCGTTGTGGTGTGTGTTAGAGCTCGAGGTTGCGTACAACACACGCTATTGCATTATTCGAAGTGAAACGTACCGTGGAAGCATGGGGTGTTACATGAACCACCTCTTTGAGATTCAAAGGGTGGACTTTACAATGAATCACCATTTTTGAGAACCTCTTGCTCGCATCTCCCATGTCTTGTATGTACCTATTATTTGAATACCTCCAAGATTGTACAAAGTGATTTACTAATACCTTATTGTGGATTCATTTTTTAATTCCCTAGATTTTTTTTTGGAATAAGTACGCTAATGGATTTTTCTATTTGTCATAACTACGCTAACTCAAACCCCATGAATGAACACTCCTCCGCACTAATCTCATTGGTCATTACTGATTCATTAATTTCCCTAATTGTGGGTGGGTATCATTTATGTATGTTCAAGGGGTAGGGAGCGATTCCCCCTTGTCCGAGCTACAGGAAGTTAAACTGCCAAGCCCCATCATCCTTAGCACATGATGTTAAATTGTAGCCTCACCCCGTTCAATGAACATTGGGAGCCCTATCTTAGAAATTCTCTATGCCCATTTGACTCCATGATATTGAGATGTTCCTAACACTCCTCGTAGATAATGAGATCATACTTTCACTAAATGGGATCTTATTCAGGAATCCCTCATAGAGTAAGTCGCAATATCCATCTCTATGGAAAGCCTCAGTGCGTAAGCCCCACATCACCTCTCATAGCCACATCTTTTGTGTAAAAATCATCAGTTCTACTACTACATCCTTTTTTTCACACTAATAATGAATCACATGGGATTATAGATTAATAGTGACCGAGACTCCATTTGGTCCACCTCAGTGCATAATCCCTATTCCCCCCGCAATTCTGAACTATACAAGTTTTGATCCATGTCTTCTAAAAAAGGTACGTAGGAATCCTCCATGAGGTCCAATCCCATCCAATGGTTATCTCTGGTGCACCTTCCTAGGGATGTACCCACATTATGTGACATCTTTTCTTTATGGGACACATCCCCTAGATCCACCTTCTTGAGGTGTTTTGATTCATCTGCAATCACTTTATATCTCACATCACCCTTATCCAGGTGAAATCACTTTATCTGCTTCCATCCATTTGGGCCACTAACCATGTGTAAGACCCATCATGTTAAATGGTAGCTAACCATGTGTAATCCACAATGTCGTCCTGAACTATGTGGACTTCGATCCATGTATTCTAAACATGGTATATAGGAAGTATCCCCAAGGTTCAATCCCATCAACCATTGCATCATGGTATTTCCCTAAAGTCGTTATGTCTCGATATTATCATGCCTCAACCTAGAGGTTACACTTCCCGAAGGTCCCTATCCATGTCCTCCATTCTCATAAATCACCTCCTTAGGTGTCTCATCGACCATCCCAAACTATGTGTACATTGATTCCTAAATAATGGGATACATAAGAAGACTCCTCGAGGATCAAGTCCATCACCCTTCACACTCCATCCACTCCATTTATTCCATCCATTCCACTTCAATAATTCCTCCGTTTCCATCCTAATTATTACCTAGATTGCCACACCCCCATGAGATCATTCCATGATTTGGGCCATCTCAGTGCATAAGCCCCATCCACATCACCAATGATCCTATTATAATCTGATAAATCATAGTGCATAAGCCCCACACAATCCATATTCATCCAACCAAGAGAAATCCTCTTGTGATGGGTAGTCTCAATGAATAAGCCTTGAATCACCCCTTAGAACTATGTGGGTTTTTCTCACAGTTTTATAAACACAGTACGTAAGAAGCCTCCATGAGGTTAAATCCCATCCAATTTTAAACCTTGGTGTCTCCGTCAATGGGGTGAACCTAACTGATACTCCCTCAGTGGTGTCTAGATTATCCTTCATAGTGTGAAATCTTTTCCTTATGATATTCACCACCTCAGGTCTACACTCATTGGGAATTCTAATCCACCCATCTAGAAAAATTTTGTACCTCCCTACTAGGTACATACCCCATCACTATGTGAAACCTTCTCTTTATGAGTCCCACTTCCCCGGGTCCGCACTCATTGGGTGTTCTAATCCATTCATCTGGTAAATCTTCAAGGTTCTCCCTACTAATGATCCACCTCTATGAACAAAAATATACAAAATAACACAAGCCTCTTTTGAGCAGTGCATGTATGTGTATTTGAAATGAAAAAACAGATAGGTTTACGTAACCCTATCACATTACAACAACAAAGTATTAATGTACATAGACATTAAATAATTTTTTAAGAGTGCATAATACATTAAAAAATAGATTCCCAAATACCATGTTATTTTAGTGCCCTTGGAAACTTGGAACAAAAATGTTGAACTCAGTGAAAGATCTTCAATGTATCCCAAAAATATCTTCCCCATTATTAATTCTACATAAAAACTATCCTTCATAACTTGGGTAAAGGAAACATAAGAAATATGTTATCTTGAATGCTCATAATGATTGGAAGTTCATAAGACATGAATTATAAGGGGAAAATCATAATCCATGAAATCAACACATATGAATAAGACATGGAATTTTTTGCATACACAGAAGCATAGAAAAGCATATGTCAAGGATAGCTACCAAGACCTTAAAAGCCTGTTAGGATTGGGATAATCACCTTTGTACCTACCTTGGGGTTGGGCTAACAACCAATGTACTCTCTTATTATTGGTCTTGGGGTAAAACACGTGAACTCTGTTACTTTGGGGCTTGGCCTACATCCCATGAACCCTCTTTCTTTCAGGCATAGGCTAAATCCTTTCTAACTTCTTATCTTTATGCATGGGCTAAAACCCGTGTACCTGTTTATTTTAATTATAGTGATATAACCTATGTACCTTTCTTTTCTTGGGCTACAACCCATTTTCATTATTTCTATTAGGATACAACCTATGTACCTTCTTGTTCTTGGGATACAACCCATGTACCATCTTTTTCTTATCTTACAACCCATGTAACTTTTTTTTAGTATTGGGTTACCACAAGTGTACCCTTTTATATCATATACCATTTATAATTAACTAATTCATTGGAGGGATAAATAGGTCCCAGTCATATCATAATATTCAGACATGTGACACAATACAAAAAAACTTTCATCATATCATGACCCAGAAAAAGATATGGGTTTCATAAACATACTATTATAACCCATGAAATGAAAAGGGTATCATAAACATTTAATCATGTCATGGCCTATGGAAAATATTCTGGTTTCATTATAATTTCATCCTAGAATAACCCTTGAAATAAAGCGGGTTTCATAAGAAATTATCATTTTATAACATGTTGAAGATAAAAATGGTCCATAAACAACAATCGATCAAAATGTATACCATTAAAATAAATTATATGAATTGTATCCTTGGATAATATCCCTATTAAATAATAAACTATAACAAATTGTGTCATATTATATGGATAAGAATTTTGAATGATCACATTAATCATTTCTTAAGGAAGATGACTATTCATTGAAATTATATTTATACAGCCATTTCTTTGAAAGATTGTAAATGAATCTTGAAAATGTTTTGGAAACCAATTTCCTTTAAAACTTATAAATTGTTCTTGAAAACTAATTTTCCTAGAAAACATATAAAATAATATTAAAGACATTTTTAAAACCATTTTCCTTGTAAACTTATAAAAGAAGCATAAAAAATTTGAAAACAATTTTCCTTAAGAAATTATAAAGAAATATTGAAAATGTTTTGAAACTCATTTTCATTGAAAATATATATAATAATCTTTAAAATGTTTTTAAAACCATTTTACTTGAATAATTATAAAAGAATATTGAAAATTTTCGAAAACCATTTTCCATGAAAACTTATAAAATAAAATTGATAACATTTTGGAAAACAATTTTCTTGAAAACATATAAAATATACTTGAATTTTTTTTGAAAAACATTTTTATGAAAATAATTTGAAAAAATATAAATAATTCTTTTAAAATATATTTAGAAATCATGGTTTTAAAGAACAAAGATTTTTGACTGAAGAGGGAGGTAAAGTTATAATCTCTTAAAAATAATTTCCAAATCATGTTATGTTACAAAGATTGTAAAAATGGTACCAATACAAGAATATATAACTAATAACCAAATGATAATATAATTAGTGAGATTTATTGAGATATGGATCATATTATTTCATCAATGGGGGCATAATCATAAATAACCTTGATAATCGATGAGATTGTACCTATAGAATGTTACCAATATGGTAACATTGAATCAAAAATAGAATGTAAATAATAAAATTAAATGAATATTAACATATTATTAATAGAATTATATTCATTATAATCCATTTCAAAGGAATTATATACACCTAATGGAATTATATAAGTTCATAACATGGAATGTTTCTCAAAGAAGGAAAATTGAGACAAAATAACTTAACGAATTTGGTAAATTTTGAAACATAAAAATCCTAAAAGAATGATCATAAAATGGATATGTAAATACCCATATATTTAAGTATAATAATTATACTACACATCCATATTTATTATATACACCAAAAAAAGAAATATGTGTCGAATAAGGCATGTCTCTATCATAAATAAAAAAGTGAGATGAAATTCTCTTACTTTATGTCTTGACTCTACTCATATTCATAAAAACCTCATATATAATAAATATAAGTTAATTGTAAATATTTTAAAGAACCATATTTTAAAATATAATACCATATATGGTTTGATAATGACTTTATATTAGCTATTGATTAACAATTCCAAGTTAAGGTTTCACTTCGTTTAATATCTGCTATATTTTTTACATGTGTCTTAATTTGTTATATTTTTTGTCATCATACTTATATAATGATTTACCAGATATAAACCATAATATAAATATAATTTATATTCATTATATATATATATATAATAATCTATATAATATATAAATATTAAATGGAATACACCATTCCTGGAGACAGTAGACCATACATACACATAAATGATGTTTCAGTTTTTCATTGTAATATTGAAATAAATAAAGTAAATTTCATATATTTATAAAAATATATATAATTAAATTATCATTATTATTTAATATATATCATATATTTTCACTAAAACAATCTTTGATATTTTCCATGTAGTGTGTGAATGAATCACACTACTTTGAGTAGGCGGTAGTCCACACTTCCCCAAATGAAATTATCATATTTATGAAAGATGGAAATAATGAAGGTATGTGTTATATTATAGTTAAATAAGAATAAATACATCATATATATCACATAATAATATATTTTCCATAATAATTTTTATTTATGACAAGTGGTAATGAAAAACTGAACAACATCATTTCGTGAGGCGGTAGTTCACCATACACAGGAACGATAAGTTCGGTACCCATTAGATGGATGTGTGTGTAAGTGTTGGTAGAAATATTATTAAGAAAAAATATTATAATTTTTAGGATAATGAGGGTATTATATATTCATGTAATAATAATAATTTATATAGTGTATAAATAAAATAAAGGAATGGAGCTTAAGGAAGGATTTTACCTCTTCTTTGGGTAACTACTTTTGGTTTGCACCAAAGGGCTTCCATGGTTGGATTTATACCAAATGGGAGGTTTCATGGAATAAGGGAGGGATAATGGGAGGTTAAATGGGTAGATATTGTCCAAACATAGGTTTTTTTAGAGGTTCAAATAATGGGGAGAAGAGGTGGCCTTTTATAGTGGAGGGAGGGACACAATAAGAATTTTTTAAAACAAGTCAGGTGTACCCACATTTTTATATACAAAAAGACATAAAAAACCAACTAAAATCTTTAATAGAAGGTTTTTGGAATAAATACATCTGTTAAATTGGTTTTGGAAAATTGGAAAGTTCATTTGGGACCTTAATATTTTGGTTTATGCCCTTGTAAATATTAATTTCACCTTAATCACTGTAATTAATTTTAATCACATTCACTAATATTTCTGGTAAAAAGTTAAGTAAATCAATTTAGACTATAAATATTTTATGAATTATGACTATGAATTTCCATTTTTTCAAAATTCAATACACAGAATCAGAAAAATTAAGTTTAATTCTAATCTCCAAGACTTGGCGAGAAAGCATGTTTTTAAAGTGAGAATGTTCAAAAGGTCATTAATATTTTATATCTAAATTAAACATAAAAATTATTCCAATTACCTAAATTGAATTAAATCATGTATAATTAATCATTTTTTAATTTAAAAACAATATAAAATATAATTTAATGATATAAATATATTAGAAAAAAAATAAGTTTTGAATTAAAAGTCAATATTTTTTACCAATCACCCAAAAATGATGATTCTCAAAAACAATACAAAAAATGCACCCTTATATAATAATAAAATTATGAACTAAAAAATTATGTTTATTTTATCAAATAATATTTCTAAATGATTTCAAAATTAATTTTATTATTGTTCACAGAAGGATATAAAAAGAAGTTCTTTTAAGAAAATAATATTTCCAAAAATATAAAGACTTTACCAAAAATTGTATATTTTTTCATAAGTATGTTTTATTTATATAAAACCATTATAAATAATATTAAAAAATGGTTATCACTATTCATATTAGTGTGGATATGTTATAACTATATCATTTAATTTATCATAAAAAAATTGTTGTTTTGTAAAAACTAAATGTTATTTGTAACACAATCCAAGTCAGTGTTGTGTATAATGCAAGGAAATTTACTGTTTCATGTAGTGAAATATTATCTTAGTGTATCATATAACGAAATATTAACATAGTGTAGTTTAAAAATCAATAATAACATGGTTCTTTCATATAAGACAAACTGTATTAAGTGTTTTATGAAAAGAAAAATATCAAAAATATTCAACTAATTTGAAAAAATATTTCCCAAAAACTCTTAGTGTTCCATTATGCACCACTTAAAATGAATTTATCCATCAAAATTAGATTGTGTTACTAATATTTTGACACTTTTATATTCCTTTAATAAAAACGGACATCGTAGAAGGTAACAAAAAAACTTTCTATAAAAAGGGCATCTTAGAACCATAAATGTTACCCAGAGTAACTAATATCAATATTTCCATATAGGATAACATAAGAGGTGAGTAAAAACCTGGAAATGGAAGATAGATCTAACAATCAAGTTTTTATGGAGAGTGATAGAGATCATGTTCAGGATAAGGATAACAATCAGATATCTATAAACTAAAGAGGATTGAAAAAGGACATTGACATCATCAAAAATGATGATAACTTGATAAAATTTTATTTGAAGACCCTTTTCCTAAAAATGAATAATTTTCATGAAAAGATATACTTACCAAATTGTAGGAAAACCGTACCCTTTGTTCTACCTTGGTCAACTTCCACTTCATCTCTTATTCCATGAAATGAAGGTGAATTTTTTATTCCTGTAGAATTAATAAATAATGGTATCTATAATTAGAATGATATGTCATTCCATATGACTTTATCACAATAATAAGGTTATCATAATCCATTAATATTAAAAAGTACTTATATGGTGAGATGATACTTTATTATACAAAACCTCATCTTAATTTTAACATAAACCATACCATCAATGGTAAACCTTTTAAACCATCCAAAATATGAAAATATAAAACATTATAAAGAAGCTTA
This sequence comes from Viscum album, assembly GCA_963277665.1. NCBI lineage: Eukaryota > Viridiplantae > Streptophyta > Magnoliopsida > Santalales > Viscaceae > Viscum > Viscum album. The sequence goes on from OY728149.1 coordinate 109,510,182, forward strand.
ATAAATTTCTCAAAATTAGATAAACATTGATCCATAATATATCATAATGTATCTCTTTGTTGTCCCATATCAAACATGTTGATACTATTATCATGTGTTCTATTGAAACATGTTAACAACTTGAAATACCATAAATTATTATTGAAAAAAATCTTTCTTTCTTATTCTTAATATTATTGGGTATATTCCTTAAATCTAAAAATGATGTAAACTACATTAAAGACATTATAACCCACTTGAAAAAAATACTTAATAAGTTACAATGTAATAAGTACTATATAATTTACTTATTAATATACAACATATCTTTATCTAAACATAATTATATCATCATTCGAAACATATTAAGGGTTATTTTTACCTTAATATTATATTTTCCATGAATATCACTTTTCCATTAAATCGCATTTCTAGTCCATCAGAACCACTCAACATATTATTGTAAATCAATAGGGAAAAATATAAAATTGAATAATACTTATATAGTTCACCATTCATAATTATTGAATCCAAATACCTAAAAATATAGATTATTCTAATTCAACCACAATATATTAACAATTATACCTCATTTTATTACATGATATCTATTTCCTTTCACATTTCACCTATAGTATCATCGTCATCATCATCTATATAACTATTACTCATACCACCTTCCTAATTTTCTACATGATCTTTCCACTTGGGACATAGATTTTTATAATGTCCATTCATTCCATACATAAAATCATTTAACCATAGATGATATATTATGGAGTTCAATATTTAAATAAAATACATTAAATGAACTATTCATTTTTTATTTGGAATCAGTTTCTTTGTGTCTTTCTTTTACAAAGTCCAAACATATTCTTGTACCACTAAGTCATTCGAATGGTTGATTCTTTCAAAATTCTTGACATAATGGAAACTAAATCTTATTTCTTTCATGGTCTTTATTACCTAAACTCTTATTGAACACTTTCATTATCTTCTTTGGTGAGTCTGAGAGTTGGTTAAGTTACACATTGTTAACCCTGTTCCGTCACAACTAATTAGGCATGATCACAACATCCTTCAATCTAGTGATCATCCCAGTTGACTGCTTATCAGAAAATTATCTATCAAATTCAATGTTAATTCAGTTCCTTATGGTTCCCCCAATTTACTAAAACTATAAATCATAGTGTGAACATCACTTATCATAGTATAAAATAACATAATCATGATAAATCACTTATATGATGCCTAAATTATGAAACAAGAAATATTATATGACACCTTAGGTTTATCCTAGGTTATTTCAAGACAACATAAATTTAAATCCTTCATTATGGTTCATGAAGAGTTTTTTTATTTCAAAAGAATAACCCTTGGAAGTTTTAAACCAGGTGTGCATCAAGGTCCATTTTCATAGACTAATTCCAAAATTGTTCTAGCTCAATGAGATGTTTTGAAGGTTGTTAACCCAATGTACATCTATACTAGAGTAGCATAAACTTATAGTATCCAGACAATGATGAATTTAGAGGAAACCATTAACTCTATCCTTTAAAAAATTCTATGATAGTTTCCTATACTTTAACACATCATTATACTTATTCGTAGAGACATCCCTAGAAATATTCCAAGAAATATCCCTAGGGATATCACTATTTTTTCCTCATCCCAATTTCCAAAGGATTAATAAACCTACAATCTACTACCAACTATAACAACCCAGTCTTAACATAAAAATATATTACATCATTTTCAATAAATAATTAATAGATTGCAAAAAATAAACTCTCAAAGAACATGTTATTTTAGTGAATTTGGAAACATGGAACAAAAATATTCTAACTTAGTGAAATATCTTCAATTATTCCTAAAAAAGATATTCTCCCTTAGTAATTCAACTTAAAACCCATTATTCATAACTTGGGTAAAGGATTCATAATAATTGTGTGTGATCTAATGTTGAGTAAGGGGAAAAAGAAAATACCTAATCATAACATGAACATAAGGGTTGGAGAACCTGAAAGACACATTTGACGATCATATAATGCATATAAAAGATCCTAAACATGAATAATGGGATAAATATTGGTTTTTCATAAGACATGACTCATAAGGGAAACAAGAGGATAATCTATAAAAGCATAACATTGGAATAAGACATTGAATTTGTGGCATACACAGAGGCCAAAAACTTTTATGTCAAGGATACCTACCAATACCTTCATAAATTATTAGGATTGCGATAATCGACAATGTAATTGCCTCAATATTAGGCTAAAAATACATGTATACTCTTATTTTTGGTCTTGGTATACAACCCATTAACCCTCTTACATTTGGGCTAGGGATATAACATATGTACCCTATTTCATTCAGGCCTAGGATACAACCCACGTACCTTCTTATTTTTAGGCTTGGGATAAAACCCATGTACCTTTATGTTCTTGGTCTACAACCTTTATACCTTATTTTTATTAGGATACAACCCATGAATCTCATTTTTCTATGGATATAACATGTGTTCTTTCTTTTTTTCCAGCCTCGGTTACCACCTTTGTATTCTTTTATTTCATATACAATTTTTCATTACCCAATGCATTAGAGGAGGATATAGGTCTCACCCATATCATAATAAAATCATTTCTACCTATTCCACAAGATAATAAAACATTCATCATATCATGAGCCATAAAAATATGGGTTTTATAAAAATCATATCATCACCCATGAAATTAAATGGGTATCATAAACATTTAATTGTATCATAACCTATGGAAAATATAAAGGTTTCATAATAATTTCATCATAGAAAAACCAGTTAAAGCAAGTGGTTTTAATAAGAATTTTTCATGGAATAAACTGTTAAAAGAGAAATAAGATTCATAAACATCAATACATCAAAACATATACCATTATGAAAAATAATTTGAATGGTATCCTTGGATCATATCCCTAGTAAATAATAAACAATAACAAATTATGTTATCTTATAAGGAGGATCATTTTGAAATATTACAAAAAATATTCTTAAGGAATATATAAATTATTTGAAAATAATTTTTAGACAACTATTGAATTGAAAACATATAAAGGAAGATTGAAAATATTTTGAACCATTTTCCATGAAAACTTATAAAAGAAGCAAAAAATATTTTTGAAAACAATTTTCGTTGAAAACATATAAAAGAAGCTTGAAAGCGCTTTGAAAACCATTTTCCTTTAAAACTTATAAAACAATATTTAAAACATTTTGAAAACAATTTTCCTTGAAATCTTTTTAAATAATCTTGAAACTTTTTGAAACCCAATTTTGATGAAAACTTTAAAAAGAAGCTTAAAATCGTTTTGAAAACCAATTTACTTGAAAATTTATAAAAGAATCTTGAAAATGTTTTGAAAAAAAATCCTTAGAAAAATATAAATTAATCTTTATCTATTTTTGAAAACCATATCTTAGAAAATAATTTTAAAAAATATAATGAAATATTGAAATATTCTTTTGAAAACATGGTTTTAAATAACATAAATTTCTAACTGAAGATAGAGGTAAAGTCAGAATCTCTTAAAAATTCATTCTTAATAATTTTATGTACCAAAGAGTGGAAAAATTATACCAATATAAGAAGATATAATGAATTACCATAGGATAAGAAACTTAATTATAGTTATTGAGAGTTGTATCATTGGATTTAATTAATTTGAGAATAATCATAAATAACCTCGATAATCAGAGAGATTGTAACTATTGACCATTACCAATTTTCTAACATTGAATATTACATACAATAGAAATAATAAAATTAAATTAAGTTTAAAAAATCATGAAAATAAATATATTCATTCTATAAAATTTCAAAGGAATTATATAAACCTCATGGAAAAATATAGGTGCATAACATGGAATGAGTTTCAAAGAAGGTAAACTTAGACAAAATTACTTTAAAGATTTGGTAAATTTTAAAACATAAACCCCATGAAACATATAAAATAAAATGGATATTTAAATAACAATCATGTTAATTATGAAAATAATATAATACATCCATGTTAAGTATACACACCAAACAAAATAAATGACTAATGAATAAGGAATGTATCCCATGAAAATAAAAAAGTAAGACGAAATTCCCCTACCTTATGTATTGAAACACATCATACTCATATAAAAATAATGTATAATAAATATTATATTATTATAAATATTTTATAGAACCATTTTTTTATATATAATAACAAATATGGTTTTATTATGACTTTATATAACCCACTTATTAACAATTCCATGTTAAGGTTTCACTTCAGGTAATATTCACTTTGTTTTTCGCATGTGTCTTAATTTGTTATATTTTTCGTCCTCATACTTATATCATGATTTCCAAAATTTAAAACATGATATAAATATAAATTAGATTCATTGTATATGTATTTAGTATAATCTGTATAATATTGAAATATTAAAAGGAATACACTGTTTATGGAGACAGTAGGTCGTACGTACGCATGAACACTGTTTCCATTTTTATTTGGAATATTGAAAGAAATAAATTAAATGAAATATATTAATATATATTATAATTAAATTATAATTATAAAGTCATAAATATCATATAATTTCACTAAACTCATAATTTATACATTCCATGTAGTGTGTGAACAAATCACATCGCTTTGAGTAGGCGATAGTCAACATTTCCACAAATGAAATTATCGTATTTGCACAAAATGGAAAGCATGATGGTATGTGTTAAATAATAATAATAATAATAGAAGAATAAATCCATCATATATATCATAAATATCATATAAAAACATATTTATATCATAATTACAAACCATGAGATGTGGTAAAGGAAAAATGAACAACATCGTTTCGTGAGGCGTTAGTTCAGCATACAAAGGAATGGAAAGTTTGTTACACATTAGATGGAAGTGTGTGTAATTGTATATATAAACCTTATCGTAAAAATATATCAGTATATTTAGGATGATAATTATATTATTTATGCATGTAATAATAATGATTGAGGTAGTGGAGATAAAAAAAATAATAATGGAAGGGATCTTGAGGAATGAAGTTACCTCTTCTTTGGGTAACTCCTTTTGGTTTACACCAAAGGGATACCTTGATTGGATTTCTGAAAAAATGGTGGAATTAAGGAGGAATTTAGGGATTTTGGAAATATAATTTGTATGATCATGTTATAAAATAATTTCTTTTAGAGGTATGAATAAATGGGAGAGGTGGTGGCCTTTCATAGGGGAGGGAGGGGACATACTGAGCATTTAAAAAAAAGTTAGGTGTACCAATGTTATTACATAAAAATTGTCCTAAAAAACCAAAAAACATAATAATGGAAGTATTATGTTATAAATAGTTCCCTAAAATGGGTGTTGGACAAATTTATAGGTCATTTGGTCCCTTAATATTAAGGATTATTTCCTTGTTATTCTTGATTTTACCTTAATTGCTATAATTAATTTTAATCACTTTCACTAATCATTTTGGTAAAAAATTAAGTTAGTATTATTAGAACACAAATATTATGTTTATAAAAACCATTTATTATATTTATTTAAAAAATCAATCCGTAGATGCAAAAAAAGTTTAATTATAATCTCACAGTCATGGTGAAAAAGCTGGTTTTTAAATTGTGAATGTTCAGAAGTTCATTGATTTTTTATATCTAAATTCAACATAAAATGATTAAAATGGACTAAATTGTATTAATATATATATAATTGATCTATTTTGACTTTAAATTTAAATTAAAATATAATTTATCTATACAAATAAATTTGAAAAATAAAATAAGTTTTGAATTAAAATTCAATATTTTTTATAATTCACCCAAAAATGATGTTTCTCAGAAAAATCCGAAAAATTCACCCTAAGCTATTTTTCATATTCAGAATTGAAAAATGATTTTTATTTTATAAAATTAATTATAATAAAATAATTTCATTTCATAGAATCTCAATGTTTCTTATAGCACAATTAGAGTTAGTGTTGTGTATAATGAAGTCAGGTCTATGTTGAATATAGAGAAAACATATCTTGGGGTATCCTATAACGAACGATTGAAATTTTTGTTGCATAAAAAGAAAGAATAACTTGGTTATTTTGTATAATAAGAGCTATATTCAGTGTTGAATTAAATGAAAAATATCAAAAAAATATTCAATTAATTAAAAAAATATATCAAAACAATTCGGAGTGATACACACATGAACCCTCATTAGTCTCGAGATGCCATCATGTATCCATGAAATTAAATCCCTTCACCCTGCAATGTCTTATAAGTCCTTGAACATGTATCATAACATATTATCCCTTGATCATGTGACCCCCCATTATTTTTCATGGCCCTATCACACATAGTGACTGAAAATGGGTTAAAAACACTATACTTTGATATATCCCCATGAACCCTTATCTAAAATTCATTCTCTGAGCACCAATCTCATCTAGGATGTTTCTATAATAGGTGAGGGATATACACCCATGTCCTTTTTAATCCTTAACCATGAAAATCCATGGATATAATGGCATGTTCATGAGGACTAGATGTGTAACTTCTTTAATATCACATGATTTCTTGACTCCTCAATGATCTCACTATTGGATCACACAAAGTCTCTTATAAATGTCATCCTATTTATAAGAAGGACCTTTTACAAGTCAAGAAATTTCCCTAAAACACACTAAGACATTTCAATATATCCACATATATGTCAAGAATACACCCTCATACATATCATTATTTTTATTCGTAAGCACTGTAACATGTCATTCGTAATGATACAACACGTGTGGAAGTGTCAAAATTGATCATAAAAATACCCTTGGTCATGAAATCCTTTTCATGAACCATACAAAAAATATGAAATATTTAATATAGAGACACCATTAGATGTTTCATATTTTATTAAATGAATAACCTTGGACATTCCTTCCTTTTCATGTGGTATCCCTCAGACACATAATATTTTACCATGATGCACCTTTGTATGGGTAATCATTTATCTCACTAAGGACCCTACAAATGTCTGGAGGAAAACCTCGAAAATTTAATCCATGTTAGGAATACTCCATCATGAATGTTATCCTAATCATACAAACACCCTAGGACATGTTATCCATGTGTGACAGCCACCCTCAAACATGTTATCCTTGTCTAGAAGGCACACTTAGACATATACCATGTGAACATCCAACCATGAACATTTGGTTGAGCATCCCCTTTTAAGGGGATAGTGATTAATCATCTAGGGTTATAAACTCATCAACCCTTATTCGTTTCATTCTCTAAAAAGGGTATTTATTATATATAAACATATTCTATTGAGCTTTCATTTTCATCATCTATATTCTTCTTCCAAAGTACAAATAATGAAAAATGTCCCTTTATCTACCAGAGTATAAATAATGAATACATAAAATGGATTTTCACCATAGTATAAATTCATCTAAATTAAAAATATTCGAGTTCATATGAACCAAACTCTCAAATGAGTCTATCATTCTTCCCCGTTAATCAATGAATGAGAGGTAGGCACATACATGGTCATCCATGCTTCTTAAAGTAACCATGATTATTATAATATTTCCAAAAAATTGGGAAACAATCCTCATAAGTATTTATCATCATTCCTCACCCATCATCATCCTCAAAACTAACTCTAATATGAGGAATCTTATTCCTATTATAAATAGGTTACGTAGGATCCCTTCCTAAGGCCTAATATCCATACCATGTTCTCCACAATACTGGTAATCATACCTGTCTAAGGGACTCCATGGTGTGAATGCCCCATACATAATATTCTCTCATCCAGTGTTTATAATCTCCCTCTATCTCTTGTTTCTCACATTGATGATGACTCATGTAGGTATAGATATTGGAAATATCTGCACCCACAGTAGGATTATAATTCCCCTAGTATGGGCACACTTTGTTATGTAACCATGATTACATTTATTCTTCACTCAAATGCCTATACACTCGAGGAGACATATAAAGTCCTCCTAACATGAATAAGTCACTAAAACGTATATTATTATACCTTTTACAACATATATACACATAACTAAATAATAATTACATTGATTCTTATTACTAAAAAGATACATAGTAAACCTTCCAAAATCCTGAGCTCCATACCCAATATTCAAATTCCCTCATATATCTCATTTCTTCATGACATTGAACTATAAGGTAAAATCCTATTATAAGTCCTTAAACTATGTTAAACAATTTATGTTTGTTTTTATTCCTTTTATAATAGGATACATATGACACCTCTTGAAGTTTTAATCCCATCTCAAATACACCAACGGCCTCCCTGGATGATAATAAACACCAGAGTTCCTGAATATGGATATAAACCACAGAATCATAAATTTTATTGATAATAATATATGACCTATGAAACATGTAGTTTTTTTCATTAACACAAGGTTTTTTAAAATTCATTGGAATATAGGAAACAATTAACTTATTGAGTATTTGGAAAGATTCCCAAACATATCATAAATCTAAAAAAGAGACCCGAAGTATGAAATAACTCCCCCAAACATGGTGTTATGATCCAAAAATTTAATTCTCTTAATTAGTGTGAGTTACTATGCATAAATGGGTTTAAAACAACAATAACCATTTTCCATTAAAAAACTATATGATAACTCATTACATAGGTAGTATCCATCAGTAGTTTTTGTATGAGACAAAAAAAATAGAACCCAAGAAGACTCTCATTAATGCTCTGGTCAACACACATTATTTTTGTTATGAAAAACCTTTTTTTAAATAATTTCATGGAATAATAAATTATCTAGTTATAATATTAAATATAAATCATAATTGATACTTTTTTTATTTCTATATTCCATGTTATTATGAGAAATTTAAATTCTATAAATCATTCAAGAATATGTTATTAGGTTTTCCAAGGGTTTATATTAAGGGTGTTTTTTTTTCAACCTAAGTTCCTCTAAATCATTATCCAAAGGTTTCTACATATCTTTTCTATAATACTGACTATAATTCTTCATAAATCAATCTATCTGATATATTGGGTTCGTTATTACATGGAAAAAATATACAAAATTTAACATTATGAAGATGCAATGTTTAGAAGTCCTTAGGGTACCTAATACATAATATGTACTTCATATACATTAAAATTAAAAATGAATGTTCCATAAATTAATTATTTAATTAATCATTATGTAATAGTGTAATACTCGAGATCCAGAAATATCAAGTAAACACTACACCCCAAAAATATTTACCAACGAACATCCCAATATATTTTAATTATAATATAAATATGTCATGGTTATCTTTCAAAGTAAAATTTATCAATTTTACTATTTTAATTTGGAAATGTGGATATCATTATTAGCTTCATAAGGTTTAATTTAACTTATAATTATTTTTTAAAAATCTTATGAAATAATTAATTTTTGGGTGAACAGTAAAAACTATCATTCTAAAAAACAATATCAATTTTATGACAACATTACCATAAAAAAATAAAATAAATATTTTTGAAAAAAAATTATTTACATAATATATATATATTTAATAATTATAAAAAAAATTAAAAAAATATTTTGGATTTAAAAACCTATGTTTGAAATTTAAGAAACATATGGATGTCGTGTCATTATAAAAGACCTATTTTTAATCCTTTTATTAAATTAAGTAATTAAAAGATTTTATTTCCATTATTCTTGGTTTTAAAGTCATATAAATCTCATATATTTATTCCTAAACAAATATTTGTCATAATTATTAATTATATACATGATTTTTTTGTAAAACTAATTTTATACATAAACTAATAATTAAAAAACAATCCTTGTTGTGGTTATCATTCTAATATTAAAATAAATTTTTCCACCAATAGATATTGAATATTTTAAAATTTAATTCTATACATTTAAATATATTAATTGATTTTATGGAATATCTTGAATTGATTTTTGGTGATAATGAATAATTACCAATATAAACATTTCATCACTATGGAAATAGATAAAAGGGTTAACAAAGGGGTTAAACAAAGATATAATCATACAAATATCATTAATCAATGTCTATATTTAATTATTTTAATATATTTAGATCTTATATAATCTCATAAAATAAATTTTAATGCATTGTGGAAAATTTCCAAGAGAATTATTTAATTATATTTAAGATTTCTTAATATTTACATGACTATCACTCCTCTAACATATAAACGGGAACCTCCTCACCTCACCACCTCACACCAAAGAAAAATTTTATTTCAACCATGATTTATCCAAATTCATTCCCAACATTTCATCCCATGTCCAATAGGTCTTGGTCTAACTAGAATTCCAATACTATATATTTTATGGTGTAAGATGAATGAAGATAACCAATAAGAATATATAAATCTAAACTCAATTCATTCAAAATAATTTATTCTTCTAACTCTATAAAATATATTCTAAAATTACTAAAAAATAAAATTAGTACATTTTCTTTATATAAATATATTTTTGGAATAAATAATTTTTATTTCCTTTCTATCGAATGGAAAATTGAAACATTGCTTGTCTGTACATACAGACTAGAATCTCTATGAAGCATTGTATTTTATTTTTCATCACTAAAATTCATAAATTGTAATGAATATTTAATTAATGGATATATATTATATTTATAAAATAATTATGAATCTATAATGATAATATATTGTCTTCCTTATTAACCTCTAATCCATTGGAAAATGATAACATAGTTTGTGCATATGTGGGGACCACCCCTATGATTAAGCAATGTGATTCATTTTTTATTTCAACCGTATATGGATTTATATAATGATAAATTTAATGAATAAATATGATAATTATAATGTTATTATTATTAGATAAAGTTAATCCTTCATAAGATTTATTTATTTTTCATCCACGAGAAAATTTAAAACATCGCTCATCTGTATTTACAAACTTTTGTCTCCATGAAATGGTGTATTTTAATTCTTAACCATATTATATAGATGGTTATAAAAGAAAAATTACTTAATAAAAATTATAATTATAATATTTTTATGATTTTGGAGATGATAAAACCATGACCAATATGTAAGGACCATAACCACGATATAAAACCATGTTTATCAAACAACATAATTAAAACCTAAAAAATAGATTTTATCAATTATATATGAGTAAATGGGAAAAATAAAGATATGAAAAATTGATATCAAGAAATATATATAAAAATATTTATTTTATATAGATGAATTAAAAATATATATTCATTATATAAAAGTCTAAAAGGTGTCCATGCAATGGTGAATCCAAAGTAATGTCTTATTCGACAATCTAATTTTTCATTTGGTATTATCTATGATTTGATTTAAATTAAGATAATTAGATATTATATATCTATTAACACCCATATATTTAATTCGCCTCTAATTATTTTTTGGTTTTCTAGGTATTCGTTCCAAATTAACTATATTTGGTACTCAAAGCCATCGATATAATGTTTTTAATAAAAAAATATCATACTTATCATTTTTGGTTAGGAATAATTATATTCCATATCCATATTATTTATTTTACTCTATTTACATTTTTTTAATAAATAAATATTTCATTAACATCATTTTTAATTCACATATAATTACTATTAAATGATTTAAAAGGAATATAATTAATTGTTAATGTAAAATTGATTTTTTATTTTTGAAACAAGTAGAAAAATAATGTTTTTTAAAATATAATGCATGGATTACTTTGTCACGACCCCCTCCCACCAAAGATGCCCCTCCTGAGCTGGCAATGGTGAAAGGGAGATAATGACCACCGAGTCCCGCCTCCAGTAGGCCCCGGGTTGACGACTAGCACCAAGGGTATGAGTTTTCACAAATATGGGAGGCATTACCCTTTTTATTGTTTTGGATCGGGAAATAGGACAAGTCAACCACCAAAAAGGGAAAAGAACAAGTGTATATAAATAAACCCAAACCAAGCCGAAATGCATGTTTAAACAATTTTTATAACAAGGTACAAGTACAAAGAAGCTCAAAAGTACATTGCCAAAGAAAACAAGAGAAAAACAACTGCAACTACTCCAACTGCCCGACTAGTAGGGTCCCGCACGGCCCTGGTAGTCCTCCTGGAAACCTGAAAGTAAACGTAGGGTGAGCATACAAGTATACTCAGTAGGGAAACCTAAAGCTCTCGTGCACAAGTGGGAAGACACCCTAAGGTCCCGTGAGAAAACAGAAGAACCAGAAACTAACAAGGAAAAACTATCCACCCAGCCTCACTGGTCACACTCACCAAGTAACACAAACAAGTTTAGTATATATATAGAACAAAAGTATTGGGTACCCCGCACTATTTCCCACTTAATTAGATGCTTCTCTTCCTAACGGCAAACGTCCTGACGCTACCACACTCTTCCCGCCCGCACACACCTGGGCCAAACCACGCATCCCGCCCGCACACACCTGGGCCTCACAACCACACATCTCGCCCACACACACCTAGGCCACAACCACTAACCCGCCCGCAGACACCTGGGCCTCATCCCGAAGGATCTTGGGAACGGTAAGCCTGCCCGAAGAGTCTTGGGCTAAAGGTCGCCTCAAGCCATCACAGCCTCTGAGACCTACCCGAAGAGTCTTGGGTGTAAGGTCACCTCAAGCCATCATAGCCTATGGAAGAAGAAGCAGGAAGGAGCTAGTAACTAAGGGGGAACACCCTCTCCCATAAAATGGGAGTGTTCGGCACTAGGTGCTTGACATGGGTGTGGTGCGACAAAACACAAAGATACAATTATATATATACATATACCAAACACACAGCCCAACCTATGGCTTCTTAAAAAGAGGAACTGAGCATGTGCCTCGGCACTGCTACCACGAAGCATGCATCAACAACCAAACAATCATCCCCCAACCCCATTTAGGTTTTCATGTTTCATGCAATGGTTTAACAAATTATTACTACTGGGTAACTATCATCTAGACAAAACCTTTCACAAACATATACCTGCCATCCACAACCAAGGTTAGGTAAAATGCAAGCAACCACATGCCATTTCATTTACAAAAGATTATCACAACCATACAACATTCCATCATTCATTTATTTCAAAGTTCCACACATAAAACCCTTTCCACACACAAAACATTTCCGCATTTGAAAACACCTTTTACTTCAAAACACTTTTCATAATCAAAACACTTGTCATAAATAAAGGCATTTTCCACAACCAACCACTTCCCATTTCAACCCCATCGTTTACAAAACATTTCACACCTCCACGTTTCCACCATCAACCATTCCAATAAGATCACCACCCAAACGTCGCAGCCCCGCTGCTCACCCAAACCACAACATCCCACAAAACACCCCCAACACATTCCACGTAACCAAGCCAACACCCACATGTTCATTATTCCATTTTGGTTCAACCGGGGTGATCACACAAGGGTTCTATATTTTCATTTAAAAAGTCAAATTTACGTGATTAACCAAATTTCCACATTCCATGAAGTTTCCATCCATAAGAAAATACAGAAGGAGAGGGAAACATTTAATTGCATAAGCAAAGGCCCCCAACGACTGTGATTTTCAGTAGGTAGAAGCTCATTCAATACACAAATATAATATTACAGGATATAAAAAGTAAGGTAACAACAATCACTAACTTCCCAACCCCATTCTTTAACCAGTTATTATCTTTATTTAAAGGTTCAACCATTTCTCATGAAAACAAAAGGATACCCGCCACACATGATACACAAATTAGAGAGACAAAGGTGAGATCCCTACCTCAAAAGGTCCCGATAATGTCGCTTCCGACGACGTCCTTCGGTGTCCTCCGCCTTCGCCAAACTCGACAAACGCCTCCTAGGATGGAAGCTGGAGAAGGAAGGCCAGAAGGAAAGGTGACAAGTCCGGGCTTAGAAGCTTCATCTCGTCGCTACGATCCTGTGGCCGCTGATGCATCGTAATTCGGAGCTCGGACAAAGAAGTTAGAGGAGGAATACTTCTCGATCGTCCAAGAGCGTCGTCGTGCGAAGAAGAAACGATTGGTCTGGAAATAATCCGCGACCCTTTATTATATAGGAAACGAATAGGTAAAACAGTATGTAGCATGTATTGATGAATACACGGTGTGACCGTACACCCGTTACGCGTTTTGACTGGTCAACACACGACACGTCACGCGGTTTCCACGCGTTTTAATAATAAGACGTTAATTTTATTAATATGTGGTGTTTCGTTGACCCGAGGCATGAGTCATAAAAATTATCTCATTAATGGTCTTAAAATGACCGTCATAATTACAGGATTACACTGCCGCTGACAGTTCGTCAATCCGATACCGTATGAGGGAGATACGTTGGATACAAGATCCCGTAATAATAACAATATTAAATCTATTAATTCATGGGCGTTTCGGGTACCCAATCCGGAAACCCAAAAAAGACACCCAATATTGGACTCAAAATTTTCGTCTCGCAGTCAGGGTCGCACTGCCACTGACGGTTCGTGAAACCGAGGTCGCACGAAGAAGTTATTGTGAAAAAAGTGTTTTATCAACAAAAATTAATAATAACAATATTTTATTATTATTATTAATCAATTATTTATTTATTTTTCATAACTCCAAAAGCAATCACGTTTTGGAGTCTTCATGGGCGCTAGAATTAAACACCAATTCCTCCTTTTTAATTTTATTTTTTTGTTTCTCTCTCCAATCTATTTTTTTCTTTCATGATTCTCTCCCACCACCAAAAGTGGCGCCTCCCATTTCTTTTACTCCATGTGGAACGCCCCAAACTCCATTCTCACTTCAACTTTATTATTTAATAAAATTAATAATAACAACACCCATAATTAATGTACTAATTTAATCCCATTAAATTAGTTTACCATGGTTATTAAGTTAAAACCATTCCATTTAATTAAATTAAATGACTAAACAAAATTAATATAACTTACATATTCAACCCCTTTTTAATACATTTAATTTCATTAATATCTCGCACATAGTTTTACGTCATCATTGTTATTACTCTTTTTCAATAATAACAATTCATTATTTCATTTTATTAACTCATCTCCATTATTATTTTTAATAACAATAAGATTTATGCTCATCGCATTGACTACATTAAACCACCGCGTTGGATATCTGAATCCAACCATGCCACATCAATGTCGCGTAACATACGTCAATTTAATTATTCAATTCTATTTCTTTTATTTCACATTGATTAAACTAAAACCATTTTAATTTAATTAACACCAAATATTTTCAAGCCATCATAATAATAATAACACTTACGCTACGCATCTTCATTTATTTATTTGCAATAAATATCATAACTCATTTTATTAATTTCTCATTAATATTATGAATAATATTAATAACACAACACCTATTATTATTATTCTAATTTAATTCCAACAATTTCTCAATTAATATTAAACTAAACGCCTTATTTTTTTAAATTCTTAGTTAGAATTAAAACCCCTTTTAATTTAATTAATCACGTACTTTATATCACCATATTTAATATTTAATATAATAAATTGACAAATCATCTTTTAAATTTTTATAAATTCTTCTTCGTTTTTATCATTAATAATTATCATTGTTACGCGCGCCGTGTTGACCACATCGATTTCAACAAAGGAATGGACCGGAGGGGTTCGGTCCATTACATCAGATACCTCTTAAAACATTCTCGTCCTCGAGAATTAAAAACCAACCAAGAAAAAGAATGGATCCAAACAACCACTCCGCAAGATACCTCTTAGGGCTCTTGTCATAACAAGAAACAACCGACAACCCTAATTATGTAAGTTAGGAATTCCCTCTCCTATGTCGAGATATTATCCGCTTTAGGGGGCACTGACTCGCCTGCACGGGTTTAATCGCATCCGCATTAATGCGTCTCGATTAAGGACTGGGCCTTCCCACTTCCATATATTAGGGTTTTTTTTCAACTTACACTGCACCCAACAACGTACAACCCACACACTGCCCGGACACATGGTTTGAGGAATTCCTTCTCCCATGTCGAGATATTATCCGCTTTAGGCGGCACTGACTCGCCTGCACGGGTTAAATCGCATCCACATTAATGCGTCTTGATTAGGGATTAGGTCTTCCCCTCCCCACATGATAGGGCTCTTCACGTACATTTAAAGAAAAGTGGGAAACAACATAGCATTAAAAACTCACAAAAACAAGGTCCAGGCCCAGAGAATGAGCAAAAGAGTTCCAACAAAAGAGTGTGATGATCGTGAATTTAAACAAAACATAAATGAGAGAATTTAAGTAAAACCGGAAACATATCTCTCGATCTCTGGCCTTGCTAGGGTTGCCACTTCTATTGCGTGAAACTGTCTGTGTCCCACTCCTATGCCATTCTGTTGACGTCCAGGTGCCATAGTTGTTCGGTAAACAGGGAATGCCTAAGCCCAAGTAGTAATGAAAAACTCAAAGTTTTAATTATCATTTTATTTCAATTTTTTTTTCAGAACACCCAAATCAAGTAAAACACAAACATGATGATGTATGTACCTTCCCTAGGGTCTCTACCCTGCAATCAATATAGTCTCACTTGGTCGTTCGGTAGGCTCAGAGTCCTTGCATCGGATCACGGGGGGCCCTAAAATCCCGTGTCCTAGCCGGTCTTCCCTGGCCTATGTCACGCACCAAGATTAACGAACATTGTTGCCCTACCATCCCATGCAATCCTCATTGTGCCTAAGTCCAGACTCCATCCTATCTCTCAACCATCAGCTCAGATACCATTCTGTCACGACCCCCTCCCACCAAAGATGCCCCTCCTGAGCTGGCAATGGTGAAAGGGAGATAATGACCACCGAGTCCCGCCTCCAGTAGGCCCCGGGTTGGCGACTAGCACCAAGGGTATGAGTTTTCACAAATATGGGAGGCATTACCCTTTTTATTGTTTTGGATTGGGAAATAGGACAAGTCAACCACCAAAAAGGGAAAAGAACAAGTGTATATAAATAAACCCAAACCAAGTCCACATGCATGTTTAAACAATTTTTATAACAAGGTACAAGTACAAGGAAGCTCAAAAGTACAATGCCAAAGAAAACAAGAGAACAACAACTGCAACAACTCCAACTGCCCGACTAGTAGGGTCCCGCACGGCCCTGGTAGTCCTCCTGGAAACCTGAAAGTAAACGTAGGGTGAGCATACAAGTACACTCAGTAGGGAAACCTAAAGCTCTCGTGCACAAGTGGGGAGACACCCTAAGGTCCCGTGAGAAAACAGAAGAACCAGAAACTAACAAGGAAAAACTATCCACCCAGCCTCACTGGTCACATTCACCAAGTAACACAAACAAGTTTAGTATATATATAGAACAAAAGTATTGGGTACCCCGTACCATTTCCCACTTAATTAGATGATGCTCTTCCTAACGGCAAACGTCCTGACGCTACCACACTCTTCCCGCCCGCACACACCTGGGCCAAACCACGCATCCCGCCCGCACACACCTGGGCCTCACAACCATGCATCTTGCCCGCACACACCTGGGCCACAACCACTAACCCGCCCGCAGACACCTGGGCCTCATCCCGAAGGATCTTGGGAACGGTAAGCATGCCCGAAGAGTCTTGGGCTAAAGGTCGCCTCAAGCCATCACAGCCTCCGAGACCTACCCGAAGAGTCTTGGGTGTAAGGTCACCTGAAGCCATCATAGCCAATGGAAGAAGGAGCAGGAAGGAGCTAGTAACTAAGGGGGAACACCCTCTCCCATAAAATGGGAGTGTTCGTCACTAGGTTCTTGACATGGGTGTGGTGCAACAAAACACAAAGATACAATTATATATATACATATACCAAACACACAGCCCAACCTATGGATTCTTAAAAAGAGGAACTGAGCATGTGCCTCAGCACTGCTACCACGAAGCATGCATCAACAACCAAACAATCATCCCCCAACCCCATTTAGGTTTTCATGTTTCATGCAATGGTTTAACAAATTATTACTACTGGGCAACTATCATCCATACAAAACCTTTCACAAACATATCCCTGCCATCCACAACCAAGGTTAGGTAAAATGCAAGCAACCACATGCCATTTCAATTACAAAAGATTATCACAACCATACAACATTCCATCATTCATTTATTTCAAAGTTCCACACATAAAACCCTTTCCACACACAAAACATTTCCTCATTTGAAAACACCTTTTACTTCAAAACACTTTTCATAATCAAAACACTTTTCATAAATAAAGGCATTTTCCACAACCAACCACTTCCCATTTCAACCCCATCGTTTACAAAACATTTCACACCTCCACGTTTCCACCATCAACCATTCCAATAAGGTCACCACCCAAACGTCGCAGCCCCGCTGCTCACCCAAACCACAACAGCCCACAAAACACCCCCAACACATGCCACATAACCAAGCCAACACCCACATGTTCATTATTCCATTTTGGTTCAACCGGGGTGACCACACAAGGGTTCTATATTTTCATTTAAAAAGTCAACTTTACGTGATTAACCAAATTTCCACATTACATGAAGTTTCCATCCATAAGAAAATACAGAAGGAGAGGGAAACATTTAATTGCGTAAGCAAAGGCCCCCAACGACTGTGATTTTCAGTAGGTAGAAGCTCATTCAATACACAAATATAATATTACAGGATATAAAAAGTAAGGTAACAACAATCACTAACTTCCCAACCCCATTATTTAACCAGTTATTATCTTTATTTAAAGGTTCAACCATTTCTCATGAAAACAAAAGGATACCCGCCACACATGATACACAAATTAGAGAGACAAAGGTGAGATCCCTACCTCAAAAGGTCCTGATCACGTCGCTTCCGACGACGTCCTTCGGTGTCCTCCGCCTTCGCCAAACCCGACAAACGCCTCCTAGGATGGAAGCTGGAGAAGGAAGGCCGGAAGGAAAGGTGACAAGTCCGGGCTTAGAAGCTTCATCTCGTCGCTACGATCCTGTGGCCGCTGACGCATCGTAATTCGGAGCTCGGACAAAGAAGTTATAGGAGGAATACTTCTCGATCGTCCAAGAGCGTCGTCGTGCGAAGAAGAAACGATTGGTCTGGAAATAATCCGCGACCCTTTCTTATATAGGAAACGAATAGGTAAAATAGTATGCAGCATGTATTGATGAATACACGGTGTGACCGTACACCCGTTACGTGTTTTGACTGGTCAACACATGACACGTCACGCGGTTTCCACGCGTTTTAATAATAAGACGTTAATTTTATTAATATGTGGTGTTTCGTTGACCCGAGGCATGAGTCATAAAAATTACCTCATTAATGGTCTTAAAATGACCGTCATAATTACAGGATTACACTGCCGCTAACGGTTCGTCAATCCGATACCGTATGAGGGAGATACGTTGGATACAAGATCCCGTATTAATAACAATATTAAATCTATTAATTCATGAGCGTTTCGGGTACCCAATCCGGAAACCCGAAAAAGACACCCAATATTGGACTGAAAATTTTCGTCTCGCAGTCAGGGTCGCACTGCCACTGACGGTTCGTGAAACCGAGGTCGCACGAAGAAGTTATTGTGAAAAAAGTGTTTTATCAACAAAAATTAATAATAACAATATTTTATTATTATTATTAATCAATTATTTATTTATTTTTCATAACTCCAAAAGCAATCACGTTTTGGAGTCTTCATGGGTGCTAGAATTAAACACCAATTCCTCCTTTTTAATTTTATTTTTTTGTTTCTCTCTCCAATCTAATTTTTTTCTTTCATGATTCTATCCCACCACCAAAAGTGGTGCCTCCCATTTCTTTTACTCCATGTGGAACGCCCCAAACTCCATTCTCACTTCAACTTTATTATTTAATAAAATTAATAATAACAACACCCATAATTAATGTACTAATTTAATCCCATTAAATTAGTTTACCATGGTTATTAAGTTAAAACCATTCCATTTAATTAAATTAAATGACTAAACAAAATTAATATAACTTACATATTCAACCCCTTTTTAATACATTTAATTTCATTAATATCTCGCACATAGTTTTACGTCATCGTTGTTATTACTCTTTTTCAATAATAACAATTCATTATTTCATTTTATTAACTCATCTCCATTATTATTTTTAATAACAATAAGATTTATGCTCATCGCATTGACTACATTAAACCACCGCGTTGGATATCTGAATCCAACCATGCCACATCAATGTCGCGTAACATACGTCAATTTAATTATTCAATTCTATTTATTTTATTTCACATTGATTAAACTAAAACCATTTTAATTTAATTAACACCAAATATTTTCAAGCCATCATAATAATAATAACACTTACGCTACGCATCTTCATTTATTTATTTGCAATAAATATCATAACTCATTTTATTAATTTCTCATTAATATTATGAATAATATTAATACAACAACACCTATTATTATTATTCTAATTTAATTCCAACAATTTCTCAATTGATATTAAACTAAACGCCTTATTTTTTTAAATTCTTATTTAGAATTAAAACCCCTTTTAATTTAATTAATCACGCACTTTATATCACCATATTTAATATTTAATATAATAAATTGACAAATCATCTTTTAAATTTTTATAAATTCTTCTTCGTTTTTATCATTAATAATTATCATTGTTACGCGCGCCGTGTTGACCACATCGATTTCAACAAAGGAATGGACCGGAGGGGTCCGGTCCATTACATCAGATACCTCTTAAAACATTCTCGTCCTCGAGAATTAAAAAACAACCAAGAAAATGAATGGATCCAAACAACCACTCCGCAAGATACCTCTTAGGGATCTTGTCATAACAAGAAACAACCGACAACCCTAATTATGTAAGTTAGGAATTCCCTCTCCTATGTCGAGATATTATCCGCTTTAGGGGGCACTGACTCGCATGCACGGGTTTAATCGCATCCGCATTAATGCATCTCGATTAAGGACTGGGCCTTCCCACTTCCATATATTAGGTTTTTTTTTTTCAACTTACACTGCACCCAACAACGTACAACCCACACACTGCCCGGACACATGGTTTGAGGAATTCCTTCTCCCATGTTGAGATATTATCCGCTTTAGGCGGCACTGACTGGCCTGCACGGGTTAAATCGCATCCACATTAATGCGTCTCGATTAGGGATTAGGTCTTCTCCTCCCCACATGATAGGGCTCTTCACGTACATTTAAAGAAAAGCGGGAAACAACATAGCATTAAAAACTCACAAAAACAAGGTCCAGGCCCATAGAATGAGCAAAAGAGTTCCAACAAAGGAGTGTGATGATCGTGAATTTAAACAAAACATAAATGAGAGAATTTAAGTAAAACCGGAAACATATCTCTCGATCTCTGGCCTTGCTAGGGTTGCCACTTCTATTGCGTGAAACTGTCTGTGTCCCACTCCTCTGCCGTTCTGTTGACGTCCAGGTGCCATAGTTGTTCGGTAAACAGGGAATGCCTAATCCCAAGTAGTAATGAAAAACTCAAAGTTTTAATTATCATTTTATTTCAATTTTTTTTCCAGAACACCCAAATCAAGTAAAACACAAACATGATGATGTATGTACCTTCCCTAGGGTCTCTACCCAGCAATCAGTATAGTCTCACTTGGTCGTTCGGTAGGCTCAGAGTCCTTGCATCAGATCACGGGGGGCCCTAAAATCCCGTGTCCTAGCCGGTCTTCCCTGGCCTATGTCATGCACCAAGATTAACGAACACTGTTGCCCTACCATCCCATGCAATCCTCATTGTGCCTAAGTCCAGACTCCATCCTATCTCTCAACCATCATCTTTGATACCATTCTGTCACGACCCCCTCCCACCAAAGATTCCCCTCCTGAGCTGGAAATGGTGAAAGGGAGATAATGACCACTGAGTCCCGCCTCCAGTAGGCCCCGGGTTGGCGACTAGCACCAAGGGTATGAGTTTTCACAAATATGGGAGGCATTACCCTTTTATTGTTTTGGATCGGGAAATAGTACAAGTCAACCACCAAAAAGGGAAAAGAACAAGTGTATATAAATAAACCCAAACCAAGCCCACATGCATGTTTAAACAATTTTTATAACAAGGTACAAGTACAAGAAAGCTCAAAAGTACAATGCCAAAGAAAACAAGAGAACAACAACTGCAAAAACTCCAACTGCCCGACTAGTAGGGTCCCGCACGGCCCTGGTAGTCCTCCTGGAAACCTGAAAGTAAACGTAGGGTGAGGATACAAGTATACTCAGTAGGGAAACCTAAAGCTCTCGTGCACAAGTGGGGAGACACCCTAAGGTCCCGTGAGAAAACAGAAGAACCAGAAACTAACAAGGAAAAACTATCCACCCAGCCTCACTGGTCACACTCACCAAGTAACACAAACAAGTTTAGTATATATATAGAATAAAAGTATTGGGTACCCCGCACCATTTCCCACTTAATTAGATACTGCTCTTCCTAACGGAAAACGTCCTGACGCTACCACACTCTTCCCGCCCACACACACCTAGGCCAAACCACGCATCCCGCCCGCATACACCTGGGCCTCACAACCATGCATCTCGCCCGCACACACCTGGGCCACAACCACTAACCCGCCCGCAAACACCTGGGCCTCATCCCGAAGGATCTTGGGAACGGTAAGCCTGCCCGAAGAGTCTTGGGCTAAAGGTAGCCTCAAGCCATCACAGCCTCCGAGACCTACCCGAAGAGTCTTGGGTGTAAGGTCACCTCAAGCCATCATAGCCTATGGAAGAAGGAGCAGGAAGGAGCTAGTAACTAAGGGGGAACACCCTCTCCCATAAAATGGGAGTGTTCGGCACTAGGTGCTTGACATGGGTGTGGTGCGACAAAACACAAAGATACAATTATATATATACATATACCAAACACACAGCCCAACCTATGGCTTCTTAAAAAGAGGAACTGAGCATGTGCCTCGGCACTGCTACCACGAAGTATGCATCAACAACCAAACCATCATCCCCCAACCCCATTTAGGTTTTCATGTTTCATGCAATGGTTTAACAAATTATTACTACTGGGCAACTATCATCCAGACAAAACCTTTCACAAACATATCCCTGCCATCCACAACGAAGGTTAGGTAAAATGCAAGCAACCACATGCCATTTCATTTACAAAAGATTATCACAACCATACAACATTCCATCATTCATTTATTTCAAAGTTCCACACATAAAACCCTTTCCACACACAAAACATTTCCGCATTTGAAAACACCTTTTACTTCAAAACACTTTTCATAATCAAAACACTTTTCATAAATAAAGGCATTTTCCACAACCAACCACTTCCCATTTCAACCCCATCATTTACAAAACATTTCACACCTCCACGTTTCCACCATCAACCATTCCAATAAGATCACCACCCAAACGTCGCAGCCCCGCTGCTCACCCAAACCACAAAATCCCACAAAACACCCCCAACACATGCCACGTAACCAAGCCAACACCCACATGTTCATTATTCCATTTAGGTTCAACTGGGGTGATCACACAAGGGTTCTAGATTTTCATTTAAAAAGTCAACTTTACGTGATTAACCAAATTTCCACATTCCATGAAGTTTCCATCCATAAGAAAATACAGAAGGAGAGGGCAACATTTAATTGCGTAAGCAAAGGCCCCCAACGACTGTGATTTTCAGTAGGTAGAAGCTCATTCAATACACAAATATAATATTACAGGATATAAAAAGTAAGGTAACAACAATCACTAACTTCCCAACCCCATTCTTTAACCAGTTATTATCTTTATTTAAAGGTTCAACCATTTCTCATGAAAACAAAAGGATACCTTCCACACATGATACACAAATTAGAGAGACAAAGGTGAGATCCCTACCTCAAAAGGTCCCGATCACGTCGCTTCCGACGACGTCCTTCGGTGTCCTCCGCCTTCGCCAAACCCGACAAACGCCTCCTAGGATGGAAGCTGGAGAAGGAAGGCCGGAAGGAAAGGTGAAAAGTCCGGGCTTAGAAGCTTCATCTCGTCGCTATGATCCTGTGGCCGCTGACGCATCGTAATTCGGAGCTCGGACAAAGAAGTTAGAGGAGGAATACTTCTCAGTCGTCCAAGAGCGTCGTCGTGCGAAGAAGAAACGATTGGTCTGGAAATAATCCGCGACCCTTTCTTATATAGGCAACGAATAGGTAAAACAGTATGCAGCGTGTATTGATGAATACACGGTGTGACCATACACCCGTTACGCGTTTTGACTGGTCAACACACGACACGTCACGCGGTTTCCACGCGTTTTAATAATAAGACGTTAATTTTATTAATATGTGGTGTTTCGTTGACCCGAGGCATGAGTCATAAAAATTAGCTCATTAATGGTCTTAAAAGGACCGTCATAATTACAGGATTACACTGCCACTGACGGTTCGTCAATCCGATACCGTATGAGGGAGATACGTTGGATACAAGATCCCGTAATAATAACAATATTAAATCTATTAATTCATGAGCATTTCGGGTACCCAATACGGAAACCCGAAAAAGAAACCCAATATTGGACTCAAAATTTTCGTCTCGCAGTCAGGGTCGCACTGCCACTGACGGTTCGTGAAACCGAGGTCGCACGAAGAAGTTATTGTGAAAAAAGTGTTTTATCAACAAAAATTAATAATAACAATATTTTATTATTATTATTAATCAATTATTTATTTATTTTTCATAACTCCAAAAGCAATCACGTTTTGGAGTCTTCATGGGCGCTAGAATTAAACACCAATTCCTCCTTTTTAATTTTATTTTTTTTTTCTCTCTCCAATCTATTTTTTTCTTTCATGATTCTCTCCCACCACCAAAAGTGGCGCCTCCCATTTCTTTTACTCCATGTGGAACGCCCCAAACTCCATTCTCACTTCAACTTTATTATTTAATAAAATTAATAATAACAACACCCATAATTAATGTACTAATTTAATCCCATTAATTTAGTTTACCATGGTTATTAAGTTAAAACCATTCCATTTAATTAAATTAAATGACTAAACAAAATTAATATAACTTACATATTCAACCCCTTTTTAATACATTTAATTTCATTAATATCTCGCACATAGTTTTACGTCATCATTGTTATTAGTCTTTTTCAATAATAACAATTCATTATTTCATTTTATTAACTCATCGCCATTATTATTTTTAATAACAATAAGATTTATGCTCATCGCATTGACTACATTAAACCACCGCGTTGGATATCTGAATCCAACCATGCCACATCAATGTTGCGTAACATACGTCAATTTAATTATTCAATTCTATTTCTTTTATTTCACATTGATTAAACTAAAACCATTTTAATTTAATTAACACCAAATATTTTCAAGCCATCATAATAATAATAACACTTACGCTACGCGTCTTCATTTATTTATTTGCAATAAATATCATAACTCATTTTATTAATTTCTCATTAATATTATGAATAATATTAATAACACAACACCTATTATTATTATTCTAATTTAATTCCAACAATTTCTCAATTAATATTAAACTAAACGCCTTATTTTTTTAAATTCTTATTTAGAATTAAAACCCCTTTTAATTTAATTAATCACGCACTTTATATCACCATATTTAATATTTAATATAATAAATTGACAAATCATCTTTTAAATTTTTATAAATTGTTCTTCGTTTTTATCATTAATAATTATCATTGTTACGCGCGCCGTGTTGACCACATCGATTTCAACAAAGGAATGGACCGGAGGGGTCCGGTCCATTACATCAGATACCTCTTAAAACATTCTCGTCCTCGAGAATTAAAAACCAACCAAGAAAAAGAATGGATCCAAAAAACCACTCTGCAAGATACCTCTTAGGTCTCTTGTCATAACAAGAAACAACCGACAACCCTAATTATGTAAGTTAGGAATTCCCTCTCCTATGTCGAGATATTATCCGCTTTAGGGGGCACTGACTCGCCTGCACGGGTTTAATCGC
Organism: Viscum album; assembly: GCA_963277665.1. Lineage (NCBI taxonomy): Eukaryota > Viridiplantae > Streptophyta > Magnoliopsida > Santalales > Viscaceae > Viscum > Viscum album. The sequence goes on from OY728149.1 coordinate 109,536,214, forward strand.
ATCCGCATTAATGCGTCTCGATTAAGGACTGGGCCTTCCCACTTCCATATATTAGGGTTTTTTTTCAACTTACACTGCACCCAACAACGTACAACCCACACACTGCCCGGACACATGGTTTGAGGAATTCCTTCTTCCATGTCGAGATATTATCCGCTTCAGGCGGCACTGACTCGCCTGCACGGGTTAAATCGCATCCACATTAATGCGTCTCGATTAGGGATTAGGTCTTCCCCTCCCCACATGATAGGGCTCTTCACGTACATTTAAAGAAAAGTGGGAAACAACATAGCATTAAAAACTCACAAAAACAAGGTCCAGGCCCAGAGAATGAGCAAAAGAGTTCCAACAAAGGAGTGTGATGATCGTGAATTTAAACAAAACATAAATGAGAGAATTTAAGTAAAACCGGAAACATATCTCTCGATCTCTAGCCTTGCTAGGGTTGCCACTTCTATTGCGTGAAACTATCTGTGTCCCACTCCTCTATCGTTCTGTTGACGTCCAGGTGCCATAGTTGTTCGGTAAACAGGGAATGCCTAAGCCCAAGTAGTAATGAAAAACTCAAAGTTTTAATTATCATTTTATTTAAATTTTTTTTTTCAGAACACCCAAATCAAGTAAAACACAAACATGATGATGTATGTACCTTCCCTAGGGTCTCTACCCTGTAATCAATATAGTCTCACTTGGTCGTTCGGTAGGCTCAGAGTCCTTGCATCAGATCACGGGGGGCCCTAAAATCCTGTGTCCTAGCCGGTCTTCCCTGGCCTATGTCACGCACCAAGATTAACGAACATTGTTGCCCTACCATCCCATGCAATCCTCATTGTGCCTAAGTCCAGACTCCATCCTATCTCTCAACCATCAGCTCTGATACCATTCTTTCACGACCCCCTCCCACCAAAGATGCCCCTCCTGAGCTGGCAATGGTGAAAGGGAGATAATGACCACCGAGTCCCGCCTCCAGTAGGCCCCGGGTTGGCGACTAGCACCAAGGGTATGAGTTTTCACAAATATGGGAGGCATTACACTTTTTGTTGTTTTGGATCGGGAAATAGGACAAGTCAACCACCAAAAAGGGAAAAGAACAAGTGTATATAAATAAACCCAAACTAAGCCCACATGCATGTTTAAACAATTTTTATAACAAGGTACAAGTACAAGGAAGCTCAAAAGTACAATGCCAAAGAAAACAAGAGAACAACAACTGCAACAACTCCAACTGCCCGACTAGTAGGGTCCCGCACGGCCCTGGTAGTCCTCCTGGAAACCTGAAAGTAAACGTAGGGTGAGCATACAAGTATACTCAGTAGGGAAACCTAAAGCTCTCATGCACAAGTGGGGAGACACCCTAAGGTCCCGTGAGAAAACAGAAGAACTAGAAACTAACAAGGAAAAACTATCCACCCATCCTCACTGGTCACACTCACCAAGTAACACAAACAAGTTTAGTATATATATAGAACAAAAGTATTGGGTACCCCGCACCATTTCCCACTTAATTAGATGCTGCTCTTCCTAACGCAAACGTCCTGACGCTACCACACTCTTCCCGCCCGCACACACCTGGGCCAAACCACGCATCCTGCCCGCACACACCTAGGCCTCACAACCACGCATCTCGCCCGCACACACCTGGGCCACAACCACTAACCCGCCCGTAGACACCTGGGCCTTATCCCGAAGGATCTTGGGAACGGTAAGCCTGCCCGAAGAGTCTTGGGCTAAAGGTCGCCTCAAGCCATCACAGCCTCCGAGACCTACCCGAAGAGTCTTGGGTGTATGGTCACCTCAAGCCATCATAGCCTATGGAAGAAGGAGCAGGAAGGAGCTAGTAACTAAGGGGGAACACCCTCTCCCATAAAATGGGAGTGTTCGGCACTAGGTGCTTGACATGGGTGTGGTGCGACAAAACAAAAAGATACAATTATATATATACATATACCAAACACACAGCCCAACCTATGGCTTCTTAAAAAGAGGAACTGAGCATGTGCCTCGGCACTGCTACCACGAATCATGCATCAACAACCAAACAATCATCCCCCAACCCCATTTAGGTTTTCATGTTTCATGCAATGGTTTAACAAATTATTACTACTGGGCAACTATCATCCAGACAAAACCTTTCACAAACATATCCCTGCCATCCACAACCAAGGTTAGGTAAAATGAAAACAACCACATGCCATTTCATTTACAAAAGATTATCACAACCATACAACATTCCATCATTCATTTATTTCAAAGTTCCACACATAAAACCCTTTCCACACACAAAACATTTCCGCATTTGAAAACACCTTTTACTTCAAAACACTTTTCATAATCAAAACACTTTTCATAAATAAAGGCATTTTCCACAACCAACCACTTCCCATTTCAACCCCATCGTTTACAAAACATTTCACACCTCCACGTTTCCACCATCAACCATTCCAATAAGATCACCACCCAAACGTCGCAGCCCCACTGCTCACCCAAACCAAAACAGCCCACAAAACACCCCCAACACTTGCCACGTAACCAAGCCAACACCCACATGTTCATTATTCCATTTTGGTTCAACCGGGGTGATCACACAAGGGTTCTAGATTTTCATTTCAAAAGTCAACTTTACGTTATTAACCAAATTTCCACATTCCATGAAGTTTCCATCCATAAGAAAATACAGAAGGAGAGGGCAACATTTAATTGCATAAGCAAAGGCCCCCAACGACTGTGATTTTCAGTAGGTAGAAGCTCATTCAATACACAAATATAATATTACAGGATATAAAAAGTAAGGTAACAACAATCACTAACTTCCCAACCCCATTTTTTAACCAGTTATTATCTTTATTTAAAGGTTCAACCATTTCTCATGAAAACAAAAGGATACCCGCCACACATGATACACAAATTAGAGAGACAAAGGTGAGATCCCTACCTCAAAAGGTCCCGATCACGTCGCTTCCGACGACGTCCTTCGGTGTCCTCCGCCTTTGCCAAACCTGACAAACGCCTCCTAGGATGGAAGCTGGAGAAGGAAGGCCGGAAAGAAAGGTGACAAGTCTGGGCTTAGAAGATTCATCTCATCGCTACGATCCTGTGTCCACTGACGCATCGTAATTCGGAGCTCGGATAAAGAAGTTAGAGGAGGAATACTTCTCGATCGTCCAAGAGCGTCGTCGTGCGAAGAAGAAACGATTGGTCTGGAAATAATCCGCGACCCTTTCTTATATAGGCAACGAATAGGTAAAACAGTATGTAGCGTTTATTGATGAATACACGGTGTGACCGTACACCCATTACGCGTTTTGACTGGTCAACACACGACACGTCACGCGGTTTCCACGCGTTTTAATAATAAGACGTTAATTTTATTAATATGTGGTGTTTCATTGACCCGAGGCATGAGTCATAAAAATTAGCTAATTAATGGTCTTAAAATGACCGTCATAATTACAGGATTACACTGCCGCTGACGGTTCGTCAATCCGATACTGTATGAGGGAGATACGTTGGATACAAGATCCCGTAATAATAACAATATTAAATCTATTAATTCATGAGCGTTTCGGGTACCCAATCCGGAAACCCGAAAAAGTCACCCAATATTGGACTCAAAATTTTCGTCTCGCAGTCAGGGTCGCACTGCCACTGACGGTTCGTGAAACCGAGGTCGCACGAAGAAGTTATTGTGAAAAAAGTGTTTTATCAACAAAAATTAATAATAACAATATTTTATTATTATTATTAATCAATTATTTATTTATTTTTCATAACTCCAAAAGCAATCACATTTTGGAGTCTTCATGGGCGCTAGAATTAAACACCAATTCCTCCTTTTTAATTTTATTTTTTTGTTTCTCTCTCCAATCTATTTTTTTCTTTCATGATTCTCTCCCACCACCAAAAGTGGCGCCTCCCATTTCTTTTACTCCATGTGGAACGCCCCAAACTCCATTCTCACTTCAACTTTATTATTTAACAAAATTAATAATAACAACACCCATAATTAATGTACTAATTTAATCCCATTAAATTAGTTTACCATGCTTATTAAGTTAAAACCATTCCATTTAATTAAATTAAATGACTAAACAAAATTAATATAACTTACATATTCAACCCCTTTTTAATACATTTAATTTCATTAATATCTCGCACATATTTTTACGTCATCATTGTTATTACTATTTTTCAATAATAACAATTCATTATTTCATTTTATTAACTCATCGCCATTATTATTTTTAATAACAATAAGATTTATGCTCATCGCATTGACTACATTAAACCACCGCGTTGGATATCTGAATCCAACCATGCCACATCAATGTCGCGTAACATACGTCAATTTAATTATTCAATTCTATTTCTTTTATTTCACATTGATTAAACTAAAACCATTTTAATTTAATTAACACCAAATATTTTCAAGCCATCATAATAATAATAACACTTACGCTACGCATCTTCATTTTTTTATTTTCAATAAATATCATAACTCATTTTATTAATTTCTCATTAATATTATGAATAATATTAATAACACAACACCTATTATTATTATTCTAATTTAATTCCAACAATTTATCAATTAATATTAAACTAAACGCCTTATTTTTTTAAATTCTTATTTAGAATTAAAACCCCTTTTAATTTAATTAATCACCACAAGAGTAATCTTGGAGCCATAGATTTCCAACCCCCACTTTTCTTGAATAAGGAATAAGCCTTCAAGATAGTGAAAAGTCTAACCCAAATTCCCCCTAACTAGGGATACATTACTAAATTTATAATCTAATTCATCATAATTCTACCAGAAAATATATATAAACTATGTTCAACAACTACTTTCAATATCATAACTAAAATCATAAATTGAGGTCACGGTAGATGACAATTAAATCTTTTGTTGTCATGTTGGGTATGGTATGACAATTTATAAGAAGTAGTTAATCACATAAACTAAAGAATTCATATATTTATAATATATAAACATTTTATATTCAAGAATAATAAACCAAGAAATAACAATTAAATAAATGAAATTTTTAAATATTTAACCTCAGATAATCAATTAAGTTTGAGATCATCTATTTTTTGAATGTTGTGTTACATCCCAGGTTATTTTTATACTTAATAGTATCATGCCTAATTAAATTACTTCTTGATAATATAATGATTTATTTATTTATTTATTTGAAGCACTTGGGATCACTGTGAACCTTTTATCAACTCTGTAGAATTATTATTGACTAGGCTTCCTACCAAATCTAGAAATCAATAAATTTGATTGTTTTCTCTTGTAATGAGACTTTTATGCTAATAGTGGTCAAAAAAATATCTAATAATGAATATTTCATGAATAAATATTTTTAAATATATTAATTACAATAGAACATGGACTAAGTTTCTTAAATTTCCTTTATTTTTCTAATTTGTTGGTGGGTAGTTCTTATTTGGTTTGATGAAGCATTTCTGGATTCAAATGAAGGATGATGGGATGATTTTTTATTAATTGTGAATGTGATCAGTCTTAGTTTTTTTAATAAGTAAATGTTTAAACTCATACTTTAATCCATTAAATATGTTATGGTTTGTTATAGTTGGGTTGTCCAATGTCAAGTATAATTTTGATTGTTTTTCTCTCTTATTATTTCTTTTTTGGACCTATAGTCATAGTTGTGGAGGAAGTGGATATGTTTTATACTTTAACTTACTATATAAGACAATTTTATGTAATATCCTACCCCCAATACATGACCACTGATTGGTTCAAAAACTGGTTGAGTTATCATGTGACCTCAAGTGCGCATCTCCAAATGCTAGAGGCTACATACTAATATCATAGATATAGGTTGTAACTACGGAGATACTATGTACCCACATAATAGAGATAAATAAAAGATAAAAATCACTCAAAATCCATTATAATTAATCAGAGTATGTAAAAGAAAATAAATAATTGAAAATTCCATATCAAATGTAATGAGGAAGCATACCGTCATATAAACTCACTTGTTTCCCACCCGGATGACCATATATACAAAATAAACACAATGATAAAATAAATGTAAAATAATCTCTACTACATCCTCAAGTCTCACCTCATCTAAACCTATAATATCGATGGAGCTATCTTGGTCGATCTAGTTACTTCAAGACTCTTCCCAACCAAAACCCGCAACCAGTAAATTCTTCTCGGGTACCCAAGTGTCGTGGCTACCTGAGAAGGGTGTGAACACAACTTAATAGGGAACTAAAAATGTTATGGCATAAATAACTAATAAATTTAGCATAAATATGTGATATGATCATCTCAATAAATAAATAAACTTTGGAAGCATAAGAAAATAAATAAATACTATTGATCCTCGGTTTCTCACATGAAACCCCTATCTAACCAAACCTTCTTTGAATAGTAACCAAGTGTATCTATACATGTTTCACAACTATAACAACCAATATTAGGCCCATAGATTATTTCTAGGACAAAGTCCTAGTAAATCCAAATTAACTTTGAACTGAATCTAAGGAGTGTGTCCAAGGAATTCCAACTCAAATAACTAGGAACCTAATATGAGGAGAATGTCCAAGGAATTCCAACTCTAATCCATTATGAGTTGAATACAAGGACAATTCTTAAGAAATTCCAAATAAGATAACCTATGATATGAATCCAAGGAGTGTTTCTAAGGCATTCTAACTAGGATTTCCATGCTCAATGGTTGATTCCTCGAATCATGTCCTAGGAAATCCAAACTAATATCATAGTAAATTGTAGAGGTTCACATCTCCGGTCCATAATTCCAAGGATAAAATCAAAAGAAATCCAAACAATGGCATAATTATATCTATGATCCTATACTAGGAAATCAAAAAATCATACTAAAACTCAGGGAATTTCCTTTTGGTGAATACCAATAATACGATAGCAGTAATAAAAGCTGGATCCAAGGAGAAAATCTAAGGAATGCCATGTATATCAATACATCTCCTGAGTTAGTGTGTCCCACCATAATTATCTCGAATAATGTATATTGATGGGTCATCCATATTCCCAACCCCATCCCACAATCTGAATTCAGAATCTCAAGTGTACTACCTATATCTATCATAGCCACGATAGGCTCAAAGCATCGATTTGGGTTCAAATATGACACACAAAATCACCACTACCCATTCCCAATATGAACCTTCTATAGGATCAACATCTCACTCAGGAACCCTCTATGGTCCCCTAGGTCACATCTTAGTTAAGAGACCCTTTTATGGGCCTTTTTATCTTAACACATCTTTCATCTCAACACCCATCACTTAAAGGGTATAGTGTTCCTCAAAATCATCAATTCGGATCAAGGCCTCACCAAAATCTTAGGAAATTCTCATGAGGGAGATTTCCCCATGCTCACTCCCTTCCCAAGTCACCCAAGGTAAGTCTAAACACCCAAACCATACATCACTATCAACCGGATCTACCCACCCAGGTAATCACATCTCAATGGGGTAGGAACCTTCACCCAATGGTCATATCATGAGATTGAAGCCCTAAAGGCATCTCATAATTCTCACTTAGTTAATATCTAAGCCAACTGTTAATTCATCACCCACCTATACCAAGAGGTCGTTAAGGGAACCTTCCACTTGGGATGCTAGAATTACAAAGTTCATTTCCACTACCCCCATCAGGGCCCAAGTGTCACATGGAATACATGTATCATTAAGTCCTCATACATTGATGATCGAGGAAATCAAACCAATTCCCAAGGTTCCATTGTGTCCCTTGGAAACTTCATTCAATCCTTATAAATTTAATTTTAAATTAAATAATTCATTTAATTTTAATGAGGATTACTCGACCTCAGGGGTGAGACCACACATATCACATGATTTATATATATAAGAAAAATAAAATACTAAAGGTTCATGTATGAGATACCACCTACCTCAACCATAGAGATATTCCCTTCGTAAAAATACACCCATCCATCCTCACCAAGACCCGGCCAAGCTCACATCAACATCCTAAGCACTTTTCTAGAGCCATAACATATAATAATTAATTATAAACAATTTATATTTAATTATTCAATTCATTTTAATGATTTATGATTAATCAATAGTTAATTTAATTAAACATAAAGTTTAATATCTCACCAATCCATAACCACTGGTCAAACCCTCAAGCCACAGGGTGCAGTCCACTCCTAACTCACAACCAAACCTAGGATATGAAATCCAATTAACTAACTATATTGATATTAATTAATTTCATAATTAATACAAATATTGTTAATACTAAAAAACTCATCGATAACTCCTCTCCCACTAAAACCATAATAAAACACCCACGTGAGGTCCGTGATGCACTCTTGGCACAAACTCAGGAAAATCCCTAATAATTGAAACAAAACCCATTTCTAAATTAAATTAATTTAATCCAAAACCATATAAAAATACAAATGATGATGTATATCAACCAAAAAAGTATGTGATGGTGTAAAAACATCATCTTAGGGTTCCCTCTTTGAAATATAAGAAAAATACAAATCAAAATTGGCCAATTACACCATGATCTGGTGGAATCGGCATTGAAACCATAGAAAAAATTTAATATAAATAAGCACCTAATGGAAAGGAGAAATAAATGAAGAATGTACCTCTAATAAAATATAATAAATCACCAATACCTCCCACCACCACCACCACCACCACAAGGGGGCTCGAAAAAGAGTAAAATGACTGGGGTGGTTGGCCAAATGAACCTCCCTCAGTTCCATTTCCCTAAAACCAAATGGGGCATGATCTGAATATTACCGGTCTCTATCAAATTAAAAAACAAATAGGACACAATTAATAATGTGGATAGGGGGTTCACTCCCTAAATAACTACCTCCAATTCATAGCCATAAGTTTCTGATTTAGGGGGGTTCACCCCTGTCCAACACCATTCATAGTGTAAATCGTATGGTTCACAGCGTGAATGGATACAGTAGCTGAAAACTCAGCTCCTAGGCCTCCTAGAACATCTCTAAAATCCATCTCATCACCTAAATAACCAAAATAATTTCCTTACACATCCAAAAAAACTTTTTAAATATGTTTAAATAGTTTTATTCCTTGTTTGATTCTTGGTTCTCAAAAAAACCTTCCACCAAATAAAAAAATTTAAATTTCCCTAGAATATCATAACCCATCCTTACACGGGGTATAAAAATATCCCCACCAAATCACTTCTCATACCAGATAAGACACATATAAGACTAACAAATAATTTCAACCCACTCAAGTTTTCAATCCATTCTCAATTCATTATGTTCTACTTTGGAATACCAAATGATCTTCTACTCTGAAACTCCAAACATAAGGATCATTATTAATCAAAAATTGATCAACCACTCACTATAACCACCAAAAAACAAAGACTTATTTTACCAATACCTTTATATCCCAATAGACCACAGTTTCATCAATAAACTCATCATCTAGATTATGGTGGTCCCCACCATAAACCTTAGTTCGTAAAAACTTATCTTGATCCATATTTCTCCCCACCATTGGAATCACCTATCAAAACCCATTATCAGTGTGACATGACACACTTATTGTCATTTCCATATTAGTACACCCAAATACATATGTAAACACTAATCCAAATCCATTACTACCTCTCATCTCTGATTCTAAACTAGATTATATGATTCTCTACCACCCATGTGCGGGATATATATATGTCAACCTTTCCATGAAAGGTCCTAGCCAAACCTCAAAATATCCAAATCATATCAAATACGACATACCTTGGAAAACACTAACAAATTATCTTTCTTCCCAAATCATTTTCATCTAAAAAAATACACCTTCACTAGGTTTCTCCACATTATCCACCTTCTAAATCATTTCATAAATCATGTTTCACCCTCTGAACTATGTCATGGATCATGTATTAATATGATATGAGATAAATTCATGAGGTGAGCCATGGATCATTTCATAAATCATGTTTCACCCCCTGAACCATGTTCATGGATTGTGGTTCACCCCTTTAACTATGTAATGAACTACAGTTCACCTTATGAATTGCTCTCACATCATATTAAGATCATCATGATCCCAATTCCAATTCATTGATTCTATCCAACAACTCATATAAATATCAAACTTGGAATTATATATGGAACTAGATACATTTATATTTATCAACTCACTAGCATCGAAGAACCACCTTGACTGTCTAATGACCGGTCCTATCATGTCCAGGAACCTACTCACATGAGGTTTATTACTCCAACTAACTTTCTCTACCCATTACCACATGTAATGACTGGATGTGACCATCTCGCTTGTAACTGATTTATAGAATGAAATATTAATCACTTACTATTCTCATCTTATGGGAATGTAACCCATTATAATATTTTGAAATTGCATTCACAATGTGGATCACACCCTCAACTGGCCAATGGTACACTCCCCACCAAATTGATTTCCTTATAAATATCCCCCAACGCAACCTCAGCAAGTTCCATCATAACATGTTTTTTTCTCTTCCCAATACATTCTTATCCATGATGTCAAATCCTGAAACCATTTTATCTATAATTTCATCATCATCACAAAGGAGATATTCCTTATTCTCATAAAAACCTTGAGATTTCAATCCCACCAATATTTCATAAAATCTATCGGTCCTTAGCTTATGCACATAAATTCACTAATTTACAATTAAACAATCATATATGTGATCAATGTGTACTATCTCTATCTCATCAAAAGCCGATGAGGGTACACTCCAGTGCCACCCAACCACATAACCTCACTCATGATCCCATGAGTTTCATTTCATCATACCTAGGCTTGAGAGACTAAAAAATAATCATGAACCCATCACTTTTCAATCTCATCAAGCTAGAAGTACCCACAGTATAGCTACCCAAGTATTTTAAACATTTCATTACATTATTTTAAGCATAATTTAACATCAAATTAAAATCCAAGGATCATAAATTCTAGTGTCTTATAAAACTAGGTACATAAAACTAAAAACATGGGACTAAATAAAATATTTCTTTATTTATCATCCATTATGAGCTCATAACTTCCTTTGAGCCCTTACATATTCATAGGATAACCTAGGGATAACATGAATAAAGGGATGTGCTAAAAAACTCAGTAAGGGAATAAACATTAAAATAAAGCTTAGCCTATAGGTTATAAGGCATAACATCATGATATAAAAAGGCATAGAACATGATTAAACATAAGTAATCATAACATGGGATCATATAATCATTGATTCATAGTAATTTAACAGTAACAAAAAACATGAATTTAGCATGATTCAATACTCTCTTCACATATAGGAGAACAATTCAAGGATCCTTGCATATAGAGGAGCACGAGTCAAGGCTAACCACCAAGACCATTGCACATGGAGCATGACTCAAGGCTAACCACCAAGACCGTTGCAAATAAGGTCTCATGAGACAAAACATTACTCAAAGAATTGGAGAAATATTTGGGCACATCTATCTTAAAATTTTAATCAATATGTGTGGAACATGAATAATAATACATAATGAATCAAACATAAACATAAGTTTTACCCATGGTAAGAATTGGGTATCATAATCATGTCAAAAGGCATAACATAAGGGAATATCATAATGGTGTCCATGAGAGTATATATTTAAATCATAAATGGACATTAATAAGGGAATATAGGCATAGATTATGGTAATTGATATCAAACTGAAGTAAATTCATGTGAAAATGGCATTTAAGAAACATTAGAAATAAAACATTTTAGTGAGGTTTAAGGAAAATATTAAAGAGCATTTGAAGAAGAAAGGGAGATAATCTTTTATATAAAACCAGAAGTGAACCAAGAAATTTTTCATAATAAAATGATTGATTTTATAAAAATAATGGTGGCTTAAATAGATTATGGAACACACTTGAAAATGGGTAAGAATTCAAGAAGTTCCCTTAAATTGGTCTTGTTTATCGAGAAGAATTGAGGATAATTAATTAGATAAATAATTAATGATAATCATTTAAATTAATTTCTATTTTTTTCATAAACTATAGTACATATGTTATAATCTTTTTCAACCATAAAAATTTTTACACTACCATCCTTGAATATGGAATTAAAATATGAAAGCACATCATCCCCAAAGGTGGTAAATTGGCACCTCACGGATGATGTTTTCATTCTTAAAGTAAAAGAGAGAGGAGGATAGATTTGATGAAGAATTATTCCATAAACATGATACAATTATATTATATGAAAGATAATGGAGTTTTCATTCCATTTGGATGAGGGTAGGTGAGTAAATAAAAAGAATATAAAGTAACTTGAAAAGAAATTGAAAGAAAACCGAAGAGGGTTTTACCTCTTGATTCCTTCTTCTTGAGAACCTCTTTAGGGGATTGGCTTTGGCCTTTCGTTAATACTAAAAGCTCCTAAATGTGGTGTAGAGGTTTGGGAAGTGTAGTGGGTAAAATTTGGACAAGACTCAAGGCTTGAGAGGTGTGAGGATAAGAGATGGTGAGGGGTGGTATTTATAGTAGAGGAGAGGGGTGTTTTCACATTATTTTAATCAATATTTTATTATTCTGATCAATAAAATCAATAGTATTTATTCATGAGACTAAATATAGTAATTATATCATGTGAGTTTGAAATAATTTTTTTACATCATTCATGACTCAATGAATAGTGTATTTAACTTATAATATAAATATACCGTAAATTACCATATTTTACTATTCACCAAAAATTCAAATATTTTATAAAAAGGAAAAAAAATCACCCTAACCATTTTTCTACCTATAGAATTAAAAAATAAATTCTATTTTATGAAAATAATTTTCTAAATATGAGTAATATAATTTTTAATTAAAATCATCATTTACTTGGAAAATAAAAATTTTAAAATTAAAATTGATTTTCTAACACTTTGAAATTTTAATTAAGGTCTCCTAAAATTATCTTATAATATTAAAATGTCAAAATATTAATATATTAATAAATTTTATGAAAATAAATTTTCTTTTAAATTATTAAATTAATCAAGAAAAATCTAATTAAATATTTTTGACCTATAGAAATTCCAACACTTAATTAATAATTTTTAAAAATATTTATTTAATTATACTATGATATAATTATATCATATTGTCACTTATAAGATGGATAAATTTTATTTATACTTTCATTGGTGAGATTACTATTCCATTGGTCGGTTTATTATTCATAAGGGTCGCATTACGATTCATAATGTCAAGTTACTATTTCATTAGTATAGCTTCCTTAATTTCTATAAATTCTTGTTATTTCATTCATTCACCATTTAAAAAGATTTTAATGTGTTATCTTATCAGTTTATACCATATGAAATAATTATAAGAATGGAATTTCCATTGATAAAACTTTGGGTCATTACATTCTTCCCTCCTTATGAAATTTCACCCTCAGAATTTCATTTTACATAAAAAGTTATAAATAGGTGTGGGTACTTTTACTTTATCACTTACTCTAGATCCCATATTACTTATTCATACTTATGGTTCCATCATATTACTTTTACCAGGTGAGTAATCTTGTTGCATATAAATTTATCTCTATGATCCAAGATCTTCACTCGCTACTCCTCTTAAGAAATATCATTCTCCAACTTTACCACCTCTGAAGTCAGTACATATGTAGGATCTAGTATATACTTCCTTAATATAGATACATGGAATACATAATATACTTGAGACATGGTTGGTGGAAATGCTATTTGATAGGTCATAGCTCAGACACGATCAAGGATCTCAAATAGGCTGATGTACCTGGGACATGGCTTCCCTTCCTTCCTGAATCTCATGATCCAATTCTGTGGTGATATATGGAGGAATACCTTATATCCAAACTTAAAATCCAAGTCACATTGATGATTGTATGTATATATATTTTGTCGAATTTGGGCTGCCTTGATGTGTTGTTGAATGTTTTTCAAATTCTACACCATTTCTTCGGCCCTTTTAGGTCCTAGAAGCTTATGTTCACTGACTTTATCTCAGCATGCTGGTGTTCTTCACTTTTTCCCATAAATGGATTCATAAGGATCCATTTGGATTCTTGAGTGGAAACTATTGTTGTAAGATAATTCGACCAGTGGAAGATGTTGGTCACATCCTCCTTTGAAGTCCATAGAACATTCTCTCAACATGTCTTCCAATGTTTGAATAATTTGATCAGATTGGCCATTATTTTGAAGATGATAGGCCATATTGAAGTTCATCCCAATTCTTAGATCACTTTGGAGACTTTTCCGGAACTTTTAGGTGAATCTCAGACCTCATTCAGGTAGGATAGTTTTTCTCATGAATTTTCAACTTCCTTGAGGATTAGGATATCACTTTATCATTTTCCATTAGTTCACAGCCAAATAATTTCTTTGAGTCATCATTATATACCACAAATAGTTCTCCACTTGTCGGTAGTGTGAGTACTTGTGTAGTAATAAGCCTGTTTTTTGAACTCCTTAAATATTTCCTCATGTTCTTGAGTCTAGAAAAACTTCACTTCCTTTCATGTAGCTTAGTTATTGGGTTTCAAAATCATGATAAGTTCTTCACAAATCATTGTTAATACTCTTATAGATCAAGAATGTTTCATATTTCTATTACAAATATTATCTCGGTCCACTCTTCGATTGCCTTTATCTTGGAAGGGTCCACACATATTTCCTTTATGGTGATAACATTCCCTGATAATGATACTTCCTCCATCCATAACACACATTTCATGTAATTTTCATATATTTTCTCCCCTCACAAAGTCTTCAGCATAGTTTTCAAATGCTCCTTGTATTCCTCCTTTCTCTAGGAGTATATTAGAATATCAATGATAAAGACTACAAAAAAAATTCGAGATAATCTCTAAAGAGTCTATTCATTCAATCCATGAAAATTGTTGGAGCATTAGTGAGTCCAAAGGGAATTACTATTAACTCATAGTGTCCACACCTTGTTTGAAAGGTATTCTTGGGAATATCTTTCTTCCTCACCTCTAATTGGTGATGTCCTAACTGAAGGTCCACCTTAGAGAAATAAATGGACCCTTGTAGTTGATCGAACAAGTCATATATCTGTGGTAGGGTATACTTTTTATTTATCTTGATTTTATTTAGATCATGATAATTGATTCATAGGCACATCGATCCATCCTTCCTCTTGATGAATAGGACTAGCGCACCCTGTGGTGAAGCACTCGGGCGTATAAAACCCATGTCTAGATTCTCTGGTAACTGCTTCTTTAGTTCTTCTAGCTAAAAGGTTTCCATTCCATAAGGTTTATTTGATATAGGAAAAGATCCTAGAATAATCTCAATTGAGAGCTCGACTTCTAAGTTAGGGGTATGACTAGGTAATTCTTCAAGGAATACATTAATGTAATCTCTCATGATGAGCATGTCTTTAAGCATGATCATATCCTTTTTCTCAATCATTTGAGTGAGATATTTTGTCTCATAAGGCAATAATATCCACTTGAGATAATGAATCTAAAGTATATTCATCTTATTACTTACACTTATAAATAATTGGATGATGATTCATGGTGTGAATAGTGACCTCCTTTCCCAAAACTTGATATTGGCATTGTATAAATATTTCCAATCCATACCCAAAATAGCTTCAAACTCTACCAAAGGAAGTATGAAGAGATTTTTTGGTAGTTTATGTCCACAAACATTAACTTTTGAGGAGTTATGTACTTTGGATGCAATAATTTTCTCATTAGATATTATCAAATATAAATCAACCTCCAAATTTTGAGGTGGTGTTTGGATAGTTCTACTAAACTTTCATGATATGAATTAATTTGTAGAACCAGAATAAAATAGTATGTTTTCTATCCTTGAATGAATAACAATATTACCTATTACTAAATTTTTGTCTGGATCTACATTATCAGTAGTGATTGTATAATCCGTTCCTTGTTTCCTTGTAGGTTTTTGTTGATTTCCTCTGACAACCCTTGGTTTATGGAATTGGTTCTCAAAATGACAATATACCTTACAATTGAAACACTGAACTAATGGATGATCATTGATATGAAACTTCCTTTATTCTTCCATGTTAGTGGGATTCTTCATATCCCTTATGTTGTTCTTATCCAGATGCTCTATTTTTCTACATTTGAATCATTTCTTGGTTCCCTTTATACAGTTCCTAGGATGTTTCTTCCCACAATTTTGACATGTGGGATATTTTGTCCTTTTTCCATGATGGGATTTATTTTCTGATCCACCCATATTAGAATCCATTTTCTACTACTTTTCATCGGGCCTAGGAGACCATTGAGAGTCTTCGATCTCCATCTCAACTTTGAGGTCACAACGGACAATCTCCTCATAACTGTCAAAGTCTCAAATCGACAATGTTTTTCATAGACTCTTCTTTAGTCTATTAAAGAAGAGATCTTCCTTTATTTCAGTGTTCATGAAAAATATGGAGGCATATCTTACAAGACTGTTAAATCTTGCTTCGTATTCTTAGATAGAATCATCTTCCTTCTGCTTAATTCTGAGGAACTCTCTTTCCATCTTCAGACAGAGGGTTTGTGGAAAATATTTTTTGAAAAAAAAATATTGAATCCCTCCCAATCCATGGAATCAATTTCCTCTTTAGACTTCGTATTTTTTATTAGTGTCCACCACTGATCAGATTGCCAATCAAAAATGATAGACCACCAGAACAACTTTTTCTTCTTATGATCACTAGAGGATAGAGAATATCTTTTCAATGGTGTTAATACACTATTCCACAAGGAGGGGATTAGAAGATACACTAAACATGGGAGGCCTTTCCACATGAAGGATTCGTTGGAAATGTGATATTTACTTGGAGAAGGAGGGTGTTCCATGTAATTCAAGTTATTATTCATAACTTGATCCAATTGAGCAAGTACTGTCATGAAGTTTTGAGCACCCATTTCCATCATATCTGGAATGTAATTACGGAAATTATCACATTTCCTATCACATTGATTGTTGAAACGTGTTCTTCTATTTCCCTCTATTAACAAAGAAAAATAACGTGTAGTTAGGGGGCTTGAATACTTATCTAATAAGCATAAAAATGAAACTTTAATCATAAAAGGATAAACTCTTAAAGGAAAAGTATATCCTAAATTTTTATTCCCTAGGTTTCAATCTAGGTTATCCATGATCTGTTTTTTAACATATATTCTTATGGACATTTTATTTGTTCCCTTAATAATGTTTTGTAATGAGGTTATAAATTTACCAAATCATATCCCCATAGAGTGTCAAACCAAGTGCGCATTAAGGCACGTTGTTGTGTACTAGGTTACCCCGAGTTAGGCCAGGAACACCTTGTCAAAGTTGTTATTACTAGTTACATCTATTCCAGAACCGCATCCACTTGTAGTATCTAGAAAAGGATTTATTTTCTTGATAAACCACTTACTCAATACTTACCAAAATTTAGGGATGTTTTCTTAGACTTAGTCTTATCCCTAAGGTTCTTACTAAAGTAATCTATTCCTAATTTCCAAAAATAACTGAACTTTTACTTTGATACCAACTATAGTGACCCTAGTCTTTTAAACATATCATTACATGATATTAAGAATAATTTAATATCAAATTAAAAACCAAGGATCGTAAAGTCTAGTGTCTTGAAAGACTAGGTTCACAAAACTGAAAACATGGGAGTAAATAAAATATTTCTTTATTTATCATCCATTATGAGCTTCTAACTTCCTTTGAGCCCATACATATTTATAGGATAACCAGGGGATAACATGAAAAAATGGATAATCTAAAAATCCTAGTAAGGGAATAAACATTAAAATAAAGCATATCCAATGGGTTAGAAGGTATAACATAATCATATAAAAATTAATGGAACATGCTTAAACATAAGGAATCATAACATGGGATCATATAATCATGGATTCATAGTAATGTGAAAGAAACATAAAACATGAATTTATAAGGAGTCACTACTACAAATACGGCTTTTATCAGCGCTAAAAATGGTCTTTATCAGCGCCAGAAAAGTGTTGATAAAGCCGGCAAAGATAAAGGGGGCGTCCCCTTTATCAGTGCTCCGAAAAGCACTGATAAAGACCTATTTTATCAGAGCTAAAAAAAGCAGTGATAAAAGGGGTCTTTTATCAGCGCTAAAACAAAGCGCTGATAAAAGGATCCTTTATCAGCGCTTTGTTTTAGAACTGATAAAATACCCCTATAATAGCACTTCCTTTATCATCACTTTCGTTTTAGCGCTGATAAAGGACCCCTTTTATCAGCGCTTTTAAAAAAACACTGATAAATGGTAAAAAAAATTAAAAATTTTATAAAAAATTAAAAAAAAAATTAAAAATTTAAAAAAATTTATAAAATACTGCCAATCGGGGGGGATTTTATAGCGCTTGAGCCCCCCTTTTGCAGCGCTTTTCTTACCTTATACAGCGCCCCACGCACCCCCCTTTACCTTTTAACAGCGCTTGCTCCCATATTCCCCCATGCGCGCGTGCCCCTGCCTCTACCAGGATTTGAACTCGAGACCTCCCCCCTGTGCTTCTAAGCCTTTACCACTACTCTATTTTGATTTGTCTTCCAATTCATGATATCTCTATATATATATATTTATTTATTTATTTATTTATTTAGTTATATTTATTCGTATAGTAATATATATTTATATTAATATATATATAGTTATATTATAATATATATATATATATATAGTTATATTAATATATATATATAGTTATATTAATATATATCTATATATATTTATTTAGTTATATTTATTTATATAGTAATATATATTTATATTAATATATATATATAGTTATATTAACATATATATAGTTATATTAATATATATATATATATAGTTATATTAATATATATATTTATAGTAATACTAATATATATATATATAGTTATATTAATATATATATATAGTTATTAGATTAATATATATATAGCTAGATTAATATATATATATATATATATTTAGATTAATATATAGGTATATAAATATTCATATATTTTTATTTTAAATAAAATGGATGTTAGTTATTATTTAGATAAAGATAATACATTTTATATGTAAATATATTTTATTATTTATATTTATAATTAAATTTTTAGGTGTGAATATATAAAAAATATGTATATATTGTTATATATTTGATTATAAATAGCAGTGCATTATAAAAAAGGATGAAATTTCAAACACATAATATCAATATGAATGTAATACCTTGGAATAAATTCAGTCCCCACCAAAAAAAGCCAATAATACCCCCTTAAACAAGGCTGAAAATCCACAAAATTTTAAAAAATCGGGGTACCCCGACAAAAAGCTCAGTTTTGGAGGCCTTCTGGGCCTCTTTTGGCCTTGAAAATCCCTTGAATAGGGTCCCCCTATATCACAACGATGTAGAGCTCATTGCGGGCTTAGATTTGATATGTGGTAGAGCTCAAACGGACACCCGGATCAAAAGTTATGGTTGTTTGAAGTTTGAGTTGCGTTTTTAACATATTTTGGATCTTTTTTTAATTTTTTTAATTTTTTTTAGTCTTCAAATTGTTATTAAATGACTATTACTCCATAATAATTATCAAATTATTAATTAAAAATTTTTTATAATTTTTTTATAAGCCATTTTCACTAAATATCTTATATATTAAGTATATTATAAGTGTAAATGTACATTTATACTTATCTAAAATATATTTAAAAATTATATATTATATTTATACCAATATAACTATATTTATATATTAATATATTAATATATTTTTTTAATTTTTTTTTTTTGAATTTGACCATTTATCAGCGCTTTTAAAAAAAGCGCTGATAAAGCCCCCCCCCCCTTTATCAGCGCTACTAAACAAGCGCTGATAAAGGGGGTCCCTTTATCAGCGCTAAAAAAAGCGATGATAAAGGGGTACTTTTATCATCGCTTTTTTTAGCGCTGATAAAGGCACCCTCTATCAGTGCTTGTTTGAGCACTGATAAAGGGACCCCCCTTTATCAGCGCTTTTTCGTTAGCGCAGAAAAAGGGGGGGCGCTGCGAAAAACTGTTTTTGTGGTAGTGATTCAAGACTCATTGCACATATAGGAGCATGAGTCAAGGATTATTGCACATAGAGGAGTATGAGTCAAGGCCAATCAACAAGACCATTCCACATGGAGAAAGACTCAAGGTTAACCACCATGACCATTGAACATAACGTCTCATGAGACTAAAAAATACCCAATACATTGAAGCACTATCTAGGTGTACCCATCTTAACATGTTCATGAATATGTGTTCCACATGAATAACAATACATAATGAATCAAACATCAACATAAGGTTTACCCATGGTAAGAATTGGGTATCATAATAATGTCAAAGGGAATAACATAAGGGAATAACATAACGGTGTCCATGAAAGGATGGATTTAAATCATACATGTAAATTCATAAGGTAATAAAGTAATATATCATTATATGTGATATCAAACTTAAGTTAATACATGTGAAAATGTCGTTTAAGAAACATTAAAAATAAAACATTTTAGTGCGGTTTAAGGAAAATATTAAAGAGAATTTAAAGTAGAAAAGGGAATAATCTTTTATATAGATCCATAATTTAACCAAGAAAATTTTCATAATAAAACGAGTGATTCCATAAAAATAATTGTGGCTCAAAATATATTATGTATCACACTTGAAAATGCGTAAGAATTCGGGATGTTCCCTTAAATCGGGATTACTTATCAGGAAGAATTGAATAGGGAACATTTTAAAAAAAGTATATCTCCAAACATAAGGATGAATGGATCTTGATACATAATCTTGGAACATATAAAAATCATTTATAATATTTAAATAAAAATAAAATATAATTTCATTTGGGTAAAAAGAGGGGAAGAGTAACCTCAAGGAATAATGGATGTTCGAGTATAATCTCATACCTTTTGTCTGAAATGATTCTGTACTTGATATTGATGTCCTGAATAATAAAATTAGTTTCATTAATTGATAATTATAGAACCATTTATACATTTATTTTATTTATTATAACTTTATTAAGTTAATTTGTGGCCTTTTTTATGGGTTAAGAGATTCAATTTAATCGTTTGGGAGAGTTGATTTCCTTGGTTTTTTATGATTGGTTTGCTTGTATATGTGTATGGAAAATCATGTAGAATGAGGATAGTTCCCCAAAACGGAAATTATATGTTATTAATGAACTTTTATAATGTTAAAATACTATTTTTTCCATAATTTATAATTATTTATTAGATAAATCATTAATGATAATCGTTTAGATTAATTAAGCATTTTTTATCGCAACAAACTCATTTTGTTTTATAAATTAATATCATGTGAAAAAAATGACTTTAGAACATTAAATAAGATATAATACATATATTTTAATTTTTTTCAATCATAAAAATGGTTTTATGATCATCCTTGAAGATTTAATTGAAATATGAAAGCACGTCATCCACAAAGATGGCAAATCGGCACCTCACTGGTGATGTTTTTATTCTTAAAGTAAAAGAGAGAGGAGGAGAGATTTGGTGAAGGATTATTCCATAAACATGATAAAATTCTAGTATATGTAATATAATAGAGTTTTCATTCCTTTTAGATAAGTGGATGTTAGGATAGAAAAATAAAATAAAGGAACTTGAAAAGAAATTGAAAGAAAATGGAAGAGGGTTTTACCTCTTGATTCATTCTTCTTGAGAACCTCCTGAGGGGATTGGTTTTGGTCTTTTTTTAAGAAAAAAAATATTTTGGATGTGAGGGAGAGGTTTGGTAAGATTAGTGGGTAGAATTTGGACAAGTATAAAGTCTTTAGAGTTGTGAGTAGAATAGTTGGTGAGGGTTGGTAATTATAGTGGAGGAGAGGGGTGTTTTCTCATTATTTTACTCAATATTTTATTATTTTTCTCAAGAAAATAAATAGTGTTGATTATTGAGACCAAATAAATTAATTACATCATGTGAGTTAGAAACAATTTTAATTACATCATCCATGACTTAGTGAATAGTGTATTTAACTTATAATGTATATATACCGCAAATTATTATATTTTACTATTCACTAAAAATTAAAGTATTTCAGAAAAATATCAAAAATTCTCCCTACCCATTTTTAGATTTATATAATTAAAAAATGAACACCATTTTATGAAAATAATTTTCTAGATATGAGAAATTTAATTTTTAATTAAAAACATAATTTACTCGAAAAATACCTATTTTAAAATTAAAACTGCTTTTCTAACACTTTGAAAAATTAATTAAGGTGTCATAAAATTATTTTATAATCTTAAGACATAAAAATATTAATTTATGAATATATTTTATAAAAATAAATTTTCTTTTAAATTATTAATTTAATCAAAAAATGTAATTAAATATTTGTGACCTATAAAAATACCAACACTTAATTAATAATTTTTACAATATTTATTTAATTATACTATGATATAATTATATCATATTGTCACTTATAAGATGAATCAATTTTATTTATACTTTTATTGGTGTTGTTACTATTTAATTGTCCAATTTACTATTCATAAGGGTAACATTACTATTCCAAAGGTCAAGTTACTATTTCATCAATATATATTCCTTAACTTCTAGAAACACGTCTTATTTCATTCATTAATAATTTATAAATCTTTTATTATGTTCTATTATGTTTTTATACCATATGACATACTTATAAGAATGGAATTTCCATTGATAAAACTTTGGGTTGTTACACTCAGCACTCCTCTTCAAAATCAAGATTTTTACTTATTTCATGGTCTATCACATGATCTCCCAGCATCTGGAATCATTTATAAATTGCAATCATCCATCTATGCTCAAAAACTACACCACATGAAACAAATCCAAAATGTGTAGGGCTAGGAGTCATCGTACCTATATCCTATACCTTGTAGCATGTCACATGAATTGATCTCAACCAAAAGCATCTACCCATTGTTCCCATATCTAAGGAATACATAATATTGGGCTTACCCCTCTATCGGGTTACCCTTATATAGCATAGCTCATCTCATCCATAACACTCAGTTCACCAACCATGAGTCATATATCAAAAGAACTAGGATCTCCTAGTTAACATATAGGTCATATATCATGTAAATCATAACTCACAGGGAAATATTCATGTTCTTGTCTCATAATTCACATGAAAACTCACATGTCAACACATCCACTCTATATTTCTCACATATACTAAACCAATATCACATGTCAAACCATCCACCTACTACATTGCTTTTTCTCATCGACCATCTGCATACAGAACTACCTCCTTCATAATCTATAATCTCATATTGATACTCATCTGGCCTCTAGATACATAATTCACCCCCTCGAGAAGCACATTTTCATCCAGGTACATGCATATATATAATAGTATCACCTCGCAATGATTTGTGTCGAGTATACCATATACATATGGTCTATTTAACTATAATTCCATCACCAAAACTAATCTATCATCAAAAGAAACTATATCATGGTTCAGCTAAGTATAATTTCACCACCAAGTTATATGGTAAAACAATATATAATTTATTATGGGTACATTAAATATATGAAACTTGTTGTCAATTATATCAGTCACACACATCAAGAACATGTCAATTGAATCTTATATCCCAAATATGATGCATGTGCACACCCTCTTTCCATTATGACAAGATCCATGAACTCAAAAATCATAAATCATAAACCCAAAATCTAAATGTGTCACGCTAAGTAAAATCATACAATGAAACAAATTAAACCAATAATAGAATTCCCATGTCCCTATTATCCTACACTAATTACCAGAAAAACTAATCATGATGCACCAATTTTATGTCCATCACAAGCTCTGACATATTCTTATATCCTCTATCTACCAACTCTCCAAATAGTAATACAAAAAAACTTTGATAAACTATGTGATATCAAACATATAAAATATTTGATACTGAATTTTAACATCTTTCCCTCGATCTATGACCATTGAGAAATGCATGAACTAAGTGATTCATCACATGACCTCTAGAATGCCTCCCCATATGCTAAAGGCTTCAGACTAAAAATGGGGGTACGGGTGTAACCATGGGTAGACTGTACCCCTAAATAATATTGTGGAATAAAAAATAAAAAACAATAATAATAATAAATCAATGTATACAAAAGAAAATAAATAAACTAAAATTTCATATCAAATGTAATGTATAAGCATAAAATCATAAATATGAATTTTCCTCCTAAAGGAATAACCATATTTACAAAATTAATATAAGAATAAAATAAATGTACAAGAGGCTCTACTAAATCCTCAATCCATACCCTATCCCAACCTCCAATCTTAACCAAGTCATCCCACTAGATCCATCTACCTCAGGCCTCTTCCTAACCCAAACTAATATATAGTGAACTCTTCTTAGGTACCCAAGTTCCAAGGCCGCCTAATAAAGGTTTGTGTACAACCTAGTAGGGAACTACCAATTCAGTCTCATTTATAACTAGTAAATGTAGTGTACACATGTGACATGTTTATCTTAATAAATAAATAAACAATGTAATAATAAATAAATAAATAACTAATGGCGATCCTTAGATTCTCAAATGAAACCCTAATCAACCTAAACCTACTTCAACCAGTGTCAAATTGTCTCTGAGCATGTTTTACAACTGAACCAACCAATGTCATACCCATGTACAGTTCTTAGAATAAAGTCCAAGGAAATCCAAATTAATTTTGATCTAGATACAAGGATCATGTAAAAGGAATCCAACTCAAATAACTAGGAATTTAATCCAAGGATCATGTCCAAGGCATTCCAACTCCAATACCCTACAAACTTAATCCAAAGAGCGTGTCCAAGGTATTCATACTTTGATAACCTATGAGACAAATCCATGGATCATGTCTACGGTATTCCAACTCAGATAACCATACTCAATTTTTAATTCCTATGAGTATGTCCCAGGATAAATTCCTATGTAATCCAAACTCATCAAAAAATATAGGAGTTTTCACTATTAGTAATACCAGTCACACAGTAACATACACAAATTATGGTTCTAGGGAGAACATTCAAGGTATCCCATGTATCTCAATACATCTCGATGGTTAGTTCATCCCACCCTCATCATCTTGTATAACATATCTTAAAGGGTCGACCGTCTTCCCAAACCCCTCCCATAATATGAGGTCGGACTCTCAAGTACATAACCTTTCTCTATCACAATCATAATAGTCATAAAACATCGATTAGGGTTCTAAGGTGACGCCCACAATCATCACTATCCATTCCCAATATACACCTTATCTAGGGTCTAAATCTCATTGGGGAACCCTCTATGGTTCCCTAGTTACCATCAAAACTAGGAAAAATTTTGTGGATCATGTTATTTCAATGTGTCTCTCCAGTAAACACCCATCACTCAAAGGTCTTAACATCTCTCAGAATCATCAAGTCTTGTTGAGTCCTCTCTATCCTCCTAGGCTAGTCTCTAGGGGGATGGATTTATCCTCAAGCACATTCCCTTCCCAAGTCACCCTAGGATGGTCCGAACACCCCACCCATCTATCACTCTCCAATAGGTCTACCCACCTAGGTACTCACATCTCAGTGGGGGAGGAACCCTCACCCCATGATTATCTCACTAGCTCAAAGTCTTAAAGGCATCTCACAGTTCTCACACAGATGATCCCTAAGCCATCCACCAGGTCATAACTCACCTCTATATAGAGACACTAAGGGAACCTGTCACTATGTCCACCACAATTACAAAGTTCACTTCCATTACCCTCCTAAGTGTCTAAGTGTTACAGGGAATACATGTATTACCAAGGCCTCACCAATCAATAGACAAGGAAATCAATATAATTCCCATGCATCCATCATGGACCATGACACTTTATTCGGTCCTTGTACATTTCATTTTAGATTAAACAATTGATTTAATTTTAAAGTGGATTTGTCTCACTCAATGGAAAGACCACACATATCACAGGTAATATATATAAACATAGTAAAATACCATAGGAACATGTGTGAGGGACCACCTAACTCAACCATGAAGCCATCCCATTTTTTAAATCATGCTTAACCATACTTTTCAAGGCCTGACCAAGCCCGCATCAACATCTCAATCACATTTCTCAATCCATAACATCCAATAATTAATTATAAACAATTTATAATTAATTATTCAATTAATTTTAATGATTAATGATTAATCCCAAATTAATTTAATTATTCATATAGCCTAAAATATCACTGATCCATAACTACTTCCCAAAACCACATACCACAAGGTGTGGTCTACTCCTAACAAGAACTCAAACCTAATACATGACATCCCATTAACTAACTATATCAATATTAATTAATTTCATAATTAATTCAAATAGGCATAACTGTAAAAAACTCACCGAGCATGTTTTTCACACTTGAACTATAACCAAACACATGTGGGAGGTCCATGAAGCACTCCTGACACCAACCTGAGAAAAATACATAACAATAAAAGCTAAATCCTTCACAAAATTAAATTAACTTAAGAAAAAATATTATAAAAATATATAAGGAGATTCACCTCAACTAAAACAACATATGATGGAATGTGGACATTGTCTCGATATACCCTCTATGTAATCCAGGAAAAAAACCTTTTGAAATCATCCAATTCCACCATACTCTAAAAAAATCGTCACTAAAATCCTATCCAAATCAAATAGAAATCAACAACTAGTGAAAATAAGAAAGAAATATTAAATAAATGGAGAACATAACATGGATCCACCATAGGAATTCACTAACCCCCCCCCCCTCAAAGGGGTTTATAAGAGAGGAAAATTAGCAGGATCTACTTTCTAAATGGACCTCCTTGAGTTCCATTTCCTCCTAAAACTAAAGGGGAAATAATAATAAATTAGTGGTTAACCCTTATATAAAAAATACCTAGGACACCATTCAAGATGTGAATAGGTTATTCACTCCATGAATACATTCCCTGCAAACATTTCATGGGTTGAACAAAAGTTCACATACTAAAATGTTTTAGATATGTGGTTCACCCCAATCCAACCTTATTCATGGCATTAAATCTATGGTTCACATCATGAATGGTTGAAACTACTAAAAATTAGTCTCCCAGACCTCCTGACCATTCTCTAACATCCACCTAAACACTCAAAAAACCAAACAAGTCTCAATCCACATCCAAAAACATTGTTTAAATATGTATAAATTCTTGGATTACCAATCCAAGTCCTGTTTCTCATAAACAAACCTACCACTAAATAAAAAAATCAAATTGCTTCAAAATTTAAAAACCTATCTAGACATGGGGTATTACATTTTATATTCTTAGCAAGGAGCTTGTTGATTGAGTGGGGAGTAAATTTTTTCCCTATAGTGTTGTTTTATTTGTGTGGTGTGGGTTTTGATTTGTGATGAATCATTACTAGTGTAACTAGACTTTTGGGTGTCAATTATTTTTGTCTTGAATTGGTCTTTATTGTTCATTATGAGTTATTGGTGTCATACAGTCAAGGATATTTTTCTCATTGTTTTTTTCTAGCTTGTTGGGATTTTTATGATTTTTTACTCAGACCCATTTTTAGATTTTTTTAGGGTCTTGCAACTATTTTTTCAAACGGAATAAAAATTAATTTTATTCTAAACATGTGATGATAATTTATAAACAATTCATAAAACATAATTAACTATAAACACTATGATTTTAGATGCATTGATTATGGATTTTCCATAATTATTGAATATAAAAACTTTGTATTCATAAAATAAAATTTTCATGTTATTTATTATATGGAATATCATTTTAAGTATATGATATTTATATGGATTATAAAAAATATATAATTCAATTGTGTAAAATATTTAAATATACTTAAATAATAATTATTTAAACATTATTTAAACCCATGGTAATGTCACCCATAAAAATATCTTTTGATGTGGTTCAAATAATTTTATAATTAAGTAATTTTAATTTGGACACTTCAAATTAATTATTATTATGAACATTTAAAAATTTATATACAAACTCTTTATATTAATCCTTATTTTATAATTTATAAACTCTTTATAAATTACCCTTATAATTAAATAAACACTTTATTTAATACATAAGTCGTTCCTTATAATTTTATAAAAGGTATTTTAATATTAATTTTTAATATTAAAGAATATATATTAATAAATTTTTCATAAATAATTATTAATTAATTATAAACTTTTGATAATTAATTAATTTATACACCTTATAAATTAATAAATAACCCCAAAATGAATTTTATAAATATTTTCAAGTATTTTATAAATAATTAATTTGATTTATAATTAAAACTGAAGAAAAATAAATTTTTTATTCACCCATTGTTTTTAATAATCCATCCAATCATAGGCTATGATTTATAGGGAAGCTGCTTGAATTTAGTATTAATCATACTCTATGATTGATAATTATATTACCTAATATGATATACTATAGTATGATTGTATGTCATATTTGATGACTGGTATTTCTATCATGGGATACTATATGTCATTTTATTTTAACGATATGTATTGAATCATTTAAATGCTATAATCCTCTGTTTTTTAAAATAACATGCAAAAAACATATTATATGATATGTTGCTTGTCGTATGCAATGATCAGAACAAACCCATGGATTTAAACTGAACTACCACTTATGATATCCCAATATCATAATTCATGATTCACGCTACCTTTTAAAAGTCACAAATCATATAATATGAATGACTATAGATTTGAAAAACGATTTGGATTTCTTCATGTTCATGTATAATTTCACATATCTAAACACATGGGACTCTACGATACCACTTTTGGGATTCCTATGGGTTTATTATCACTCAATATAATAATTTAAAGAAGATAAATATCATGGCCAATAGTTCTTATAAATAGAATATATGCAATATGAATACCAAAAAATAAGAGCAGTATATACCATATAGCTTAATTTGAATAACTTTAATAAAAATCTTCAAGGCTTGATGATCATCACCAAGGAATGATCAAAAGACCCTTTCTTCCATGGTTTATCCAAGTTTTACACCTGAATCATTCTTCATATAGATGTAACTCTCTTCCTATCATAGTGTGTTAGCACCTCATAAGTGAGGAAGGTACAAAATAAAGCTTTGCTTATAGGGAGTCTCATCCTAGAATCCACATGCAACAGTCATACCTAATATTGCATAACAGCGGCTTTAATTATCCCTTGAGGATGCTACTTATATGATGGATTCACTAACACGTGAGTTATAATTCATGAGTTAATTACTTATTTATTTTATGAATCATATGCATTAATATTAAATCTCTCCATGTTACATATAGTGTAATGACTCCTCTAATGATATTCAGTCATGGAAGATCGTAGTGAATGTTGATTCTTATTGTTTATATGTCACATGTATCAATTCCTTTTAAAAATAAATTGTAACATACAATTAATGGAAATAAAAATGGTTTTTAATCTCATTAAACACTTTATATGAAACCTCGATCATAGGGTATAACTATTTGGGGTTGATGATGGTAGTTTTTGAGTTTCTCAATCCACACAATTGGATTCCATCTAATCATATTGTATGATTTACTATAAGTATCACATGAAAAATGGGTTAAATACATATATTATATTTATTTAAATCATAAAATTCAATATACCTTATACACTTATATATATCGTATATATATATATATAATCTTTAGGGTATATTCCTTTCAAAAACCACATTTTTCCTTATTGACGCGTGATTTAGGTTGATGTATCCCATTTGTTTTCATTATATGGGGTGTTGGTGTATTTTTTGACTTTGATGATGAAAATTTGGGTGTTATTTGAGGTGAGTGCTTCCTGATATGATATTTTAACCAAATTATTAGGTAGTTTTTTTGGTTGATAGAAATTTTTTTTATTAGAGTTTTTTGGTAACATGATTTCTTTAGTGATATTTCTACCTTGGGAGAGCATGGCCTTTATATCACTATTTTAGATGAATTCTAAATGGTAGGGAGATCGATAATAGGTATATGTTATCTTTATTTCTTATATTTGGTGGTTGTAGATGAGTTATGCCTAGATATATTTGGTAATGTTGTGGAATTCACCTGATGATTTTTAGAGGTTGTTTTACATTTGGTGGTTATTTTACTTAATACCTTATCTTGTTAATCTTCCAACTTCCCACCACTTTTAATTTGATTTCATTCTAATTTCTTCTTTGTTTATTTTTACTTTTACCAAAGTCTTTCTAGGGAAAGAAAGTATTATGGTTGAAATAATTTTTACACCCGTGATATTAGGCATAAATTTATTTTCATTAAATTGTATTTCTATGTTTCCCTATTCCCTTTATTTTTCTATTTTTTAGATATTTTAGGAGTTTACAAGTGTTTATTTATCTATAATTTAGAACTTTGGTAGGATACATATGCGACCAAATTGGTCATTCCATAATGTGTATCAGGGGATTCTGGGTTTATAGGTCATCCTAGTCATGACAAGGGGCATCACATCATGATCTTCTCCTAGATAATGATGTATAGTTATACTTGGTTTGGAAGGGGATGTGTCACATACATAATAGGGGGGTCTCATGCCATGATGTTCCCATGGTTAATGACCACTCTATTATTTCTAGCTTCAAGGAGGTTCAAGTCGCAACTATAATGAATGTGTCACGGTCATAACCTACCCTAGGAATATTTTTCATTTTGTGAAATTATAGACTTTTACTTTTCAATTTAAACCCACTATATGTTGTTTTATGCTCCAATTCATGTGATAATTACATTATATGATGACTAGTAAATCTACCTTCCTTTTCCTTCAGTTTTTAGTCTTTAATCTACAAATTGCAAGAGTATTTTGAAATGTATGACACTCATTCTTATTTTTTTATTATCCCTTCCTAATTTTCCCTTGTTTTTATTTATCCCATAAACCATAATCATTTTTCAATCCATATTTTATGTTTTTTTATGGCTTTAATATTAGTTTTTTTTTTTTTGTTTAGGGTTTTTAGAAGAGATTACTTTATTTGGTTTGGCCTCCACCATTGAAAGCAGATTGTTAAAAACGGTTTTCACTTGGATTGATGTTGGTTTTTTTGTAGAATTCCTTCATTTTAAATTTCATTAAATTATTTAATGTTTAAAGAGTGATTTTCTATCAAATACACCTATTTGTAATACCCATGAAGGGTTTTAAATGGTTTTCAAGGATTTTCATATCTAGCGTGAAAGGGATTTTCATGGTTTTCTTGTTTAAATTTATAAAGTGAATTTTATGCATACCAGGACTTTATGAAAATGATAGAGAGTCTCTTTTAAAATTAATTTCAAATTTTAAAGTGTTTTTCGACACTGTTTTGGTTTTTAAAGGTAATTTATGATGTTTTTAAAGGAAATTTTTACAAAATTGGGACGTTTGGATTTTCTAAAGTGTTGTTTCTAAATAGGGTCATGTTTATCCTCTGTTAAGTGGTTTTGTTAATTTTTAACCATTTTTAAGGAGTAATTTAAAATTATAGTGATTATTTTCAAGTGGATTTTAAAAAATATGATTTCATAAATTATTTTTCAAAAGATATTAAAATTTCTTGGCATCCCAATCTTGTTTTTAAAGGTCTGATTGGTACTTTATAAAATGATGCTAATTTTTTATTATAAATCTTATTTGGGATCTCCTATCGATTTTGATTTGTTTAGGATTTTTCTTTTAAAGAACATGAAATGTTTTTTATTATTTAATGCTTGTGTAATTGGGGTGGGGGTTTTTTCTTGAGAAAGTGTTAGAGATGAGATGAAGTTTATTTAAATTTTTTATTATTGATTCATATGATGATCACATGGCATTATTTTTTCCCATGTCCACTTAATTACTACCATGGGAACCCTCAGTAGATAAGTATAAGGTCTGGATGAGTGAAACGGTAGTGTAGATTGTGTGTTAGTGAGGGATTATGGCTCAATTAAACTAAATGAACTAACAGGGTGTACATGTGATACAATGAGACCCTAGGAGATCTCATAATTTTTAGGTTTACATAATACAGCTAGTGTTTTTGTGAGTGGTTTCCAATATTATTCATGTTGGATCCTAATGAGTTTCCCACGATGTCTAGTTTTCATCAAGGATTATTTAGGGAGTCTCATTCTTTTCCTTGTTTGAATCCCCTGTCTCTTGTATTATTTATATAGCACCATTGATAAAGTTTTTGTTTGTTTTTATTATATCCCATTAATATCTTGGTGCATGTTGTATTTATATTCTATTTTGATCATGGTTTTGATTTAGTTTTAAACTGATTTTTAAACTGATTTTGAAGGTGTGGTTTTAAAGGATAATTAATGTGAATTTTATAAATTTGGTTTGAGAATTTTTTTTGGAAAATATATAAAGGGTTAGGATTTATTTTTAAAGAAATTCAAAATGTAATATTTATATGGTTTTAAAGGGTTTCTTTTTAAAAAATTGGTTTCACCCATGTTTTATGTAAGAAGGGTGAGTGTAAAACAAAAGTAAATTTGTAATGCTACTTGGTTTATTCATACTCTTTCATGAAAAAACTATTTTATATATTATTTTTGAACTAGAATTTATGAAATTTATTATGAATTGAATTTCATAAACTCTATGGTAAAATATCATTGGGAATGTTTGGCTCACACCCTACATACACACCGATGTGTGTGTATGTAGTTCTTATATCTTATTTCAAGTTACCAAATTCAACATCGTGTGGTTGATGTTCATATTTTTTAATCGATAGAAATATTAGTTTTTGGTGAGTGATTGTGGGTCACAAGGAGGTGTTGGTATTCATTTTGATTCTATTTTCTTTTGGATACTGATTTATCGTCCATTCCAAGCAATTCTAATTTATGTTCGAGTTGGTTCCTTAGAACCAACTACTTTGTACTTTATATTTACATTATATTCAGGGATTTGTATATTAAAAAATACTTTATCACATGTTGATTATTATTCACCACAATATTAACGTGATAATGTCCTAGAATATTTGTCTCATTGAAAAGTACATTACAGCTCTCTGTTATGATGAGAACCGTATAGTGCCATGAAGATATTCTAAAATATTTATCTACGGTCTGATAATATTCTATGATGGGATACATATTATGTTCATGGTTAGGTGAAACTAATCATAATCATATAAGGATTTTTCAAACCTAGACCTTTTTAAATTATTTATTTTACTATCTCTTGGCTTCAGTAAGCCTCACCAAGGTGCGGCTTGAGCACTGGTCTAAAATTTTTGAATTTTAATAACTTTGATGGATTTCGATCTAGTGCGCGGGCACCGCACAATTGGTTGTGACCGCGTAGTCATCCCAGGTTCCCATGAAATTGTCTAATGTTTAAAATAAATAAAATTTTATAAAAAAATGGGTTAAATATTTGCGTCATAATAATTAAAATATTAGTATTGTGTAGTTAACAATAATATTATTATTATTATTATTGGAAGTGTTATTATTTTCATTAAAATTTTTAATATTAATTGGTTGTTAAAAGTGTTGTTAATATTTTTATGAGTAAATTATTATTAAGAAAAATATTAATTTTTTCTTATTATTACTGTTGTTAATATTTGAAAAAAACGGAAATTAAATAAAAAATTATTTTTATTATTATTATTATTACTTTTATTATTATTATAATTATGTTATTATTAATATTAATATTCTTATTCTTATTGTTATTATTATTAGTATTAATATTATTATAAATAAAAAAACCCTAGATCTAACCTCCCCCTTCCTCTCGTTCGCGGCCCCCTCTCCCCCTAGGTGTCGACCTACAGCATGTGGCCGCTTCTCATATCACACCTCCTCTATTGGATGCGCCCCACCTAGTCAACCTCGTACTCCGGTGTGCCTCCAGAGAAACCCCCCCTCCCACTTGGCTTGTGGTGCATGACCTCCCCCTTGCTCTAGCCTGTTTTGGTGTGCAACCCCCCCTGCTCATCTCCTCCTTACATAGCCCCTCCTTGCGCAACCTCCTCCTCACTGACATTCTCCTCCTCTAGTTATGACCACCCTCGTCAGTGCCATATCTGACCACGACCTCCCTTATACAGTGCAACTCCTTCATGAACTCTATTCCTATGATATATTTCTATTACAATTTTGGTGTTTTCTTCAGTTTAACCAAACTTTGACGTCTCGGTTTGTGTTTTCTGCTTTTTACACAGTGTATAGAGTATTGATTGATTTATCAGGACACGTTAGTACATGTTCCGAAATCCACCACCAAGGGAGAGGTGGAGGGACTCATATCTCTATGTCGCCAATGTTTCAGGAAAGGTTAATTCACCTACTATTTTTTCACATCATCTAGTTTCTATTATGAAAAGTGAGTCCCTGGTTTTTGTTTGGATGTGTGTTGGTCCTCACACCCACTAATTTTGGGTGCTAGTTGATTGTTGTAGGGTTAGTTTTTGAAAAATATCTTTATTTCCTTGTTTGGATTAAACTTTATTTTAGGGATTTGTGGTGTTTTTGAGTCCTGGGGATTTATTGTAGGGAGTTACAGTCATTTTAGAAGGCACGCATGCATATTCCTAAGTATGGATATGTATAGATATATATATCTTCTATGTGAATGTTTCCTCATGGCGTGGAGAACACGTACATAAATTTAAGGATATATATATATATATGGAATTGCATGTCTACTAGCGAGTTGCTGCTTGAGTCAGAAAGCATTGAATTCCAAGGGATGGCTTGGTCTAATTGAGGTAGGAGTCTCTATACATCTACTTTCCGATGCACTTTCCTTAATGCTTGGAACATTTAATAAATTTATTACCATGATTTTCACCCTTAGGGTGCCTTTTTTTAGATTATTATAGTGTTTTAAAATTGATTTAAATTGTTAAAAATAGGTTTTCAAAGAAATTTTTGAAATATGTCTAGGTTAAAGTGCACCTTTGATATTGGTTGAAATGCCATGTATTTCCTTAAATTGAAATTGGGTATGTGAGAAATGTTTAGCCTTATTTGTGTTATGGTAGAATTATTTAATTGTAGGTTTTTTATTGTATGTATTATTTGGTGATCTTTTGGCTTGAGGATTCTGGTAAAAATGTTTTAGAAGGGTTATTTTGATTTTTTTTAAACAATGGCTAATAGATTTTGTGTCGTTCAGGTTATTGTTTTGGTTTTATGGTGAGTGATGTTCTTAAAATGGTGTTTAAATTTTTTCTTGGTTACTCCTAGTATGTAATTTGATGTTGGCACATCCATGAGTGCACAAGGTGCACATATGGATGTACCCTCAAATGAAGGTGGCACTTGAAAATGGTGTTCCTCCCAAAACCTTGTTTATTTTAAATGAAATTTTGTATTTAAGTAAACTGGGTTCCCATGTGTGACTTCTAAAATTGGATTAAATGAAATTTTAAAGAGGTATTTTATGACAACCCTTCTTTTATTACAAACTTAAACATGATTTACTACATAAACCATTCACTTGATACAACATGGATGATTGAGAGTTCTAGTGTCTTTGGGGCTTAGGATCATTACATAACAACTTAAAACATGAAGTACAACATCTTTATTGAAAACTTCCTTTACATAACCACTACATTCTCGCGTACTTAGCATTGCATGGGATAACCTAAGGACATGCATAAGAAAAGGGGTGAGCTATAAAACCCAGTAAGGGAATAAGAATGGAATACATGAGGAGTAAAATACATGTGAGACAATAGGAATATCAATATAACACAAGAGAAACATGAAAATAAAGTCACGATAAAGAATGGTAATCATAACATGGAAATGTGGCAACAACACTTAACATGGAATTAGCATGATCCAAGGCTCATTGCACATAGAGCATGAGTAAATCCTCACTGCACATGAATCACGAGTAAAACCTCATTGCACTTGAATTATCATGAGTCAACACTCATTGCACGTGACGTATCATGATACTATACTTTACCCAATGCATTGGAGCGCTATAAGGGTGCACCCTTCTTAAACATTTCATTTCATGCATAAGTGTGCCACATGGATCATAAAACATGGATTCATAAAACATAATCATTTATTCCATGATAAAGTAATGTGGAATTCATAAATGAAACTTTATAATCAATAAGTAAATGTTCATAAAGTTGAATACCCTTGATGGAGAAATGGTCATGGTATTCACTACACAATGGCATTGGCTTAGAAAATTGGTGTGATTTCGGCAGCATAACAGCATGACAAAAGAATTCATAAAAATGGTTGATGAGAGAGAAAGGGGTTCCTCATCATATTTACATGTAATGGACAGTAATTAGGTCATATAGATACATGTCCCAACAATTTTAAGGGAATTTAGATTCATGATACAAAAGTATTGCTTGAATGTAAAAGAGGAGAGAGAAGTTCTTTTCGGAATTTCAGCATAGTAACGGGTATACATGGAAGGCATTTAATGAGAGATAAAGGGGTATCCCATCATTAAAACATAAATAGGGAAGTATGAGGGAGGTTAGAAACTATACCCAAACATTCATAATTGAAATTAAAAGGGAAAAACAACTTAAAGAAAATTGGACAAAATGAGAAAGGAAGAAAAAAACCCTTACTTGGAAGTGTGCTTCCAAAGGCTTGAGAGAGGCTTGAGAGAGGCTTCTTGGGAGCTTGGGGCACCTTGGGAGGATTCTAGAGAGAGTATTGTATAGTTTGGATGAACTCCAAAGGCTTTGAGTGAGGAGGAAGTGGGATATTGGGTGGGTTTATATAGGAAAGGTGAGGGAATTCTTTATTATTTAGGTTTGGGACCCCTTATATTAAATTAATCTAAACCACAAACCATCCCATGGTTTTTGCCCATGGTTTTTGGAAAAGGGAAGACGAGAAAAATATTTTATAATTACAAAGACCTAACTTCTTAAAATAATGGGGTTGCTTATGTGTAGGTGAGTCACACTCCCATGGAAAATAATTTAAAAAGATAAGGTGTTTAATAAGTCTTGAAGGGTCCATTAATGCTTTGAAAAGTAAGTCAAACAAACCCAAAATCACATTATTTTAATTTTAAAACATATATTGGCTGAACATAAAGCTTATAGTATTTTATTACATCACTATTGGGTCATTATGATGTCATAAAACACATTATATATTTAAACAATATTTAATTTTTACCCAAAAAAATTGACTGTCTCAGAAAATTATGAAAAATCCACTATTGGATAATTTAGACATCCTGATTAAAGAAATATTATTTATTTTATCTAAATAATTTTCTAAATATTTTAATTTTCAATTTTAAAATAAAAACTGATATTTATCGAAAATTCACGGGTTTTGACAAAAATGGATTTCAAACCTTAATAAAAATTACAATTGCATTCATAAAATTATATGATCATTTATATATAATAAAATTAATTTAATAATAATAATAATAATATTTTATTAAAATATTATTTAATTCAAAAATCCCTTAATTTAATAAAATAGAATTCTTAATTAAATAATAACTAAAAACACTATTTTCACTTTAAAAGCTATTTACGATGTATCAATAATGACAAGAAAGTATATTCATTATTATATCAAAAAAATAATTTACAAGAACATAGTACTAGTGATTTGTTACATAACCCCTTAAAAGATCCGCATAAGACCAAAGGGTATGGTGTGTGATGGTGACAGACTCTTGGGGTGGCTCAGATAACATCGCTCGAGTGGTAATTTCTATCAACTTCCACTTTTCCTGTAGACGGTCCCATTCGAGCTTGACATGATGAAGCTCAGATTGGGCTTGGTCAAGAGAAAAGCCCAAGGACACCACCTCTTTTCCGAGCTCCGACAAATGGGATTCGTATGGAGCAATTCTACTGGATGAGGTTATCTCTTCTTTTGTCTGAGTAAATTGGGTTTGTTAAAGCCTTATATTTATACTAATCATGTGATCACTGTTCAATGGCTATAAAAGTAATGGTCACAAATCTTAACATAAAACTAAATAAGTTGACATTTTATATAAACGTTTTACATAAAAGAGAAATTTAACTAGATCAAGAGGAATTTCCATTAATGAAACTTTGGGTCGTTACATATTTCTGTTTAGCACTTGGAGTATGTTTGGACAAACATTGGGCTTAAGGGACCGTTTGGCATGTTTTGTAAGATTGTGTATTTTCCAAAATTTTGGAAATGGTTTTATGAAAATGTATTGGTTTTGGATCTCAAAGGCTCATTTGGCACTTGCAATTCAATGATGATGTTTGTATGAACATTTAGAAAATATTGTGTTTAAAAACTGTGTGCCTGTTGGGAAACCTTATTGTTTTGTGAAAAGTTTCAAATGTTTAGATTTTATAAAGGCCTGGTTGAAACTTTGTTTAATGTGAAATTATTGAATGTATATATGGGGAATTTATATCTAGGGTAACCCTTTATGGGTGAATACATAGGAAGCGCCCGTGTTTGGGGTAGGCAAGTACAGTGACGGCATGATATGGTGAGTCACGCGTGCGAGGGACTCCTACTTACACAGTATTATTGTTATAACCACCATGGGTTCTTGGATGTCTTTTAGTTGATTGAGTGATGGTTTCTTATCAGCCCCGATTAGATGGGTTGGTACCCATTGGTAGGTATAGAGGCCAGATGGGGAGTGTCGCTGGTTTCTTTTACCACGAGGGTGGCTAGTTGGTTATAGACTTAGGAGCTTCAACATATACCAGTAGGTGGTTCTGAATGGAGTAAATCCAGGGTTATTATAGGTATGTTTAGGATCACCCATGGTTACTTAATTATTTACATTTCTTGTTTACTTACAGCTATACCTATTAGTTTATTTCTAGTTTGTACTGTTTATTTCTTTTAGCACAACCTTGGACTTCTTATATTGGTTTTGTTTATAAAAT
The DNA here is from genome assembly GCA_963277665.1 of Viscum album. Lineage (NCBI taxonomy): Eukaryota > Viridiplantae > Streptophyta > Magnoliopsida > Santalales > Viscaceae > Viscum > Viscum album. The sequence goes on from OY728149.1 coordinate 109,575,258, forward strand.
GGAAAATGGTTTTGGAAATGGTATGTAGTGTGTGTTGGATTTTTCTTTTAAATAAGAAAATGTTAAAACCCTATTTTTCAGCTGTATTTCAAACTGGTGTCTGTGGACTCCTCCAAAAGAGAAAACTTTTGGATTCAATGGTCTATTCTTGGAATCCCTACTAAGAATTTCAGTGATCAAGCCTATCGTATCTATCCATTTACAAGTTCAGTTTCTTGTTTAGGTTCATCGTTCAGCGGATCAATGTTGGAGCAGGCTTGGTTCTAAGTTGGACGGTGAAAGAGAAGGTCACAAGGAGGTATATACATTTTATTTTCATTTTGCTTCTAGTTTTATTTTTATCGTCGGTATTTATTTATCTGTTTATCTTTTGTTCATGGGACAAATAGTTCCCAATGGTTAAATTTTCATGACTGGAACTAGTTTCTATCCCATGGGGATCGTGAAAGCCCCTCGGGCCATGCTAAGGACCTGCTCGGGTGATTGGTTTAAGGTCAGCCCGATTTGGTTCATGAAAAAATGGTATCAAAGGAGGCCCTTGTTATTTGGGGTCTCTGGTAGATGAAGATTAGGATTTTCGGGACTCAGGAGGTAGGTGTGAGAAGAGCATTGAAAACTCTTTCTTGCATCGATCCTTGAGTTACTAGGGGTATTCTGGTACTTTGAGTCTTTTTTCTTAGGTTGTTTTGGATTGAGGGATGACAATGAAGGTGAATCGGGTTATGTTATGGCCTCACATGGGTTAGTGACTCATGTATAGTTCAAGTGCCCGGTTCAAGGACCTCTTAGTGTCATTCCTTACTTGGGGCATGGATAACCACCATGTCTCCAAGTTAGGCACAAGCACTAGTTTCTCATTATGATGGTTTATCATTGGTTTTATTTCGTTTTGATTTTAGCTGATGTGAGTATTTGTTGAAAGTGAAGTAGGATTTTGAAATGAAAATAGATTTTCAAAATAGAAATGGTTTTGGAATGGGAGTTCTTTCCTCAAATGGTTTTGAAATTGTTAAAGTGGTTTTTAAAGAGGATTTGTTTCAATTTGGAAGGTTTTTTATATGTTTATATTTGATAAGGAAAATAGATACTTGGACCTTGACATTCTTTATAGAGGGTAACATGTGCATGGGTATATACGGAGAGTGTGTGGGGGAACTTGTCCTTGGATAATGTAAGCAGGATTGGATGAATGCACATGTGACGGTTCATAAGGTGTCATTAGTGAGATTTAAAATTTAAAAAAATTGTGATTTTTGGAAAAGTAATTGTTGCTTGTGTTTGTATATGTTTGGATTATGGTCATGTTTCCCTTGGATTGTGTTGTTTCTTTGATTGAGTTTTGTCTTGATTTTAATTTTAGTTGTATTTTTTGTGTTCTTTGGAGTATGCCACCCAGAAAGGTCGCTAATGTTTCCAGCAAGTCATGCCCTATTTTTGGTCCTTCTTGGGTGTTTTTTGTCCTTCGAGGAATTTGAGTTCTATTAAAAGTAATGGAGTGGTTTGATAGGTGAAGATCATGTATTCAGATGGTTGGTAAATCCTGAGGGTGTTAAGGTTTGTATCGTGTTAGGTTTATTTTAGGATCCAGCTCTAGACTAGTAAAGATAGGACGCCTCATCATCATTACAGTTTGGGGTGTAGTCGGTGGGGGTTAGCTCTTGTGAAGGTTCCCCATCTAGAAAAGAGTGCATGATAGAGGAACCTATCTCCAAGAAGTTATCTTAATCTGTACCAACTCCCAATTTTTTGGACTGTTCTCTTATATTCCACTAGTGTAGCCGGTTCAGGCATTCCAAGCCACCTTATTGCATCCCTCTAAAGTCTTACTATCGTGAGACTGTTCGGGACACAAGGGAGAGTTCTGAAAGGAGCTCCGTTCGAGAAGGAGGAGTTAGGGACCATAGGATAAAAATGACTGACTATGAGGCGGGAGATGCTACAGCCATCAGGTCCCCACCCATAGGTCTTGGGGTGAATCTCGCGTATAGTCAGGAGTTGTTGAGGGTGTGTGGAACCATGGTCAGGATCATGTTTTCAGCTTGGGGATGGAAATATCTAAAGTTTCCTTATTCTATTCTTATATCCATCATAAGTTCATCCTTTATGTTTTGGTGTTATGAGATCATTTTACCACAATCGAAGCATCCTTATCTACTCTTAGTGTGGTTTCTAAAAAGTTTGAATTCTTTGAAGGTTTTAAGGCCCTTGAATAAATGGACCCACTCTAATTTTGAGTTGGTCTTAGCTGTGTTCGTTAGAGGGATGTTTCATTTCGTGAAATTTATGGGATGTATTGATTTAATTTCTCATCCTCAAGTTTCTGGGTTGTTTCGTAGAAGGATTTTCATCTAAGTCTTGGAATTGTTGTTCGGTCCATGTGGGGAAAATAAATGAGTTTGGTTTGGGAGTTCCCGCATCCCCCCCCTGGGGGTGGTGTGTTCGGATTTCAAGGGTTTCCATATTAGTGAATTCTCATGGTAGGGAGAACCATCCTATGTTCTCCCCTCAATCTCAGGATGTGTTCCTCCTTGAATTGGTCAGGTGTGATGTGTGTTGGGAATGGTCACCCTATAGCTCATGTTTTCCTTTGATTTTGTCTGGGCATGGACTTGGGTGGTGTCAACTGTTGGCTTGGTGACTTTCTGGGGGCAGAAAGTTTTGTGGTGAGGAGAATTGTCACACCCTGACTTTTTTAAATTACTTATTTTATAATCTCTTGGCTTCGGTTAGCCTCACCAAGGTGTGGGTTGAACACTAGTCTAAAATTTTTGAATTTTAATAACTTTGATGGATTTTGAACTGGTGTGTGGGCACCACACTATTGGTTGTGACCGCATAGTCCGCCCAGGTGCCCGTGTAGTTATCTAATGTTTAAAATAAATAAAATTTTATAAAAAAAATGGTTAAATGTTTGCTCCATAATAATAAATAATATTATTATTGTGTAGATAATAATATTATTAATATTATTGGCAGTGTTATTATTGTCATTAATATTTTTAATATTAATTGGTTTTTAAAAGTGTTTTTAATGTTTTTATGAGAAATTTATTATTAAGAAAATTATTAATGTTATATTATTATTAATGTTGTTATTTTTTGAAAAAAAAGGGAAATGAAATGAACAAAATTATTATTTTTATTCTTCTTACTTTTATTATTATTATAATTATGTTAATATTAATATTAATATTATGATGATTATTATTATTATTAGTAATATTAGTATTATTATTAGTGTTATTATAAAGAAAAAAAATAACCCTAGATCTACCCTCCCCCTTCCTATCGCTCGCGGCCCCCTTCCCCTTGGGTGTCATCCTACAGCACGCGGTCGCCCCCCATCTTGTACCTCCTCTGTGGGATGTGCACCACCTCGCTGGCCTCCTACTCTAGCATGCCTCTAGTAAACCCCCCCCCCCCCACCCACCCACCACTTAGCTTGTGGCACATGACCTCCCCCTTGATCTGTCCTGTTCTGGTGTGTGGAACACCCATGCTCGGCCCCTCCTTGCGCTACCCCTCCTTGTGCGACCTCCTCCTCACCGGCGTTCTCCTCCTGTAGTCACAACCACCCTCGTTAGTGCCATCTCTGACCATGACATCCCTTATGTGGCGCACCTCCTTTGTAAACTCCACTCCTCTAGTATATTTCTATTTAAATTTTGGTGTTTTCTTCAATTTAACAAAACTTTGATTTCTCGGTTTGTGTTTTGCACTTTTATCATAGTGTCTAGAGTATGTGATTGATATATCGGGACCCGTTCGTCCATGTTTCAGCATCCTCTACTGAGGGAAAGGTGGATGGACTCATCTCGTTATGTCATCAATGTTTTGGGTAAGCTTAATGTACCCTCTGTTTTGTTTTTCATCATCCAATTTAGATTCTATTGTAATAAGTGATTCCCTAGTTTTTGTTTGGATATGTGTTGGTCCACACACCCACTAATTTCGGGTGTCATTTTATTGTTTTAGGGTTTGTTTTTTAATCTTATCTTGATTACTTTGTTTGTCTTAAACTTTAATTTAAGAATTTGTGGTGTTTTTGAGTCCCGGGGATTTATCGTAGGGAGTTACAGTCGGTTTTGAAGGCACACACGGATATTCCCAAGTATGGATATTTATAGATATATATATCGTATGTGTGTATGTTCCCTCATGTCACAAGGAACAAATACATCCGATTAAGGATATATATCTGTGTGTGTGTGTGTGTGGAATTACGTGTGTGCGAGCAAGCTGGTACTTGAGTTGGAAAGTGCCAAATTCCAATTGTTGGCTTGGTCTGCTTGAGGTAGGTGTCTCCATACATCTCCTTTCTGATTCACTTCCTTTGATGATTTTCACTTTCTATAAATTTATTTACATGATTATCTCTACTAGGGAGCCTTTTTTATCTTAGTGTAGTGTTTTTAAATTGATTTAAATTTTTAAAAATATGTTTTCAAAGAAATTATTGAAATAATTCTAGGTTAAAGTGCACCTTTGATGTTGGTTGAAATTCCATGTATTTACTTAAAGTGAAATTGGGTGTTTAAGAAATTTTTAGACTTATTTTTTTTACATTATAATTTTGGAATTATGGGTTTTGCATTTTATGTATGATTTGGTGATCTTTTGGCTTGAGGATTCTGGTAAACATTTTTTGGAAGGATTCTTTTGATTTTTTTTAAAACAATGGTTAATGGATTCAGTGTCTTGTAGGTTATTTTTTTTGTTTGATGGTGAGTGGTGTTATTGAAATGGTGTTTAAATATTTTCTTGGTTACTCCAAGTATTCCATTGGATGTTGGCACATCCATGGGTGCACCAGGTGCACAAGTAGATGTGCCCTCAAATGAAGGTGGCACTTGAAAATGGTGTTCCTCCCTAAACCTTGTTTATTTTAAATGACTTTTTTTTATTTAAGTAAATTTGGTTCCCTTGTGTGACTTAAAATTTTTGTATTAAATGAAATATTAAAGATGAATTCCCATTTGGAACTTGGAGTATGTTTGGACAAACATTGTGCTTAAGGGGGTATTGGGCATGTTTTGTAATATTGTGTATTTTCCCAAAGTTTGGAAATAGTTTTATGAAAATGTATTGGTTTTTTATCTCAATGGATCATTTGGAACATTAAATTCAATGATGATGTTTGTAAAAACTTTTATAAAATATTTTGTTTAAAAACTGTGTGCCTTCTAGGCAACCATATTGTTTTGTGAAATGTTTTAAATGTTTAGATATTGTAAAGGCATGGTTGGAACATTGTTTAATGTGAAATTATTGAATGTATATATGGGGATTTCCTATCTAGGTTAACCCTTTATGGGTGAATACATAGGAATCTTCTATGTTTGGGGTAGGCAAGTGCGGTTACATCATGATAAGGTGAGTCACGCATGTGAGAGCCTCCTACTTACACAATATTATTGTTATAACCACCATGGGTTCCTAGATGACTTTTAGTTGATCGTGTGATGGTTTTTTATCAATCCTGATTAGAAGGTTTGGTACCCATTGGTAGGTATAGAGGCTATATGGGGAGTGCCACTAGTTTCTTTTACCGGGAGGGTGGCCAGTTGGTTATGGACTTAAGAGCTTCACCATACGCAGGTAGGTGGTTCCAAACCGAGTACATGCAAGGGTCTTTAAGGGATATTTAGGGTCTACCATGGTTACTTAATTATTTACATTTCCTATTTATTTACATCTATACATATTAGTTTATTTCCATTTTTTATTGTTTATTTATTTCTTTTAGCATAAACTTGGTCTTCCTATCTTGGTTTTGTTTATAAAATGGAAAATGGCTTTGGAAATGGTATGTAGTGTGTGTTGGATTTTTCTTTTAAATAAGAAAAGCATGTTGCTTATATTAAAATGTGAAAACCATATTTTTTAGTTTTATTTCAAATTGGTGTCTGTAGGATACTTTGGAAAAGAAAACTTTTGGATTCAGTAGTTTATTATTGACACCCTACTGAGCATCTCAGTGCTCATGCCTATCATAGCTATCCAGTTGCAGGTTCAATTTATTGTTTAGGTTCCTATTTCAGTGGATCAATATTGAAGCAGGTTTGGTACAGAGTTAGATAGTGACTAAGAAGGTCACATGGAGGTATGTACCGTTTATTTTCTTTCTACTGCTAGCTTTATTTTTATCTTCACTTTTTATTTATCTGTATCTTTTTTTGGTGGGACAACTCATTCCCAATGGTTAAATTTTGGTGCCTGAAACTAGTTTTCAGCCTGTGGCGTTCAGGAACGCCCCTTAGGCCATGTCGTGGACTGGTTCGGGTGATCGGTTCAGGGTCGACCCGGGTTGGTTCGTGATAGGCTTTATCTCATGAAGTTTTCACATTGGAATCTCCAAGACATGTGATTATAAGAACATACCAGACTATAATAATTCTTCATGTTTATGTGCCATCGAATATTCTTATCTACGATCATGTGTAATGATACTTAGACTTTAATATTATTATTATTATATTCCATGAATCATGAAATTTGATGTATTTTTTTAAACCTTGATGACATATTATCACAGTGAATTTGGGTACGTTGGGTGTGTCAGTAATAATATATTATCAATGCATAAGTTGAGGAAGGATTTGTCCCTTCCACCTTTATAGAAGTTGATATATCATCCCTTTGATTGAAATGGAACCATCGTGTTAAATTTTATGGTCATGGTGTAATGATCAGTTTATTTCAGATATTCAAAAAAAAATACATATCAAGAATATATGTTGATGACACAGGTGTGAAACCTGCTTGATGAGATATCAAGACAAAGTAATTATATTGAAAAGTGAGTGTTTTTATATGGTTGTTATTGTTATGACATATCATCTCCCTCTATGGGTGCCTTGACCCATTTCTAGGTAGTAATCTTATACTTTAGGAAAACCCACATGATGCCACTAAGGAAGAGGCCAATAGGGTCACACGCAAAGTGTTTCCTCTAATCTCAGTTAAATATTATTTATATTTAATAATTATAATAAATATTATTCTCCAAACTGAGAATTAATATTTATTCAGGACTTATTAAACGATAGAAAATATAAAATAAATATTTATTCACAAGGTAATTATTTAATTACATAAATATATAATATTTATTTATCACTTTTTATTCATAAGGTAATAAATAATTTATTTAATTATGTGAATATAAAAAATAAATATTTTATTCTCCAGACTATGAATATAATATTTAATTATTTATTTATTGAATTTATAATATTTATCTCTTATTATTTGTGAGGTAATAAATAATTATTTACTAATAAATAAGTTATTAAATTACATAAATATTGAAATAAATATTTTATTTAGCAGGCCGTGAATTTAGTATTTATTTATTTATTTGAGAATTCAATAAATATCAAGGAGGAAAAGTAGACCCAGTTAATGGTTCGGTGATAAATATTTATTTACTAGAATATAAATAATATTTATTATTGTGTGGGTTAGCAAACGCCATGGAATAAAATATTATTATCGTTATTTTACATGGAATGTGGTTCCTTTTGGGTTTAACACATTATTAGTTATATTTTCATTTGATTAATATGAAACCCTAACCCTGGGTCTATAAATAGACAATTATGAGAATTGTGAGGGTTGGTCATTGTGCACAACATTATCCTCCCTAGAGAATTATCTCTCAACGAGAACATCTCTGGGGTTTTCTCTCAAACTCGAGAGACTCTCTCTTGCTCCTTCCTTTCCTCTTAAGACATAGAGGTTAAGAGAGATTCCTTCAAGACCCAAGGAATGTATTGTGGTCAAGGGAGTGGTGCAAAATGATCGGTACCACTACACTAGCACATGGAACACTATTGAAAATGTTTGAAGATCAAAGGAGAAGATATGGATCACCTCTAATGAGGATATACTTTTGGTCCTCATTAAAGAAATAAAAATAAAACTGAATTTACTTTTGATGATCAAAACCTTCATAAAATACAAAATTTATTACTGATACATTTCTTCATTCTATTAAATTAATTATAAATTAATGTGAAAAAGATCCTCTCATTTTGTTTTAGAAAAATAAATTATATTATTTAGAAAACTTTTAATTAGTCATGGTGTTCATTGCTAGGTACATTGTGAATGATCCATTGACTCTAAAAAAATAAAAGTTTTACATAGGCTCACCAAGCACTTCCACTGAATCTAGAACCATCAAGTGGTAATAGACCAAAGACTTTCAATTTAAAATTATTTATTGTTTGTTGATCATTTAAATTTTTTGAAGTTTGTTTTCATTTGAAGAAATTCATTCTTATTATCCAATTTTCAAGGTATCTTCTTCATCCCTTTTTATATCACTCATTTAATCCAAATTTGATTAAATATTAATGAAGAACATATGAGGAACCCATCTGGAGATACTAGAAATTATGGCCAAATAACATAAGAGTACATGATCTGTAGTCCAAAGGTACACATAGTTCACCCATGTTTAATGCACCAAGATGAATATAAAATTAATTTGGTGTTTTGTTCATTAAATACACATGGAATTCATTAAATTCACGCCATGTATTAACCAAGACAAGCTAAAACATGGCTCACCATACTACAAATTGTGTAGTCCGTGTGTTTTCATGGCTAAAAGCATGGTGTCCAAGGCATGTTGTATATTTATTACATGATAGGGTTACTCGAAACCATGTAACAAGGGTATCAAAAGATTTTTACAAGATGTACACATCATGTACCTCAGAAATTTTCATTCAAATATACACATCCATTCCCTGTATATTTATCACAAATGGAAAGCAAGTGATATACTGGTCATGTAGCTGGATGTAAATGTTATGGAAAAAATTAAAATTAATTTGTTAGTCTATAAAAATCATCATTATGTGTTTCATTTTCCATTTATTAACTTGTACACACAAAATTGTATATTTTATATGACATTAAATGCTTAATTAAATTCTATATAAAATCTAAACTACATACCATGTATAGTAATAATATATTGACAACTTTATGCTCATTAAAAGAATTACACACCGTGTTAATTAACTTGTGTTCTATGTTTCATTTATTGACTCATATACACTATGTAATTACATTATAAAAATGTGTATGTTATATGTTGTATGAGTATACTGTATACAATCTCAATACAAGTAGAGTTGTTCGAACAGGTACTCATTGAATTACTTACAAGCACAAACTGTGTACTTATTTTATTAAATTTTAAATAAAAATAATTTACTTAATTTATTTAAAATCATAGAGGATGGGTATCATAATGAAGTATTCGGTGGTGATTAAGATAAATTGAATTAATTGATTTCTCATATAGTTAATTGGATTAATTTTCATGTGTTTTTATCTTAATAAATGAATGAATAGAGATTAATGATATCTAGTTATTTTAAATGCATACTTGTTGCATAATTGGATTATCATGAGCTTAGACCAAACATTTTATGTGTATGTTTTCTTTTAATTTAATTATTACATGGTTTTTTCAATTATTTTATCAAATTAAATTGATAGTTTTTTATCATACCTCCCTCATTATTATTTATGATCTTTTATACCCATGTTTTATTTTATATATACTAAATTTTTGGTTCCCTTAACTAGTGAGTTAAGTAAAAGAATTATAAGGATGGAGCTCCAAGATATATGGATTTGGTTTGAGATAGAGTCAAGGTGAAACCAAACCAAGAAGATACATAGGACAAGGGTAAAATTCTGTAAACTTGAACACAAACCAAGTAAAAGAATTTTTTCCCCTAGGGTTAATGGTTTATGTATTATCCACTCAGTAAAAAGAGCACTAGTTAAAGCACATAATCATGATGTATTTTATTTATTTTATTTTTGTCTATTAAATGATATATTTTATAGATGCAAGAACATGAACACATAAATAAATAGATTAATATGAAAAGATGGGATTAAAATAAAAGGATTATATGTAAATATTTTATCAGTATATTGTTAATCACTTAAGTAAAATCCACTTAATATCAATAAGGCATGAAAAAGATAAAATAAGAAAAATTGTGCAAAATAAATAAAATCCCACAATCATATATTAAGTCAGACTAAACCTTCCATTTCATGATTAAGAACGCAACCATAGAACTAAATGTTTACATGGCCATAGTCTAGAAACTTACTTTTATCAAGGATTTATCATAATATTTTTTGGTCAACTTAATAAAAAATTTATTTAATTTAATGATCATAGTTTGTTCAATATAAATTTGGAGGTAGGTGTTGATAAAATTTGAGTTAGGATTTTAGAATTTGGGAGTCCACTCAATAGAACAAGGAACTTCAAGCCTATGGTTGGAAAGACCACCTACCTAAACACCTTATTATGGTTTTTATGGCCATATTATGGATCGTAAAGAGAGATATATGGATCTATTCCACTAGAGTGTCCAAGTGATGGGGAATTTCAAGTTCAAGGGTTAAATTCATTATTACTTGATAAAATAGTGAGAAAATTAGTAAAATAACTGAATTATTTTGTCTAGCTTATTTTATAATAAAGTAAAGTACTAATCATCTGTTTTAAAAATTATAGAACAAATGACAAGAAAAACCAAAAAAAATCTTTTTTTAACTCAGGGAATTTCCTCATAATAACATATTTACCAAAGTGGTATAGATGTTTTACACTTCCATACTATTAGATAAATTATAATATGTGTTGGAATTGCCTAAACCTAACAATTTCCTCACCAATAAGATGTGAAAACAACGATTATAGAATATAAATAGATGGTGATTCCTACATGATATCATATCTTATTACTATTGAGAAGAATAAAGAGTGGACTAAAGATAATTTGGATTCTCCCTACACTATTTTAGTGTAAATTAGAATGGGGATCTTATCTAGTAATCATGTATTCATGTATTTAATTACATTATTTAAAGTTATGATTTTATTTGTATAAGAAATTATCTATGAATTTCATGTTATCATCCTTACCACCAAGGTTCACCTTATCTATCCAAGACCAGATGAACAGTATAGAGAAATTGCTCGTAAATCCTTTTCTATATACTTCACCCATGAAAATAATATTTGGTGGAAATTTACTTCCTCATTCCTTATGGTAAGAAGAATTAAAGGAAAGTTTTTAAATCCCATGGACTTTTAAAGACAATGGTGTTATTAAAACATCATTCAAAGAGAAAAAGGATTCAGATGGAGGGAAATGAACATGAGGATATTTACTGCTCATGTGGAAGGAAATAGTTATTTGAATAATTTCAATAAATTAAAGTAAAATTAATTATAAACTTTGGGAACATTCATCATTGAATATAATATTTCCATTAAAATTCTTGGGAATTAGAATAAAATATGTTTAAATCTATTATCATTCAATAATTAATAAAGTTTTTAAATATTATAAGAGGTATGGTGAATTCTCCCAGAGGCTGAGGAAGTGAAATTCCCATATCAGTAGTGAGAAGACACAACTTCTAGATTTCATGAATGGATTGATTTTAGTTTGTAATGAGTGTTACCAAAACATTTATCTTAGTGACTATATGGGCACAATGAAACATTATTTCACATTTAGAATAAATTTTTTATGGTAATTAATACTAAACTAATGGTTTAGTAACTCCTAAATCACATATATCCATTGTAATGAATAATGAATTTAAAATATAAGACTCCTAGTTAATTATGGAAAGATAATTCTTTTTTAAATAAAACTAAAATTAATTGAATTGTTTATAGCAATAAAAATTATTTAGTCTCTATTGATCTAATATACTAGGTATACTAACAAACTAATTATCATGTTTTAGATAAAGAAACCTTTATAAATAAAGGTACACCAAAAATATTTTAGTGTTAGTTTAATAATTTCATGCAACCTATTCTAAAACTAGAGGTAAATTCATTTAATTCATGAGATTACATTAAAATTTTAGAAATGATCAATGAATTAAATGCATTCACTTGTTAAAGATAGAAGAATATCTGAGCTGGATTTTTGGAGAACATCATATCCCAGTAATGATTGATCATATATTCATAGTAAAGGTATTACCAATATCACATTTACTTATATACATCAATATAATTATGGTAATAAAAGGAGGATCAATTGTGATTCCTATATATATTGAAAATCTTCCATAACTTCTTCTAATAATTTTTTTATAAATAGTGGTGCAATAACTAACCATATAAAAATTATATTAACTAATGGATATTATATAAATTGTGGTATGATAATAATATATTTGGAGACAACTTCAAGATTTTAGTGAAAATTATTTGTTAAGGGTTGGTTTTAGATATAAACAAACATCAAAACACTCAGTGCATCTTGATTAATAATCCTATATCCACAAAGTATATTAACTTCTAGTCAAGAACAACTATGTTTCCAAAAAGTAAACTTATCTATTTAAGGGTAGTAGAATAAGGCTTAACTTCTATAGGTTAAGGATATGGATGCACATGAATTGGCATAGGGATATTGAACTCCACTATGCTCACTGGGAGGAATAGTTCCACAAACACATACTACCTATGAATTAATAACCAAAGAAGTGGTTCATGTTCACCATGGTAATTGATACATATATTATTCCTACAAAGAAGTAGAAGTATGAATTAAAGTAATGGATTTCATGTATCAAGATTCAAGGACTCAATATTTTAAATGCTTCTAATACTTGATACGGATGGTGAGTATTCAAGAGAAAATAGAAATGTATGGTATAGGGTAGTATCAATAAATCGTGATTGATTATTGAAAGGTTTAGTTCATTACAAAACCTATACATGAATCATCATGGATTAAATCCTTTTGAGTTATACTTGTCAAGGAATAAGTATATGATTATCATATTAGGCTATTGATTTTCAAGGCCACTTCATTTGGAGGAAACCTTGCAGAAGATGTCTATATAATGAAACCAAAATGACACCCTATGGTATATGTCTATATGGAATAACTAGAAAGGGTCATTGAAATCAATAAATTCTAATAAGATATGTAGATTACATAAATTCATTTATGGATAAATCATGAAAAATGATTATAGAATATTCATTTTGAAATAAAGGAGTTCCATGTGTCTATAATAAGTTAGTGGAAGTGCTATAAGTTTTCAAGATATATATACTAATAATATATGGGTAAAATTTTATATCTTACCAGTTCATTAGGAATAAATAATGATTTTCTTCAATAATGAGTTAAAGTGGAAACCATGTTATTGGGTATAATCTACACAAAACTAGATCCATGGTTTTTTTGAATCTAGTCATAGTAACAAAGTATTGAAAAAATACAAGTTGATAAAATTCAAGACTGAATTGTTGTTGAAATATAATATTTCTAGTAGAACATGTATATGATTATGAAGAGATTATTGAGATTAAAATAATTTCAAAAGATTAACTGCTAGGAATTCATCTCATATTCCATGATATGTACTGACATTTGATATTACTAATGTGTAATGTATATTATGTGAATGTCAAAAAAAGATCTAACATAATTACACTGACTTGCAGTTAAGACTATTCGAAAATACTTGACAAAGTAGAACTAGATTATTTTATAGTGTCTGTAGAAGTTTTATTACTAGTGATCAAGGTAATTGAACACTTGTCTTCATTTAGTTCAATTTAATCTAATATCACAGAAATATTGAGGTAATATAAAATACAAACTTTTTATAGCCAATGGTCGTCGTCTTGATAATATTTAGGTATATTGTGGCTTTTGATGCTTCTTAAGAAGCAGTTTAGAAACATCTCATTCCTATTTTGGGTTATACCAAAAGAAAGAGTTTTATCATTATTATGATAATCTTTGACTATGGACTTAATAAATATGTAAAGTTTCAAAGATGGTAACAAGAGGTGGATACTTGTTAATATCACAACTTCAAGGATTTTCTCAAGGAAGTGATTTCACACTAAAAAGATTTCCATACAAACTTGTGGATTTACCAACCCTGATCTTGAAAATATAGTAGACCCAATAACTATATCCATACATATTATAATTATGTTTAACATATGAGAATTAACCAGTCATTAATAGTTATTTCTAGTGCAAGTGGGAGTCTATTGGATTTGGTTCACTAGAACAAAATACTTTTTACTTTATATTTCTTATATATTAATTGATTTACATATCAATAAAAACCCTATCACATACTGATTATTCTTTTTTATAACATTAATGTGATAATGTTATATAATATCTATCGCATTGAAAAGGTTATAGCAGCACCCCGCTGTGATGATAACTTTTAAATTTCATGAAGATATTTATAAATATTATTCTGTAGTTAGATATAATTTTATGATGGGGCACATAGTATGTTGACTGTAAAGTGTCAGTACTCGTAAGAATATGAAACTTTATCTCATGAATTCCACACTTGATAATATGTGATATGAGAGATTATTTTAACAGACCTGCTTATAGGAATTCTACATATTTATGTGTCAAAATATTTTCCTATTTGTGAGCATGTGTACTAGTCTTTAGACTTTAATATTATTGTTAATACATGTCATGAATCGAGAACTTTTGTGTATTATCATAAAATGTGATGACATTTGATCACAGTGAGGTGGGGTATATTGGGTGCATCATGAATGACAAGTTATTAATAAATAAGTCAAGGAAGGATTTTTCCCTTCTATCTTTATGGAAGTTGATATCTTAGACCATTGATTGAAATGGGAATGTATTATTAAATTACATGGTCATGGAGTAACGGTGAGTTTATTTTAGATAGTCAAAGAAATACATATCAAGCATATAGGTTAATGACATGGGTGTCAAAATTGTTTGATGATATATTTATAAAAAAGTATTATATATTACAGTGATAATTTTTATGTGCTTGTTATAGATGCGACATATACTCTCCATCTATGTGTTTGTTGACCCATTAATAGATTGTAATATTGGACGTTAGATAAGTTCAACTAATTTCATTGATGAAGAGGCCTAGAGGGTCACACATAAATTGTTTCCTCTTATCTCAGTTAAATATTAATTATATTTAATAGCTAAAATACATATTATTCACTGGATCTAGAAGTAATATTTATTCAAGATTTATTAAATGATCACAAATATTAAATAAATATTTATTCTTGAGGTAATTATTTAATTATGATAATATATAATATTTATTTATCTCTTGTTATTCAAAAGAGAATATATGATTATTTATTCATTAATAAATAATTTATTTAATTAAGTTAATATCAAAATAAATATTTGATTCTATAAACTATGAATTATATTTATTTATTCATTGAATTTAAAATATTTATCCTTTTTATTTATAAGGTAATAAATATTTATTTATTGATAAATAAATTATTTAATTATGAAAATATTAAAATAAATATTTTATTCCTTAGGACATGGATATAATATATATTTATGATATTTATTCAATAATTCAATAAAGATCAAGGAGGATGAGTAGGCCCAGTTATTGTTCTATTGATAAATATTTATTTACCAATCTGTAAATAATATTTATCATTGTGTGGGTGATCGCACCATGATTCACTGTTTCATTTTCACCCTTACACCACTATGCTAAAGTAGTTTTTTATTGAAAATTTAAAAAAAATAACAAATTTCACTTCATGTTTGATTCCATTATTTTGTGTTTATCACTGTTAAAAAGGAAAACGTTAATTCTTTTGATAATTTCAATGAAGGTGGAGGTGATTTGGGGGGGCATGATGAATTCCAAGAAAAATGGTTCGAACTGCCGAAGATCCATACATACCAGTAGAATCGGAACTGTGTATCCAAATGGGCTTAAATTTTGTGGTATGGTCAAAAATTCATTGGGATACATTTCATATGAAGAAACCTAAGCCTCATTTGTCAATCTGGTGGCCAAACCAACTTAATCTTTCCAGCACACCAAATCTGCACGAAGTCAAAAGTGTTGTGTTGTGATCTATCAATATCTAGAGTTATAGGTGTCTAAATGAAGCCAAACTTTGGGTGTACATATTCATTATTTGGGGCTACAACTTTAAAATTTTCTTCAAAGAGATATAAGGCTATTTTGAGGTCTAAAACTATGTTCCAAGTAGTTTTAAGAAATCTGTGTGCCCAAAACCACCTTCCACTTTTCCTGTAAAATGGAACCTTGGGCTCCCCATTTTCTAGTTTGGGAAAGAGGCAAAGATCTGGTATTTTTGATACCTAAAGGAGACCTCTCCTCATCCAATAATTTATGGAGGCTCTTATCCTCAAAGTGGGATCAAGGATGAAGGCGAAGTTCCACCCAAGCCTTCTCCTCCTCTTGATGGCGAGCTAAACAGTGGATGATCATTTCGAGGGAGCTAAAAATACTTGAGAAGGAGTTCTAGCACTTGTTCATCTACTGGTTTTGTGTAATTTTTGTGTTAAATATTTCACTTATGATTAATATTTTTGTGCTTATCCTCTAAATGCATTTCTTTTTTTATAATTAAGTGAAATAATTTTTATCACAACACTGATTAGGTTGAGATTTCAAGTGGGGATCTTGGGTTGTTCTAATTAGAAAACACAAGAATCCTTTTTCTCATACACAATCATGAGATTTAAGTATGTTTTGGTATCCCTTTTTCTATTCTTGAGGTCTAATCCTGGACAACATGATTTTTGTGTCAAGGATTGGTACGTTGTGCAACGATTTAAGAGGCAAGAGGGGAAGTAAGATCTTGACAACCCTCAAGAAAGGAGTTAAACAAAACCATGTGTATTTTTTTAGAACAATGAACTGTCCAACATGTGTAGTAAACTTGAAATGATCTCCTTCTCTCATAATTATTAAAACACCACTTTAATCTGTTAACTATTAAACTCTTTAAATCATGTTATTTTCTTAAAACTATTTTCTAAACCACCCCCCTTTTAGTAATTTTTATTAAAAACATATACTCTAAACCTATCAAAGCTCCTTAAGAAACGACCTAGGGTCTACCCTATACTATAAATCAACCTTAAAATCATAATCAGTTTGATGTGTCACAAAAATGTGGTCAATGGGTTAGCACACGCCATGGAATAAAATAATATTAATATCATTATTTTACAAAGCATGGTGTTCCTTTTAGGTTTAACATATTATTAAGGGTCATTGTACAATTAATTAATATGAAACAATAACAATGGATCTATAAATAGACAATTATGTGAATTGTGAGAGGTTAGTCCTTATGCACAGAATTCTCCTCCCTAGAATGTTCTCTCTCAATGAGAACATCTCTGGGGGTTTCTCTCAAGTTTGAGTGATTCTCTATTTTTCCTTCCTTTCCTCTCAATCCATAGATATCAATAAATATTTCTTAAATCCTGAAGGAATGTGGTGTGATTAAATTAGAAATTCAAGATGACCAGTACCACTTTGCTAGCACTTGGAGTACCATTGGTGATATTTTGAGATCAAAGGAGAATATGTGGATTTATTCTGGAGTGATCTAATTTGGATCCTCGTCAACATAATAAAAATTCAACATGACAGCCATCAGATGATCAACACATGCATCGAAGAAAGAACTCAAGACTAAGATATTTCTTCATGCTATTAAATTAATTATAAATTAATGTTAAAAGACCCTCTCTACTGGTTTCATAAAATTAATCAATATTCTTCAAAAAAATCATTGGTTATAACATTTATCATTATGTACATTGTGAATTATTTGTTGAATCCAATAAAATTTGAGTTGTCCATGGGCCCACTGGTTACTTCCACTGCATCTGAAACCATCACATTATTTGTAGTTTTTCTTGATTTATTTATGTGATGTATTACTTATTTCATGCATTTTAAGGTAGGTTTCATTTGTAAGATTGATTATGTTTTAGAAATGTGAATAGTTTGTTTTCATCGATTACATATCATTTGGATGTTTATTTTTTTTATTACATGTTTTTATTTTCATTATTTTAAAATGTTTGTTTCTTATGCATGGAGGTTCAATGTATGGATTCCCATGTTAGAATCTTGGTAAGATTACACTGCATGTTTATTATTATTTAAAGGTAAAATCATTACCATAAGTGTATGTTTTGATACACCAATGATTATCATTAGCCCGTGGTAATTGGGAACGTGCTTTGGAACTTATGGAGAGTCAGGTTGGGTAACATACTGGGTTAACCTGGGCTGGCCTATTGCATCGACTACTCTTAAATAATGTCAACTATGTAATTTTTCCTACTAGTTTTAAATATTGGTTAGTTAAATTTTTTATTCTCAAACATATGAAATCAATTTTTTATTTTATCTATTGCAACTAGGGACATGCTGAGGGGGTGAATCTGGGTGATGGTGAAATTAAACTTTTCCTTTAATTTGTTTAACTCTCTTTTAGTATCTTAGTCCTACATTGGTGGGAACTTTGTTCAACCTGCTACTCTTGAAAGAAAAATCACCCAAACAAACACAAATATGAAGAAAAATAAAAAAATTCATAGAACACAAAGATTTTACTTGGTTCACCACAAAGGGATACATCCAATGATTACAAACTAAAAATGTGTTGATTTGATAAAATCCACTAATATTTACAAGTTCTATGGATAAAATTTTCCAATCATGGCCACTTTGTGTTAGGTGCACTACCTTTATAATGTTTAGGGTTTGGTCACTCCTCACCCAGGTGCACTAACTCTTTTTCACTTCCACACATTACTTCCGTAAAGGATCTTACATAGTGTGTAGAACTGTAGGCATATTCAATAGATAAGGAACGTGGTTTTTTGTCACTTTTCATTACAAGACTCTTCTTTCATCATAGATCTTAATTTTATGATCTATTTCTCTTCTCCTTTTTTACACTCATCTTCTTCTATGTCAGATGAGACAAACTCCTCAATGAGAGAGTTATGTCTTTATCTTCAACAAAACAATCACAATAGTACTTTTTCTTCATATGAGTATAATTATGAACTAGATTTGTATTATTTCCCCTATCTGCTTACACTACCAAATATAAGAAAAGATACTCACTCTTATTCCTTGTGAATCTCTCTTAAACCCCAAATGTACTCTTCAACCTCCAGAAAATCCACAAGTGGATTCGTGTAAAAATAAATTTATGAATCAACTTGGAAAAATTATTCAAAACTCAACCTTTTCTATTATGTAACCCTTATCACATAACCATTGTTTTGTAACTCATAGAATATAACATTGAGCATAAGACCCTGGGGGCATAACCTTGAACAAGAGACTAATGGAACATAACCCTTTGTCATGTAACCTATGGTCATGTAAGTCTGATGTTATATCCCTATCATGAGTGTTTTTTGGTTCTCATGATACTTACTTCAAACATCAATCACATAAAACTAATCACATATAGTTAATTGAGAAACTAAGTCATGTGATCATAGTGGAATATACCATTTTCTTGACATCATTCACAAACTATCATTTGTATTAAAACTTTGCATGATCTAGATAATGATACTATGTTGCATAAACCCATTCATGAACCACTTACGTTCTCTACATGTGAAACTCCTCAAGAAAACCTCATCTGCAAAATACCTCCAGCCTCATTGAATAAACTCTTAATCTTTCATCTTTTTCTAATGGTGAAAAATGGGTATTTGTAGGGTTTTTTAAACTAATTTAACTCCAAAAATTATTCTCATCCATCCATTCCACCGCCTCAATGAGTAGGCTCACTTATTCTTTGCAACAATAACTCATGAGGTTCGTGTGACCACTTCATGAACCCCTTTATCACATATCCATGGCTGACTCAACTCATCCATTATTTCTAAAATATTTCACAACATGTGATTCACATGATCCCATCATGTGATTCACATGATTATATCATGTGATCTCTTTAAGATTTTATGCTTGTAAAACTTATTTAAATCATGAGACCTATCTGCCTTAGACAACGTCACTATCTTTATACAATTTGTGTGACCATGTATCCTAATTTATTCATCCATATGTGATCACATGATTCCTTCATATATACATAGTTGTCCTTTATCACACAAGTTAACATTGTATAACTTGTAAGAGTTTATATGATCATGTTTCCCTTATATTCTCATACGATCTCATTTCCCTTCAGTTTTTACATGAAAAACTCTTCTTTTCCACAGATTTTAAGATTTAAAATATGGAAAACACTAGGAGGCAACATATACTACAATTCCTTTTTTTCTGAATTAATGATTTTTACTACAATATTCCTCTTTTAGGACATTTTTAGATCAAATTTCAAATATTCAATGAATTTCACAACCTTAATACATCAATCAGGTTCATAATCTATAGTCACCATGTCTATATTCATGCATAATACTGATTGAAAACTAATCCGATTCTGAACATAGGTCTAGGTCCAACATTATACCTCATTGTATTTTGTTTTCAACAATATCATAAATCTATCCTACTCCAAATATAAAAATAATATATACAAAGTATCTCTATTTTTTCATGGATATGGATTCATAGCTTTGTGCTTCCCTCCCCCTTTGACATCAAAATTCAATGGGCCTTTCAACAGATTCTCTCCCCCTTAGGGTATCATTGTTTCTTCTTTTTATATCAACTCCCCATTAATCATAGATTCTATAGGGGAGAAATTATTTATTTCTCTGCTCCCCCTAAGTCAATAATTTTCTTACATGATAATTTTAAAGGTATTAAGAAATAATTGGGGGCACACATGTAACACCCCATGGATTTAAAAATAAATTTAAATTCATGAAACACTAAGCCTCTTCATAGTGACACTTTTTTTAAGTAGATAGTTATAAAATAACTGTTAAACATAATTTTTTCGCTTCTATGTTTTGAATTTCAAAAAAAGTATATACACAATTGCGATCAGTAAGTTATTTGGAGTCTCATAAGACAAACTTAATTTTTTTTTGAATAGTAACCTACCCTTTTCAATAGTAATGTTACCCTTATAAATAGAAATACAACCCTAATGAATATCCAAATGAATAGTAGCCTCACTAATGAATTTATAATAAAAAGGTATTTTATAAGTGACAATGTGATCATTATATAAGTGTTGGTATTTTTGTAAGTCATAAATATTTAATTACAATTTTATGATTAATTAAATAATTTAAATAAAAATATATTTTCATAAAATGTAATCATAAATTATTATTTTATTTTATTATGGTTTTAAGATGATTTTATGAGACCTTGATTAATTTTTCAAGGTGTTATAAAATGAGTTGTAGTTTTAAAATTGTTATTTTTGAATAAAATATGATTTTAATTAAAAATTAAATTTATCATAATTATAAAATTATTTTCATAAAATGGAGTTCATTTTTGAATTCTACATGTTGAAAAATGGTTAGGGTAAAGTTTTGGGATTTTTCTGAAAAACTTGAATTTTTGATGAATAGTAAAATACGGTAATTTACCGTATATATACATTATAAGTTAAATACACTATTACTAGAATAATGGATGATGTAAGGAACCTTGGTTCAAACTCAAATGATATCTTTACTATTTTGGTTCACAATAATCAATATTGTTCATAGTCTTGAGAAAAAATATTAAACTAATGATTAAAATAATGGAAAACCCCCCATCTCCTCTACTATAAATACCACCCCAACTCCCCTCTTCCTCTCACACCGATAAAGCTTTGAGAATTATCCAAATTATACACAATATTCTTAACAAGGATCTTCCCCACATCCAAGACCTTCTCGTCTCACCAAAAGGCCAAAATCAAAGGTCTTAAGGAGGATCTCAAGGAGAAGAGATCAAGAGGTAAAAGTCCTCTTTCATTTTGTTTCATTTTCTTTTCAATTCATTTTATTTTATTATACTCTATTTACCTCCCCTTATACAAGATGAATTAAATCCCAATAATATTATATATTCTATATTTTATCATATTTATGGAAAAATCATCAACTTACCTCTTCTCCTCCCCCCTCTTATTCTAAAAATAAAAACATTATCTGTGATGTGTTGATTTACCAACATCATGGGTGATGTGTTTTCAAATTACATTACTTCTTTAAAATATTGTAATAAAACAATTTTAATGGTTTGAATATATTTTAAAGTGTATTATATAACCTATTTTATGTTTTTTAGTTAACATATATACATAATATTAAGTTATATAACGAAACTAGTTCATGATTATCAAAGAACTGCCAAAATGAACTAAACAAGTATCTCTAATGATTTATCTAATGATTTATCCTTATAACATATAACCAAAATGATTTATGGAATCATTTAACATTATGGAAACATATTAATACCATTTCATTCCACTTTTATTGTTCATCTTCCATTCAAAAAGGAAATCCTTTATGAACCGACCAAGGAAATCATGTAAAGGACGCACCCGAAACTTTGGAAAGAACAAAATATTGTAAATTAATGGGCGGAATGATGTTATAAAATGGTCATATAAGGTTTTATAAAAATTAATATTTTTCTATAAAATATTAATAACACTCTTTTAACCATTATACATGAGTTTTAGTCACTTTTGAAGTAAGACAAACCCTGGGTAAGGGAATTCTTAATCAAATTTCTATTCTTTGGGTTATCCTTATACTTCATTGATTTTTTCATGCTAATATTATTTGTAAAATGAATTTATATTATATAATGTTTTATTATGTGTATTTAAAGTGATTATACATGTTCATTTTATTTTATTAATTCTTGATTCAATGATATGGTATATGTAAGGGACTCTTCTTTGTAAACCCTCTTTTAAATTTCAATTTTTACCAAATTCAAAACGAATGTTTTTATGAAATTATTCATGTTTTATTATTATGTTATAGTTATTGGTAATTATTTATGATGAAATTTGTTACCTATATCTCCCTCTAATGCATTAGTTATTTGTAATTTGGAGGTCCGTCGTATGGTTACTCCAAGTGTAACTACAATGGTTGCTCCATAAGGTAGCCATGACGGTTACATTATAAGGTAGTTGTGAGGATTACAAATCATAAGGTAGTCATGAGGGTTACAATATAATTAAGTAATTTCCCAAGATACTTTTATGTTTTTTTATATATTCTTGAATTTTTTATAGAAATATCATGTTTCGCAAAGTATATATGAGTGAGAAGTATGTCTTTGTGAAAATGATTTCATATGTTTATAAGTATTCATGGAATAATGGTTTCTTTCCTTATTTTTATATCCCTTAATGATATATTTATGATAATCCCATGTTTTTAAATGGTTTTCATAGTTTATAAGGATTTTTAAGAGAAAAAGGAAGTCAATTTAAATTTTATAAATATTTTTCAAATAAATCGTGTGGTTGTTTTGTGTTAAAAATTTTATGTTTTGGAAGAAATGGATATTATTTTAGTGGTACCCACTTTGTATACTTATGGGTTGATATGTATGAATTATGTACCAACTTTCTAAAACTCTGAACTAAAAATATCTTTGAGAATATAAAGAAGTGAAATCTAATTAAATTAGCTAGATTATATAATGTTTAATCTTAGATCCTTATAGTTGGTATCAGAGCATAGTTTAGATAAAATTTTGAGTTATGATGATGTTAATAGAATATCATAAATTGTTTTTACCTTATTTTTATGATATAGAATTTAAATATTACCATATTTATTCATCTAAGGTATGTCTATTCATAATGGTTTTCCACAGAAGAAACAGGGAAGCTGAAGTTGGAAGGAATTGAGAGGTTGATATCTTTATGAATCTGCAACCGGGAATGGTTGGGATTAGAACTGAGTAGTTTGTGATAGTAATAGATCAAATGAAATAGTAAATAAATGTTAGTGACATCCATGTAAGAGAACAACAAGAGATACCACAAGTAAAATGACTATAGTAGAACATTTTATGAGGCAACATCCTCCTACTTTCAGTGGATCTTCTAACCCAATAGCGGTTGAGAGATGGTTTAAATCCCCTAAAAAGATATTCAATGTCATGGAGTGTTTAGATAATCAAAATATTATTCTTTCCATTTATCATTTTGAAGGTAAATCTGGTCGGTGGTGGTCAATGTTCAAGAATATCAGGGATAGTGAGGAGATTGATGCCTTAGAATGGAATGAATTTAAGAATCTTTTCCTTGAAAAATATTTTCCTAAGGTGGTTCAACTTTGTATGTAAAAGAAATTATTTGAATTTAAGAAAAAGGAGGAAGATTTGGTGGTTGTGTATGAAGAAAACTTCACATGATTGACAAGGTATGCTGCAAATATTATTCAGGATCTTGATAGAAAAATCAACCATTTTTACTCAGGATTAAGGCTAGGATATCAAAAGGCATTGGATTCCCATGAGTTCAAAAGTTATAAGAAATTTGTCTGATGTTCTGAGAGGGTAGAAATAGATTTTTATGATGATCATGTGTACTTTGAAAACAAACAAAAGAAGATATCCAAATGGAAAGTTATGGGTAAGAATCAATCAAACAAATCTGATGATTAGAAAGTTTAGTTTCTAGTTTGTGAAATTATGGTAAAAACACATCGGGGAATTCTTAACTAAAATTTTGAAGTGTTTTTGATGTGGTAAGTTTGGAAATATGGCTCAAGATTGTAATGAAAATTATCCAAATATTAATCTTGATAAGAAACTGTAAAGTGTTTTAAATGTCTTGAAATGGGTCATTATGCAAATAGATACCCAAAGAAAGATCTGAATGATGGGAAGCAACCAGATTATAAGAAGAAAGGTGTAGTGAGATCCTTTATGACTACATCAGCAGATTTTGGGCCATCCAATGAAGTGGTATTAGGTACTTTTTTTTTACTTAGATTTTTCTAAAGTCTTGTTTGATGTGGGGTCTATACATTCCTTTATTTCTAAGAAATTTTCTGGTAAATTAGAAATATCACCTCAACAAATGAGACCAAAACTTGTTTTTAAAACACCAGGGGGAAATGTTACAGAAAAAATGAATTTTACGAATCTTCTTATCCTTATCTATGGAAATAAATTAACTTCAAACCTTGTTTTTTCCCCTTATTAGAGTTTTATGTCATTTTGGGTGTGGATTAGCTTTCAGTTTATCAAGATAAGATTAATTTTAGAGCTAAAGAAGTTGTTTTAAGAAAGATTTTCAGTTTTTATACAAGAATGAACCCATAAAATTGATGACATATTAGGAATATTGGAAACTATTAAAATATGGAAATGAAATTTATCTTGTTCATACTGTTGAAAACAAGGGAACTGTTCAGATTAATTATGTGCCAGTGGTAAATGAATATCTTGATGTTTTTTTGATGAGTTACCCAATGTTATACATGATCAGGAATTTGAATTTAATATTGAATTAGTTCTTGATGCTAAGACACTTTCAAAACCCCCTTATAAAATGGCTCAAATGGAACTTCTAGAATTGAAAAATCAGTTATAGTAGTTGCTTGATAAAGGATTCATTCATCCCAGCACATCATCATGGGCATCTCCTATTTTGTTCGTTAAAAAAAGATGGTTTTATAAGACTTTTCATTGATTATAGAGCTTTGAATAACATTACTATTAATAATAAGTATATTTTTCCTTATATCGATGACTTATTTGATCATCTCTAGGGAGATTAGTATTTTTCCAAGATTGACTTGAGATCTGGATTCCATCAGTTGAGGGTGAAGAAAGATGACATCCTAAAAATAACTTTTCTTACTAGATATGAGAATTTTGAGTTTTTTGTTATTCTGTTTGGTTTGACAAATGCCCATATTGTATTCATTGATCTTATGAATAGAATGTTCTATGAATATTTGGATAAGTTTGTTTTTGTTTTTATTAATGATATTTTGGTCTTTTCAAAAGTTATGAGGATCATGAAAAATATTTAAGGATTTTATTGCAAACTCTCAAAGAAAAGAAGTTATATGGAAAATTTAGAAAATGTGATTTTTGGTTGCAAAAAATTTCTTTTTTGGGGCATATTGTAAATAAGGATGGAATAATAGTTTATCCTACCAAAATAAAAATGGTTGATGAATAGACAAGACCCACAAATGTTACAGA
The DNA here is from genome assembly GCA_963277665.1 of Viscum album. NCBI lineage: Eukaryota > Viridiplantae > Streptophyta > Magnoliopsida > Santalales > Viscaceae > Viscum > Viscum album. The sequence goes on from OY728149.1 coordinate 109,601,292, forward strand.
GATTCATAGTTTTTTTGGATTAACGTGTTATTACTTATGGTTTGATAAAAACTTTTCATGGTTATCTATCCCACTAACTAAGCTAACATGAAAAGGGGTTAAATTTATTTTGACAGAAGAATGTAATGTTTTCTTTTTCAGGAACTGAAGAAGAGATTGGTGAATGCTCTAGTTTTGTCCCTAACTTCCAGAAATGGTGATTTTTTCATCTATAGTGATGCTTTATTGAAGGGACTTGGTTGTGTTTTGATGAAGAATGATTAGATAATTTCTTATGCTTCAAGACAACTAAAACCACATGAGTTAAATTACACCATATATAATTTGGAATTATAATTTGTGGTTTTTTATTTAAAAATTTTGAGGTATCATTTATACGAATCCAAATTTAAATTATATGTTGACCATAAAAGTCTGAAGTATATATTCACTCATAAGGAATTAAATATAAGTCAGAGAATATGGATTGAATTTATAAAGGATAATGATTGCATGATCAATTACCATCATAAAAAATAAAACAAAATGGTGGATGCCTTGAGTTGAAAACATATCATTAATTATGTTATGTTTGGAACATGACCCCTTGATTAATGATTTGACAAATTTTTTCTTGGAATTTATTGGTGTAAACAATTACTATGTTTTGATTCAGGTTTTAGTACAGTCATATTTTTCAGATAGAATTAAGCAAGTACAAAAAGAATACAGGTAGTTATAGAAAATGGTAGAATTGGTTAAAATGGGTAAGTTTCCAGAATTTAACATTGATAAAAATTGTGTTTTGAGATTTGGAAAAAGATTATGTGTTCCTTATGATTCATAAATGAAGAATTAATTGTTGTGTGAAGCTCATAGTTATCCATTTTTAGTTCATCCTGGAAGTACTAAGATGTACATATACATTCGAGAATATTACTTGTGGGATGGAATGAAAAGAGATATTAAAGATTTTACTGTGAAATGTTTGTCATGTCAATAGGTTAAAGTAGATCGAAAACTCACAAAGGGGATGCTTCAGTATTTTCCAATGCTAGATTGGAAATATGAAAACATATCCATGGACTTTGTGGTGGGACTACCAAATACTTCTTGAGGTAACAATGTGATTTGGGTTGTTTTTGATCGACTGACTAAATCTGCCCATTTTCTTCCTATTTGAGATACTATATACTTGGATCAGCTTCCTCAAATTTACCTCAAATAGATTGTCAGGTTACATGTATTTTCTATTTCCGTTGTATCTTACCATGATCCCATGTTCACTTCTAACTTTTAGAAAGGACTTTAGAAGTCGTTGGGCATAGAATTAAATTTCAGCACTACTTTTCATCCTCAATCTGATGGAAAGACTGAGAGAAAAATTCAAATATTGGAGTATATGATTTGATCTTGTTCAATAGACTAATAGGGAAGTTGGGATCAATATATTTATTTATTTTAGTTTTCTTATAATAATAGTTTTCATTCCAATATACAGTTGGAACCATTTGAGGAATTATATGGGAAATGGTATCAAACTCTAGCTTTTTGGGATGAATTCGGGGAAAGGAAATTGATGGGACTAGAATTAGTAGAGTAAGTGGATGAGAAAGTGAATATGATCCAACAACACATGAGGAAATCTTAGAGAAGGTAGAAACGTTATGCCGATAACAGGAATAAATACTTTTCTTTTGAGGTAGGTGATCATGTTTTTCTTAGAATCTCACCATGGAAAGTGTTATGCATTTTGGTAAGAAAGGAAAGCGAAGTCCATGGTTCATTAGACCTTCTAAAATCCTGAATAAAGTTGGAAGAGTTACCTACTGAGTAGATTTTCCTATGAATTTATCTTAGGTACACAATTCTTTTCATGTTTCGATGTTGAGAAAGTATGTTCCAGATTTATCTCATGTTTTGAGCCCAGAAGCAGTTCAGTTGGAAGAGAACCTTTCTTATGAAGAGAAAACTGTTCAGATTCTTGATTGAAGAGAAAAATTATTGAAGAATAAGGTAATCTACCATGTAAAGGTTTTGTGGAGAAACAACATGGTTGAAGAAGCAACATGATAATCTGAAAATTCTATGAAGGAAAGGTACCCTCACTTGTTTAATAAGTAAATAAAATTGTGAGGATGCAATTTCCAAAAGTTAGGGAAAATGTAACACCCAAAGGATTTAAAAATAAATTAAAATTCATGAAAAACTATGTATCTTCATAGTGACACTTTGTTTTAAGGAGATAGTTATAAAATATCTGCTAAACATAATTTTTTTGCTTCTATGTTTTGAATTTTGAAAAATGTATATACACGATTGCGATCGGTGAGTTATTTGGAGTCTGATAAGGCAAACTTAATTTTTTGTGAATAGTAACCTACCCTTATGAATAGTAATGCTATGCTTATGAATAGTAATACGACCTTTATGAATATCAAAATGAATAGTAACCTCACTAATGATTGTATAATAAAAATTCATCTTATAAGTGACAACGTGATCATTATATAAGTGTTGGTATTTTTGTAAGTCATAAATATTTAATTACAATTTTATTATTAATTAAATAATTTAAATAAAATTTTATTTTCAGAAAATTTAATCATAAAATATTATTTTATTTTCTTATGGTTGTAATATAATTTTATGAGACCTTGATTAATTTTCCAAGGTGTTATAAAATGAGTTATAGTTTTAAAATTGTTATTTTTTGAATAAATTATAATTTTAATTAAAAATTAAATTAATCATATTTAGAAAATTATTTTTATAAAATGAAGTTTATTTTTTAATTATAAATGTTAATAAATGTTTAAGGTGATTTTTTGGTATTTTTCTGAAAAACTTGAATTTTTGATGAATAGTGAAATACGATAATTTACCGTATATATACATTATATGTTAAATACACTATTACTAGAATCATGGATGATGTAATAACCCTTGGCTTGAAATAACATGTTATCTTCAATATTTTTGTGTCACATGAATCAAGACTATTCCTAGTCTTGAGAAAAAATATTAAACTAATGATTAAAATAATGGAAAACCCCTCCTCTCCACCACTATAAATACCACCCTCACCCCTCTTCCTCTCACACCTCTCAAGCTTTAAGAATTTTCTAAATTCTACCAAATATTCTTCCCAAGTCTCTTCCCCACATCCAAGACCTTCTTGTCTCGCCAAAAGGCCAAAACTAAAGGCCTCAAGGAGGATCTAAAGGAGAAGAGATCAAGAGGTAAAAGTCCTCTTCCATTTTGTTTCATTTTCTTTTCAATTCATTTTATTTTCTTATAATATCTTCCCCTACCCTTATCCAAGAGGAATTAAATATCTATAATCTTATATATTATTTATTTTATCATGTTTATGGAAAATTCATCAACTTACCTCTTCTCCTCCCCCCTCTTATTCTAAAAATAAAAACACCATCTGTGATATGTCGATTTGCCAACATTGTGGAAGATATGTTTTCAAATTCCATTAATTCTTTCAAATATGTTCATAAAACCATTTTAATGGTTTAAATATATTTTAAATTTTACATTATAACCTTTTTTATGTTTTGAAGTTAACATATATACATAATATTAAGTTATATAACGAAACTAGTTTGTGATTATCGAAGAACTGCCAAAATGATCTGAACAGATATCACTAATGATTTATCTAATGATTCATCCTCATACCATATAAAAATTATATATGGAATATTTTAATATTATAAAAACATATTAATAACATTTCATTCCAATTCTTGAGTTTTTCTTCCATTCGACAAAGAAATCCTTTACGAACTGACCATGGAAATCATGTAAAGGATGCACCCAAAACTTTGGAAAGAACAAAATATTATAAATTAATGGTTAGAATGATGTTATAAAATGATAATATAAGGTGTTATAAAAATTAATATGTTTATATAAAATATTAATAACACTCTTTTAACCATTATACAGGAGGTTTAATCACTTTTGAAGTAAGACGAACCCGATGTAAGGGAATTCTTAACCCAATTTCTATTCTTTGGGTTATCCTTCTACTTCATTGGTTTTTTCATGCTAAGATTATTTGTGAAATGAATTTATATTATATTTTTTGTATTATGTAGATTTAAATTTATTATAAATATTCATTTCATTTTATTTATTCTCAATTCAATGATATGGTATATATAAGGGACTCTTCTTTATAAACCCTCTTTTAAATTCCAATTTTTACCAAATCCAAAAGGAATGTTTTTATGAAATTATTCATGTTGTATAATTATGTTTTGGTTCTTGTACATTTTTTATGATGAATGGTGGGACCTATATCTCCCTCCAATGCATTGGTTATGTGTAAGTTGGAGGTCGGTCATATGGTTACTCCAAGTGTAACTGCGATAGTTACACTATAAGGTAGTCGTGAGGGTTACATTGTAAGGTAGTCATGAGGGTTAAAAATCATAAGGTAGTCACGAGGTTTATAATATAAGTAAGTAATTACCCAAGATACCTTTATGGTTTTTTATATGTTCTCTAATTTTTTATGAAAATATCATGTTTCACAATGTAAGTATATATGGGTGAGAAGTATGACTTTGTGAAAATGATTTTATATATTTATAAGTATTCATGGACTAATGGTTTATTTCCTTATTTTATATCCCTTACTGAGATTTTTATTCTCATCCCATTTTTTTAAATATTTTTCATAGGTTATAAGGATGTTTAAGAGAAATAGTGAAGTCAAGTTAAATTTTATGAAGATTTTTCAAAGAAATCAGGTTGTTGTTTTGTGTTAAAAAATTATGTTTTGGAAGAAATGGATACTATTTTAGTGGTACCCACTTTGTATGCTTGTGGATTTATACATATGATTTATGTCCCAATTTTCTAAAAATCTAAACCAAAAATATCTTTTGGAATGTAAATAAGTGAAATCTAGTTGAATTAGCAAGATTATGTAATGTTTAAGGATGGGTCCTTATAACACATTTCTTTTCCATCTTCTAAAATACATATATAGATAGATTATTTTTCCACCATTTTTGTGCAATTATTCTCAGCCCATGTGATACCATATGTTGACATCTAAAGATCACTTTTCTATGTCAACCGTCTTTAAATTCACCTCCAAAAATATAAAGTTCCATCTTCTATATTTGGCTCTATCTACCAATTTCTGATTGAATTATTGTTCTTCTAACCACCTTTCAAGCTCAAAACCACATTCTTATTTATATTTGTACACTAATGATATATTTTCAATGAGTGGAATTACCACTTATAATTGATTCATTGAAAAATACTCTAAGTTTTTTGAGTTGGAACTCTTTTTAGGATAAGAAAAACCAATGTTGTCCATGTCACTCAGTTATGTCTATAAATATAAGTGGCATGGTTTTTTACATTTTTTAAATCATCCTCATATTGACCCAAATGATAAAAATTTTTAAATATAAATTTATTATGTGACTTATAGAACATGCTATTCAATTTTCCATAGGAATACTTCCTTAGATAAGGCTAAGTATCCTAGAGTGCTTGTCACTAACTCTCCCTAAAAAACTCTAACTTTAGACTAATACATATTATTAATACCAATTGTTGAGCTGAATCCAAATTTTTATTTACTCTTCAAAGTGGGGGGACCACTTTTTGGGAATGCTATTTATTTTTCATCATCTTCTCAATATACTAAGAATAGTTAGTTAATACCATATAGAACAAAATAAATATGTATTCTCTCAGTGGTCTAATACCACTTGAACTGAGTCCTGATACCAATGGTTGAATACTCAATATGACTTGGAACTACTAGATAGATCACATGTAGATTTGAAAACTCTTCATGCTCATGTTAGGATCTTCATCATATTATCTTCCCTTTTCCACATCATGAATACAATTTTACAAACCAGAGTGGTTTTTAGATGCCACTTGTTGAGTTTGACACCATATGTAGATTTTAAGAATTATGACTCTTATTGTCACATGTATCTTCATTCATTTTAAGCATATGTTCCCTTTCAACACACCACCATAAATCATATCTTCCCCATAATATTGCACAATTTATAACATAGATTAGAAAAAATTAAGATCATAGGGAGAGGGGTACCTTGAGAATCATCAAATAGAGGATTGTGATTGATCCTCATGGATCAACCCTTTTGATTTTTACTTGAAACCCATTGTATTCTTCCTATGATTACTACAACTTTCTATCCAATTTCAACAGATCTGGCCATATGACTATGAATTCACCACCTATATGATTTGTATTCTTTCTGTATATAGGTTTTTTAGGCTTAGTATTTTTTATAATTTGGGGTTTAAACCTACTAGTACAAATTTATTTCTTTGATTCACTACCTATACACCATAATTCTCTCTTAGAGTAAGAATCCTCCCACTGGTTATCCTATATTTCTTTTTTCCTCTATTTGAGGGAACTTTATCTTACATTTACTTCTCACCTTATGGAATGAAATGTAAATTCACCAAGTTTTACTTCAAGTCTCTCCCATCTTACAGATACCTCGTGGGGATCTTGGATTCACGTGAAAATTCTTCTTAATCACAACTATTGTAGCTTCTCCCTTTTTATTCTTGTCTATTTTATGTTATTTCCAAGAGAGTTTCTGTGAGTATATCCTAGTAGGTTCTTGGAACACATTTCATTAATCTCATTGTTTTTTATCCAATATTGTAAGTAGGTTTTCTATATTAACAGGTGCCTTTATGTATATACTCTCATGTTATATGCCATAGGAGTTTAGGACCTCCTTATGGATTCTTTGGCCCTCTCTACTTTCTTCTAGATATACTATCTTTCTAAATGTATGAAATTAGAACATATGAAACATCTCTGATTAAAAACATACCCCATTTATTTATTTCACGATTGAGATATTAGTAAAACCATGATTTTTCAAACATTGAGCCCTTAGGATTCTAGACACTTACTCATGGTGTTCCCTAGCCTTCCACAATAGTAGCATTTCATGGTTTTTTTCTATAAGAATATTTAATTTCAGATTTTTCAAATATCATCTACTTATTTTTAGATTTAGTAATATTCTTCCTATGATTTGTAGATTTCATATTTTGATCTATGAATACTCCAATCGTATATGCTTCTCTATAGGGATGCTCCACCTTATAATTTCCCTTAGATAAACTATGCTTTATCTCAAACTCCCTAAAATTCTGGTCTTTATCCTTTAGCTGAACTTCTATCTCCTTCTCTATGATCATATCCTTTCTAATATTTTAAGAAACTTCTTCAATAATATCACTTTTTCTTTCATCTTATCACCCATATTCTTCATTTCTACATTAAGGACCATCTATACTCTTTTCAACCTCTTATTCTATATGCACAGACCTTTAATGATTGCATAGTCCACTTCCTTCTTGATTTTTCAGTGATTCACCTTCTCTTATAAGGATTGAATCTCTTCTTGTACTCGATACACACTATCTCTAAATTAAAGACCATAATTCATGGCCATTTCTTCCTTTTCAAAGTTCTCATCATACATGAGTGGTTTAACTTTGTCACTAAATACTCCCATAAAACTTGTTTTCCCAAACTTATCATATTCAAATGTATCCTTAATGTTTTTTCCTTTCAATAATTCTAGCCTATATAGACTCAATTATTTTATTTCATTATTCAATATAAGCCTTCAATTTTTTAACCATGTCAGCTTAATATTTTGTTTTCAGTTTGATCTTTACTATTTATTTCGAGTCCACCTAAATAGATGATTGATCTATCAACTATTTCTTAAGTCGGTCAATATCTGTTTCCATCTCATTTATATATTATGAATATTCCTTCAATGTAATACCATTATTTAGATTTTTATATCTTTGAATATCAAATTATTTAATATCACCTTCTAGATCTACTTGATAGTTAACAACACCCTATGGTTATTTCTTCTCTAAGGATAAATTAGAATTTCTTGGTTTATAAGGACCTTTCACATCATGGTTAGAATTAGATGAAATAGTAGAGTTAGAATAATTCACCATGATTTTAGTATATGATCTCACAAGATTATTCTTCTTGTTGTTTTTCTCATTCTTTCCTTTTTTTCATAAGGTTCTCTTCAATAATCATGTTCACTAGCATCAAAACATGATTTGTCTCTACAGTGTTTCTATAAATAGATTACAAAGTCTTATAAATTACATAAGCAATAGTACAATGAGTATTTTTCTTATATAAATCATAGAACGAATATCTATTTAGAATCTTCTCCATTTGATCATTACCCATTCGCTCATTGTGTTTTCTCAAGTCAACATATATTTGAATATACTTCATAACCTTTTCACCACAATTCTATGGGAACATGACCATTTATTTCCATTATCCATCAAATTTAGTTCCATCAAAAAAATAGGCTTTATCATAAAATAAATGTGTACAAAACAAAACAATACTTTTGAGGTTGAACACTAAGTCTGAACTATTACCCTCTTATACCACTTATTGCAACCAAAGACACCCTGAGCGAGGGGGGTGAATCAAGGTGATAGTCAAATTAAACTTTTCATTTAAACTGTTTAACTCTGTTTTAGGACCTTGCTCCCACATTGGTAGAAATTGTGTTCAACCTGTTACTCTTTCAAGAATAATCACCAAAACAATCACAAATATACAGAGATTTAAATAATTTATAGAACACACAAATTTTACTTTGTTCACTACAAAGGGATACTTCAAAGGAGAATACACAGATGATGTTTCTATGTTCCAAAATCCACTAATCTTCACTAGTTCTATGTATATAATGTTTCAATCACATTCATTATATTCCAAAAAATACACTTTATAATGTTTAGCATTTGATCACTCCTCGCCCAAGGTGTACTATCTCTTATTCACTTTCATGATATTCTTATGTTAAGGATCATATAAAGTTTATAGACTTATATCTCTCTTCAGTAGATAAGGAACAAGATTTTATGGCTCTTTTCAACATGAGACTTTTCTTGCATCATAAATCGTTATTTGATTCTCTATTTATCTTCTCCTTTACTACACTTTTCTTGTTATATTCTAGATGAGATTAACACATCAATGATAGATTTAAGTCTTTGTTTTCCACAACACGATCATAGTATCACTTCTTATTTGGATGATGATAATATTTTATTATAATTTTCTTTCTTCCCTTTATCTACTTCCACTTCCAAATATAACAAAATATACTCGATCTTTTTTCCTTATGAATCACTCTCAAACCCCATATGTTCTCTTTAGCCTCTAGAAAATCCCTTTTATATCTTTTTGTGAAAATACCCATGGGAATAATCTTGGAAACATTTTTAGTAGTTAAAATTTGGTTTCACATAACCCTTGGTGCATATCCCTTGGCATGTAACTCATGGTGAATAACCTCAAGCACAATTCCCTAGGGTAGTAACCTTGTGCATGACACTAATAGCGCATAACCCCTAGTTGTGTAACCTCTGGACACGTAAGCCTGATTCTAGATCCCCATCATGAGTGTTTTTGGTTTGTGTGATACTTCTGTCAAGCTTAAATCACATAACACTGATCATGTGTGCTCAATCAAGAAACTATTTCACATGATCATAGTGGTATATACCCTTCGTTTTACATCGACCGCAAATTTTCATTCACATAAACACTTTTTTATGATCCATATAGCAAGACTCTATCACATAAACCTAGTCGTGAATCACTTCCATATTCTATGTGTGAATATCCTCAAGAATACCTCATCTAAAACCCACCATCAACCTCTTCGAATAAACACTTATTTTATCATATTTTTCTAATGAAGAATAATGGAAATTTATAGAGTTTTTTACACTAATTTAAATCTAAAAATTTCACCAATTAATTTTTTCCATCTCCTCAAGCCATTGGTTCACTTATTCCTTATGGAAAAAACTCACATGATTTGTGTGACCCCTCCGTGAACCCCCTCTATCATATATCCAGGGATGAATCATGTTGTTCATCATTTCCATTATATTTTTCTTCATTCAATTCAAAATATCCCATAGTGTGGTCTCTTTGATCTTTTTTTATCACAAAACTTATGTAAATTGTGAGACCACACCACCTCAAGCAATGCTACTCTCTTTAAGTGATTCGCATGACCATGTCTCTTGATTCATTCATTCATATGTCATCACATGATTATTTCATGCATATGTGGTTCACTTTCAATGAAAAAATAGACATCACATGACTCATAAGAGTTTATTTGGTCACATGACTCTTACATACTCATGTGATCACATGACCCTTAAGGATTTACGAGAAAAAATATTCTTTTCCCTAGATTTTAAGCTCTAAAATATGGAAAAAAATGGGAGACAATTTCTACTCAAATTCCTCTTCTGTTCATCTAAATTGATTATTTATACTACTATTGTCCTTTTCCATACCATCTTCATATCAACTTTCAAATCTTCAACAAATGTCACGGCCTTCACACATCAATCAGGTTCATGATCTATAGATATCATATGCATCTTCACGCATAATAATGATTGAAAAAAATCCAACACCAAACATAGTTCTGGGTCCAAAATTATATATTTTTAATTATTTTTTATTTTTCCAAGTATCACAATATGGAAATAAAATTAATAGTCGATTATGTATGCCCTGTAACCCACCATCCAAATTGGTAAAATATTATAATGTTTATGTGACTAATTGATTTCAATTTCATACATGCACATATGGTGAATCAAAAAAATCAATAAATAGTGGTGTTTATTTAAAAGGATGTCATCATAAATAAAATGAATTTGACTTTTACGGTATGTTATATGATATAATTAGGTTATTTTATCCAAGATAGAATTATATAACAATGTTTAAATGTAATTGGTTTGATATTGATCAAGGGTTTCACGTTCATCTATGACATGAAGTTATTAACATTAAATCTAAAATATTTCTTGTATAAAATGAAAGATTTATATTGGAACATCAAGTACATAAAGTTTATTATGAAAATTAATATGCTTATTTGAGAAATTTAAACAATTTGTGGAGTGTAAAAAATGAAATCTCATGAAAATCAGTTTATGGAAAATGAAAGTGGTTCTTTGGAAATGAAAATATTGAAATTTTTCAAGAAACTACATCAAATACATCTTTTAAACAAAGAGATATAAATATTGATGATGAGACCCCATGGTTAAGGGTCGATGGTGTTGATAATGTCAATGATATAACTAATGAATTTGAAATAATGAGGGATGGTCAAATTGAAGCTCATATGGAAATTTATGATACTGAGGGGGGAAATGAAGACATTAACACCGATTAATGTGAATATGAAGATGGAGAATGATATATTATATTCTAGTTATATTCATAATTAATATATATTATTTTTAAAAAAATAAATATTTATTAGTTATTTTATATTTTATATATGTATTAACAATTATTTGTAGGTAATGTAGTTTTCTCTTACATAATTTCAAAAAAAGGTTCTATAATATTTAAATTTTTTATATTTTTTATATATAATGAATAACTTGTTATGAAATTAATTATATGTTCTAGATGTCTCAAGAACAGTTTTATGAGATAATGAGTGTCTTGATTGAGGATGATCTACCTAGTGATGAGCCTCATGTTTTGTCAACTGAGGCTACTGATATAGTACTAACTACTAGGAGAGGTCAAGGCTTTGCACAATTTATAATTCTAGATCCAGATTCAGAGCACCATCAATCTATTGACTTTGATCCTCACTGGAGAAAGTAAGTTTAAATATAAATTTTATTTAGTTTTACTTTAATTTATTTTTTATTAATTATGTTACTAATTATTCTTATTTTTATAGTTTTTTACATATAGTCATTGCTCAGGCTAGTGATATTATGATTGTTGACCTCACCTATTTTGATAATCCCAATTATGATTTAATATGTTTTGATAATCCCAAATAATATCTATTCTTCTATTAATTATAATCAGATAATGATATTGAGTTAATAATAATATCAAAATAATCATTGGAATATGTTTTTTCAATGTTCATCTGTGTTTATAATTGTTCTAACTTTATCTGGAAATATCTTGCATAGAACAGATAAATGTTAAGTGATTAGGTCATTAATAGACCAAGACTTCAGCTCTACTATTACAAAGCTCACTGATATGAAAAGGTCACCGGTACAGATAGCTATTGATAGACAAAGGTTACTGTTAGAGTAAGTGTTCTGTGACACATGGTCACTGGTACAGAGCTACCGATACACTAAGTCTACCGATATAGACAGTCTGATTTTTATAACAAGGGCTACCGGTATAAGCAAGTTACCGATACAGACAGAGCTACTGACAGACAGCTACTAGTACAAGCCTACTGATACAAACAGACCGAGTCACCGATATAAAACAGCTACCGGTACAAGCCAGTTACCAATGGAAAGTGTTACTGACACATCCTAGATATTGATACAAGGAAGCTACTACAACAATTTCTACTGATACACAGAGACTACTGCTACACAGAGTGACAGCTACTTATGCAACAACAGACCTACAAACACAAGTCCACCGTTGCAAGCACACTGATACAATGAGCTACTGATCAATAACATTCAATGTTTCTTTAACACTACTTATCTTTGTTTTATCTAACAACAGTCATATTTATTCTTTTAATGAATCTGCTATTAATTAAATGTTGCCTGATGAATGTCAGGGAATCGTACCTCAAACCTGTAGAGGAAAGAATCCTCTTTATCGGACCACATGTGCTATAAGAAGAAAGACAAAAGGGGCGCATATTGGGTGTGGATGAAAAATTGGAGACATAGTGGTGAAAGGCTGATACACAAACGTACGCCTAAGCCAAAAAGAAAAGAACTTTTTTCTGGAAGCCCAGGCAAAGTGCTGAGCTGCATATTCTACTGTAACATCAAGCAAACCTTATTCATGAAGGAGTCTAGAAGAAACCACGACACTTTGTTTTCTCAACAAATCCCAGAAGGACTCAAAAACCTCATCTACTCAAACCAGAAGGAGTCCAGAGCTGCATTAATATCACACAGATCATTCTAAACTCATCTAAAATATTATTCACTTGGTCGTGATTCATTTACTTATATTTTGAGTACTGTGTGTATGTCTTTGTTTCTCTAAAACACACACAGTCTCCTAAGCATAACTGAAGTATTTCTAAATACTCACTCAAACTTTCTAAACTATTTCATATCCCCACTGTGAATTGTGGTAGAGGTAGAGTGTGACTTGGATAGCCTGCGTTCGATTGGTTTTCCCACGAAGAACTGTAGTAGAGGTCTAGGACCTGGACAGTATGTGTACTGGTGTTTACCCCCGATCCAGGGTGTGGATCAAAAGTTTATATAAACTATTTGAGAGGACTAAGTCTCAACTTGAGACTGAACCTCTTGGTTAACCTCGCTGAGTTATTTCAAACTATATTTTATATTTCACAGCTAAGTACTTTAAATTCAAATCTGTTTTAGAGTAAATTTGATAGTTAAATTAGAAAGTGTTTTTAATTGTTGTAAGCCAGTAAGTTAGTTTCAAAAGTCAAATTAATCTTCAGATTAAATTGACTGAGAACTAATCAATCTTTGAGAATCTAATTGAAAATTCATAACCTTTACAAATTCACTACTATTTAACTTATATGTAATTTGGTGTATATTAATCCTAAAGTTTTTAACAGAAATTTTTAATTAGAACACAATTCACCCCCCCCCCCCCCCTCTTGAGTATCCACTCTAACCAACATTTGGTATCAAAGGATTGTTTTTATTTATAAAAAGTTTTCAAACCCTCTATTTTTCAAACTGTGATTTTAGTTTTATCATAAAGATCTTAAATTTCTGTTATTTCTAAATTTTATCTCTTTAATATATTTTCTAAAATCTATTTATAGACAATAGACTAGAAGGTGATACTACTAACAGGACACCCTTCTTTAATGGTGTGAATTATGCTCAATGGAAAATTAAAATGAAAATTTATTTGGAAAGTATTGGTTTTGATATTTGGTTTGTTATAGAATCAGAATATGAGATCCCCAAAACTACTAGATCTAACTGGTATGATGCTACAAAGTCTGACTATAATAATAACTGTAAATCTATGCATTCCCTTTACTGCTCTTTAGGAGATGAGGAATTTAACCGAATTTCTGCATGTAAAACAGCTCATGAAATCTGGGACACCATGGTTGTTTCTCATGAAGGAAAAACCAACATGAAGGAAATGAGATTAAATACTTATACTATTAAATATGATAATTTTAAGATGAGAACTGATGAACCCATTTTTGACATGTACCTTAGGTTTAATGAGATTGTCAACACCATGAGTTCACTAGGAAAAGTTGTTCCAGAAAAGGAGAAGATCGTGAGAACATTGAGATGTTTGCCAGACAGATGGATAGGCACTTCTGTGTCTATTTGAGAGTCATGTGACATCAGCAAGATACCTGTTAAGGAGTTGATTGGTAAATTAATGATGTATGAAGAATAATTGAAGTTGAACAAAGAAGAAGATGATGAATCCAAGAGAAAATCTGTGGAATTCAAGTCTACTGCTTCAAAGAGCAAAGATAAGAAGAAAATACATGTATCTACTGAAAGTTCAACCAGTAAAGATTTGAATTCAGACCATGATGAAGAAATGGCTCAAATATCCAGGAGATTTAAGAAGTTATATAGGAAAAATAAGTTTTCTATAAAACCAAACTACAAGGGTAAGTATGATCAACAAGGTAAGTGGAAGAAGGATTGGAAGAAATTTGATAAGGAAGATGATATAGTCTGCTATGAATGCAAGAGGAAAGGACACATCAAGGATGACTGTTCGAAGTTAAAATTCAAAAATAAATATGATTATAAGGACAAGAAGTACAAGAAATCCATGAAAGAAACCTGGAGTGATTCAAGAGATAGCACAAGTGAATCAGAGGATACTGATTCTGAAAAGAATCATGCCAACATGTGCTTCATGACTAACATATATGAGGTACCTGTTTCCCCTATTCTAAATGATTATTATTCTGGAAATAACAGTGATTTAGATAATGATGAAAATATGTCTAAGTCTGAACTGTTCGAATATTGAAATATGTTGTAAGATACCCGCAATGAACTAAAAGATAAATATAAATCTTTGAATAAACAGCATGCCTTGACTAGTAATGTTAAAACAGATCTAAGTGTAGAAAAAGAAAAGAATGCTCAACTATTAAAAGAAAATACTGAACTGAAAATGTCTAATGAGCAACTGAGAAAGGACTTAGAAAATTTCACAATGGGAAAAGATACACTTACTCAAATGTTAGGTAAGAAAGTTTCACCAAAAGTATACTACTGGATTAGGATATCATCCAGGAAAGAGATAGATCACTAAAACTAGATTTATTCCTAAATCTGGACAAAATTCTACTAGTTCCAGTTCTGGAAATTCAAATGCTTCAACTAGTTACTCACATTGTTATAGATCAAATAGAGTCTATCTTTCAAAATCTGTTGAATCTATTGATTATATGAGACCCATAAGACAAATCTGGGTACCTAAAGCATTTCTTGCTAACCTGTCTGGACCCAAGAGAATCTGGGTACCAAAATCATTCTCTGTTTAAATCTATTTTGTAGAAAACCTGTTTAAATAGTTCATGTAGGAAAACATGGTACTTGTACAGTGGATGTTCAAGGCACATGTCTGGATATTACTCATGTTTTAAAATCTTAATAAAGGTTGATGGAGGCCATGTCACCTTTGGTGATAACTCTAAAGGAAATATCATCGGCCTAGGCCAGATTGGTAACATTGATTCAATTCTAATTTCTGAAGTATTATTTGTTGATGGGTTAAAATATAATCTATTAATCATCTCTCAGTTATGTGATGATGGATTTAATGTTAAATTTTAAAATGATTCTTGTAATGTATTTAATTCTAAAAATGCTTTAATATTTACTGCTTTAAGAAATGAAAATGTATATGGTGTAGATTTGAACTCTTTAGCCGAACAAAATGTTACTTGTTTAAATGATTTTCACAAAGAGTCTTGGATATGGCATAGAATATTAGGACACTGCAATGTTCATTCCCTTAAGAAATTGGCTAAGAAGAATTTAGTTAGAGACCTGCCTCAACTAAAATTCTCAACAGACAAAGTTTGTGATCCCTATCAAAAGGGAAAGAAACATAAAGTTTCATTCAAATTAAAGAAAGAAGTTTCAACTTCTCAACCTCTAGAGTTGGTTCACATGGATTTGTTTGGACCATCTAGGATTTCCGGTTTGAATGGGAAGCACTATGTTTATGTCTTGGTAGATGAATTTTCTAGATATACTTGGGTATACTTTCTTTCTCACAAAAGTGAAACTTGTTCTTACTTTATTAAATACTCCAAGTTTGTAAAGAACCTTAGTGGACTTAAGATTAAGACCCTGAGAAGTGATCATATCCGTGAGTTTGAGAATCAAGATTTTGAAACCTATTACTCACATAGTGGGTAAAATCATAACTTTTCTTCCCCTAGAACACCTCAACATAATGGTGTAGTTGAAAGGAGGAATAGAAACCTTCAAGAAATTTCTAGAACTATACTAAATGAGTATGAGCTACCAATTTATTTCTGGGCAGAAGCTGTAAATAGAGCTTGTTACATTATTAATAGAGTCTTAATTAGACATTTTCTTAAAAATACCCCTTATGAGTTATGGAATAATAGGAAACCTAAAGTTAGTTACTTCAGAGTTTCTGGTTTCAAAGTTTTTATTCTTAATAAAAAGGATAATCTGGATAAATTTTCTTCCAAAAGTGATGAAGGAATTTTTCTTGGTTATTCTACAACTAGTAAATCTTATAGATCCTTTAATAAAAGGACCAAATGTGTGGAAAAATCTGTGCATATCAAGTTTGATGAGACTGATCCACATGATCCTAAAACCTCATTTGAAAATCTTGAAGAAGACCTCTCTGTTTTGGACCTTAATGACAAAAACAGTGGACCTACTGTAAAACCAAGCAATTCTGGACAATTTCCAGAACCCGATTCTGTTGGAACCAAACCCACAAAAGAACCTGAGTTTTCTAGTCCTACCTTGACCAGACCAATTAGGATTCTAAAGAACCATCCTTTGGATGTTGTTGTAGGAGATTTAGGTAGAGGAACCCAAACTAGAGCTTCTCTAAGAAATCAGGTTGAACATCAAGCTTTTCTTTCACAGCTTGAACCTAAAAACATCAATGATGAAATCAATGATGAATTCTGGGTAATGGCTATGCAAGAAGAATTAAATCAATTTGAAAGAAACAAATTTTGGGAATTATTTGACAGACCTAAAGACACTTTGACCATAGGCACTAAATGGGTTTTTAGAAACAAATTTGATGAATCTGGAAACATCATTAGAAACGAAGTTAGGCTAGTTACACAAGGATATAGTCAAGAGGAAGGAATATACTATGAGGAAACCTTTTCACCTGTATCTAGACTAGAATCAATTAGGATTCTACTTGCCTATGCAGCTCATCTAAATTTTAAGTTATATCAAATGGATGTTAAAAGTGCTTTTCTAAATGGTTTTATAGTTGAAGATGTTTTTGTTGAACAACCACCTGGATTTACAAATCCTCATTTTCCAAATAGAGTTTTTAAACTTTCTAAAGCTTTGTATGGTTTAAAACAAGCTCCACGATATTGGTATGATAGACTTAGTATTTTCATTATTTCAAAAGGTTTTACAAAAGGAATTGCTGAACCAACCTTATTTATCAAAATAATTTCAAACGATGTTTTGATAGTACAAATCTATGTTGATGATATTATTTTTGGATCTTCTAAAAATTCCCTATGTATTGATTTTTCAAAAAGTATGCAAAATGAATTTGAAATGAGTTTAATGGGAGAACTTAAATACTTTCTTGGATTTCAAGTTTTTTGAAAGGAAAATGGTATTATCTTAAATCAAAGAAAGTATACAAAGGATCTTTTAAAACGTTTTGGTTTGGATAAAAGTAAGGGTAATGACACACCCATGAGTACCACATGTAAATTGGATGGTGATGAAACTGGGAAACCAATAGATCAAACCAATTACAGAGGTATGATAGGGAGTCTTCTCTATCTTACTGCTAGTCGACCAGACATTATGTTTAGTGTATGCATGTGTGCTAGATTTCAAGCTAATACAAAAGAGTCACACTTTATTGCTGTTAAAAGAATTTTTAAGTATCTTAAATATACTATGAATTTGGGATTATTTTATCCAAAAGGACAATCATTTGAATTAATAAGTTATTCAGATGCTGACTTTGCTGGAAGAAAGTTAGATAGAAAGAGCACTTTTGGAACATGTCACATTCTTGGTAAGTCCCTAGTATCATGGTGTAGTAAAAAAGCAGAACTTTGTTGCATCATCTACTGCTGAAGTAGAATACATTACTGCTGGTAGTTGCTGTGTAAAGATTCTATGGATGAAACACACATTACTGGACTATGGTTATCAATTTTGACATGTATCTATCAACTGTGAGAACACTGGTGCGATTAATATCTCTAAGAACCATATATCTCACTCTAGGACCAAACACATTGATATCATACACCACTTTTTAAGAGATCATTACCAAAAAGGTGATATTACTCTTGAATTTATAGGCACTAAACTTCAGTTGGCTGCTATTTTCACCAAACCCTTGAGTTCAGAAAAGCTAAGCTTCATTAGTCATGAACTTGGAATGATTAACTATGAATAAGGCAAACCACACTGTTAGCTGAACTCACTGTTAGAAATCCTCACTGTTAGATTTTCTCACCGTTAGGTACACCTCACTGATAGAGAAACTGTACCGTTAGAATTCCTCACTGATAGTAAAATCCTCACTGTTAGGAATCCTCACTGGTAGAGTAACCCTACCGATAGATAGACCTCGCTGATAGGTAGACCTCACCGATAGAATACTCACCATTATGACTTTACGCTATTTTTAATTTTTGATTTCCTAAGATGAAACTCTAATTATTTTAAACATATTGTTTTTTTTCGATTTTTTATTCCTAAATGATAAAAACAAGATTTAAGTCATCTCTCAATCCATTGATCCCTCTACTCCTCTTCCTATCTTAAACTCGACTCCTCGAATCCCCACACGAAAACCATAAACCCTTCAATCTTGAAATGGAAAAAACCAAGCTTCCTAATGTCAAAGATACCAGTGATGAGCCAAAGGCTAAGAAGAAGAAGACCACCACTGAAGCCGACGCCAGTAGAGTTAGAACAAGAGTCGCGAAGGACACAGTGAACCCGCATCTGTTACATAGAGAAATAGTCATCGAAAGGGAGCTATGTGCAGAGTGGTTGATGACCAGTAAGTCGCTAGTTCTAAAGGTAATGGAGGAGCAAGGATGCCTAGATTGTTTTTCGAACAATAACGGGCCTTACTACCCAAAACTAGTGAAGGATTTTTATACCAATGTTCGTTATGAAAGAACTGATGAGGAGAACAGGATGATATCCTTAGTGAACGGAAAGGAGATACCCTTTCCTTTGGCTGAGTGGGAAGAGAGCTTGAAAGTCCCACATGAGGGCGATTATAGTTATTCATCCAAAACCATTCCTCCTGCCAGTGATGTTTTTAGCTATGATGTTGCTTTGGAAGAGATGACTGGAAGTGGAAAGCAAAGGAAGGTGGTAGCTACTGAAATGAATTTAGAGAACAGGCTACTGTTCAAATTTCTTCAACATGTTTTAAGTCCAAGAAGGGGAGATTTTTCAAACCTAAGGTATCAGGACATTTACCTGTTACATCTGCTGAAGCATGGAGTAAAGGTCAACCTGTGTAGGCTGATTATGATCCAAATGGAAGATATGACTAGGGTAAAATCAAAGACAAATTCACTATTATATTCTAAGATGATTTCGGTCATGATCAAAGGTAAGGATGCAGTTGAGCCTCAGGATGAGACTGAAGTGGTTAAGGACAACTTTTTCATTACTAGCATCACTTGAAAGTACATGAAGATAATCTAGAACCCATGGAAAAAGAAGTGGGTGTCAGATGATGGAAGAGTCTATGAAAAATTCAATCCAGTGGATCACCCAAGTAGGCCAAGGGATAAGAGAGGTCTAGGTCTAGGATATGATGAGGAAGATCCAGAGTACAGTGATGAGTCTGATGACTCAGATGAGGAGGATGGATCTGCAGCAGATGGAGGAGATCTGGACCTGCCTCCCAGTCCTAAGGCTGTAACAGTTTCTCAAGCAAAGACTGCTAGTGATGAGGAAGACCAGCTCAATTTGAACCCTGAAGATACTGCTCAAGGCAGTGAAGCAGAAGAGGATTCAGAAAGTAGAGGATAAGGATTTGAAAGTCCTGACAAAAGCATTTCATCAAGCCTTATTCTCTTGATATGGAATACTTTTATGCCAGTAGAGGATATCCCAAAAGAAGACAGGAATGAGGAAAAGGCTGAAGCAGATAGGGTTGAAGAAATTACTGAGCCAGTCAAACCAGAAGAAGTGGTTGAGAATGACAAACCAGTTGTTAGTTCTCAGATACCCCAAACAGTTCCAACTGATATGGAAGAAGTTGTTGATGATTCATCAGAATATGAAGTGATTGAAGTGGAAGCTGTTGATGAGAAAGAGGCAATGGTTGTAGTATCAGTTGATGTTGAGGAAGAAAAGATGGCTGAAGATCAAGATGTAGTAGAGGAATCTCAAGTTGAGGGGGAGAAACCTGCTTCCCTTGGTTCAGTTTCTGTGCTGCATGACATAGAGGATTGGTCATCAGATTCAGGGTACATGGTACTTGGACTCAATTATGGAGATTCTGATGAGGAAGACCAGCCTCAGAGGGATTCTCTTATCCTACCTGAAAGTATTCCAGTAGTTGTGGCTGAAAATTTGGCAACCAAGGAGGAGCTTGAGTCCTTAAAGGTTGAAATGAAAGAGGCCCTGAGAGAATTAGTATCAGATTTGAAGAATAGCCTTGTTGAAAAGCTGAGGAGTGTGGATAAATACCTGGAGCTATCTTTGGGTTGTGTTGTGTCTAGTCCAGTGAAAGAAATTTTGAATGAGATTAAAGAGTTCCATACTCAATTTGAAAGCTGGACAGGATCTGTAGTTGCTCTGAGACAATCGGTTGCTTCATTGACTGCCATGAGCAGTTCTCAAAACCAAGTGAATGATGAGATTCGATACATCAAAGAGGTAGTCAAGCAGTTTGTATAAGTTTTTGAAGCCTTTAATACATCAGTCAAAGAACATATGAACAGTTAGGATGCACTTGTTCATAAGGTGATTAGTAATTTGACTCAGTCTTTCAAAGAGATAGTAGCTTTCTCGGTCAAACCCCTTCCATCATCTATCACCTCTGTGAACATTGACCAGATTAGAAATGTGATTCAGGAAGAGCTTTCTAAGGCCAGTACCAGTGGCACCTCTAATTCTCAAGTAATTTCTACCACCAGGGAAGTCACCAGTTATGTTCGTGAACACTTGAGAGTAGCTACTGCTACTCAGGAAGCCATTAAGAATAAGGTGGATTCTTACTTTGAGAAGATCTATACCAAGAAACAAATGACCAACCACTTCAAGATTTTGATAGAGAATATGAAGATGCCTCTAGTGTCTCAGGAATTCAGGGATCAGGTTAGCAAACTGAGAGAATTGACCCCTACTTTGGATAAATTTTTGGAGAATAAAGATGATTTTTTATCTTCTATGGAGAGGGGAGGTGGAATCATTATGGACTTCAGGAATTTGATGTTACCTTTCTTGCATGTGGACAGTACACCTGTCATAGTTTTTCCTGCTTTACCAGCTTCAGCTCAGTCTGCTTCAGTTCCTCAGATGACTCCAGTCCAAGACATTCAGAGCCTTTCACCTATGATCCCTCAGAAACCTACTAATTACCGGCCAGGCACAATTTCAGTAGCTCAGGAACCTGTGGTTTTCACTGTAGTCCCTAATCCTTCTCCTTCCTCTACAGAACCCGAACCTTCTGATCCTAAAGGAAAATACCAATAAACCGATGAGGATGTGGATTGATTGTGTCTTAGATTTTTTATAGGGATCCTTTTGTAACTTTTTGTGTATTTCTCTTGTAACTTTTTTACTCAAGTAATACATACCCTTTTCTCTCTCTGCTCACTTTATGTTTTCCATTTATCTATGCTACATTGTTTATCTCTTTTTCTAATCACAAAGGGGGAGAGTAATAATGATCATCAGGATATTCATTATGATATGGATACAAAGGGAGATAAACCTATGATATATAGTCTACCTCTGATATCATATTTTCTAATGTTGCTAATTTTTTTTCTGATACATTTGACTCTCTCGTTATTCATACTAAGAACCTATTATATTTTACCACTAATCATCAATTCTTTTTGTGCATTACCTCTGATATATCACTAATTATTCTGATCTTCCTCTGATACCTTAATAATTATTTTAGATCACCTATGATACTTTACTGATTGTTTTGGATTATAATATCATAAGTTGTGATTATCAAAAAGGGGGATATTTTTTACCTCACCTGTTTTGATAATCCCAATTATGCTTTAATATGTTTTGATAATCTCAAATAATATCTATTCTTCTATTAATTATAATCTGATAATGATATTGAGTTAATAAGAATATCAAAATAATCATTGGAATATGTTTTTCCAATGTTCATCTGTGTTTATAACTGTTCTAACTTTATCTGGAAATATCTTGCATAGAATAGATAAATGTTAAGTGATTAGTTAGACCAAGTCTTCAGGTCTACCATTACAAAGCTCATCGATATGCAAAGGTCACTGGTACAGATAGCTACTGATAGATAAAGGTACCCTTAGAGTAAGTGTTCTATGACACAAGGTCACCGGTACAGAGCTACCGATACACTAAGTCTTCCAATATAGACAGTCTGCTTTTTATAACAAGAGCTACCGGTACAAGCAAGTTACCGATATAGATAGATCTACTGACAGACAGCTATTGGTACAAGCCTACTGATACAAACAGACCGAGTCACCAATATAAAATAGCTACCAGTACAATCCAGTTACCAATGGATAGTGCTACTGACACATCCTAGCTACTGATACAAGGAATCTACTACAACAATTTCTACTGATACACAGAGACTATTGATACACAGAGTGACAGCTACTGATGAAAAAACAGACCTACAGACACAAGTCCACCATTGCAAGCACACTGATACAATGAGCTACTGAACAATAACACTCATTGTTTCTTTAACGCTACTTATCTTTGTTTTTTCTAACAACGGTCATATTTATTTTTTAATGAATCTGCTATTAATTAAATGTTGTCTGCTGAATTTCAGGGAACCGTACCTCGTACCTATAGAGGAAATCATCCTCTTTGTTAGACCACATGTGCTATAAGAAGAAAGAAAAATGGAGCACATATTGGGTGTGGATGAAAAAGTGGAGACATGGTGGTGAAAGGATGATACACAAATGTACGCCTAAGTCAAAAAGAAAATAACTTTTTGCTGGAAGCCCAGGAAAAGTGCTGAGCTGCATATTCTACTGTAACATCAAGAAAACCTTATTCACGAAGGAGTCTGGAAGAAACCACGACACTCTGTTTTCTCAAAAAATTCCATAAGGACTCAAAAACCATATCTTCTCAAACCAGAAGGAGTCCATAGTTGCATTACTATCACACAGAGCATTCTAAACTCAACTAAAATATTATTCACTCTATTGTGATTCATTTACTTACATTTTGAGTACTGTGTGCATGTCTCTGTTTCTCTGAAACACACACAGTCTTCTGATAATAACTAAAGGATTTCTAAATACTGACTCAAACTTTCTAAACTCTTTTATACCCCCACTATGAATTGTGGTAGAGGTCGAGTGTTATATGGATAGCCTGCGTGCTATTGGTTTTCCCATGAAGAACAGTGGTAGAGGTCTAGGACCTGGACAGTCTGTGTACTGGTGTTTACCCCCAATCCAGGGTGTGGATCAAAAGTTTATATAAACTATTTGAGAGGACTAAGTCTCAGCTTGAGACTGAACCTCTTGGTTAACCTCGCTGAGTTATTTCAAACTATATTTTATATTTCGTTGTTAAGTACTTTAAATTCAAATCTATTTTAGAGTAAATCTGATAGTTAAATTAGCAAGTGTTTGTAATTGTTGTAAGCCAGTAAGTTAGTTTCAAAAGTCAAATTAATCTTCAGATTAAATTGACTGAGAACTAATCAATCTTTGAGAAGCTAATTGAAAATTCATAACCTTTAAAAATTCACTACTGTTTAACTTATATGTAATTTGGTGGATATTAATCCTAAATTTTTAAATAGAAATTTTTAATTGGAACTCAATTAACCCCCCCTCTTGAGTATCCACTCCGACCAACAATGATGAACTATTTCTCCACTCTCTGGGTGTCATGTGATCAAGTTCCTACCTACGTACGTCATTGCATGTTCAATAACTTGATCATATTCATAAATAAAGAATGTGTTTTATTTTAAATTTATAAAACTTATAATTTACTATATTATTAAATATTTTTAGATTTTATGGTCTCTTGTTTAAGATAGCATGAGGCTGTAATGTCTCAGATTTTCCGGGTATTATTTTTGAATATTATATGAAATTATTTCGAGACCATATCTTTCAACGGTGTGCGATTCTGAGGCCCGAAGTGCCTGGAATAAATGTTCAAAATAAATTAAACCTTTTAAACAGTGCGCGTGAGCAGTTTTCCTGAAAAGGTGGAATATCTTTTAAATGGGTTCCCAGATCAGAAATCTGAGGGCACCGTTGCACTCAGAGCAGTGATTTTACCTTAGGCGGGGCCTAACTTCGACCGATGTGGGTTAGCTGTGAGAGTTTGTTTTTGCATATTTTAATGGAGATAAAAATAAATTAATAATTTATTTTTATTCCTTTGAATGTTTTCTTTTTTTTTGAAACAACCTAATCCTCCCCTATAAGTTCATGCTTATGGAAAGTTTACAGGGTTAGCCTCATAACCCTGTGAATTGAGAGATATCGTCTTGGAGATTTGGAGGAGAACCCGTTGGCGGACGACGACGACACATCTCGTATCCGACAAACCTCGCAAACGAATGCGACATGGTGATCGTTCTTCAACCGGATCAAGGTAGTGGTTTGTTATTTTCATTCTTATTTCCATATTTTTGGATTTAAAGATGAATGCGGATCAACCACGAACATGTTGATCCGTGGATTCGTACGTTTTTGCGGGGGAGTTTTTATTGGGTTGATCTTGGTAAATTAATCCATGTTAGATTATTGTTTTGATTCTGGTCTATTTGATCCTACTAACGGGAGTGGATCAATGCCATGAAAAATGAAGGTGGAGGTTCGTTCCTCGATTCGCTTTTGGATTTCTTTCACCTTTATTTTTCTCATCCGTTCTTCGCATTGGCGACGAACAATAGATTGTTGCACTTCCGTTTTGGGGTGCAATGATCCCAAACTAGAGATCTGACATCATGGAGACCCAGCGGAGGTGCGACGGTGATGGCGGTGGATGAATCGACACGATTCTGGAATGATCATTCTTTGACCGTTCTTCACACGGATGGTCAAAACTCATTTTCGAGGCCGATCGGAGGCCCGAAACCGACGGAATCAGATTCATAGGGATCGGGTGACCAAAACCCTTGTGTTTCATGGTGATCAGATGGCCGGATCGAAGAATGAGGCAGCATGGGAGGCACGATGGTGGAGGTTCACGATTCTATAAATTTTTGAAGAACACGGCATGTATCCCGAAGAAAATTCCATGTGGTACCGGTGGAAGCGGCTAGGTTTTTGGGTTTTAGACAGGTATCACACGGTGTGTGACCCCCGTCACACGGTATGTTAGACCTTCCCCGAAGCTCGGCGTGTATTCTGAGAAGTACACGAACATGGGATGGACTACACAGCTTCAGAACAAGGCGTGTAGACCCTACGCAGCATGACATAGGCAACTATGTGGGACTTGGTGTGTATCTAGGGGTACACGTACATGAAATGGAGTACATGATCGTGTACTCCACCACACGGCCAGACCAGGTCAGCTACACGGGTTACCCCATGTACCGGTTACACGGGATGGTACACACGGAATAAAGCCATGTACGGGCACACGGCCACGTACACGGAGCTGACCCCAACTACTCGGACATGGAGTGTGTTCTGTACTACATTCCATGTACTAACTTCTCTACACGACCATCCTTGCGACATAGGTCATAGTACACGGTCAGTAACCTGGGTCAGAAGACACGACATGTGACATTTCTACACACCGTGTACTTTTCAGTACATGGATAGATCTTCTTGTCCACCGTATCTTGGACATGTTTCATTTGGGTTAGTGCCCCTTTTTCTCATTCCCCTGAAGATCAGGTATCATTTCCTACTACAGGAGTATGATCCCTTTAGCGGGACTTTCTGAAATAGAGTCAGGTATTCCTCCAAGAGGCCTGGAGTGAGATCCTCTATCCATTATTGACCCTAGGTAGAGTCAGGTGTCAACGTGATCACTTTCACAGGGCATCGATCCTCTACCTAGCAGGTGAATTCTGGATGAGTCACGGTATCCGCCAAGGCTCTGGAAATGATCCTCATATGTGTATCGTGATCTTTTCGCCACTCAGGAGTGTGTTCTCCCGAAATGAGTGTATCATCTCTAGTGACCTTTCCCAACGGACAGTACTTCTCAGACGGACATCATCAGAGCTATCAGACTCGTGGAGTGAGTTCTCCCAGACGAGTGCTTTGTGGAATCTTCATACTGAATCCCTAGCGGGGGAATGCATTTGTGTGACTTCTCTCGAGACTACGGGGCTGGGTTTTGTGTATATCTGGTTTGTGTTCACCTATTATATGTTCAGTAGATATATACTATGTAGAGATGACTGTGCCTTTCCTTTGTGTATTGCTTTTTGGTTTTTGGGGTCTTCTACTGAGTATTGTTATACTCACCCCTGCATAGGCTTTTCCCTCGTATATTGTGTCTTGTGAAAATGATCAGCCTTTTGTCAGAGTCTAGGGTGGACCAGGAAAGGACCGAGATTTCTGAGTTCCCTACAGGCCGAGGTGTTCCTATGGCTATGAGCAGCAGTCCCAGTACCTCTTTGTGTTTACAGGTTGGACTTTGTAGTTTTTAAACTCTTGTTTTTAGTGGGCTTGTATTCTGGCCCAGTTTACTTTCAGTACTTTACTTTCTATCATACTCTGTTGGTTGGGTTTAGTTGTATGCATTCATTTTTGTTCCCTATTTGTTTTTACATTTCATCATTTGTGGGATTGGAGATGTGTGCGTGTGTACAGGTACCTAGGCAATGCCTCCCATGTTAGTGATATGCCTACTCGGTACTAGTCACCAGCCCCTGGCCTATTGGAGGTGGGCTTAGGGAGTCGCGGTGTAGGACCCACTGAGACGGGTCGTGACAGAGACTCTATTTAGAAGGCATTTAAGGCTTTCATGATAGATTTTTTCTCTTATTTTTTACATAACCTTTGGATGAGATCTATGGAGAGAGAATATAACATTGTATTTGATGAGTTTTGTGTGGACCATCGACCCAATTACGTTCACATCGATCTTGGGAGGGATTATGTACTTATTGGATAAGATATACTTTAAGGAGAAGATCCTTTTTTGGTTAATGGGATCAAGGGAGATAAGATGTCACACACATATCTATGAGTTTTACTTTCATTATAAATTATTAATAGTTGGTAAGTGATATTATTTGATAATTTATATATATTTATTTTTAATACTAAATGTATATTATGAACTTATACAAAATTCAATTGATCCAACCATTACAGAGTTTGATGTGTGCAAGAGGATGTACACTAATAGTAGTACTAAGTATATTTCTAGTGATAGAGAGTGACATATTGTGTTTATTATTTCTTTTTTAGTTTTTTAAATTATCTTGATATAATTTTTCTATCTTTTTAATTTCTATTTATATATTTGTAAGATACATATAAGACAAATATTTATTGGATGCAGGATATTCAGGTCGATACGAGTGATGGGGATGAGGTGTAACACCCAAAAATTCTAAAATAAGAACATTATATTCGATAGCATATGTGACATGAAACACCGAGCTTAAACAACCCATAAAATATATTTCTTTAAATTTTATCTCTTCGATGGATTGCGGAACACGCAACCCTGTGTCGAAATGAACCATAATATTGTATACCGTTAAAACCTAGCAATTAAATTGGAGGGTATGAATAGTGATAACAAAAATATGAAAAGTATGGTTATATATTGATTATAAATAAATAATAATCATTTAAAAGAAAAAATAAATGTTTTCTGAAAAATTTTATTTTTCTACAAACAGATTAATTGCACTTTACACACATAATTTAAAATTAATTTTTACCACATTTAGAAAATTTATTTGATAAAATTAAATGAATTTTTAAAATAAAAATATCAAAATTATATTAGGGTGATTTTTTGGGTTTTTTCTAAAATATTTCATTCTTTCATGAATAGTGAAAATATTGAATTTAATTGAAAAATCCATTTTTCTTTAAATTATTTATAAAGTTAAATTTTATTTTGAATTGATTTTAAAGTAAAATTAGTTCAGTTATATATAAATTATTAAAATTTATTTTATTTTAATCATTTTCATATTGAATCTTGATATAAAAACTTTGTAAACTTTTGAACATTTTCTCTTTAAAACCCAAATTTCTCATCGCATCTGTGGGATTAATTTTAAATTAAATTTTGCAACTTCTGTGAATGAAAATTTGGAAAATTGGATTCCATATTTTTATTTATCATAATTTATATTTTATAATAAGGTCAAATTATTTTTTGAGCAAAATGAATAGTGAAAACAATAAAAAGTAATTATCGTGATTAAGATAAAAATGGATTTTCAGAGGAGTTAAACTAAGAAGATAAGGGTTAAAAATGACCTAAAAACTTGTAAAACACCCATTTTTATGGAAATATTTTGACCTTATATATTCTATGCTCAATAATATCCCATTTTTTAGGCTTTTTTCATGATAAAAACATGGGTATGATTGAATCTTTTCAAAAAATTACAACTATGTTGCTCACTTCACTTATAAAAGGTAACCCCTTCTCCTATCTTCTTCACACCTTAACATCCTTTTAGTTAGTTAAATACCTACCCAAATAACTTTCCAAATTGCCTAAACTCATCCTATAATCCTTAGTTTGTTAATAAATCCAACCTAGGAAGTCTTTAGTGCAAACCTAAGGAGGATACCCGAAGAAGAGGTAACGTTCTTCAAAAAGTGTTTTTATTTTATTTATTATAATTAAACCATGATGATATAATAAACTAGGTATCATCCATATGTTTTTTATGTTAATTTCATGACTTAAAACCATTTACACTTTCATCAAATGGGTTATGAAATCATCATTCATGTGTACAGCGGATTACCACCTCACGAACCGATGCCATTCTTCTTTCCATTACCACCTTTCATGGTTGGTTATGATGATGGATATAAAGTTTATATATGATATTTATAACATAATTATACCTATGGAGTTATTTTATCATATATACCTTCTTACTTTCCATTTTGTAGGAGATATGATAGCATCGCTTGTGTGTACGACGGACTACCACCTCGTGAAGTGATGTGATTCATCTTTCACTAACGCTTTGCATGGAAAGTTTTAAGGATAAATTTAATGACTATATGTGATATAAATGAAATAATTATGATATTAATTACATATTTATCATTATTAAAATATAATATATAATTTTCTTTCTTACACTTAAATATGATAACATTGTTCGTGTATGTGTGGATTACCGCCTTCATGAAGCGATGTGACTTGTTTTTCATCACCACACCACATGAATGATATATATAAGTATATTTAAAAGAAAATTATATATATGGTATTATTATCATTATGGAAAGATAAAATATAACTTACTATATTTCTATAATGATCGTTAAAAAATGGAAACGTTACTCATGCATATGTACGGCCTACCACCTTCAAGATCGTAACGTACTTCATTTCTCAAAACCATATTTCGTGATTGGTTTTAAAAGTATAATGGATGAATAAATATGATAATTATTTAATTATTATTATTATGGAGATTATATAACTATATAATATGCACAAGAATCGGATCTTTCATTATGAAACATGCATGAGAAAACAAGGCAATTAACACCCAAAATAATGAAAATAATAAAAGATTATTAACGAACAGATGATAAGATATTATAAAAGGATAATATATGATATTATAAATATTAATATAGTTCTGTTATATATTAATAACATGTTTTAAAATACTATACATGATCTTAAATCATGTTCAATTAAAAGGAAGCATAGGGTAAGAGACTTTGTCGCAATTTCGCTTCATTGAGGCGTATCTTATTGTTGTGCACCTAATTTATTTTATATAGTGAACATACTGCATAATTGACATGTAATGTCATGGTTAATTAATAATTCATGTTATTTTAACTTGAAATTTGAATTATTTCATCCATGGGGATTTGACATGAAAATTACCAAGTGGTAAAAAAATTCATAACTCAATTTCATTTCATTGGGTTATATTACTTTTCCATTGTCGTTGATATTATAAGATTATATGTATAATGAATTTTGATTATAGTATGTTTTATTTACGCTTATTTTATATTTATTTTTATTTTATACACAAGATTGATTCATTGATTAATTCTCACTTCAATGTTATGATCATTATAAGCGTTTATTTCACAATCTCATTATAATCGAGATTGTTTATTCTTTAATTTTAGTTGAAGGAAATTATTTGATAATTATATAATAAATCCATTTCATTTTATTCTCCTATGGTTATTTGTGATATTTTCAAGTAAAATTTTTATTTTTTCACTCTTTGGTGCTTAAAATAATTGAGAAAATGATTTTAAGAAAATCCAACTTCAATTCTCTCTATGGTCAGAAAACTGTTTTCTTCCAAAACCATGTTTTCTAAAAATGATTTTAAAGATGTTTTTAACCTTTTAAAAATGATTTATTAAAGAAAATTTTACCCATTTTTACTTTTTATTAAAAAAAATAATGGAATCTTCCTATGTTTTTCAAAACAATGTATGTTTGACTTTTACAAAAAAAAAGTAAAAGGAATATTTGTTTTAACATGTATGGGATGAATGAAGTTTTCAGTAGTCATGGCCAATAAAATGTTTTAAAGCATATTTTATAAATTTCAAAGGTTATTTTCAAAGAAAATTATTTTTTTTTTGAAATTACAATTTTAAAAAGTTATTTTCAAAATGAAAAATATATTTACTTCAATAATTTTTTTAAAGATCTTTTTATGGTATTTATATTCATCAGCGAAAAAAATATTTATTTTGAATATAAACCATTGGGGATATGTTGTATTGATATCATCTGTATTCTTCCTCTGGATGGTTTATGAATATTTTTACTAAGGATAGTTTTGACAGTCACTTCCTTGATTCATTTTTGTAGTCAATAACTTTCCCTTGAAATGTTCACTTTCCTTTGATCATTAGAAATTAAATTTCCCTTAAATATGAATATTATTTATCATGGATGTGTTTATTATTTAAACTATATATTATTTCTAAATATGGTGTTCTACATTGAAATTCATTTGTTTATCTGGGAAAATATTGATAAATTTGTATTCATTGCTCAATACAGATATGTGATGATAAAGAACATTGTTTATGAATTAAATCGATTATTCAATGTATGAGGAATGATTTAGACATGAAAGACATGAGTGGGGACTGGTTATAGATATCCCCTCGATGCATTGGTAGTCTCATGGGATGAACTAGTTGGCTAGCCTTAGTTGAATGGGTTTCTACCCATCAGTTTTAAACTGTTTTGAGCATATATCTTAATGGTAGATGTATCATGTGCCTAAGAAACATGACATCCAATAATTAATCATTGTCTTCATTTAAAATTCAGCTATTATAATTCATGATATTTTTGCAATGATATTATCTCTAAATGCATTGCATTCTTAGTTTATTGATTAAATGATAGGTGTTTTCAATTATTTACTTTGTCATATTGATTATGCATTATAATGACCCAACATTTTATAAATAGAAACTCCCTTCTTATAATTATTTCATATTGTATAAACACATAATAGAACACAATATAAGCTTTATAAATGATGAATGAATGAAATAAGAAGCATTTCTAGAAGTTAAGGAACCTATATTGATGAAATAGTAACTTGACCTTTGGAATAGTAATGTGACCCTAATGAATAGTAAACCAGCCAATTGAATAGTAACCTCGCCTATGAAAGTATAAATAAAATTTATCAATCTTATAAGTGATAATATGATATGATTATATAATAGTATGAGTAAATAAATATTTTAGAAGTTATTAATTAAGTGTTAGTATTTTTATAGGCCATACATATTTAATTACATTTTTTTATTAATCTAATAATTTAAAAGAAAATTTATTTTCATAAAATTTATTCATAAATTAATATTCTTATGTCTTGTGATTATGATATAATTTTATGACATCTTAATTAATTTTTCAAAGTGTTAGAAAAGCAGTTTTAATTTTAAAATATGTATTTTTTGAGTAAATTGTGTTTTTAATTAAAAATTAAATTTCTCATATCTAGAAATTTATTTTCATAAAATGGAGTAAATTTTTTAATTCTACACATATAAAAATGGTTAGGTTGAATTTTTTGTATTTTTCAGAAATACTTTAATTTTTTGTGAATGGTAAAATATGATAATTTTCGATAAATGAAAAATACTTGAATTATGGAGTCATGGGTGATGTATTAATGATGTAATCCTGTTATCTTGAACTCAAATACTCAAGTTACTTTATTTAGTCTCAATAATCAACACAATTTCTTATCTTGAGCAAAATAATAAAATAATTATTAAAATATTCAAACAAACACCTCCCTCCTCCACTATAAATACCACCCCTCACCACCTCTTCTCCTCACACCTCTCAAGCCTTGAGCCTTGTCTAAATTCTACCCAATACTCTTCTAAAACCTCTCCCTCGTGTCTAGGAGATTTTGGTCTTAATAAAAGACCAAAACCAATCCCTTAAGGAGGTTCTCAAGAAGAAGGAATCAAGAGGTAAAACCCTCTTCCTTTTCTTTTAATTTTTTTCAAGTTCCTTTATTTTCTTATATTCTCTTCACTTACAGTTGTAAAATTGGCATTAAAACTCTATTATATTATATATAATGAAATTTTATCATGTTTATGGAATAATTCTTCATCAAATCTCATCTCTTCTCTCTTTTATTTTAAGAATGAAAACATCGTCTGTGAGGTGTTGATCTACCACCTTCGTGGATGATGTGCTTTGATATTTCAATTACACTTCAAGTATGGTCATGAAACTATTTTTATAGTTGAACCATATTATATTATATTCATTAAAACCTATTTAATATTCTATAACCAGATGATATGCATGATATTTAATAATATAAAAAAACTAGTTTGTGATGATCAAAAAAATGCTAAATTAATCTAAACGAATATCATTAATGATTTATCTAATGAATCATCCTAACCTATGGAAAAAATGGTATTTTAATATTCTATAAGTTCATTAATAATATATAAGTTCAATTCTGTACAGTTATTCTCATTCTACATGATTTTCCATACACATATACAAGTAAACTGATCATGAAATCCAAAGAAATCAACGCTCTCAAAAGATGAAATTGAATATATTAACCCATAAAAAAGGAAATAAATGAAATTAATAAATTTATAATAAATAAAATACATGTATAAATGGTTTTTTACTTATTAATTAATTAATATAATTTTATTATTCAGGACATTAAGATCAAGTGTAGAATCATTTCGGTCATAAGGTAAGGAATTCTACCCGAACCTCCTTTATTTCTTCGGGTTACTCTTTATCTATTTTTAACCAAATAAAATTATCTTTTATTTTTATTAAAACCTTATAAATTTTGTTTATATGTTCCAAACTCATGTATCAATATCCATACATCCTTCTTTTTTTAGGATATGCATGTTTTTAAAAGGTTGCCTACTCAATTCTTCCCAATAAGCAAGCTCGATTTAAGGGAACTTTCCAAATTATTATCCATTTTGAAATGTGATCCATAATATATTTTAATCCAACATTATTTTTATAAAATAACTCATTTTATCATGAAAAAAAAAACCTTGTTTCAATTCTGGTTTTATGCAAACAATTGTGCCTTTTCCATTTTAAAGTATCTTGAATGTTTTCCTCTAAACCGTACTAAAATGTTTTATTTCTAAAGTTTCTTAAGCACTATTTTCACTTTTTATGTATATATTATCATTATATATGCCTATATTCCATTATTAATGTCCATTTATGATTTAAATACATCCTCTCATGGTCACCACTATGATATTACCTTTTGATATGCCTTTTGACATAATTATGATACATAATTCTTTCCATGGGTAACCCTTATGTTTATGTTTGATTGATTATATATAATTATTTATGTCGAAAACATGTTAATGAACATGTTATGATGGTTGTTTCTAGATATCTCTCCAATTAATTGGATAATTTTTAGTCTCATAAGACGTTATGTGCAATGGTCTTGGTGGTTAGCATTGAATCATGCTTCTCTATGTGTAACGAGCCTTGAATCGTGCTCCTCTATGTGCAACGAGCCTTGACTCGTGCTGAAATCATGTTTTATGTTGCTTCCACATTACTATGAATCTATTATTATATGATCCCATATTATTATTCCTTGTGTTTAACCATTTTCCATACCTTATTATATCATTATGTTATGCCTTCTAACCCATGTGCTATGATTTATTTTAATATTTATTCCCTTACTGGGATTTTTAGATCATACCTTTATGCATGTTATACCCAGATTATCCTATGCAGATGTAAGAGCTCAAAGTAATTTACGTTCTCATAATGGATGATGAATAAATAAATGTTTTATTTAGTCCCGTGTTTCTAGTTTTATGTACACGGTCTTCCAAGACACTAGACTTTATGATCATTGGCTTGTGATTTAATGTTTAATTATGATTAAAATAATATAATGATATTTGTAAAAGACTAGGGTTACTATAGTTGGTATAAGAGTCTAGTTCTAGTTATTTTTTGAGATTAATAATAGTTCACTTTAGTAAGAACCTTAGGGATAAGACTAAGTCTAAGAAAACATCCATAAATTTTGGTAAGTATAGACTAAGTGGTTTATCAAGAAAATACATCTCTATCTGGATACTATAAGTGGATGTTGTTTTGGAATAGATGTACTTAGGAGTAACAACTCTGACAAGGTGTTTTGGGCCTGACTCGGGGTAACCAGGTACACGACAACAGGATTTACTATGCATTTGGTTTGACACTCCTGGGGGATATGCTTTGGTAAATTCATAAGCTCATTACAACCCATTATTAAGGGAACAAAGAAAATGGCCATAAAAATATATGTTAGGAAATAGATCATGGATAACCTCGATTTAAACCTATGGAATCACAAGCCAGGATATAATTTTCCTTTAAGAGTTTATCCTGTTATATTTAAAGTTTAATTTTTATTCTTATTAGCTAAGTATTCAATCCCCCTAATTGCACTTTATTTTTCTTAGTTAATGGAGGGAAATAGAATAACATGTTCCAACAATCAATCTGATATAAAATGAGATTATTTCCCTGATGATATTCCAAATGTGATGGAAATAGGTGCTCAAAACTTCATGATATTACTTTCTCAACTAGATCAAGTTATGAATAATAACTTGAATCACGTGGAACGCCCTCCTTCTCCAAGGAAGGTGAAAGTTTCCATAAAATCATTCATATGGAAAAGGCCTCCCATGTTTAGTGGATCTTCCGATCCCCTTCTCACAGAACAGTGGATTAACTCCATTGAAAAGATATTCTTTATCCTCTAGTGCTCAGAAGAAGAGAAAGTTGTGATAGAGGTCTATAATTTTGATGGGGAAGCTGATCAATGGTGGAAACTGATCAAAAATATGAATTCTAAGGAGGGAATTGATTCTATGGATTGGGAGAAATTCAAGAAAAAAATTCAATAAATATTTTCCCCAAACCCTCTATCTCAATATGGGAAGAGAGTTCCTCAAACTTAAGAAGAAGGATGATGAGTCTATCGGGGCATATGAAGAAAACTTTACTAGGCTTGCAAGATAAACCTCCAGCTTTATCATTAAAACATAAATCAATGTGGATCGCTTATTTAATAGACAAAAGTCGATTCTATGAAAAGCATTGGCGGTTCTAGAATTCAACAGATATGAGGAGATTTTTTATTGTTCCCTCAAGGATGAAATGGAGATCGAATACTCTCAATGGTCTTGTGGGCCCAGTGAAAAAAAGAGGAAAATGGAGTCTAATATGGGTGGATTAGTAAATAAATCCCATGATGGAAGAAAGACCGAATGTCCCACATTTCAAAAAATTTGGGAAGAAACATCATGGGAATTTTCTGAAGGGAGTCAAGAAATGCTTCAAATGTGGAGGAATGGGGAATCTAACTAAGAACTACTGAAGGGATATGAAGAATACCACTAATGTGGAAGAATAAAGGAAGGTTCATATCAATGATCATCCAGTAGTGTAGTGTTTCAACTGCAAGGAAAATAGGAATTTTGCGAACAATTCCCTAAGTTAAGGGTTGTCAAAGGCAATCAACAACAACCTGAAAGGCAACAAGAAAGGGATTATGTTATCACTACTATTGATGTGGATTCGGAAAACGATGTGGTGATAGATACACTAATTATTCATTCAAGAAAAATGAACGTACTATTTGATTCTAGTTTTATGCATTCTTTCATATATTGCAAGTTCAGTAGAACTATTCAAACACCACCTTAAAATTTGGAGGTTGATTTATCTATAAGAACAGCTAATGGGGAAATTATTTCATCCAAAGTACATAACTCCTCCTTGGTTAATGTTTGTAGATTGAAACTCCCAGAAAATCTCATCATACTTACTTTGGTAGAGTTTGATGCTACATTGGGCATGGATTTTCTATCTTTATATAAATCCAACATTAACTACCGAGAAAGGGGATCACTCTTCACATCCCGAAGCATCCTCAAATTCTATACAAGTGTAAAGAGGAAGATGAATCTCCTTAAAAATCATCATCTCAAGTGTGGATATTACTGCCTTATGAGAAAGCCTATCTCTTGGATGATTGAGACAAAGGAGATGATCATGCTCAAAGATATGCCCATCGTGAGGGTTGCCCTGATGTATTCCCCGAAGAGTTGTTTGGTTTTCCCCCTGACTGAGATGTTGAGTTCTCAATTAAACTTATTCATGGATCTCTGCCTATATCAAATACACCTTATATATTGACCATATTTGAGCTAGAAGAACTGAAGAAGCAGTTACAGGAGAATATAGACAAGGGTTTTATACACCTGAGTGCTTCACCATGGGGTGTGACAGTCCTCTTCTTCAAGAAGAAGGATGGATCAATGCGCATTTGTATCGATTATCATGAACTCAATAAAATCACAATAAAGAACAAGTATCCCCTACCACAGATATATGACTTGTTTGATCAGCTATGTGGGTCCAGTTATTTCTCTAACGTGGGCCATCAGTCGGGATATCGCCAATTAAAGGTAAGGAAAGAAGATATTCCCAAGACTGCCTTTCGAATGAGGTACGGACACTATGAGTTCATAGTGATACCCTTTTGATTCACTAATGCTCTAAAAATTTTCATGGATTTAATGAATAGAGTCTTTAGATATTACCTCAACAAATTTTTGGTAGTCTTTATCGATGGTATTTTGATATACTCCAAGAGAAAGGAGGAACACGAGAAGCATTTGAATACTATGCTGAAGAAATTTCAAAGGGAGAAACTATCTGAAAAGTACAGTAAATGTGAGTTTTGTATGGAGGAAGTATCATTTAGGGCATGTTATCACCATCAAAGGAATATTTGTGGACCCTTCAAAAACAAAGGTAGTTGAAGAGTGGCTCAGGACAACATCTGTAACGGAGATCCATAGCTTTATTGGTCTATTTATGTATTACCGATGATTTGTGAAGAACTTATCATGATTTTCTAAACCAATAACCAAAATGACATGAAAGGTAGTGAAGTTTTTCTAGACTCAAGAATGTGATGAAAGATTTAAGGAGCTCAAAAAGAGGCTTGTCACTGCACCAGCACTCACACTCCCAACAAGTGGAGAAATCTTTGTGGTATATAGTGATACTCAAAATAAAGGATTAGGATTTTTACTGATGAAAAATGATAAATTGATAGTCTATGCCTCAAGTAAGTTGAAAATTCATGAGCAAAACTATCCTACACATGATCTGGAGTTGGCAGTTGTGATCTTTGCATTGAAAATCTGGCAGCATTATCTCTATGGGGATAAGTGTGGGATATATATTGATCACAAGAGTCTCAAATATATATTTACACAGAAGAAGATTAATATGATCCAGTGTGGTTAGATCTCATCAAGGATTACGATTTCTCAATCCACTACCATCCGGGTAAGGAAAATAAGGTGGAAAATGCTCTAAATAGAAAGGATCCTACATCTTTATCAATTATGATAATTGAGAAGAATTCAATATTCTTAGACTTACAAAGGATGGAAATGGGAATCGTTAAGGGAGGAACATCATCAATCCTTTCTCAAATGATTTCTCAATCATCCCTTGTATAGAAAATAAAGGATGCTCAAAGAAATGATGTGGAAATTCAGAAAAGGTTGGAAGCTATCTGTAATGAGAAATCCTCCGAGTTCAAGATCATTGAGGATGGAGTCATAATATTTGGGTCACAACTATGTGTATCATCCCATCCAGAGATAAAGAAAGGGATTATGAATGGCACACATAGTTCAACATTCTCTATTCACCCAGGGAGAACAAAGATGTATCGAGATCTCTATGAGAACTTTTGGTGGGACAATATAAAAAGAGATCACTGAATATACATCAAAGTGTATGGTATGTCAGAAAGTGAAGGCTAAAAAAATCCTAAAGGGATGATATAACTATTACCCATACCAACATAGAAATGGGAAAACATCATCGTGGACTTTGTCACTAGACTTCCAAAGACATCCAAAGGAAACAATGCTATATGGGTTATTGTGGATCGTCTTACAAAGACAGATCACTTTATCGCAATTTGAGAGAAATTCTCACTAGATCAACTTGTATAGATATACATCAAAGAAGTGGTAAGGATACATAGAGTACCACTCTCTATTGTATCTAAATGAGACTTGAGATTTACCTCCAAGTTCTAGAAAACTCTACAAATTGCTCTAAGCACTGAGCTGAACTTTAGTATGGCCTATCATCCTCAAACTGATGGCCAATCTGAGTGGACTATTCATAAAATGGAATACATTTTGAGAGCATGTTTTATGGACTTCAGAGAAGGATGGGACTAACACCTACCGCTGGTCGAATTATCCTACAAAAAATAGTTTCCACTCGAGCATCCATGTCACGACCCGTCCCCTGGGGCCCGTGTCGTGAATACCCCAAGCCTGCCTTCTATAGACCAGGGGATGGAAAATAGCACCGAAGGAGTATCCCCTAAAACTGGGAAGGCATTGCCTTTATAACTTTTAACACATACAACCAAGCACACAGCAAGATATGAACTCAAGTAAACAGAATAGTAAACAGAGTGAGTACAGTAAGTAAAAGGGGCCAGAATACAAGCCCAATTGGAAAGTACAAGGAAAACTGGAAAGTAAAATAAGACTGATAGGTGAAAAGAAACTCCTGGATCGTCCACCACGAATCCTACCTGAAGGGTAGATACAACTCATGAACGGTCGTCTCTGCGGTTCGCCATGTCTAACTTCCACCTCTGATATACCTCCAGTCCTGGTACTCTCATCCTCAGCCAGCGTTGTTCATCGTCTGCACCAAACACAATAGGGTGCGGACATAGCCCGTGCAGGGGTGAGTATAACGATACTCAGTAGGGACCCCAAGACCCTCAAGGTCTCACAAAGTCTACAAAGGATAAACCACAAAGCATGAAATAAATTGACAACCCTACTTAGGTATATGCCCATACATATACCTAAGTTATCAAGTATTCTCATCTCAATCATGAGGAAACACATAGTCCAACCCAAAATCTCAAAGCTCAAGTGTTCCACAAAGGAAGGAATACCACAAAGGTAAGTACCACATAGGTACGCCACACAGAAGAATACCACAAAGGTATTACCACAAAGGAAAGTACCACATGGGTATGGACTCAGCTCACACTAGGTATTTTTTAGGTACAGTAGTAGAGATGATTAGATGTAACTACTGAATCATCTTACTCTGTTAAGAGACTCTGCTGCTGACCCACACAGGATCGATTGGTGCTGACCCACAGAGGATCGCTAGGTGATGACCCACAGAGGATCACTCGGTGCTGACCCACACAGGATCGCTCGGTGCTAACCCACACAGGATCGATCGGTGCTGACCCACACAGGATCTCTAGGTGCTGACCCACACAGGATCGCTCGGTGCTAACCCACACAGGATCACTATTCATTCTTCACGTCACAGCCAGCTACTGGGTTCCCGCACTAGGTTTGCTCATCTCCAAGAGGGTCCGCTCCTCAAGCCAATGTTTGATACTCCAACTACCACGAAGTCCCACAAAGAAGCATCCCAAAGTTCTGCCACATAATATGGGTCTCAACGCAATAGAAGGTGCATCAATTGGATGCCTGGTCTGTGAGTTATTAGCCTTTTAGTCCCGAGGGCCCGGTTCGATTCGTGCTCGATCCAACCTGACAGTACCTCAACTTTATCCAAAACTCAAATGGGGTATACCAAAGGGACCGTCTCGCTCCAAGGTTTCCAGAGCGACTGACGGTTCGTCAAAAGGACACTCGGTGCCAAAGTTATGGCCAAAAGAACGTAAATGGGTCGAAGTTGGCCCGGGTCTAGTTTGGGTCAGCCCGGCCAGCGGTGCGGTGCGGGGCCGCGAGGGCGACGCGAGGACACAGGGGGTCACGAAGGCGGTGCAGAGGCCGCGGGGGGCCGCAAGGGCGGCGCGGAGGCAGCGGGGCCGCGAGGGCGGGGCAAAGGTCGTGGGGCCGCGAGGGCGTGGGGGTCGCGGGGCCGCGAGGGCCGCGCGGAGGCCGTGGGGCCGTGAGGGCAGCGCGAAGGCCATGGGGCCGCGAGGGCGGAAGAGGCCGTGGGGCGGCAGAGGTCGTGAGGCGGCGGAGGCCGCGGGTGGCGCGCGACCAAGGGGCGGCGGAGGACGCGGGGTGGCGCGGTGGCCGTGGGGAGGCGAAGGACGTGGACGGTGCGGGGGCCGCGGGGCGGCGGAGGCCACAGACGGTGCGAGGCCGCAGGGCGGCGGAGGCCGCAGGGCGGCGCCGTTGCGTCGTCGCCTTCATCACGGCCGACCGAGGTGTCGGCCGGGGTTCTTGAGTTCCACCTGTGCCAAACGCCGGCACCGATCACCGTCACCATCTAGCCATAAGGTTTGCCAAGGGGTCGGGCCATGTTTTTTTGTCACGTCCCCTCCGCGTTAGGGCGGTAGCAAGAGGCTCAAGGGAAATGATTCAATATGAGAGGAAAATTAACATTGATCAATTTAAAACGCACCCCTACCTCGATGGTTCGGTTGAAAATTGTCCGCAGTTGAGACGGATTAGCGTTTGTCGATCCCAAAACAAGTCTCCTCTAACGACGTCAGTGAGGAGAGGAAAAGATGAAGTCGGTGATGACGGTGTTTCCTCGATCGTTGGTTTGTTCGTCGTTGGAGATCCTTCGACGGAGTTTGGAGAAATATTCATCGAAGGAGAAGAGTTCTTCATTGGCGTTCTTCGTTGGAGAAGCTCTTCCAATTTCCCTTTGCCAACACTTCCCCAATTCCCCCAAAAAGAAAAGGTAGCCAATATAATATGTTTCCCCAATTTAATTGTTGGTACAAATTAAATTGGCATCATAATTACAATGAGGTTGGCATAATAAATTTTTGGGAAAACCTAAAGGTCACATCCCTCATTAAAGAGGGAGTTCAAGAGGCTTCCCCACATTTAAGAGGGGAGTTCATGGGAGTTTTAATCTTGGGTGGTCCCCACCACCATAACACGTGGAAGGTTTTAGTTCAGGTGGCCCCCACCTTTAAACCATCCACATGGGAGGTTTCAACAAAAAGAAAAACAAAATAAAAGTTTATTTTATTTTATTTCTATTTCCACGAAAAACCCAAATTCTATCTTTCACCCTCGACCTATTGCGGTCGGGGTAAAGGTCCACCTAAGTGAATATCGGCATTGCGAGTTCAACGATGCCCTTAGATTTCAATTTCGATCACTAGTTCAAAAGTTACAAAAACTCACTCGCACGTTTACTGAACGTAGCCAAAAAAAGTTCATAAATTCCTTCTGGGCACACCGGGCCTCAGAATCATGTGCCTTCAATTTTCACAGACTCATAAAATTCCCATATATTTAAAAAAACATGGAAATTCCAGGTCTTTACAATCCAAATGGCTCCATATGAAGCCCTTTATGGGAAAAGATATAGAACACCAACATGTTGGGATGAATTTGGTGAACGTAAGCTGTTAGGAACTAAAATGGTTGAAGAAATGGTGGAGAAGGTGAAAACCATTCAGCAGCACATCAAGGCAGGTCAAATTCGATAAAATAGCTATGCAGACAATCATCGATGAGACCCTGAGTTTATGGTTGGAGACATGGTATTCCTCCATATATATCTATTGAAGAGGATCATGAGATTTGGGAAGAAAGGAAAGCTAAGTCACAAGTACATCGGCCCCTTTGAGATCCTTGATCATGTAAAAGTTGTGGCATATCAACTAGCACTTCCACCAACCATGTTTCAAGTACACGATGTATTCCACATATCCCTCTTAAGGAAGTAAATATCAGATCCTTCACATGTACTGACTTCATAGGTGGTACAATTATAGGATGATCTTTCTTATGAGGAGCAGTCAGGGAAGATCTTGGATTGTAGAGATAAAGTTATATGCAACAAGACTACTCACCTGGTCAAATTACTTTAACAGAATGATAAGTATGAAGAGGCAACATGGGAATCGGAGGAAGCAATGAAGGAAAAATACCCACACTTGTTTTCATATTAGTATGTAAAATGAAATTTTGAGGACGAAATTTCATAAGGGGGAAGAATGTAATGATCCAAAATTTTATCAATGTAAAATCCCTTTATATAATTATGTTATATGATATCAACACATAAGATAACACAATAAAATCTTTATAAATGATGAATGGATGAAATAAGAAGTGTTTATAAAAGTTAAGGAACCTATACTAATGAAATAGTAACTTGAACTTTGGAATAGTAATGTGACTTTTATGAATAGTAAACCGGACAATTGAATAGTGATCTCACCAATGAAAGTATAAATAAAATTTATCCATATTATAAGTGAAAATATGATATAATTATATGATAGTATAAGTAAATAAATATTTTAAAAGTTATTAATTAAGTGTTGGTATTTTTATAGGTCATAAATATTTAATTAAATTTTTTTAATCTAATAATTTAAAAGAAAAAATATATTCATAAAATATATTCATAAATTAATATTTTTATTTCT
Organism: Viscum album; assembly: GCA_963277665.1. NCBI lineage: Eukaryota > Viridiplantae > Streptophyta > Magnoliopsida > Santalales > Viscaceae > Viscum > Viscum album. The sequence continues at coordinate 109,644,991 of OY728149.1, forward strand.
TATGATTATGAGATAATTTTATGAGACCTTAATTGATTTTTCAAAGTGTTAGAAAAACAATTTTAATTTTAACATATGTATTTTTTGAGTAAATTATGTTTTTAATTAAAAATTAAATTTCTAATATTTAGAAAATTATTTTCATAAAATGGACTTAATTTTTTAATTCTATACATTGAAAAATAGTTAGGGTGAATTTTTGGGATTTTTCTAAAATACTTGAATTTTTTGTGAATAGTAAAATATGATAATTTATGAGAAATACAAAATACTTGAATTATGGAGTCATAGGTGATGTAGTGACGATATAAGCCCATTATCTCAAACTCACATGCTCATGTTACTATATTTAGTCTCAGGAATCACCATTATTGTCTTGAGAAAAATGATAAAATAATGTTTAAAATATTCAAAAAACACTCCTCTCCTCCACTATAAATATCACCCCTCTCAACCTCTTTTCCTCACACCTCTCAAGCCTGGATTCTTTTCCATATTCTACCCAATACTCATCCCAAAACTCTCCCTCGAGTCCAGGAGATTTTGGTCTTAACAAAAGACCAAACCCAATCCCCTAAGGAGATTCTCAAGAAGAATGAATCAAGGGGTAAAACCTTCTTGCTTTTCTTTTAATTTCTTTTTAAGTTCCTTTCTTTTCTTATATTCTCCTCACTTCCCCTAGTCCAAGTGGTTTTAAAACTCCAATATCTTACATATACTTTAATTTTATCATGTTTATGGAATAATTCTTCATCAAATCTCATCTCCTCTTTCTTTTATTTTAAGAATGAAAATATCGTTAGTGAGGTGTCGATCTACCACCTTTGTGGACGACGTGCTTTCATCTTTCAATTTCACCTTCAAGGCTGGTCATGAAACCATTTTTATGGTTGAACCAGATTATATTATATATATTAAAACCTATTTAATATTCTAGAACCAGTTTATATACATGATATTTAATAATATAACAAAACTAGTTTGTGATGATCAAAAAAACGCTAAATTGATCTAAATGAGTATCATTAATGATTTATCTAATGAATCATCCTCACTTATGAAAAAAAATGGTATTTTAATATTTTATAAGTTCATTAATAACATATAATTTTAGTTCTGGACAAATATACTCATTCTACATGATTTTTCATACACTTATATAAGTAAACCGATCGTGAAAACCAAGGAAATCAACGCTCCCAAAAGATGAAATTGAATCTCTTAACCCATCAAAAAGGTCATAAATGAACTTAATAAAGTTATAAGAAATAAAATACATGTATAAATGGTTTTGTAATTATTAATTAATGAATCTAATTTGATTATTCATGATATTAATATCAAGTGCAGAATCGTTTCAGACATAAGGTAAGGGATTCCACCCGAACCTCCTTTATTCATTCGGGTTATTCTTTCTCTGTTTTTACCCAAATGAAATTCTCTTTTATTTTTATGCACATCTTATAAATGTTTTGTATATGTTCTAAACTCATTTATCAAGATCCATTCATCCTTCTTTTTATTGGATATACATGTTTTTAAAGGTTCCGTACTCAATTCTTCCTGATAAGCAAACCTGGTTTGAGGGAAATTTCTGAATTTTTACCCATTTTCAAGTGTACTCCAAAATATGTTTTAATCCACGATTATTTTTCTAAAATTACTCATTTTATCATGAAAAACTAACTTGGTTAAATTCTGGTTTTATACACACAATTATGCCTTTTCCATTTTAAAGAATCTTGAACATTTTCCCTTAAACCGTACTAAAATGTTTTATTTCTAAAATTTCTTAAACACTCTTTTCACTTCAGTTTGATATCACTTATCATGATATATGCCAATATTATCTTATGAATATCCATGTGTGATTTAAATCCATCTTTTCATGGACACCACTATGATATTTCCTTTTGATATGCCTTTTGACATAATTATAATGCCTAATTCTTTCCATGGGTAACCCTTATGTTTATGTTTGTTTGATTATGTATGATTCTTTATGTGGAAAACATATTTATAAACATGTTATGATGGGTGTATCCATATAGCGCTCCAGTGCATTGGGTAATGTTTTGTTTTATGAGACCTTATGTGCAATGGTCTTGGTGGTTAGCCTTGACTCGTGCTTCTCTATGTGCAACGATCCTTGACTCGTGCTAACGTCATGTTTTATGTTGCTATCACATTACTATGAATCCATGATTATATGATCCCATGTGATGATTCCTTATGTTTAACCATGTTTCATGCCTTATTATATCATTATGTTGTGCCTTCTAACCCATATGCTAAGCTTTATTTTAATGTTTATTCTCTTACTGAGCTTTTTACCTCATCTCTTTGTTCGTATTATCCTTGGGTTATCCTATGCAGATGTAAGGACTCAAAGGAAGTTAGGATCTCATAATGGATTATAAATAAAGAAATGTTTTATTTAGTCCCATGTTTTTAGTTTTATGTATCTGGTCTTCCAATACACTAGACTTTACGATTCTTGGATTATCATTTGATGTTTAATTATGCTTAAAATCATGTAATGATATGTGTAAAAGAATAGGGTTTCTATTTTCCTTATCCAGTTATGATAGTCATGCTATTAATTAAATGGCATGTGTTTTCAATTATTTATTTTGTCATATTGATTATGCAAGTCAAATTATTTAAATGGCATGTGTGTTCAATTATTTACCTTTTCATATTGATTATGTTCATTGATTCATGATAGCTTTTGTTGTATTTAACTCTTATAGAGCATTTGTGTTCACATTTATTTTGTTTCCTTTCCCAGAAATCCATGAAGTGTACTGCGAAAGATATGAAAAAATATGCTAGATTGAATAATGATATTCTAAAAAAATTATGTTGTAATTTATGTATTCAAATGTAATATGGAATCATGTATGTATATAATCTATCAAAACTAACAAACGATCCGGTCTTTAGGGATGTGATTCCTTGCATCTTATGTTAATATATTAAAGCAAGCATCGGCGCTAGGCTACTAGGGTTGAGGTCGCTACATGAGGCCTCATGCGAGTCACATTTTAATGAGGTGGCTTCGGGAATGGACGATGGTGAGTGGTATTCAGAAAGATTGGGTAGTCGGAATTGGTTCATAATAGACTCTGGATAGTTATTATGGTATTGAAGTGATGTTATAATTTATCTTGAAGGGAGCTTGTGTATGATTGTTGTCCTTCATTTCTGTGCAACAATGACTGTACCAGGAGAAACAACATGAGCAGATCATGGAGTATATGTGGCGACTTACATGCAGCTTAGAGATGAAGTTCCCTTCGCTTGATTAAACTGATCACCTGCCTCTGTAGTGACACTATCATTATGCTCTATTTTATAAAATTTTTGTTTATTATATGTGTTTTAATTTTATATAATAAATGTTTGTGTAGAATAATTATTTTTTAACGCATTTTAATTTTTTTATTTGCAACTATTTGCTGTGAAATTATAATTATGTCAGAAATACTTATTTGTGATGGATTAATAATTATGGTACAAATAGGGTTGAAAAAACTATTTGACATAAATGTTTAGCCGCCACAAATAAGGCGACAATAAATTATTTGCAGAGAGCTTCATACTCTGTTGCAAATACTATTTTGAATGGCTAAATTGTTTGGTCACAAATAGTATCTACTTGAGTTTAATTACAACGACCCATTTCAAATAATAGTAATTGGAAATTAATTTTTCATGATGGGTTATTTACAATGGATTCTTGACACGAAAATTTAATGACGTCAGGAATCCGTCAGAAATAACTCATTAAAAATAAGCATTATTTTTGTAGTGATTTTAGTAGTAATAATATATATATATATACATATATATAATTAATTTTAAAATTTACAAAAAATATAAATATAAATCCATTTTATTAATTCATTTAAATGTTTTAAAAACAAATTTTTGAATTACTGATTTATATATATAACAGTTTTTATTCAAATATAAATTTATGTGTACACTTGCATATAAAATTATTTTTATTGTAATTTAAAATAAAATTATTCACATTTAACTAAAAGTATTACTATTTGTATATATATAAATATGGTATATGTCTTTATAATAATATTACTAATATATAAAAAAATTATCTAACAAGGTTATGAATAATAACCTTATCCGTATGGAGCACCCTGATCTACAATGTGGAGGATCAATGTTAGACCACATCATGAGAAAACAACCACCAACATTCAATGGGAATACAAATCCATTTGTAGTCGAGTAATGGATAAGTTCCTTGGAGAAAATATTTCATACTTGGGGAGTAGCAAAAGGGAAAAATTTGTCATGATAGTTTATCACCTCACAGGAGATGCAGATCAATGGTGGTTATTGATTCAAAACACAAAAGAATATGAAGAAGTATCAAACATGGAATGGAGGGAGTTTAAAGAGATTTTCTTAGAAAAATAATTTCCTCGTGACCATCGAGTGGATATGGAAAGGCAATTTCTGAGTCTAAGGCAAATAGAGGTTGAGAATGTCTCAAAGTATGAAGCTAACTTTACAATGTTAGCAAGGCATGCTGCAGATTATATACGTAACCCAAGAAGTAAGATTGATTGTTTCTTTGATGGGTTAAAACCATTTCTTCATCGAGCATCAGTATCATAATCCTTCCCATCATACGAAGATATTGTCTCATGTGCTATCAAGACAGAAAATGAATTCTCTAAGTCTTATGACTTTAAAGCAAAGCAAGAGAAGAAAAGATTTACTGAACACTCTGGGAAAGGAAATAAGGAAACAGGGAAAAGGGGAAGAGTTTAATTTCCACCCTGTGATAATTTTGGAACGAATCACCCTAGTGCCTTTCTAAAAGTAAAAGGAGTATGCTACAAATGTGGATAGAAAGGACATCTTGATAGTGATTGTAAGGTAAAGAAAGAAGATACCAATGTTCAATGCTACAATTACAGGGAGATGGGACATTATGAAAATTAATGTTCTGAGCGTCATGGAAACTTACCTCAGAAAAGGACAAGGGATCAAGGCCAAGATTATTTTATCACTAATACTGAGGTTGAAGCTCCAAAAGATGTGGTGGTAGGTAATTTAATGGTTTCATCAAGTTTAGCAAATGCTTTATTTGATTCTGGATCATCACATTGTTTTATATCTTCCCAGTTTGCTAATAAAATTAGATATTTTAAATTTGACTTAACAAGGGAGTTGTTAAACAAAACACTTAAGGGAAGTATCATTACAACAAAGTTTTGTGAATCAGTTCCCATCAGGGAATATAAATATTCTTTATCTGCTGATCTCATCATCATAACCATGATTGAATTTAACATAATCCTTGGTATGGATTGGATTTCAGACCATGATGTGAAAATTTATTGTAAGAAGAAGGAGGTTACAATTCTCGATGATGATAAGGAGTACCTTATCTTTAGATCAAAAACGTCATCACCTAATTCTTATCTAGATCCACCCCCAGTAGCACAACTAAATTCAATTATTGGGGAGGAAGAAAATGAAATAACTGTGGGTAAGGAAAGTAATGTTCAAATAGAGGACGTACCTATTGTGCAAGAATATGTTGATGTGTTTCCAGAAGATTTACCTAGACATCCTCCATAACGAGAAATTGAGTTTTCCATTTATTTAATTCCTGGTTCAAGTCCCATGTCGAAGACCCCTTATAGAATGGCCACTATGGAATTAGTGGAACTAAAGAAACAACTAGAGGAATTGAGTAATAAGAGATTTATTTGCCCTAGTGTTTCTCCATGGGGAGCCCCTTTCCTTTTTGTTAAGAAGAAAGATGGATCAATGAGGTTGTACATTGACTACAGAGAGATCAATGCTATAACAATAAAGAACAAGTATCCCCTACCTCGCATTGATGATTTATTCGACCAAATTCATGGAGCTCAATATTTTTCAAAGATTGACCTTTGATCTGGATATCATCAGTTGTGTGTGAAGAAGGAATACATTCTGAAAATATCATTTCAAACCAGGTACGGGCATTACGATTTTACAGTAATGCCTTTTGGGCTAACTAATGCACCCTCTGTTTTCATGGATCTAATGAACCGAGTTTTCAAGGAATATCTTGATGACTTTGTAGTGGTATTTATTGATTATATCTTGGTATACTCCAAAAGATATAAAGATCATGAAAATAACTTGTGCACCATTTTTAAAACCCTCAGAAGAAATAAATTATACAGGAAGTTTAGCAAGTGTGAATTCTGGCTACGGGAGATTTTTTTTCTTGTTCATATTGTCTCTAAGGATGGAATCTCTGTTGATCCTTTTAATACAAGAGCAATACAAGAATGGCCAGCACTGATGATTATAACTGAGATACACAGTGTTATTGGTTTAGCAGGTTATTATTGGCGTTTCGTCCAAAAATTTTCCCAATTGGCTTACCCATTAACCAATCTCACACGTAAAGGGGTTAAATTTGTTTGTACAAAAGAGTATGAAGAATGTTTTGAAGAATTGAATAGAATATTATTAAATGCTCCTATCTTGACTCTACCATCAGGGAATGATGGGTTTGTTATTTATAGTAATGCATCAAAGAAATTACTTGGTTGTGTCCTTATGCAGAATGATAGGGTTATTACCTATGCATCACGACAGCTAAAAATTCATGAGCAAAACTATCCTACTCATGATATTGAGTTAGCAGCTATAATATTTGCTTTGAAGATATGGAGACATTATCTCTATGGTAAAAAATGTGAGATATATACCGATCACAAGAGTTTGAAGTATATTTTCTCACAGAAATAACTCAACATGAGTCAAAGGTGATGTCTTGAACTACTCAAGGATTATGATTTCACTACACGCTACCACCCGAGGAAGGAAAATAAGGCGGTGGATGCTTTGAGCAGAAAGGATCATGGAGTTTTGAACAAGATGAGATTTGAAAGGGATCTTATTTTTATAGATCTAGTGAAAATGGATATATGAATAATCGTGGAAGGTGAAACATAAATACTTTTTCAAATGGTTGTCAAACCATATTTACTAGAAAGGATAAAGATTTCTCAGGTTGATGATGAGAAGTTTCAAAAGAAAATTAATTCTATGAATGATGGGAGATTGAACGAATTCATATATGAAGACAGGATTTTGAAATTTGGGAAGAGACTTTGTGTTCCTGATATACCTGATCTGAAAAGGGAATTTTTAGATGACGCTCATAGCTCCAATTTCTCTCTACACCCTGGTAGCACTAAGATGTATAGAGATTTGAAGGAACATTTTAGGTGGGACAACATGAAGAGGGAGATTGCTGATTGTGTGTCAAGATGTATGGTTTGTCAACAAGTGAAAGCTGGAAGGAAATAGCCTGGAGTAGTCATGAAACCTCTTACCATACCTAAGTGGAAATGGGATAATATTACGATGGACTTTGTCATGGGGCTACCAAAGACACCTAGAAGGAATTATGCAATATGGTTCATTGTTGATCGTCTTACCAAGTCATCATGTTTTCTTGCTACAACAGAAGATTTACCACTTGAACGTTTAGCAAGACTATATATTAATGAAGTTGTAAGACTTCATGGTGTACCCCTATCGATTGTTTCTGATCATGATCCTCGTTTTACATCAAGATTCTGGAAAAGTATTTAGAAATCCCTGGATACTGAACTTCATTTGAGCACTGCCTACCACCCTCAAACTGATGGACAATCAGAATGGATTATTCAAACCTTAGAAGACATGTTGAGATCTTTCTCTCATGACTTTCAAGGTATGTGGGATCAATATTTACATCTGGTGGAATTTTCCTATAATAATAGCTTCCATTTAAGTATTCAGATGGAATCATATGAAGCGTTATATGGCAAGAGATGTCACACACCAACTTGTTGGGATGATGTTGGTGAAAAATAACTCGTAGTCCCAGAACTTGTTAAGGAAACGATGGAAAAGGTGAAGGTTATCCAAACCCACATCAAAACAGTACAAAGTAGGCAGAACAGCTATACCGATAACCGAATGAAGGATTTGGAATTTTAGGTAGGAGATCATGTTTTCTTGGAGGTATCTCCATGGAAGGGAGTTATACGATTCAGTAAGAAGGGTAAACTAAGTCCTAGGTACATCGGACCTTTCGAAATTCTAGAATGAATTGGGGTTATAGCTTACCGGTTGGAAATGCCGCCAAGTTTCTCCAAAGTTCACGATGTGTTCCACGTATCACTGTTGAGAAAATACATGTCTGACCCAATGCATATACTCACCTATAAGGAAATTGAACTGTAACATGATCTGTCTTATTGTGAAGAGCCTATCAAAATTCTTGATACCAAAGAACAAGTGTTGAGAAATCGGACGACTCATCTGGTAAAAGTTCTATGGAGAAACCATAAGATGGAAGAGGCAACGTGGGAACCCGGGGAACTTATGATGAAGAACCACCTGAATATTTTTATGCAGTAATATTCTATAAATTTTGAGAAAAAATTATTTGAAGGAGGGAAGAATGTAACACCTCAAGCTTCCACAGTACGTTTCCCTTTGAATAATACAGTAGCTTGTGTTGTACGCAACTTCGAGTTCAAACACACCACAACCAATCAAATTAGCCATTATAAATAGTAATACCAAATTTTTAAAATTTTATAGATTGCATATTTAAAAATGGACTTCACTTTTGGATTTGGAATATCGAATTTAACTTAGGGTGAATTTTTGGTATTTTTCTGAAAACTTTCAATTTTTGATTAATAGTGAAAAACACTGAGTTATTTTTTAAAACTGACTTTTTATTTAAATAATTATTTATTTTGTTTAAATTTATTTTAGGTCAAAATAGATACATAATACCTATATAATTTAAATGTAATTCATTAGAGTCATTTTATAATGAGTTTAGATATATAAAATTTTATCGAACTTTTTACCGTCTTTTACCCACCTCCTAAGAGCATTTCCAAATTTGTATAAAACTTAATTTTACCGCTTCTGTGAGTTGAATTTCAAAAATTTGAGAGACACGGTTGATATCAGTAAGTAAAATGTGGTTCAATAAGATGAAAATAATTTTTGGTGAATAGTAACTTTTTACTTTTATTTACCACAGTTAAAAGTAAATAGGGTAATTAAGGGTAAAAATGATATTATTATTACCCTAACACATGTCCTAATTCTATTGGATAAATGTAATTCGACCAAAAATAACCTTATGAATAAAATATGAACCTCTTTGATCCACTTGGATTAGATTAGGACATTTATTATTATTTTATTTAAAGAAGAGTTAAAAGAGTTAAATTCAAAGTTTAATAATTAAACCATTTTTAATATAGGGTTACACACAATATAAATTTGACTATAAATATTCATTAGAAAGATAAAAAAATTAATACATAATGGTATTTTATTTATAATTTTTAGACATTAAATAATTAAATTTATTTATGACACAATGATGATGCAGTAATTACCTTATTAATGAAATATTAACATGATTGATGTTATAAATACCCAAATAAATGTAATTTTAGACATTTCATGAATTTCACTAATTTTATAGGTTAATATGACATGTTAGTATTGATTTAATTAAATTTTTTTGAACTAATAATGCTGTTATGAATTTAGCAAAAACAAATTACCAAATAGTGTCAAAATTGGAATAAAAGAGTTTTTAAAACAAATATTATAATATTAATTGATATAATATTCTTAAAAATCTAAGGTTCAGCAAAATGACTTAGATAAGGTTATATATATTAATAATGAACCACTTGGGGTTCTCTTGGCTTGTTATAGTAAGTTTGTTAACCATATAATATAAAAATACAAAGAGACATGATAAATGTCAAACTAATTAACTAAGAGTTAAATCTAAAAGATAAGGTTAATATAGTGACTCAAACCTATATAAAACCTATTTGTTGAGTAGTTTTCGACCCATCCCCACCTTAGACTCTAAATAAATCATTTTTGATCCATTAGAAACCTAAAATTATTTTATTATAAAATAATATTTCAATCTTTTCTTAAGGTGCCCCTCACCCCTCTTATAAAAGGGCACTTCCCCTTCTCTAAAATTCACACCTTCAAAGCCTTTTGCATTGGAAAAACCCTACCCAAATATCCTCCCAACTATCCTCCCTTAATCCTATAGGCCTTCCTTTAGTCATAAATCTAACCTAAGGAGACCTTTTGATCAAATCAAAATAAAGAACCCGAAGAAGAGGTAAATATTTCATCACCTCTTTCAAGTTCTTTTATTCTTCCACTTCCTCTTTCTTTATTATTTACATTTTAAAATAATAACTCCAGTATCTTTTATATACTGTGATGTTATTATAAAAAATTTACATCCATATTCATTATTCTATCCATCCTATAAATGAAAAAGTCATCATACGTGCGTACGTACGGATTACCATCTCCACGTCGTGGTGTAGTTTGTTATTCAAATACTTCATCATTTGGATGGGTATAATAATGAGTATAAATGATTTAAATAATAAATATAACATGATAATTATTCTTTTTATATGATATATCATCCAATTATATATTATTTTAATATCAAAAGAATGATATTGTCGCTCGTGCGTACGTACGGATTACCGTCTCCACGAACGTGATGAGATTCATTCCCCATCGTATCCATTCAAGACTAATTTTCATTGGATGATTAAAAATAATGTTTAAATAATTAATATCATTCTTAATATGAATAAGATACATCCTATCCATAACAAACATTACTTACGTAACAAATCATATAAAGGAAAACGAATCAGTTAACACCCGAAACGATGATACTACTGAAATATCATTAACAAAACAATATTAAAAGATCATATATGATATCATATTAATATATATGGTTCTTTTATAATTTAATAATTATTATTTCACCATTATACAGGAGGTTAACCTACCATCGACCAAGGAAAAGTACAAGGTAAGGGATAATTTCACAATCTCTTTATCATCTGAGGTTGTTTTTACGTAAGTATCTATTGAGACCTCTTTATCATCCACATCCATGTTTCTTAAAATGTATTTCAAAAAAAATTACTATTTACTAGACAATGGGTTAAATTCATTTATACCCTTATTTTACCTTATATGTTTTGTAAGGAATCTTTCTGTCATTTTCCAAACAAGGTACTTTATGACCTTTTTGACAAAATTAAGGTAAGAATGTTTTTTTAACTTATACGGCGGGTGCGGTTATTCTTCGTCGTTATAACATCGTCGAAGCTTCCCTTACAAGATTATAAGAATATTTTCAAAATAAATATTTTCTTTTATAATGATTTCAAAATAGAAAGATATATTTCTATTAAATATTTTTCCTTTCATCTATGTCAACATCCTTTGATGGATTTTTGAAGTTGATCTATTATGATACAAATCTTCCATATTGTATTATGTTTGACTGTGGATGTGTTATTTTTATACCATTCATGGTTTATGGTTAATGTATTTACATTTCTTATGCAAGTTTTAATACGAATGTTTATGTTGTATTTCAACCCTTTCATATGAGGAATGTATTGGACTTAGTAAGTGACGGGTGGAGACCGCTATAGCTCCTCGGTGCATCAGTAGGTCTCATGAGACAATTAGATGTGGAATTGTCTGAGGCCTTTCCCAATTTGATATATGTTTTTGGCTGAGACCTAAATCATTTTTAGACGTCTTGGTCGAGGCCTTGACAAAATATTTCAGAATGTCCGGCATTATACATTCCCTCATTATGAAAATAATATTGATAGTTCATGTGGTCATTCGACTAGTAGAATACCCATGATTGTGTTTTATTATGGAATTATTTACTCAGGTCATATTCTTTCCATAAAAGTGTTCATGTTTTTTATTTGTAAAGGCATGTGTTTTCAATTATTCCTCATGCTTAATATTTATGTTATCTTTCGTTGTATTGCTTACCCTTAAAGAGCGTTTGAGCTCACCCCTTTCTTATGTTTCATTTTCCTAGGATATGAAGGAGTTAGTTATGAGTGACTTGCCAGCATAACCTAGGAGGCTTGGATATTTTCTAATGGAATAAATTAGTGTTGTATTTCTTTTCAAGTTGTAAAGTTGAACTTATGTATGAATCTTGTTTCCAATAATACTAAATTGGTCGGTCTTTCGGAACATGATTTCCTTGTGATCAAGCTAATGTTATGTAATAATGCACTGAATCTGGGTAACTGGGGTCGGGGCATTACACCTACCGCTGGTCGAATTATCCTACAAAAAATAGTTTCCACCCGAGCATCCAAATGGATCCATATGAAGCCCTTTATGGGAAAATATGTAGAACACCAGCATGTTGGGTTGAATTTGGTGAACGTAAGCTATTGGGAAATAAAATGGTTGAAGAAGTGGTGGAGAAGGTGAAAACCATTCAGCAGCACATCAAGGCAGGCCAAATTCGATAAAATAGTTATGCCGACAATCATCGACGAGACCCTGAGTTTAAGGTTGGAGACATGGTATTCCTCCATATATCTCTATTGAAGAGAATCATGAGATTTGGGAAGAAAGGAAAGCTAATTCCCAAGTACATCGGCCCCTTTGAGATCCTTGATTGTGTCAGAGTTGTGGCATATCAACTAGCACTTCCACCAACCATGTTTCAAGTAGACGATGTATTCCACATATCCCTCTTAAGGAAGTAAATATCAGATCCTTTGCATGTACTGACTTCAAAGGTGGTACAATTGGAGAATGATCTTTCTTACGAGGAGCATCCAGTGAAGATCTTGGATTGTAGAGATAAAGTTCTACGCAACAAGACTACTCACCTGGTCAAATTACTTTAGCAAAACGATAAGTATGAAGAGGCGACATGGGAATCAGAGGAAGCGATGGAGGAAAAGTACCCACACTTGTTTTCATATTAGTATGTAAAACGAAATTTCGAGGGCGAAATTTCATAAAGGGGAAGAATGTAACGATCCAAAGTTTTATCAATGTAAATTCCTTCTTATAATTATGTTATATGATATCAGCACATAAGAGAACACAATAAAATCTTTATAAATGATGAATGGATGAAATGAGAAGTGTTTCTAAAAGTTAAGGAACCTATACTAATGAAATAGTAACTTGACCTTTGGAATAGTAATGTGACATTTATGAATAGTAAACTGGACAATTGAATAGTAACCTCCCCAATGAAAGTATAAATAAAATTTATCCATCTTATAAGTGAAAATATGATATAATTATATCATAGTATATGTAAATAAATATTTTAAAAGTTATTAATTAAGTGTTGGTATTTTTATAGGTCATAAATATTTAATTACATTTTTTTCTTAATCTAATAATTTAAAAGAAAATTTATTTTCATAAAATATATTCATAAATTAATATTTTGATTTCTTATGATTATGAGATAATTTTATGAGACCTTAATTGATTTTTCAAAGTGTTAGAAAAGTAATTTTAATTTTAACATATGTATTTTTCGGGTAAATTATGTTTTTAATTAAAAATTAAATTTCTCATATTTAGAAAATTATTTTCATAAAATGGACTTAATTTTTGAATTCTACACATTGAAAAATGGTTAGGGTGAATTTTTGGGATTTTTCTGAAATACTTGAATTTTTGGTGAATAGTAAAATATGATAATTTATGAGAAATGCAAAATACTTGAATTATGGAGTCATAGGTGATGTAGTGCTGATATAAGCCCATTATCTCAAACTCACATGCTCATGTTACTGTATTTAGTCTCAGGAATCACCATTATTGCCCTGAGAAAAATAATAAAATAATGATTAAAATATTTAAAAAAACACTCATCTCCTCCACTATAAATATCACCCATCGCCACCTCTTCTTCTCACACCTCTCAAGCCTTAGTCTTTTCCATATTCTACCCAATACTCTTCCCAAAACTCTCCCTCGAGTCCAGGAGCTTTTGGTCTTAACAAAAGACCAAAACCAATCCCCTAAGAAGATTCTCAAGAAGGAGGAATCAAGGGGTAAAACCCTCTTCCTTTTCTTTTAATTTCTTTTTAAGTTCCTTTATTTTCTTATATTCTCCTCACTTCCCCTGGTCCAAGTGGTATGAAAACTCCAATATCTTACATATACCATAATTTTATCATGTTGATGGAATAATTCTTCATCAAATCTCATCTCCTATTTCTTTTATTTTAAGAATGAAAATATCATCAGTGAGGTGTCGATCTACCACCTTTGTGGACGACGTGCTTTCATCTTTCAATTTCACCTTCAAGGTTGGTCATGAAACCATTTTTATGGTTGAATCAGATTATATTATATGTATTACAACCTATTTAATATTCTGGAACCAGTTGATATACATGATATTTAATAATATAACAAAACTAGTTTGTGATGATCAAAAAAACGCTAAATTGATCTAAATGAGTATCATTAATGATTTATCTAATGAATCATCCTCACTTATGGAAAAAAATGGTATTTTGATATTTTATAAGTTCATTAATAACATATAAGTTCAGTTTTGAACAACTATCCTCATTCTATATGATTTTCTATACACTTATATAAGTAAATTGATTGTGAAAACCAAGGAAATCAACGCTCCCAAAAGATGAAATTAAATCTCTTAACACATCAAAAAGGTCATAAATGAACTTAATAAAGTTATAACAAATAAAATACATGTATAAATGGTTCTGGAAGTATTAATTAGTGAATCTAATTTGATTATTCAGGATATTAAGATCAAGTGCAGAATCGTTTTAGACATAAGGTAAGGGATTCCACCCGAACCTCCTTTATTCATTCGAGATATTCTTTCTCTCTTTTTACCCAAATGAAATTCTCTTTTATTTTTATGCACATCTTATAAATGTTGTGTATATGTTCCAAACTCGTGTATCAAGATCTATTCATCCTTCTTTTTAGGGAATATACATGTTTTTAAAGGTTCCGTACTCAATTATTCCCGATAAGCAAACCTGATTTAAGGGAAATTTCTGAATTCTTACCCATTTTCAAGTGTACTCCAAAATAATTTTTAAGCCACCATTATTTTTCTAAAATCACTCATTTTATCATGAAAAACTTCCTTGGTTCAATTCTAGTTTTATACAAACAATTATGCATTTTCCATTTTAAAGAATCTTGAACATTTTCCCTTAAACCGTACTAAAATGTTTTATTTCTAAAATTTCTTAAACACTCTTTTCACTTCAGTATGATATTGCTTATCATGATATATGCCAATATTCCCTTATGAATATCCATGTGTGATTTAAATCCATCTTTTCATGGACACCAGTATGATATTTCCTTTTGATATGACTTTTGACATAATTATGGTGCCTAATTCTTTTCATGGGTAACCCTTATGTTTATGTTTGATTGATTATGTACGATTCTTTATGTGGAAAACATATTCACAAACATGTTATGATGGGTGCGTCCAGATAGCGCTCCAGTGCATTGGATAATGTTTTGTTTTATGAGACATTATGTGCAACAGTCTTGGTGGTTAGCCTTGACTCGTGCTCCTCTATGTGCAACGAGCCTTGATTCGTGTTAACGTCATCTTTTATGTTGTTGTCACATTACTATGAATCCATGATTATATGATCTCATGTTATGATTCCTTATGTTTAACCATGTTTCATGCCTTATTATATCATTATGTTGTGTCTTCTAACCCATATGCTAAGCTTTATTTTAATGTTTATTCTCTTGGTGAGCTTTTTAGCCCATCTCTTTGTTCATATTATCCTCAGGTTATCCTATGCAGATGTAAAGACTCAAAGGAAGTTAGGATCTCATAATGGATGATAAATAAAGAAATGTTTTACTTAGTCTCATATTTTCAGTTTTATGTATCTAGTCTTCCAAGACACTGGACTTTACGATTCTTGGCTTATCATTTGATATTTAATTATGCTTAAAATCATGTAATGATATGTGTAAAAGACTAGGATCGCTATTTGCCTTATCCGATTATGATAGTCATGCTATTAATTAAATGACATGTGTTTTCAGTTATTTATTTTGTCATATAGATTATGCAAGTCAAATTATTTAAATGGCATGTGTGTTCAATTATTTACCTTTTCATATTGATTATGTTCATTGATTCATGATAGCTTTTGTTGTATTTAACTCTTATAGAGCATTTGTGTTCACCTTTATTTTGTTTCCTTTCTCAAAAATCCATGAAGTGTACTACGAAAGATATGCAAAAATATGCTAGATTGAATAATGATATTCTAAAAAAATTATGTTGTAATTTATGTATTCAAATGTAGATGGAATCATGTATGTATCTAATCTATCAAAACTATCAAACGATCCAGTCTTTCGAGATGTGATTCCTTGCATCTTATGTTAATGTATTAAAGCAAGCATTAGCGACATGCTACTAGGGCTGAGGTCGCTACATGAGGCCTCGTGTGAGTCACATTTTAATGAGGTGGCTTCGGGAACGGACGATGGTGAGTGGTATTCAGAAAGATTGGGTAGTCGGAATTGGTTCATAATCGACTCTGGCTAGTTATTATGGTATTGAAGTGATGTTATCATTTATCTTGAAGGGAGCTTGTGTATGATTGTTGTCCTTCACTGCTGTGGGGTATGAGGCTAGGTTGGGAACTCGAGACGAGACTATACATAGACTGATTGTAGAGTAGGAAGAGCAGCGACACCACCAGGACCACCAACTTTAGCAGCAACGCTAGCAGCTAGTGCAGCAATGACAGTAGCAGGAGCAACAACATGAGCAGATCATGGAGTATATGTGGCGACTTACATGCGGCTTAGAGATGAAGTTCCCTTCGCTTGATTAAACTGATCACCGCCTCTGTAGTGACACTATCATTATGCTCTATTTTATAAACTTTTTGTGTATTATATGTGTTTTAATTTTATATAATAAATGTTTGTGTAGAATAATTATTTTTTAACGCATTTTAATTTTTTTATTTGCAACTATTTGCTGTGAAATTATAATTCTGTCATAAATACTTATTTGTGATGGATTAATAATTATGGTGCAAATAGGGTTGCAAATACTATTTGACATAAATGTTTAGCCACCACAAATAAGGTGACAATAAATTATTTGAAGAGAGCTTCATACTCTTGTTGCAAATACTATTTTGAATGGCTAAATTGTTTGGCCACAAATAGTATCTACTTGAGTTTAATTACAACGGCCCATTTCAAATAATAGTAATTGCGAAGTAATTTTTCAGGATGGGTTATTTACGATGGATTCCTGACACGAAAATTTAATTACGTCAGAAATCCGTCATAAATAACTCATTGAAAACAAGCATTATTTTTGTAGTGATTTTAGTAGTAATAATATATATATATATATATAATTAATTTTAAAATTTACAAAAAATCTAAATATAAATTCATTTTATTAATTCATTTAAATGTTTTAAAATCAAATTTTTCAATTACTGATTTATATATATAACTGTTTTTATTCAAATATAAATTTATGTGTACACGTGCATATAAAATTATTTTTATTGTAATTTAAAATAAAATTATTCATATTTAACTAAAAGTAATTACTATTTGTATATATATAAATATGGCATGTCTTTATAATAATATTACTAATATATAAAAAAATTATCTAAAAAATTCTAAAATTAAAAAAGTACAGTTATTTTAAACATTAAATTTACAAAATTTTCATTGCAATCAAAATATGTAAATATTTTATCTTAAATAAATAGATAAATATATCATCACCACTTATAAAATTTAATTGTATCGAACCTAAATAAAACGACGACAAAGGTATATCACTTTTATCAACATAAAAATAACCAAGGATAAAAGTCAACTTTTAATAGCGGTTTATTTTAACGGTGAAAAAATTATTTTTTATCACCAATTCTCTTTTTCGATTTAGCATATATCTATGCTCCCTAGTTATCATGAGGTAATATCATATTCTCAACCTCTTCATCGCAGGTTGGGTTGTCAAACATTGCATAAGAATTAACAGTCTCGATCAATATTGGTGGGACGTTACCAATAACTGTATAATAAAATGTAAATGTATTTCCATAATAATAAAAAAGGGAAACAAAAGTGCATTTTATTATATTTTTTATAAATTGTTTTATAATTTATGAGTGATAATATATGGTAAATATTGAAATAAAAATACATTATAATTTATGGTAAATTTAACATTATAATGATGAATGGTGGTGATTTGGTGAGGAACACATCATCACCCATGTTGCCAACCATGGATCCTCGCATCCCCAAAAAAGATGGGGAGCGCGGAAAAAATATTTTATGAATTAATTAATTACCAAATAGAGAATGGTTGAATAATTATGAGTGGGCAAAGAAAGATGGTAAGTCAAATTGCAATACAAAAAATGGGCATTTCAAAAGTTGACAATTATTAAGCTCAACGCCCAATATAATTTTAACTTTAATACCGAGTCCACTCGTTTGCTTTGACATTATATATATGTATATTGTATTAAAACGTATCACAGTGGGTCAACTTATTAAGATTCAAATATTTTGAATGATTTTTTTTTTCAAATTATAGCTGCATTGTTAATTGCATTAAAATGATTTTTGTTATTGCCGAGAATCCAATCTCAAACCTCTCGGATGCCTCCGCAATATGTATGAATCATATTTTTATTTTCTAATTATGGTATTTGGGATTTAATGCGTGGACTGTAATGTACAGGTGGTGCGAGCGGAAAACAAATATCCGTACGATTGACTTTGAATTGGATAATATATTTTTATTATATATTTTTTATTCCCACATCGCACTGTTCGCAATTTTTTTTTTTCTAAAACAAAAAGCTACTTTACAGCCAACGGCCGCACTAAAAGTTTTAAATTTTCTTAATCGTCTACGACATATCAAAGCATTCTACGCGGAACTAATTCTTTTGACATTTTCAATTATTATTTTTTTCGCGAACAGGTAAATATTATATATATAAGTACAACTAACGAAAAAAATTCTTTGACATTAATTTTAATAAATTATTTATTAACTATTACTTTCCGGGAAAGTAAAAGTAGTTGACCGATCATTTACATTTTTCAAATCACATCAATTTGTATTAAAAAATAAATATAATTGTATAAAATATTAAAATTTAGCTTTTTTCAAAATAATGATAGAGATTTTTGAAGTTCCTTTATCTATGCTTCCAATTCGATTAAAAAATATCAAGAAATTAGAAAGGAAAAAATGATAACAAAGAGCCAAAACACGTATTTAATTCCAATGAAGAACTCTGTCAATTATAACCATATCTAGAAAAACAATTCGGATAATACTTTGTTGGAATTAAATTCCTGTTTTGATCATCCATTTCATTGTCATTTTTCCAATTGAAACCCAAAATACCATGCAGTAGGGCCCTGTGAATTAAATTAATTTTTTAATATTTATTTTCCTTCAGTTAAATTGAATAATAATGTGTCAAATTGAACTGGATTGGGACCTGTTTCACAAAGACGATAAAAATACATGTCACTGATGTGAATAGCCATCGAGCCTTCGTAACCTTAACCCAGCCAGTTATTAAATTCATTCAAAACATTATAGGAAAATCGTTTGATATATGCAATCAAAAACAAATAAATGGATAAAAAAACATATTACATATTAAATATAAACAAAATTCAGAAAATTCGATTGATTAAAAACACGTTTCAAATGAAAAACCCATAAATAACAAATATATATGGGTGTTATTTCATTTATTTAAAAAATATAACACAAATTATAATTTTTTAAAAACAATAAAATAGGAAAAAATATATGTTCTTTCTTTAATTTCAAAGGAAAATTAAGATGAAAATGCACAAAATATTTTTTTTTTCATAGGAAACAAGATCATAACACGTCATGCCACTAAATATAAACAAAAGCTTTAAAAATTATTTATTCTGTAAAGAATATAAAAAACGCAAAATATTGTTATGTCTCTAATTTTATAAGAAAATTATGTTAAGAAAAAAATGCCCTATCATGAAAAAAACAACAAAATATGTTATGAAATATTAATATGTGGACATCAGAATGATGATCACTCCTCGGTTCCCGACAAAACTCTTCATATGCCAAAACCTTTGGTTTCTCTAATATTTGAAATTCCAACTATTGGATTAGATATGGTAGAGATTAATCTTAACCATTAGATCATATCGCATGTACTATATATATGGCTATGTGTTAATGAAATGAGTGAACTTTTTGGACTATGTATTGTGTTCCATCTGCTTCTCGCACTACCACAAAAACGATTTTACGCAGCACTACATTTTAACAACGCTAAAGGTATCTCTTTATCAATGTTTTTTTTAGCGTTGTTAAATGGACCTCTTCTAGCAACGCTTTTTTAGAAGCAATGATAAAACCCTCATTTATCAGCGTTTTTTTTATTAACACTGATAAAGAGTATATTTAAAAAAAACATTAAAAATAATATATTTAATATATAGATATATTTATATTGATATAAATAATATGTCTGTGTGTGTTATAGACAAAGACCAAATAGACATTTACACTTAATATATAAGATAATTAGTAAAAATGACTTATAAAATAATTGAAAATATTTTTTTAATTAATAATTTGCTAATTATTATCGACTAATAGTCATTTAATAACAAATTGAATATAAAAAATCAAAAAATTAATAAAAGATTGAAAATAAGTTGAAAAAGTAACTTGATCTTCAAACGGTCATAACTTTTGATTCGAGTGTCTATTTGAGCTCTACCACATATCAAATCAAAGTTTGTGATGAGCTATACGCCCTGATGACAAAAAGAACCCCTTGTCACATTTTTCAAGGGCAAAAATGACCAACATAGCCTCCAAAACTGAGTTTTTAGTCGGGGTACATCCCAATTTATAACATTTGATGGAATTTCAGGTTCGTTTAAGAGGATCTTTTTGCCCATTTTTAGTACGGACTGAATTTATACTCAGAGTTTACATTTATATTGATATTATGATTTTGAAATTTTATCGTTTTTCATATTGTATTGTTATTTATAATCAAATATATAAAAATATATACATATTTTGCATATATTCACACATAAAAATTTATTTTTATAAATATATATGTAAACGTATTTACATATAAATATTTTTCTAAATATATAAACCTTATCTAAATAAAAAATAATATCCATTTTATTTAAAATAAAAATGTATGAATATTTAGATACATAATGTTTATATATATATATATATATATTTGTGTGTGTGTATTGACGAAGATATATATATTTATCTATATATTCTAATACATGTATATAAATATTGATATATAATATACATAAATAAATATAAATATGTATAATTATATTTATAGATGCACCCACATATATATAAAAATATGTATGTATTTATGCATAAATACACACACACAAAACATATTATATATATGTATTTAAAGGCGCTGGAGTATGTGAGGGAGGTCTCAGAAAAAAAACCCAATAAAGGCAGGCGCACACGTGAGCGGGTGAAGCAGGTGCATAGCACTGTTAAAGGGTTGGGGGGGGGGGGACTACCTAGCGCTGTTAAAGGGGTTGAGACGCTAGACGAGCACTGTTAAAAGAGGGGATTGAAACACTAATAAAAGTGGGGTGGTCCACCCTCCGATTTGCAGATTTTTTTTAAAAATTTTTATTATTTTTTGACTTTTATCAGCATTTTTTTAGCCGATAAAACGAGTCTTTATCAGCGCTTTTTTAGCATTGATAAAAGGAACTCCCCTTTTAATAGCGTTGATGACAACAACGCTTTTTTAACGATGTTAAAGCCCCTTTTGAGTATTGTTAAAAGGCCAATCTACATTAGTGTTATTTTTCTCTAATATTTGTATTTGTATTTGCTATCATTATCGTCATACGGATATTTAACGCACATTTCATCAACGATACGCATCGCCTATGATCAATTATATATTTTCGGTTTTGAAATTTCTCATGGTTTCAATCAATGTTTGATCAATTTCACAACACGTTATCAACCCAACCATCTTCTCCGTATTGCACATTGTGATAATGCTATCATCAACGTAAGATAATTCTTACATTTGTGTCTCATCCTTTTCTAGACATCTTTCTTTTGACATGCTTCTTCGCATGCACATCAACTCTACTCATTCAAAAAGCTATATCACCATGCGAGTCTTATTTTCTATATCATATGTATTTCCCCATCATGATAACATTGGAAAATATATGATTTTCTTAATTTTTGCTGCAAGAAAACCAATGAGCTCCTGAAGAGTTGTAATGACTCATAACTATCAAAATTACAGTCCATTCCCTAAAGTGAATGTGATTGGTTAATAAATGATAGTCATTGTTGAGACAAATATCATTCATCAAATAAAAGAATGAAACAATAGCATCAGAAGTGGCTGAATGATGAGCATCACGTACTTATCGTATGTCGAAGTGGTGAAGTAAATTTTACTAATCATGTTATGAAACTGATGATGATATAATAAAATTTAACACCACCTATCTCTTTTTACACCCTAAAGGTGTCAAGCTTGATTATGATGTTCAAATAATCATGACGAAGATGATATTTATTTTATTAATACACATCCCCAGAAGTAGGATACAAATGTTGAATTAAATATTCATGTTATTATATTAAAAACACTATAAAACTCGAAAAAATAATTTTATTCCATTTCTTGAAGTGAATGAGAATATTTATTGAAAAAGATTTATTTCATTCCTTGAAGTGAATGCAAATATACATGATTTTATTTTAAATCTAGTTCGAGGTGAATATGATGTTTTGTGAATGATCATTATGCTGCATTTATTTATAACAAATAATAATAATATAACCACCAGAATTGGTTTGATGACAATAAACATTTAAAGAGCTCAATGAATTTTAATAATGAGTATAAAATAATACATCCCTGAAGGATGATATGAAAATAGTGTCATTCGACATTATATTAAAAGATATATGAGTTCATCAATTATTGCTCTTGTATCAGCGATATCACATAAACACAGTATCAGTTATCATGTGTTTATGAATTGTTAATATCATCACATGTAATTCGTTTGATATTATACCCTGAAGTGGATATTATTCCTCTTATAGTAAATAGACGAGATAACAGAATTACATAACCATTATAATCTAATATATTTTATGAAAATGATTTTACCACCCGAAGTGGTTAAACATTGGTCACCATGATTAATAAAATTAATAATTCATTCATTCATCAATGTGAATGTAATTACATTATCTCATTCCATGAAGAGACTAAAATTATTCACGAAAAATTAACATGATTTTTGATACTGATACTTAGAATTTTATCATGAATTTCTGAGAGTTGATGAAATCTGATCAAATGATTTCTCCTTCATTTGGTGAAGTGAATGTTGTTATTCTATGAATTATAATATTTGATGGCGATGAGGTGTGTGTTATGAATCCAGAATATTCTTCCACATTGGTTCTCGCTACAACATTCACCAGGATCAAAATACGCGGGGGATCGGCTCCCAATTAGATGTATTGTAAAATAATATTTGGGCAAACACTCATAAAAAGTGATTATAAAGAATTTGTTATGTACAATCAAATTAATAATGGCAAACTAGAAGTTTAATGATCCTGACACTTTAAATATATAACATGATGGAATAGACCATCCGGAATCAATTATAATGAAAGATATTGATTCAAGTATACATGAGAATCAATTTATTGATAACATAGTAGACATCAATCAGGGAGAGAATGATAAATTATATAATGGATGTATGTCTAGTAAACTATCAAAGAATTCATTTTCATTAGGTTATTATGAATACCCCCTTGTATAATAATTTATCACGTGTCACTAATTATTAAGGTACCTATTATTGAGGTAAATTATTTATATCATAAGTAGCTATTTTGAAAATGAATTCCCATTATTTATAAACAACAAATTATGAAGTATAAATGGGTGCACCCACCTACCATGTGATCCATTTAAATATTATATGAAAGATGCACATACTATACAGTCATGTGAGTTATCAGCTGGTAGTGAGTATACATTGCTTGCTATGCATGTTGATTAAAATAAATATTGAGCATCACATACTATATACAAAATGGTCCCGCAGAACCATTGACAATATTTACACAACACTTACATGAATGTAAAGTGTTAAAAATCAATATTCTAATTATACACACTATAAATGTGGTTGAACTCATTATATAAAATCATTTTTCATCATGAGTAGAAAGAAACAAATATATTATCCCTTGGAGAGGAAAATAAATATATCGACAACATTATATATTTTTAGATATTTTTCCTGAAGTGACACTGATACCAAAAAAATTATGAGATCTCATTTAATATTCTTGATAATATATTTGAATTTTTAAATGCTTTCAAAATGCATTGATGATAATGATTTTTGATAAATGTCAACAACATAATAATTGGCCAAAAATATTAAAGGAAATCATGACATGTTCAACATATAATGTTTTTGATTGATTATCTAAACTACCAAGACTATTGAATACTTACGAGATTATTGTAAGAAATATTCTTCCTTATAAAATCAGATATTTGGATTATGTACACTAAATATAG
Source organism: Viscum album (assembly GCA_963277665.1). Taxonomy (NCBI): domain Eukaryota; kingdom Viridiplantae; phylum Streptophyta; class Magnoliopsida; order Santalales; family Viscaceae; genus Viscum; species Viscum album. The sequence continues at coordinate 109,669,641 of OY728149.1, forward strand.
TCATTGTTTATCTATATGATAACTATGAACCCATGAAGGGTTCAAAATGCCTGAGGCATATTTCATGTATCAATCTTAAGATATATCTATATATGGAAGAATGTAAAATTGAATTTATCATCCCATGGTTTGTATGAATCATTATATTCATCATATTATTAAGATGTTTTGCAAAACATCAAAACTCTCAGAGAGTCTCTTTGAAAGCAATGAATTATTTGATTATGAAATTACAAAGAATATCCATGTATTTTGAATTAATCGTCAAGAAAATGAAATCATGATTTTTGGCTGGCAACGACTCCTTCTCAGATGGGTCTCTCTCTGAAGTGATCCCTTCGTGGGGAGGGGGGTTTCCTGGTGTGGAGGGTTCAAAAATCCCACACTTGAGGATTCCTTTTTTTTTGAAGAAAGGGATGAATTGATTTTGGGATGATTTTACATATTCATTAAAATACCATTAACCATCAAATATCCTACTTCCACGAATAATATATTTCATACATGAGGGGTGGAAGAAGAATTTACTTATCCCAAAAGTATTAAATATAAATTCAAATTTTATTTATCCCTGAAGGATTTTCATGTACATGTGTATATGTACCTTGCAAACAACAAGAAACCATATTACGATGCAAGGTAATGTTCTACACTATCCATTGAAATCTAAAGGGTTTAAATTATTATTATTCCAAAATTCAAAATTGAATGTTTTGGTTATGAATTGATAATGGAAATCCTATGAGTTAAATGATGTAGTGATGACCATTATGAGTGGGAGATATAAATGTCATACACTTTTCCCTTAGTCAACTTTTTCCCATTGGGTTTTCGCGACAAGGTTTTTAATGAGACAATACTACGAAGACTTAATGTTATTGTACTCCTTTTGCTTAATCAAGGGGTTTTTCCCTGAATGGTTATTCCTTAATAAGGTTTTTAATGAGGTAATCATACATAATAATGGATATCCCAAGGAATATTTTAAATTATTATGGATATTTGTAATTAATGGATATTGTTGGCCTTACCCATGAGTCATAATTTTCAATTAGACTATTCATTATTTCTTATGGTTTTCCTCCCATGTCTTAAAGAAATAATTAAATAATAATATTAATTGATGTCATGAAGACACAATTAAATGATATAATATGGGGGAGTTGAAAATGATGCACTCTTTTTCCCTTCATTAAGTTTTTTCCCACTGGGTTTCCCTGCTAAGGTTTTTAATAAGGAAACATGACATGAAATTTAATTACTTCAGTTTCAATTATTTTTTCAACATGGGGTTTTTAAGTTATGATTATATAAGATTCAATGAAATAATTACATCCAAGGGGGAGTGTTATCAAATATTAATATATAGATGTCATGATGATAATAATGATGATGACTCCTTGGTTCCCAACAAAACTGTTCATATTCCCAAATGTTCGGTTTCCTTAACCTTTGTAATTAAAACCATTGGATTATATATGGTAGGAATTAAGCTTAAAAATTGGATCATATCAAATTTACTCTATATATATGTCTATGTGTTAATGAAATGGTGATCATGTTGTCAAGCGCGTTAAATTAGATGTTTATATTTTTATTAGAATTTCTACAGTATAACAGAAACCCTAGGTCATCTCTCGATGGAGCCTCAGATCATTAATTTAAATTGATTATGTTTTTATGAAATATATAATTGGATAAATAGTTTTGGGGTTTTATTATTTTAAAACAAAAATTGAAACTATGTTACTAAGTGAGAGAAACTAGTTGGAGAAATCACAATCAATCCGGGTGAGTGTCCTTGATGCTCAACCTTCATCGCTCTCAAGGGAAGTGGGAAGGATCATTGATTCCTTGATTTATACATACTAAACCAGTATGTTATGTGATTTCTTAATAGGTTAACACCTAGGATGTTATTTATCAATGATATTGATTTCTGACGACCACTTAAAATCAATAAAATTATGTCGATGTAAGAACCAAACTCAATCAAGGCATCACATCAACAAGGTGGTGAGATGAACAGATTTAGGTATATGTTATAATTGTTATAAAGAAAAAAACATGCATATTCATGGGTTATAGTTTCTGTACTTCATCAATCAATGCAACCCATAAGCACACTCATGAAAGATAAGGGATGCCAAAAGAGGCAAACACACCCAAATCATCACAAGATCTAGGTTATGCATGAAAGCCTGATGATTCATGATCCTTTGATTTTTATTTTACCATACTAACACAAACACAAAATAAAAAGTTATAAATTAAGAATAATACACAATAAACTTAAAAAATCAATTACCCTTCTAATGATTACAAATTTGGAGCTCGATATTACAACAAAGAACAACCCCTAGATTGATCACCAAGAGGTTTAAAAGTAAATGATAAGGAAGAGGATGAAAATAGATGAAGAAATATCTCTAATTTGAATCACCCTTACCCCTGTTCTTTCCAACCTTTACAATGATACATGGATTATTTTTAATGAGAAATTTAGCAAGTTGGATTCATGAAGAGTCAATGGTCTTTGGGTGTAGGTGAGATGTTCATGACTGATTTTCCAGCCCATTGATTTAATTGGATGACTAGACAAAATGAATGAAGTTGATTCACAATTTAGTAGAAATTCATCTCTTCAAATTATCTATTCACAACCTTTTAAATCATAACAATTGGATTCTCCAAGCTTGAGTTATGTCCCAGTCACTACAGGTAGGCCCAATCTGCCTCGCCTAGAGTTTCTTCACTTTGTGGGCCTCTTGTGCTCAGATCTAGTATTTGGTCTAGTTGGATGAATTGAATCCCCATGATCATATAATCCTACACAAAGAGAATATTCACATTTGGATGAGTTTATATAATGTTACAATAAAAACAATGAACTATTGTAAATTTGGGCCATTGTGTAATTACATATTTTTAAGCATGTTTTCAACACATGAATTCAAAATATACATTGAGTGAAAATGAATTTAAAAATGGGATAATAAAACCCATAAAAAATTTATTTCTAAAGTATAAGGTTGGTAATATATTATATATCATTGTGTGATCACACCCCCACACCTAAGCCATTGTACTCTTGGGAAAAATCTTATATCTTATTCAAGCCTCATTTCTAAATCAAAGGTAAGAAAACTTTCAAGATTCTTTTGAAATTAAATCCATCATGTTTCATTTATGAAATCAATTTTCCTATCATTCTTATCCTCTAACATTGATTTTTTTAGCTTAATTTGTTTACCCATGAGACATGTCGCAAACTACCTCACTTAGAAAATTTTCCTCTTCACTCTTGGCACATATGAAAGTGGAGTTCTACTCATTTCCTAGAGTTCATGTGATCTTACCATATGCTTGTTAAGATACTAAGTTCTCTATTGGTATAAACTAATGTGATACTCAAAAGTAATTCCAATTGGTTATTCTGAGGTTCAAGGGTTGGTTGGATTTGTTTTTTTAAGAAACTACGACATAATAAGAGTGTTTAGTATCTTAAGTACAAATCATGTCAAAATTCAATAAGTGTTCATAATGAATATACTCACTCAACCCCTCATTGAGTGTATCACTTCTATCCCACTCTCCACTTTGTTCCTTTTGTGTGGGTCACAACCAAGTAGTGAATAATAATGATTAAAATTCCTCTTTTCCCCATTTATTTTTCTTACTTTTTTTCTATTTATTTTTTTCAATGTAGAGAACTATTATTTTTTATATATAAATTTCTTTGTAGATAAAGAGGGAAATATGTGAAAAAAAATTATATAATATGGATCGTAAACCCACCTCCCAAAACAAATGTATTCACCCTTTCAATCAACTCATACCAATGAATCTTTCCCTAGAATTCCCATGGAAACACCCTCTACCGCACACTTGTTGAAAATAAAACAAGAATGTACACAAGGGGTGGGTAGGTAGGGATAGATTAGCTTGTAATGTGGTTCAAATAAAAGGTATTTCATGGAATATAAGGCTTAATAAGGGTAAAATGTCAAGGTGTACCAAAATATAGTTTAATTATATAAAGGTATTTTCAATGAATGATGAAATCTATCATGAATGAAGCACACTCAAATCTTATGGCTTCAAACATAATGAAGGCAATTTATAGTTTCTCTACATGACCCATGATTATCAATAAAGTGATTAAAAGGAAGAATATGCAATAAAGGGTTTAAAATGTCTCTCAGGTAACGTATTTAAAATACTAGTCAGTACTAATAAGGCATGGGTTTCAAATTCCATTAAAAATACTAAGAATGATTTGAAAATACAAATTCTAGAAAATGATTCCATATGAACATTCATTTGAAATCATTTTTCTAAATTTTTTTTTTCAGATGATCGACTCAAGAATTAAAAAATTATTTTGGATGTTCTCTTTAAGATCAATGTTTATCTAAAAATATAAAACAAATAAAAAGACAACAAAAATGGAAATATAATATTTTTTTCTATTTTTTTCTATTTTTTTAAATATATACATACACGATGTGTAAAAAGAAATACAAAACATGTGTTTTTTTAATTTAAATACAAATATCCTATGTCACCCTCCCCTCTACCTAAAAATTAAATTATCCTCAATTTAAATACATTAAATAAATAGAGAAGTAAATAAATGTAGGGAGAAGGGACAATGTAAGATCCCGTTGTTTTCCATGCAAGTCCCTCTTTAAGTTTTTGTAAACCTCTTTGAGTTCGGCTAGTTTTGGTTTGAATCCTAGCGACCGAGACTTGATCTGTTTGGGGTGGTTTTGGGTAATTACTGTTGAGTTGATCCTTGTCATTCACATTTTTATTTAGTTTTGATAATTACTTAAACGTGTAAATATTTGTTTTCTAATAAATTTGTTAAGTGTTTCAGATTTAGTACATCAAAGTATTTATTTTATATCTAAATAAATAATGATCAAATTCTTACAAATTTTATTCTTTGGAAAAGATAAGAATATTATCTTCATTTTATCTATTTATGTCGAAATATAATTCCATTGTTTCGATGTTGCAAAAATTCATAGAAGCTGTTACAAGTTATCCAAGTGATATTGCAGTTTTCAACTTAAAATAAATTCTAAATTATGATGATATCTCAATCTATATTGAACATATTCACAGGCACATTATACTGTTGGATATATAATATATTTATCTAAACATCATTAGTTTATTTGGAATTCCGAAAAGGATTTTTTAATACTCTAAAAAATCATCGAAGTTTCTGAAGCAGTTTTTGAACTGTACAATGATCAGATTTGAAATCCTATCGTATTTATTTTTATGCAAGTTATACAGATGTTGGAATTGATCAAAACATAGGGAGATGGAAATAAAATAAGTTTTTAATTATTTTATTAGTTTACATCGAATGTTTAAAAAGTCGTTTGGATGGTCAATAAATTATCTGAAGTTCTGAAATGCTGTTTTGGCAGCAATTTTTCCAGATCATATGGATTCTGTTTTTTGAAGATATTAGGAGTTGTAGAAATCAGATTAATTTGGTTCTTGAACCATTAAAAAGATATAGAGAGTTACTAAAAATAATCCTTTTGGGATTAAGGCTGAATATGATGATAAGAGACTCGGAAAATTTAGTGAAGTCTAAAGTTAAGGTGTTTACATTTTCTGAAAACACTATTCATACCCTACATTGGTAAGCATAACGTAAGGAATAAACCCTATGTTTGATAAATGGACATACAAATTATCAATCCTACACTGAACAATTTTCATATAGATCGGAAACCCTATGTTTGGCGAATGATAAACGTAAGGAATATCAACCCTACATTAGAGTCTGGATTTACTGTTCATACCCTACGTTCGGGAAGTTGAACACATGGTTAATCAAAGTTACATTTGGGATTTTATGCTAACAAGGATGAACATATGGATCATCATCCCTATGTTACGTGCAGATGAAAGTATGGATGATGAACCATGCGTTGATAGGAACCCTACGCTACACAAAGAAACCATATGTTACATAGTTGAATCCTATGTTTGGTATTTTGTCGTTTCAAAAAGGAACCCTATGTTTGACAAGTCAATGACATAGTTTTATTTAAATATATTATCTGCAATTTCTGAAAACATCTCAAAGAAAGTATATATCGTTATAAATCTATTTTATGACCGATTCAAAGGCTCACATGGAACAGATTAAATCATTCATATTTATAAGGGACATTATGAATCTATTTGAATGATTTGATTTCAAATATTCATGATTAATTGTACGAATATTTTTTAGAAACTGTTTTGACTATATTTAAAGTGGTTTGAATGGATTTAAACATGCATTTTAAATTTTTCAGCACTGCTATTATTATGGAGATATTATTGGAGGAGTTATTCAAATTATTTTGAATTCATTTATTAAAGATTTATTCTACAGGAATAAAGAGGCAACGGTGCTATGCTATTCTTGGGATATTTATGAAGGCTATTAACTCTATTTATTTTGGGTATCCTAAAGAAGAGGTGTAATGAACCAACATAGTATACCATCTAAACCGACACCCGAGCTGATTCACCACTAACCCGAAGAGCATTCTTGATCTCCACGGGCCAACAACAAGCACCTGGGCATTAAACAGATAACCGTTGGGAACAATTTCGCCCACAAAATAAAACAACAACAAATTACAATGTAGAAACATCATTATATATATATATATCAACCAATACATACATATCAAGTACAAAGAGACACTAGAAACTGAAAGAGGAACATAACCACTAAAATACATCTCCTGGTGGTCCACGACCACCCACCATGTTCCAAGTCAGCCACCCTTGGTCACCCAAAATATGAACTCATAAAGGGAGTCAAGACAATGAACACCTGCCATAAGATAATAAAGGCTGCAAACACAAAAAGTACAAGTAGGGTGTGAGCTAAAGAGCCCAGTAGAATTCCACTAAAGATTCTATGCATTAACTTCATAAGGAAATTCAAGTATGTTAAAATAGAAGTATAAATGAGAGAATATAAGGATTAGTTTAAAAATAGAGTTTCAAACATTTAAAATCATTTATTAAACTAAACCTTTAAAATGTACCATTTCACCATTTAAGATCAAAAAATTTTCTTGAGAAGCTTTGAAAACCATTTCACAAGCTAAAGTAATGCAATCAAGAAAAATATGAGAATATGCACCTGATATGTAAAGATGAAGAGGAATCAATACAATCGAGTCAAGGTGTATAATGAAAATAAATGAAGCAAGCAGGGAAACTCCAGTTCAAGATGGTATAACAACCAATAAAAGAGATTTCCATTTTATATAAACATGTTTTTAATTTCAAAAGAATATTTAAACAAATCATACTTTACATTTCAAATAATGGAAATACTTTGAGAAAAATCACCACTTTTCAATTGATGGAATATTTCTAAAACAAATGTCTTAATAAAACATTTTATATAAAACAATTTATATAATTTCTCAAGGCATGTAAAATAATTTACAAAAATGACATATGTATACATTCCAAATTCAAATAAAAAATCAACATGGTCATGCACCACATAGGTACGATAGTCCAGGTTATAGGTATCCAACACTGTGAACAAAAAAGTATGTACATATTTTCCTTTAGGCCTAAGGTAAAGGGATTCATAACCATCGCATAAGGAATGACATGTGATGATATGATGTTTTAGAATGTTGTAGAATCGTAAAGTGCCACCCAAAATAACTCACTAACTACCTAAGTCTTGCATGTTCTCAAGTATAAAAACAATGATAGGCAATTCATTTTATAATAGAAAATGTAGTTCATCCCATTCAATATTTCAAATATTCCAATTTTCTCTTTAAAAACCATGACACAAGTTTTTAATCAAAACATGCATTTTCACCAAGATGAAACCCTAAGTTCCCCATCAAAAAACAATTTAATCCATTTTCACAAATATGGATTTGAAATAAATTTACCATTTTCTTTCACAATCCAATTACAGAATTAAATTCAAAAAATTTAATTTTCAACGAATTCCACCAATTTCATAACAAACCCCCAATTCAATGGAATTGGGTTTTTTCACAATTTTTCATCAAACATAAATTCAAAACCTTTTTTTACAATTTCAACATTCAAAAAGGGTAACCACCCACATTCATCCACTATTAAACATTAAAATTCCAAATGGGATATTAAAACAACCATCAATTCATTCCAAATCCTTTTGAACAATTAAATATTCAAAAGGGTAATAATACCCTCATCCTTTCACAATGAATCATTAAAATTTCAAATGGGCCTTTAAAACAATCATTTATCTCAAAACATCCCTAAAGAATTTAAAAAAAATATTACAATTCAAAAAGTATTGAATAAATTTCAAAACATGGGATTACACCCTCTTTCCATGAAGATAAATAATTTATTCCAAATAACCCAAGAACAACAATTTCCAAAAAGGGGCAAAATAACTTAAAATGGGTTATTTTTCATTTAATAAATTCTTGAATTTGAAACCATTTAGGAAACATCAAATATTTCAATTCAATTAATTCAAATCATGGATGTTCTTTTTGTAAATAAAAACCCAGCCAAAGCCCTCAATTTCACTAAAACATCCTTTAAAAGATCTTTTAAAATTAATTCAAACAATCATGACATTTATCAATTCACAAAAGGTGAGATAAATCAAACTCAAAGACATTTAATTCATTCCATATCCAATTCCATGGAAAATTGGTCAAATAAGCTTTTATGAGAGATTAAGAGGATAAAAATCATAGAACATGTATTGGAAATCATGAAACATGTATATATGAATTATCCAGAAAAAATGAATCACAAAACGAAGGAATAGAATAGAACCACCTACTTGGAATTTAAGGAATCCAATCGCAACAAATCTGATATGTGTCACCTTCGATGGTGATCAACAGATCTAAGACAATAGATCTTCAAATAGGAGAGAGGAGATCTTAGATCTATAATTCCACATCAATACATCAAGATCCATAAAAAATAAAGGATTTCAAAACCATGGAGAAGAAGGAATCAATAAGATAAGGGCGATCCATTATCAAGAAAAAAGGAAGTCACTGAAAGATGATCACCACTTTGATTGGCACTTTGATTCGCTAAGAGATGGGGTTGGGAGAGCCATAATACCTTTGAAAGGCTCTTAGAACCCTAAGGATCGGATTATGGTCAAGTGGGATAAGTTTGGGTTTATTTAGGGGTGTTTCAGGTCATTAATTACAATTTTCAGAAGTTAAAATACTGCATGCACAATTTCCTCGGTTAAGTCGCATGGTTTGCACTAACTGTGTGCAAACCGTGCACCCAAAATAGAGAACCTAGAAGTGTTGCATGGTTTGACTGCATACTTTTTCAAACCGTGTGCCAACTATGTGACCCCCACTATCCGAGCTGCACACTTTTTTCAAATCGTGCTCGGACCGTACACAAGCCCAAAACCCCCCAAAAAGGTATGAAAAACTCCAAAAACGACCATAGAAGATACCCAATTATTGGGAAATCAAATCAATGGGTCAAAATACATAAAAACAAGAAATGGGATGTTACAAGAGGAATGATGTTACAACTATTGGATAATTATTCTCTATATATATCTCTCTTTGGTAGGAAAATAATATACAATGCAGAAGAGTGGAGATGTGAAAACATTGATGAAAATAAAGTGCTAAAATATTTTCATTCTACTGCTTATCATTTTGAAGAAAAGAGAGAAATATTCTTTGTACATTATTATTCTCTCATAGCATAAAGACGAAGGAATCCTGAACAATCATTTTCTAATATATTTTCTTCTATTTAAAGATAAAGAAGCCTGCTCGACTTTGAAGATTATTTTACTACTACTGTTGTGCTATAATGAAGATCATATACATCTATTAGATTTTGCTACAACTTTGAGCTAAACCTATTTCACAACAAACTCCACCTCATCTATTTTTTTGAGTATCGGCTACTCAGACTCAGTCATGGTGGAGTGTTAGCTTCTTGGGCTAAGCTGTGGATATTTCGGTTCCCTGTAAAATAACCAAAAGGCCCTATAAAATCCTTGTAAGGTGTTAATTACCTGTACTTAGTTGTGTAAGTTCTTGTGATAAGAGTACCTACTAGTAAAAATCACAAAGCTCATGGAGTATAGCGTTGGTGGAGTGGACTAGGGGATTTCTGTGCCCCGAACCACTATACATCCTTATGTTCTTTTCCTTTATTTATTTTCACTAGTCACTCAACATTAAAAGAGAAGGAAATGATCAATTCATTTCAAGAGGGATGTTTTAATATTGTTAAGGGTTTTAAAAGGACATAATTCACCCCCTCTTGTGTCTTTGTTATAGCCATCCCGACCTAATAATTGGTATCAAAGGCAAGGACTTAATTATTTCTTTTGGCTCTAACAAGCTCGAGTTAAATATTTAGACGAAGAAAAATCTCAATGGAACATTTTAGAGAAGGTATGTCGATGATTCACGCTCCTTATTTTAATGGTGATAATTATGGATACTGGAAAGCTTGCATGACTATCTATTTGAATAATATGGGTTTTAAAGTTTATATAAATATTTTCAAACCATATGAAATACCCGGAGAACTATAAAAGTGGGATGGTGCTGAGGAAGTTGAGTATGATATTAATTCAAATGCCATGAATGAAATTATATGCGGTCTTGGTCCGAATGAATTTAACCGTGTTTCTCAATGTGCTACTACCTATGAGATATGATAGACTATTGCGGTTTCATATAAAGGAACTGACAATTACAGACAACTAAGGTACAATACTGCAAAACTTAAATTTGACACATTTAGGATGCAGGAATATGAGACTAGACTGTCCTTTGCTTAAATATTAAAGGAAATATGAATATAAAGTAAAAGGAAAGAAAGTCATAAAGGCTAATGGTAATGAAAATTAAGATTTAAATGATGTATCTACTAGAAAATCAGAAGGTGAGCATGAAAATCAAAAGGCTAATCTATGTCATGATGAGGTACAATATTCTTACTCTAAAAGTTCTAATTCTGAAAGTTTTTATTATGATGAACTTAATAATATTTGTTTTATGCTTTAAGATAAATTTGATTCTTTAAAGAAAGGGCATAAAAATATTATAAAATATTATGATGTTATTTCAATTGATAATGAATGTTTTTCAAAACTGATTATTGATTTAAGATCAAATTCTTCCAAAATTTCTTGTGATCTCCATGAAACTAAAATTAAAGAATTATTGGTTGAAGTTAATAATTTAAAGAAAGATTCAAGTATGCTTATCAAGGGAGAGAATTATTTGAATCAAATTCTTAGTAAAAATAAAATTCACCAAGGAAAACTTAGTATTGGTAGCAATGGAGAAAATCCAAAATTATATAAAGATTATTTTGTTTCTAGTTCAAATAATAAAAACATTTCTACTGTTAAATGTTTTTATTGTGATATTAAAGGACATTATACTAATGACTGTTATTTAAAAAAACCTCAATTTTGTGGTTTCAAGCATATTCATTATTCAAAATAATTATCTAGGTTTAATTTAAAATGTTAGATTAAAATAAACATATTTTGTTACCTAAATCATTAATTGCTAACACCGCGGGATCCAAAAGTATATGGGTACCAAAATACACTTGTATTTGATACATTGCAGGTATGCACCACTAAACATCATCGCTATATCATCAAGTGGCTGCTTAAAAATTATGGGAATTTATTATAATATTATTTCTTATTCTATTAAATAGAAACTTCATTAGAGTTCAAACGATTAATCCATGAATTATTTTATTTTCAATTTTTCATATTCAATTTAAATGCACTAACTATTTTATACATAGAGAGATTTTTTTTGTTTTATCTTTTATTCCTATACATTTAATTATTATTCTCATGCTTAACAAAAAAATTAAATCTTTTCACAATATTATTTTATCAAATGAATTATTTCATTTATTTATTTTATTAATCAATGACCATTAAATGTTCTATTAAAATTTTATATAAATGGTTATCTTTCATGTAAGAAAGTGTTTAATATTTGACTATTTAAATTAATTTCATGTGCTAAATTAATCTCTTTCTATTTGTGATACATTATTCTATTATTAGATTAAAATGTTTTGGTCATTTATAACACATGTAAAATCATTTTAATTAAATTAATTAAAAACTTTTTAATTAAATTATTTTAAAATAATTTTTATTAAATTCTTTAAAAATAATTTATTATTATTATTATTATTATTTATTTATTTACTTGAAATATTTTGTTTAAATTTCTTGAAAATAATTTATTTAAATTCATTGAATATCATAAATATTTATTCTTTGTCTTAAGGGGAGTAATATTAAATATTTAGCATGTGTTTAAATGTTTCATTATTATTCCATAAATTAAATTGTTTAATACATTCATTGCAAACCCTTTTTATTCATTGAATAATATTTTATATGTTTTCATGGCTCCTTGATTATATCCTTTTATTTTATTGAAGGAAGCATGAATACAGGGGGAGTTTGTACTACTGTATGTATTTAGAACATATTTTGAAATAACTCATATTTTTAATATTTAAAAAATAATTAAAAAAAATCAAATTTTAAATATTTTGTTTAAAAAATTTATTTTTCAAAATTTTAATTACTTAAAAAATATTTTTCAAATTTTAAATACTTATTTTTTTTTCAAATTTAAAATATATCTAAAAAAATTATTTTTCAAATTTTAAATATTTTTAAAAGGGGGAAGAAAATTTATTTTTTCAAATTTTGTTTATTTGTTTATTTATTTTTATTTTTTTACTTAAATCTCAAATTCTAATTCATTATAAAAAAGGTAGATGTATTGTATTATTTAATTTACTCAAGATCATATATTTTTAATCTTTATAAAAAGGGGGAGAAAAAGTTGGTAGTGAGTTAGGGTTTTGTAATTATAAAAAAGGGGAGATTGTTGAGGGTCTCCTTGTCATTCTCATTTTGATTTAGTTTTGATAATTACTTTAACCCGTCAATATTTATTTTCTAATAAATTTGTTAAGTGTTTCAGATTTAGTACATCAAAGTATTTATTTTATATCTAAATAAATAGTGATCGAATTATTATGGATTTTATTCCGTGAGAAAGATAAGAATATTATATTCATTTCATCTATTTATGGTGAAATTTAATTCCATTGTTTTGATGGTATAAAAATTCACCAAAGTTGTTACAAGTTGTCCAAGTGATATTGCTGTTTTAAGCTTAAAGTCAATTCCAAATTATGATGATATCTCAAGCTATATTGAATGGATTTATGGGTGCATTATACCATTGGATAGATAATGGATTTATCTAAACATCATTAGTTTATGTAGAAGTATGAAAATAATTTTTTCGATACTCTAAAAAATCACTGAAGTTTCTAAAGTGTTTTTTCAACTATACAATGAACAGATTTGAAATCCTATCGTATTTATTTTTCTGAAAGTTCTATAGATGTTGGAATTGATCAAAACCTAGGGCGATGGAAAGCCAATAAGTTTATGTTGATTTCATCAGTTTACATCGAAGGCTAAAAAAGTTGTTTTGATGGTCAATAAATTATCCTAATTTCTGGAACACTATTTTGGAAGTAGTTTTTCCAGATCATATGGCTTCTATTTTTAGAGTATAGAAGGATTTTTTGAATTCATATTAATCTGTTTCTTGAACCGTTGGAAAGATCTTGAGAGTTACTATGCGTAATGTAAGGAATGAACCCTACGTTTGATAAATGCGCATATGGATTATCAACCCTATGCTGAATGGTTTGTGTATAGATCAGTAACCCTATGTTTGGAGAATGATAAACATAAGAAATATCAACCCTACATTTGAGTTTGGATTTACTATTTATACCCTACATTCGAGAAGTGGAACGTATAGTTAATCAATGTTACGTTCAGGATTTTATGCTAACAAGGATGAACATATGGATCATCATCACTATGTTATGTACAGATGAAAGTATAGATAAGGAACCATACATTGGTAGGAACCCTACGCTATGAAAATGAACCATACGTTACGTAGTTGAACCCTACATTTGGTATTTTGTCATTATATAAAGGAACCCTACGTTTGATTGGTCAATGACAGAGTTTTATTTAAATATATTATCCATGATTTCTGAAAACATCTTGAAGAAAGTATATATCATTATAAATATATTTTATGACCAATTCAAAGGCTCACATGGAATAGATTAAATCATTCCTATTTATAAGGGACGTTATGAATCTATTTGAATTATTTGATTTCAAATATTCATGATTAATTGTGCGGATATTTTTTCAGAAACTGTTTCGACTATATTTAAAATGGTTCGAATTGATTTAAATGGTTGTTTTAAATTGTTCAACATTTCTATTATTATGGATATATTGTTGGATGAGTTATTAAAATTATTTTGAATGCATTTATTAGAGATTTATTCTATAAGAATAAATAGGCAACGATTCTCTGCTATTCTTAGGATATTTATGAAGGATATTAACTCTATTTATTTTGGGTATCCTAAAGAAGAGGAATGCTGTTACAACTGCTAGATATTTATTCTCTATATACATATCTCTTTGGTAGGAAAAGAATATACACTGAAGAAGGGTGGAGATGTGAAAACATTGATTAAGATAAAGTGCTGAAATATTTTCATTCTACAACTTATCATTTTGAAGAAAAGTGAGAAATATTCTTTATACATTCTTATTCTCTCACTGTGTAAAGATGAAGAAATCCTGAACAATCATTGTCTAATCTATTTGCTTCTATTTAAAGAAGAAAAAGTCTGCTTGACATTAAATATTATTTGTTGATGCTATTGTGCTATATTTAAGATCATCTACATCTGTCAGTTATTGTTACAACTGTGAGATAAACCTATTTCACAAAAAACTTCATCTCATCTATTTTATTTCGAGTATCTAGAGCTCAGACTCAATCGTGGTGGAGTGTTAGCTTCTTGGACTAAGCTTTGGATATTTCGGTTCACTGTAAAAGAACCAGAAGGCCCTATAGAAGCCTCGTAAGGTTTCAACTATATGAACTCAGTTGTGGAAGGTCTAGTGATAATAGGACCTACTAGTTAAAATCACTAAGTGGAGTGGACTAGAGGATTTATGTGACCCAAACCACTATATATCTTTGTGTTCTTTTCCTTTATTTATTTCCACCACTTGATTGACATTAAGAGATAAGGAAATGATCACTTCATTTCAATAGGGAAATTTTAATATTGTCAAGAATTTTAAAAGGACACAATTCACCCCCTATTGTGTCTTCACCATAGCCATCCCGACCTAACAAGTACTATAGTAAAGTAAGAATTTACAAAAGGGGAGATGAATTTAGGTTGCGGAAATAATTCATGACATGAATTGTTTGGGACAACCCCTGTATCCATACAAGGTTTGAAAAGTTTCAGGGAAAGCCGTGAATCATAAATTCACATTGTGTGATGAATTCATGACATGAAATTGGTTTCTTTTGATTTTTTAATATGAGGATATGGATTTCTCAGCATATAAGGGAATCAAGACCCTCACTATGTGAATCCAATTGAAGTTGTGAATTATTTGTTCCCAACATTAAATAAAACCTCCAGTGCTATGTGTTTTGGGGATCACATAACCCTTTTCTCACGACTTTATCCTCCCAACGATGATCTACGGATCCCCTTTGACCCAAAAGTAAAACTGCTTTGGAGCTTGGAGTTCCATTCTAGGAGACCAAAGGTAAGAATTCTATTTCTTCTTCTGCTTATCGATTCGTTATTGAAGGAATTCACGATTCTCATTAAATGGTATGAGGAAAACGATCACTACCATGTATGTGAGATTTTTTCTACATATTCATTACTTTTGAGGTGGGTGGTCTAAATCATATCCCAAATGATTATTTAAATTATACTTAGTATTCACAATAGGTGCGATCACACTATAAGATCATGTGCATAACCAAAACAATGGAATAGATTCTTGTTTGATGATAACCGAATGTTTATACCTTCCTTTGGAATCCACTAGGTCCATTAGCAATGAGACTAAGACCTACAACCACTCGAATGATGTGATATCCCTAGACCTTGTTAAGACTTGGTTATATTTACATTAGAGCCCCTGATGTTTTGGTATTTTTTTTTGATTTCTAGATTAGTTTTGGCATTGGCATAACAAATGTATTGTAGTAATTTATTGAGATAAAATCACCATAGATAAAATGGATCAATTTTTATGCTAATAAACTCAGGTCCAAAATCATGATGTGACAGGTTTGATATATTTATAATGATAATTGGGAACCTAAATTAATGAAATCTATTTGGATAGACAAATGATAATTTGATAATTTGATCATTGTTTCTTACGAGGATATAAATGGTATGCGTGTTTTTGGCATTGTGATTTTATTTCATAGCTTTTATGTTTATATGACACTATGTGACTAATTCTTGAGGGTAGGATGGTTTTTTTAATTTTTAATTTTTCTTAATATGACTCATGATTATGTTGATTCCTGAGGGCTAGGTGCATGATTTTCACACCACCTTCAGGAAATATGCACTGATAATTGATGCTTAAGGGATGAGTATATGATTATATAGGATGTACGAGGATCAGATGCACAATAACTGGATGCTTGAGGGTGAGATCCTAAATATCCTACGGGCATAGGCCATTAGTTGATGAGATGTTTTGTGTGATTCATCCTTAGTAGAAGAATATTCCACTAATTGGGTGATCCATTATAATGCAAGAGGATCCTTCCCTAGATAGAGACACCTGACATGGTGCTGAGGTTAGTTGGTCTAGCCTTAGGTGTCACCTTGGAACTTGAGGGTTAGTAGGTTTATTTCATGTATAGTGTTAAATAATTAAATCAATACCCTAATTATTGATATATTCCAAAAACTATATTTCTCAGTCTGGATTTTTTTAGACATGATGGTGTCAAACTAATGAGTTGTACTCACACCTTGTATGGGCTACAGTTTGGTACCTAGTAATATTTCATAAATGTAGGATTGGACAAGGGAAAGGGATAATGTTTTTGATTTTTCTTACTGGTCGGGTTGGAGCTTGGAGATAGGACTAACATGGGTTTGAGACTGGGGTCTTTTGGTGTCTTTATATATCCCACTATTCTCTTATTTGTGTGAGTTTTATCACAACATTTAGTTACTTTTGAGTATGATATGACATGGTTTTTTATTATCATTTTGATTAATTTATTTTTCCCTTCTCCAGCTTGGTTATCTATTATTAAATATTTTTTTCCACTATTTATGCTACTTTGTTATTATTTACACTATATTTCTACTCTATTCCAGAGGTTATAGTCTTTCCACTATATTCCTTACACCCTTATTGCTAGTCAGCAGCCTCTGGTGTATGGGGAGGTGTGCTTGAGGTTACGTAGCCCACCCCGGTTCGATCACTTGAGGGAGCACTAGGCTAGGGGACGTTACAAAGTGGTATTAGAGCTTCAAGTTTCATTTCTACTATGTTATTATTTGGTAAAGGTAGAAATGAGACTAGGATGTGTCAGGACTTGGTAATGATCTCATGCATGTGATTAACCAACTCATGTGTGGGGGAAAAACCGAATGCCCAGGGATGGGATTGTTATTCCCATTGTTTTCTTGTTACAGTTTCAATGTTATTTCACCTTAGGTGATTCACATGTTGTGTGATGTTATTGTTATTGAAATTTTTACTCATGGTCTAGTATGAAACTAGATGAGTACACATGAATCATGATAGGAATGTTATCATATATGTTCACATGCATTTTTCATGATAGGGATGTATTTATAGAATGTGATATGTCTTCCCATATGAACAGTTAAATGCATTTCTTATTATACTTAATAAAAATAAATAAAAATAAATATTATTTTATGCCAACTTTCTTGTTAATCCATGTTTAGAGGAACCTTGAGTCAATATTTATCTATTTTTATTACTTGTTAAGGTTTAACTTGTTGTGTGATCTATGTTCTAAGGATTAAATTGGTCTTTGTATAGAAAAATGACAATTCTTCATTTTTTAATTGAGCATTTGGAGAGTGGTAATCAATACACTCCTAATACAGTAGAGTTGGAACTTCCTACGGTTCCGGAGAATCTAATGAAAGATAAGATTCATGAAAACTTCTTGAGGGTTATGCGATCCATGGAGAGGGAGACTGTTCATAGCGTACCTTCAACATCTAAGCTAACGAGAGACTTTTAGATCCAACATCCACCTTCTTTTATTGGAGAGGGAGGCCCTAGAGTAGTTGAGTTATGAATTGAGTCAGTCCAAAAGATATTAAAGCACATTGAGATGATCTCATATAGTAGGGTTAAGCTTTCTAATTATACGCTTCAAGTACTAGCTAAACATTGGTGGGATATACTTGAGAAGGCCGGGTAGTATGAGGAGTTATATTGGTAGGATTTTGAGGATAAGTTCTTGACCCAATTCTATCCAAATAAGTTGAGGGATGAGAAGGATTGAGAGTTCATGAATTTTACATAAGAGGGCATAACAAGGATGAATTATGATATAAGTTTAACTGACCTGAAATATTTTTATCCATCTTTGGAAGCTAATGAGGTCACCAGGGTGAGATTTTTCTAGGATAGGATTCACTCTGAGATAAGGTTGTAGGTGAACATCTTTCACCTGAGAATCCTTACAAACATGATGAATCAGGATCTCATCAATGAAGGGAATCTGATAGAGGCCCCGATTAGTGTACAAGTAGTTTTATCAAGGTGATCTAAGATTTTTACTTCTGGTAGCATGAAACATCACAATAGCAGTTTGGAAGTAGTGGAAAAATCATACAGGGGAGTGGAATTCCTCTTCATGATCACAACTTAGTGTAGTGTTTTTTATGTGTAAGGTTGTGGAATAAGAACCTAAAGTGTCCTCACCCCACTATAGAGTTAAATTTCTATGGTAGGATGGGTCATCTTCAAAAATTCTATAGGAACTTTAAGCAGTAGAAAAACAATAGTGAATTATGATAGATTCTCGAATCTGGGCAAGACTTAGTTACTCCTCAACAAACCAGTAGCCAGAGTTCCATTGGATATACAAGTTAGGGTAGGGGCATGACACCCTATTTAATGAGTGGAAGTACCCCTTAGAGGAAAAAACATAGGGGAGTCAGACTAGAGTTCAAGGTAGAGTAGCGAGTCAGCTACACAATATTCATTCTACTCCAATTAGCCTGGACACATGACCTTCTACTGTCATAGGTACAATTCTTGTATCATCCAACTTTTATGGTAGTTTTTTATATAGGTTCATCATATTCCTCTTTATTTTTTCAATTTTCAAATGGCATGGTCTTGGTTGTGGAGATATTGTATGGTGTTATGACCATCGACACACCATTGGGAGTGTGGTCAAAGGATATTAAATGTTTCAAGGGATGTTTTATTGAAATTGGTGGCTACCATTTATTTGGGGATATTTTTGTGCTATAAATGACATGATTTTATTTGATTCTTGGTTTGGACTAGCTTTTTTACACCATACTCATATAAACTGTTATAAGAGGAAATTTACCTTCCTATCTTTAGAAGGTAATAACCATTCACACTAGGGTGAGTGGGATATTTAGGATTTTTGTACAGGACCAATTTAGTGAAGATTTGATTGTATCAAGGATAATATAACAAGACTTGTTCTGGATGATGGTGGAATGAAAAATGATGTTTTCCTCTAGTGGTAGACCATTTTCAAAATATTTTTCTTGAATATTTCTATGACTTACCACCCATGCGGGAGATCGAGTTGGTGCCAGGAGAAGAAACAATTTCTATTCTGCCCTATAGAATGGCACCATAAGAACTTCATGAGTTGAAAGTTCAATTGGAACATTTGTAAGAAAATATATTCATATAGCCTAGTACATCTCCATGGGGTTATCCCATGCTTTTCACCAAGAAGTCTGATGGGACGTTGTGCTTATGTGTGGATTATCAGAGACCGAACTAGATGACAGTCAAGAACTAGTATGCCTTTCCACACATTGATGATATTTTCAATTAGTTGAGAGGTTCCAAGATCTTTTATAAGAGAAAATTGAGGTTAAGGTACCATCAGTTGAGGGTAATATACCCCAGACTACTTTTAGAAGTAGGTATGGCTTATACAAGTTTATGGTTATGAATTTTGGTTTAATGAATACACCAGAGGTATTAAAAACTAATGAATTGAATCTTTCATTGTTTCCTAGATCATTTTGTAGTAGTTTTTATTTATGATATATTAGTGTACTCCTAGTCAACAAATGATCATTCCCAACATCTTGAAATCGTCTTTAGTACACTGAGAGAGTATCATATTTACACAAAGCTATCTGAATACAATTTCTGGATTGATAGAGTGCACTTCTTGGGCTTTGTTATCTCAGATTTTGGAGTGGCATTGGACCTATATAGTGTTTAATCTTTGGTATCTTGATATTAACCCAATAATGTCTTTGATATTTGGAGTTTTCTAGGCCTAGCATGTTACTATTGGCACTATATTCAGAACTTATCCCATTTAGTGGAACTAATGTATGGGTAGATTAAGAACTAGGTGACATTTTTTTGGTTAGATTATTATGAGAGGTATTTATAGGAGATGAAGAGAAGGATTACTTTAACACTGATACTCACATTTATTATGTTAGATAAAGAGTATATCGTGTATTGTGATGCTTCCAAAGTTGGACTTAGAGCAGTATTGATGCAGGAGGAACAAGTGGTTTCTTATGGAACTAGATAGTTGAGACCTCATGAGAGTAATTACCCTTCTCATGATTTAGTGTTAGCTATGGTGGTACACTCCCTGAGATGATGGAGACTCTATCTAGTAGGTGATAGGTTTGTGGTTTACACAGACTATAAAAATCCTCAAGTATATCATTTTTCAGTTTGACCTGAACCTTTAGTAGAGGAGGTGGGTTGAGACTCTATAGTCTTTAGAATTAGAGTTGTCTTACATATCAGGAAGAGGCAACATCATTTTTGATTCCTTAATCCATAGGACATAGACAGAGGTAGTGCAAGAGTCTTGCAATGAGTGGAGGCTAATGGAACTCTTTGCGGACATGTATCAAGATGTTCAAGAGTCCCAAGGATGACTAGCTGTGACTTAGAAATTTTTTATGCCCATTATTTTGGACTAGATCAAGATAAATCAGTTACCTAATTTGAAGGGCCTACCTATTAGGGATAATTTATATTTTGGGGAGCCACTAGTAGGATGGTCTTTTGGTAGTAGATGTGTTCTTTGATTCCATGGCCAAGTATGAGTTTCTATAAGTTCACGTGATGAGTTAATGAGGGAGTTTCATGATTATAGATGGGTAGTATAATTTTTTTTTGAAAAATATGTATCATGATCTTCATAGACATATTGGTGGCTAGGAATGAAGAAATAAATAACAAGTTTTGTGGTGAGATGTTTCACCTGTTAGAAGGTGAAGGTCGAGCATCAGAGGCCTACTAGGCTATTGCAGCCTCTTCTTATTCTGGGGTCAAAGTGGGATGATGTCATAATGGATTTTATGGAAGGATTACCTAGGAAACCTCACTAGAACGATTCCCTACGGGTGATCATGGATCCACTGACGAAGGTAGCCCACTTCTTTCCTACCAGGTAAATATTCACCATCGATGATTTGGGTAGTATCTATGTGCAAGAGATAGTTTAGATGCATGGTGTTCATAGGAGTATTAATTCAGATCGAGATCCTCATTTCATGTCTTGTTTTTAGAAGGGTATTTAGAAGGAACCAGTATCACAAGTCCTTCTAAGTACAACTTATCACCCTCAGACCGAAAACTAATATGAGTAAACAATTAAAATTTTGGTGGATATGTTGAGACCCTACATTCTATATTTCCATGGTTCTTTGGAGTAGAATATGGAAATCATTGATTTTGCATATAATAATAGCTTCTAGACATCGATCAAAATGGCTATTTTTTGAAACCTTGTATGGTAGGCTTTGTCGTTCACCTCCTTGCTGGATAGAGGCAGGTGAGTTAGAACTTGTTGGGCTTAGTATCACACAAGATACATCTAAGCAGGTTCAGTTGATTATAAATCAGTATGTGACCACAAAAATTTGGAAGAAATCACATGTTGACCATCGAAGACTATGAGATCCCATCCTTTTCCTGGTACTTTTATTTCTGAGTTTTTCATTTGAAACTTAGTGTCCAAGTCTTGTTTAGAGACAAAGACCCTTTTTTGGAGAAAATGACCTAAAGTTTGGGGATGCATGTTTGTTTGAATAAATGGAGTCTGGTTATAAATGGGTTTAAGTGCTAAATGAGTTCTTGGTAAGTTAAGAAGCTTTAAAGGGAAGATGGGATGAAAAACTCAACTGCAGGACATTTAAATGTTGTGTAAAGGGATTACATATCATGTAATTATTTGTGGGTTTTAATAAAATAAATCTGAGGTGATGAGTTTTTTGTCACATATCATGAAAAACAATTACATGAAGTGTAATTGGATTACACACCATGTAAATTCTCAACCAACAGTTTGAAATTTTTTAAGAAGTTTATTTTATTTCTAATCAGATATATCTCCTTATCTCCCAACCCTAGGGAATCCTCCAGGAAATTTTGGAGTGCCAAAACCCTTTTCAGACATCATGTTCATGTGATCAATCCCTGCTAAGTTCCTTTTGATCATGTTTCTTCCCTATCTTCATTCTTCTCCAACCCGTTGCGGTAAACCCTTTACCCAATTGTGCTGTTGGTTTTAATCTTGATCAATATTGATCTAGGAACCTCTTTGAAATCATTCAAACCTTCTTCATCATAGCCATTGGCCGTTGGAAGTATTGATGGATCTTCAGTTGAAGGTAGGGGGTCTAAATCTCAATCCTATAGTCTGGTTATTATGAAGTTTATGAAATATCATGATTGGGATAATGAAGTGTCTGACCAAATTAATTAATTAATAAAATGATATTATCCTATGAATTCCTTTGGGTTCAAATGTATTTGTAATTGGCTAATGGATTAATATGTATTTAGCATTACATGCTACCTAGAGTGATTTATTGTTATAGAATCCCTAAATCACGACTTACTACTTATTGATATAATTGTTAATCAATTGTGAATTGAATTTCATGTTCAGTATGAAAGAATAATGGTAATTAACATAATTAACCATTGAATTATATAATGTGATATTGTGATATCCATGCTATATGATAATAATTTTATTCTATACCGAGATGCTTATAACGGGCTAGGCCCAAGAACTCACACACGAATATGCTGTAATGATGATAGTGAGCAGGATCATCCTTATCCATGTTGTAATGATTATAGAGATCTAGATATGCCCAGTACCATGCTGAAATTATTATAGGGATTTGACCAAGATTGTTTGTTGTGACTATACCATGGTTATATGGTGGTGTTGGAATTGTTGTAAGACATGCCCAGATACATTCTGGAAATGTGACGAAGCAGGTTATTTACCTTGGTTATATGGTTGTGGTTGTCATGGTTGTAAGACATACTCAGAGACACTTCAACATGGTGCTAAAGTAGGTTATTGTATTTATTTAATTTTTTAATTAATTAATACACCTGTTTATCACTTTATTTCATACACTTCATATTAGACAAGTTTTGTTTAGACATAGTGGTGTTAACCTACCGAGTTTTACTCACACCCTATTCGGGGCACCGTTTGTCACCTGAGCAGACTTCGTGGATGTAGGTTTAGACAAGGGAAATGGACCTTGCTATTGATTTCTTGTTTGTAGTTGTGTTAGAGTTTGAGGATGGGACCATCAGGGGTTTGAGACCCATGACTTGAGTCTTTTATTTGATTATGTTATTCTTTTTCTTGTGTTATTATTTCATGACATTTAGTTACATTCTATCATGTCATTACATTATTCCTTATGGTCTATTGAATTATTTAGTTGGTTTTAATTGTTGTCTTCTGCATTGTTTTACTCTGATTATTTTTGTTTTAATATGAATTATTTTCACTAAATGACACTTAATACCAATGGGTTATAGTCTCCCCACTATACTATCCATAACCTCACTGCTAGTTGGAATCCTTTAGCATACGGGGTGGTGCAATTGAGGTCCTGTAACCAATAGTTTCTAGCCACGTGAGAGAGTTTCAGATTTGGGGATGTTACAAAGTGGTATCAAAGCATTAGGTTCTCTTTTATTTTGCTTTACTATTTGGCAAAGGTAGAAATGATACTAGGATGTGTCGAGAATTGGTAATGAGCTTGTGCATGGTAGTAGCTAACCTATGCATGATGGAAAATCCGATTACCTTGGGATGGGATTGCTATTTGTGTTGTGTGCTTATTATAGTTGATGTTATTTCACCTTGGGTGATTCACATGTTGTGTGAGGGTTATTGTTTTATGATGTTATTGTTTCTTGAGATTTTTACTCATGGCCCGGTATGGTGTGAGGTAAGAATACATGCATCATAATAGGCATATAAGGATATATTGACATGTATTGTTAATGATAGGGGAGTATCTATTTTTTCATGTAATATATACTTTCTTGTTGAACTTTAATACGAGATATCTGTTTCATTGGATAAATAAAACGTGTTTTCATGTAATACTAAAGTACTTGTAAGCCATGTCTATAGAGACCAAAAGTTAGTGGTTTTCTATTAAAGTCAACCATTAGGTTGACCTTGTTGATAGCCAGTTCTCTAAGGTGTGTATTTATCTTGTAGATAAAATTCACCCTCATCATCTTTGACTTGAGCATTAGGAGAGTGGAAATTATCACACTACTAAAGCATCTGAATCAAAACTTCCTGTAGTTACTAAGGAGAATATGGATGTTTAGCTTCATGACATCTTCCTAAGGGTCATGCAATCCATGGAAAGAGAGACTGTTCATACCATTCCTTCGATGTCTGAGCCGATAAGAGAGTTTTAGATTCAACATCTGCCTATGTTTACTAGGGAAGGGGGACCCTAGGAAACTGAGTTCTAGATCAAGTCAGTCCAGAAAATCTTCATGCATCTAGAAACACCTATAGATAAAAGGGTGAAGCTTACTATGTATATGATTCATGGACCTTCCAAGCATTAGTGGGATATTCTGGAGTAAGTTGGGTAGTAAGATAAGATATCATGGAAGGAATTCGAGAAGAATTCCTTGATCCATTTCTATCCCGATACCTTAAGGGATGAAAAACCTCATGAGTTTATACATCTGATGTAGGAGGGTTTTTCGGTGATGGATTATGCTGTATGTTTTACTGACCTATAGAACTTTGGACCATCCTTGGTAGCTGATGATATCTCTAGGTGAGACATTTCTAGGATGGTCTTCACTATGAGGTTAGGTCATAGGTTACCATTTTCTATTTAAGTAGCTTTGAATATGTGATGAATCAAGATCTCATCATGTAAGATAATATAAAGGAGGTTCCGAGCAGTATCCATGCCATTTCAGCAGTAGATCCTGAGATTTCTTCTTTGAGTGATAAGAAATGCCGATATAACAGTTTCCTCCAGATCAGTAGTGGGAAGAGAAGTCGGGGGAGTGGAAAACCATCTCAAGACTGTGTTCCATTCTAGTGCTATTAGTGTGACAAGTTTGGTCACAATATCCATCAGTGTCCTTACCCCATAGTAGACTGTCGTAACTGTGACATACTGGGTCATATTTAGAGGTTCTGTTTGAAATTTTCATAGTAGACCAGTGGAATAGAATCAGTACAAACACAAGAATTAGGAAGGGGATAAGATACACCTTAGCAGGTTGGTATCTAGAGTTCCATAGGCCATTCAGGCTGAAGAAGGGGACGTGGTACCTGAATGCATGAGAAACAATACCAAGAAATGGATATAGCTCAGGGTAGTCAGACTAAATCCCATGACATAGGGAAAAGTTAGTTACACATTATATAGACTACTCTGGATAATGTGAATGTAGGATCGTTTACCATTAGAGGTTCAATTATTGTATCATCTACCTTAGCTTGTGTTTTGTTTGATATCAGACCATCACACTATTTTCTATCTACTCTTTTTAAAAATAGTTTGGGCTTCATTTTGGAAAACATAGACCATGTTTTAACTATTGACACACCATTGGGAGTGCATTCATAAAATATCAAACATTGCAGGGTGTGTTCTCTAGAGATTGGTGGTAACCATTTCTTTTGGGAATCGTACATGCTTGAAATGACTATCTTCAACTTGATTCTTGGTATGTATTGGTTATTCCTATACCAGGATCATATTGATTGTTATAGGAGGATAGTTAATTTCCTCTCTCTAGAAGGAAGCATCTATTATCACCAGGGTGAGTGGGATATTCATGCTGGT
The DNA here is from genome assembly GCA_963277665.1 of Viscum album. Classification (NCBI taxonomy): domain Eukaryota; kingdom Viridiplantae; phylum Streptophyta; class Magnoliopsida; order Santalales; family Viscaceae; genus Viscum; species Viscum album. The sequence continues at coordinate 109,696,029 of OY728149.1, forward strand.
CATGTGGGACCAATTCAGTGTAGATTAGATTGTCTCATGGCATATATTTCTGGTCTTTCTCTAGATAATGGTGGAATGTAGTAGGATTATTTTCATCTAGCAGTATAATATTTTCTTTATGTTTTTATTGACAAGTTCTATGGCTTACCTCTCGAGCGAGAGATCAATTTCATGATCAAGTTGGTTCCAAGAGCAAAACCTGCTTATATCCCACCTTACCGAATGGAACCAATAAAGATTCAAGAGTTCAAGGTTCAGTTTAAGACATAGAATCAAAAGGCTTCATAAAACCAAGTACATATCCTTTGTTAAGAGAACTAGAGAACCCCAACTTGAAAATACGGAGTTTTCTGGACCAGTTTATAGTGGTTTTCATCAATGATATCTTAGTGTACTCCCATTCAACATATGATCATTCCAAATATCTTAACATCGTTCTAAGTACATTGAGAGATCACCGGCTTCACACCAAGCTAACTAAATACAGTTTTTGGATAAATACAGTGCACTTCTTGGGACATGTCATCTTAGAGGTAGGAGTGTTAATGGACCCCAATAAAGTTTTAGCCATGATATCTTAGGACCAACCTAAGAGTGTCTTCAAAATACGGAGTTTTCTAGGTTTAACATGTTATTACTGGAATTTTATCAAAGATTTATTCCATTTGTAAGCACCAATGTCTAGGCTGACCAAGAAAGGGGTGATGTTTTTTTAGTCTAGTGCTTGCAAAAGAGCTTTCTAATAGCTGAAAGGAAGGTTGATCCCAAAACCTATCCTCAATTTACCTATCTTGGGTAAAGTATATACCATTTACTACGATGTATCTGGAGTTGGACTTGGAGTAGTTCTAATATTGGAGGATCATGTAGCTACTTATGGCTCCAGGAAGCTAAGACCACTTGAAAGTAATTACCCTACACACAATCTCAAATTAGACTTAGTGGTACATGCCTTGAGGTGTTGGAGACACTATCTCATGGGTGAGAGGTTTTTGGTATACACGAATCACAAAATCCTCAGGTACATCTTTTCCCAGTAAGACCATAACCTTCGGCAAAGGAGGTGGGTCGAGTATCTATAGTCTTTTGAATTTGAATTTTCTTATACACTAGACAAGGGAAACATCGTTTCTGATTCTTTAAGCCAAAATACATAGATATAAGTAGTAAAAAAGTCTTATGATGAGTAGAGAATAATGTCTCTCTTTGTAGACATGCATCTGAATGTTCAGGACTCTCAGGGGCGAGTAGCTTTGACTTAGACATCAGTTATGCCCATGCTTTTGGAACAGATTAAGACTAAGTAGTTATCTGATCTAGATGGCTCAGTTATGAGAGAAAAATTATATTGTGGGGAGACTCCATTAGGATGGTCTCTTGGTAGTGGAAATTCTATTCTTTTTTGTGGCTGAGTATGAGTTCCTACGGGCTTGCACAAGGAACTACTAAGGGAGTTTCATGATTCTATATTAGCGGTACATCTTGGTTTAACAAATATATATGATCTTTGTAAATAGTAATGGTGATCAGGAATGGAGAAGGATTTGGAAATCTTTGTGATTAGATGCTTCACGTGTCAGTAAGTGAAATCTGAGAATCAAAGGCTAGCTGGGATTTTTCAACCTTTATCCATCTCGAAGTGGAAATGGGATGATGTCACGATGGATTTTGTGATAGGATTACCCAGGATGATCTGTAAGAATAATTCTGTATGTGTTATTATGGATTGACTAACTAAGGTATCCCACTTATTTCCTATCTGGGAAAACTTTAAAATTAAAGATCTAGGAAATATTTATTTGTGCGAAGTAGTTTAGTTTCATGGTGTTTTGAGGATTATTATTTCAGAAATAGATCCTCATTTCACATCAAGTTTCTTGAAGGGTCTTTAGAAATCCCTCTGATCCTGATTTCTTTTAAGCACAACCTATCATCCACATACTGATGGTCATTCTAAGAAAACCTTTCAAGTTCTGGAGGATATGTTCCAAGCCCGTGTTTTGGATTTTGGTGGTTCATGGGAGAAACATATGGCACTTGTGGAGTTTTCATATAATAGTAGATTTTAGGAATCGATCCAAATGGAACCTTTTGAGGCTTTTTATAGTAGTCCTTATTGATTTTCTCTTTTTTGGCTAGAGGTAGGTGAGTCAGCACTTGTTGGGCCTAGTCTCATGCAGGAGACATCTGAACAGGTTCATTTGATCAGACAACAATTGGTGATTGTGCAGTGTAGGAAGAAATCATATGATGATCATAGGATATGACCTCTATAATTCAAGTTTGGTCATCATGTTTTCCTTTAGGTGTCACATAGGTTGGGGAAATATCATATTAGGAAATAGGGTAATCTAGCACCTGAGTTTATCAGACCATTTGAAATAGTTGAAAGGGTTTGTCCAGTGGCATACCGTCTAGCCCTTCCACATTGCTACAGTTCCTTGCATTATTTTTTCCACATGTCACAACTACGAAGATATCATCTAGACCCTTCCCATATGATAGAAATAGCAGATTTCAAGCTTTGGGCTGATGCATCCTTTAAGTAGAATCTGATACGGGTTGTGGATCATAATGAGAAATATCTTCAAGGTCAGACTATACCATTGGTTTGAGTGTAGTGGCAGCATGGAAAAGTTTAAGGGGATACTTGGGAAAGGGATTCTGATATGCGAACATAGTGGTTATACTTGTTCGCTAAGACCTCATAGTGATGCTTAGGGTAGCTTAGGGATGAGCTATTATAAGGTGGGGAGGTTGTGAAATCCCATCCTTTTCCAGGTATGTTTCTTTATGAGTTTTTATTTGAACCTTAGTGGCCAAGTCTTATTCGGTGACGAAGATCCTTTGTTAGATAAAATGATATAAAGTTAGGGGATGTATGTTTGTTTGAATAAATGGAGTTTAGGTATAAATGGGTTGAAGTGTTAAATGGGTTCTTGGTAAATTTAAAATCTTTAAAGGGAAGACGGGATGAAAAAATCAACTAAAGGAAATTTATACACTGTGTAAAGGGATTACACGCCGTGTAATTTTTCATGGGTTTTAATAAAATAAATCTAAGGTGACGAGGTTTTCAGCCGATACCATGAAAAAGAATTACATGACGTGTAATTGGATTACACGCTGTGTAAATTCCTAACTAGTAATTTTAAAATTTATAATCATCTAATTTTATTTATAATCAGGTTTATCTCCTTCTTTCTCAACCCTAGGGCATCCTCTAGGAGATTTTGGAGTTCCAAACCCCTTTTCAGATATCCCTTTCACACGATCAATCCCTGGTAATTTCCTTTGATCATGTTTCTTCCTTCTCTTCATTATTCTCTAGCCGATTGTGGTAAATAATTTACACAATTGAGTTGTTGGTTTTGATATTGATCAATCTTGATCTCGGAAACTCTTTGAAATCATCAACACCTTCTTCCTCATAGGTGTTGGTCGTTGGAAGCATTTTTGGATCTTCGGTTAAAGGTAGGGGGTCTAAATCTCAACCCTATGGTTTGATTATTGTCAAGTTTATGAAATATCGTGATCACACCAATGATGTGTGGACCCAAATTAATTAATTAATCAAATTATATTATCCTATGAATTTCTTTGGCTTCAAATGGATTTGTAATTGGCTAATAGATTAAGATTTATATAGCATGACATGCGACCTAGGGTGATTTTTTATTATAGAATCCCTAACTTGCGACTTACTACATATTGATATAATTTTCAATCAATTGTGAATTGAATTTTATGTGATATATGAAATAATAATGGTAATTCACATAATTAAACATTGAATTATATGATGCGATATTATGGTATCGATGATATATGACAAGAATTGTGTTCCATGCTGATATGCTTATATAAAGGGCTAGGCCGAGACACTTACACATGATTATACTATAATGCTGATAGTGAGAAGGGTTGGATCAGTCCATTATATAATGCTTATAGAGAGTGGGATATGCCTAGTCCCATGCTTAAATGCTAATAGGGGTCTGACCTGGATTGTCTATTGTGACTACACCATGGTTATATGGTGGTGTTGGAATGGTTGTAAGACATGCTGAAAGACATTCTAGCATGGCGTTGAAGTAGGTTATTTACCTTGGTTATATGTTTGTGGTTGACATGGTTTTAAGACATGCTTAAAAACATTCTGGCATGGTTTTGAAATAGGTTATTGTATTTATTTAATTTTTGAATTAATTAATACACATGTTTATCAATTTATTTCATACACTTAATATCAGACAGGTTTTTTTAGACATGATGGTGTTGACCTACTGAGTTTTACTCACACCCTATTCGGGCCACTGTTTGACACCCATGCAGACTTCATGGATGCAGGTTTAAACAAGAGAAATGAACCTTATTGTTTATTTCTTGTTTTCAGTTGGGCTAAAGTTTGGAGATGGGACCAACACGGGGTTAGTGACCCAGGACTTGAGTCTTTTATTTGACTTTGCTAGTATTTTTATTGTATTGTTATTTCATGACATTTAGCTACATTCCAACATGTCATTACATTATTTCTTATGGTTTATTGAATTATTTAGTTGGTTTTTATTATTGTCTTCTGCATTGTTTTACTCTGATTATTTTTGTTTTAATATGAGTTTTTTATATTGAATGACACTTCATACCCAGGGGTTATAATCTACCCACTACAATATCCATACCCCACTGCTAGTTGGCAGCCTATTTCATATTGGGAGGCACGATTGAGGTCCCATAACCAACCTTTTCTGGCCATGTGAGAGAGTTCCAGATTTAGGGATGTTACAGAGATGACCTATGTAGTTCAAATTCGGTCATCGTGATTTTCTATGGGTGTCACCTAGGATGGGATAATGTCATATTATGAAGAAAATGAAGCTAGAAACTAGGTTTTTTTGGCTGTTCAAGATTCTGGAAAGGGTTGGTATAGTGGATTACTGTTTGGTCCTTCCATAGTCCTACAACACCATGCATGATGTGTTTCAACCATATTAGCTTAATAAATATCATTATGAAGCTTTCCACATGATAGATGTTAATGAAATCGAGCAAGATATTGATACATAATCTTATACAAAAAATATATTTTTCATTGAAGTTTTAATGTCACTTTTTAAATAACTGACATTAAATGGGTTTTAATGTTGTTTATTTAAATAAATGACACTTAAAACAAAAATATTAGGTTTTTCATGAATATTATCATAAAAATGATGTGATAGGATAGTTTTTTTACATTGGATATCATAAAACGACATGAAAAACTAAAATTTTAAAAATGGTTTTAAGATAACCGATGTTAAAAATTATTTTTTCACATCAGTTATTTTAAAACCAACATGAAAGTTAAAATTTAATATCCCTCCAATGTAGAATTCCATTTTTTATAGTTCAACTTAAAAAATTTCAATTGAAACCGAAAAATTATGATACCATGTTTTCTTTTATAGTTTCATTTATATGTTTTCATGCTCCACATGTATTCATTTCATGATCAATTCTTTCAATCATCACTATTTCACCGATTCAACTCTTTTGATCTTCATCATCATTCCACTAATTCTTCTTTAAATGATCCCATCATGGTATATATAATTATTTTTCTATGATTTATTATTATTATTAGTTTTCTCAATTAATATACCTTTTAATGATTCTTTTTTTCTTATAAATAAGAATCCTTCTTCAGATCATGTTAAAAATACAAAGCTTACTTCAGAGTCTAAAATTACTTCTAAGTCAAAAATTTGGTTTCCTCATGATATATTTCCTTGGAATAAAATTATATTGACAAAGAATTCGAAAATCTTGAAAATTTAGTCAAAGATTTAAGTTTATTTTTCAATATTTTATTTGGTTTCTGTGATATTTTTTTGTTTATTGATCTTCTATTTTCCTCGAATGGAGTAACCAAAATTATAATATTTTTTTTATTATTATTATCATTATATCATCGAATGATACTTATTTTTTTTCCAATTTATAATTGTAAATTATTTATTTTATCACGTGGAACAATATTTTTTCTTGTTGATTCCACAAAACAACCATGTTTAATGTTGTAAGATCTCATTTTTTTTGAAAAACATAATTTTCTAGTTGGTTTTTAAAAAAATGATGTAAAAAATGACCTTTAACATATTTTTTCTTAAAAAACTAATATTAAAAAGAATATTTCATGTCGGTTTTTAAAAAACTGATGTAAAAAATACATTTTTAACATCCATTTTTTTAAAAACTAATGTGAAAAATCATAAAAAATACATTTTAAGGTTGGTTTTAATAACTATAATTAAAAAATATATTTACAATGTTACCTCAATAACTGATGTTTAAAATATACAAAAAACTAACATATAAAACCTATTTTTGTACTAGTGGTCCTTTGAGGAGAATATGATCTATATCATAGACCATAGTGAGAAGAATATATGAGGGAGGACCATGCCACTTGTATGAGTATAATGGAAGCATTGAAATGTGAAAGAAGAGAACTGGGAGAGGGAATATAATGTATGACCATATTGGCCAGGTTTGTTCATCGATACCCCACAGTGATTCTTGGAGTATCTTAGGGATGAGTTGTTATATGGTGGGGAGGTTGTAAGATCCCATTTTTTCTAGGCACATCCCTCTTTAAGTTTTTTTAGACCTCCATGATTTTGATTAGTTTTGGTTTCAATATTGGTGACCAAGACTTGAGCTGTTTAAGCTAGTTTTAAGTAAGTACTGTAGTGGAGCAAGGGGTTGGCTACTAGAACCAATGGAATATTCCCTAAAACTGGGAAGGCATTGCCTTTATAACCTGCAAACTCACGTAACCAAGCACATATAAAGATACAAACACAAGCAAAATGTATAGTAAACAAGTGAGTACTGTAAGTAAAAAGGGGTCAGAATACAAGCCCAACAAAAAAGTACAAGTACAACTAAAATTCAATACAATTGAAGAAAGAGAAAGACAGCTACTGGGACGTCCTCCGAGTTCCTACCTGAAGGGTAGGTATAGATAACCGTCTCAGCACTCAAAATCCATCCGTCTCCTCTGTGTACCGACTCGCCATATGGTCCACCTCCGTGAATTGTCCAGTCCTGGTACTCACTTCCTCGATTAGTGTTGTCCGTCGTCTGCATCCAACACAACAAAGTGTGGGAATAGCCCATGTAGAGGTGAGTATAACGATACTAAGTAGGGACCCTGATACCTTCAAGGTCTCACAAAATCCTCCAAGGATAAACCAAAAACTATGAAATCAACAGATAACCTTACTTTGGTATATGCCCATACATATACCTATGTTATCAAGTAATCCATCTCAATCATGAGGAAAAAATAGAAAAACTAACTCAGTTCAAACCAAGATTTTATTCTAGGGGTAGTATCAAGTAACAACCCTAGTCACATTGTCGAAACCTCAGCTGCTGGAGAACTCCTCCTCTATCGAGTACAATTGGCCTGCCATGACATCAAGGCACTTCCCACTAACCTTTGATTGCTGAGTTACTCCTCAATATGCTTGCTCATCTCCGGGAGGATCCGCTCAAAGCTACTGGTTGATACTACAACTTTCATGAAGTCCCACAAAGAAGTATTTAAAAGGTATGCCACGTCATAGGGATCTCAACGTAACAGACAACATGTCAATTGGATGCCCGATCTGTGAGTTATTAGCCTTTTAGTCCCGGGGGCCTGGTTGGATTCGTGCTCGATCCAACCTGACCATTTCCCATCTCAAACCAAAACTCAAGTGAAGTATACTCAAAGGAACCATCTCGCTCCAATATTTCTAGTGCCGCTGATGGTTCATGAAACGGACTTTCGGTGTCAAAGATATTGTGGAAGGAGTGTAAATGGGTCGTAGTGGGCCCGGGTCTGGTCTGACCCGGTCGGACCGACCTGGTATGGGTCGACCCGGTTTAGGTCGACCCGGCCCGACCTTCTGGGTCAGGCTCGGCCTGTGATGTGGCCCGGTCCGCTGGGAGGTCCTGCAGGCCGTGAGGGCCGCGAGGGGCCGCAGAGCCCGCAGGTGCCGTGGGGCGGCTCAGCCGTGGGGGTGCCACGAGGGCGCGGGGCCAGTTTGACCAGGGCACCGTGGGTGTGGGGGGGGGGGGGGGGGTGCGGGGACGGTTCGACTAGGGTGCTGCGAGGGGGGGGGGGGGGTGGGGTCGGCCGGATTGCTGTGGTGGGGTGTGGGGATGGTTCAGCTGGGGTGACACGGGGGGCGCATGTCGGTTTGGTCGGGGTGCCACGGGGGGCGCGTGTCGGTTTGGTCGGGGTGCCACGGGTGGCGTGGGTCTATTCGATCGGGGTGCCATAGGGGGGCGTAAAGCCGGTTCAGCTGGGGCACCGTAGAGGGCGCACAACCGGTTTGGACGGGGCGCCACGGGGGGTGCGGGGTTGGTTCGGCCGGGGTGCCGCAGGGGGCGCAGGGCCGGTTCGGCTAGGGCACCGTGGGGGGGGGGGAAGACGGCTCGACCCGGGGTAGAAGCTCGGCTCGGCAGCTCGGCACGATGGCGATTCAGCTCGGCGGCTCAGCACGTCAGCAGTTCGGTGGTGGCGCGGAGCGACAGAGGTCGCGGGTGGTGGAGCGCCGTTGCCTTTATTGCCTTCCTCCATTTCAAAGAACACACCAAAGAAGAATGGAGGAGGGGTTGGGCCATGTAAGTTTTTCCTGCACCCTCTGTGTTTAGAGTGGTAGAAAGCAGTTCTCAAAGAACAAAGCAATGAACATCAAACCATAATATTCTGTAATGTTTGTTCCCAATCCGCACAAGAAAAGAAGGGAGTACATGGAAATAATTATCACGCAAATAAACCCCTACCTCGTTTTCTTGTTGACGTTGGCGCAAGGAGGTAGTATGGTCATCGAAGATGTGCCACGTCGGTGGCCTCTACAAGGTGCTTTTGAGGAAGAAGTCTAAGTCGGCATTCTTCATCGGTGGAGCATTCTTCATTGGAGAGTGTAATCCTCCAAGTGTTGGGAATCACGACACTTTACCAGCACTTCGTCACTTGGTGAAGCCATCCCAATTCCTCCTCCCAATCCCCATATATATAGGAGAGGGGAAGAGGTATGTAACGATCATCGAATTTTTGATGGTTCATTTATTAGGAACCTTCCTAAATTCCAATGATGCTGTTACTTAATATTCAAAAAGGGTCAAGCCAATTAATTTATGTTGGAATAATAAAATGGTGCGTTGGTACAATTTAATATGGAGGAAGCTCAATAGGCTCCTCCATATTAATGAGGGATTTGAGAAGTTTCTCCCTCATTAAGAGGTTCGGGTGGTCCCCACCTCTTAAATTAAACTTGGGAGGTTTTTCTCGGGTGACCCCCACCACCATAACCTCTCATGAGAGGTTAAGGTTTGGTGGTCCCCACTACCAACTTCCACATGGAGTGGTTGCAAAAAATAAAATAAAAAGAAGAATGCTTTATTTTATTTTATTATTTCCAAAAAAAAGCCAAAAATTAACTTACACCCTCGACCAACTACCGTCGAGGTGAAAGTCTCCTTAATTGAATACCGGAACTATGAGTTCAACGGTACCCTCAGATTTAAATTTCCAAGCACTGGTTTAAAATTTAGAAAAACCCACTCACACGTTTACTGAACGTACCTGAAATAAAGTTCAAAAATTCATTCCGGGCACTCTGGGCCTCGGAATCATGCGCCGTCAATTTTCACGGACTCGTAAAATTCCCATATATTTTTAAAAAAAAATTTACATGGAAATTACGGGTCTTTACATTCTCCCCAACTCAAGTCTCTACATCCCTGTAAGCCACAACTCAAACTAAGGGAACAAGTGGGGGTACTGAGAACGCATCTGAGCTTACCGCTCCCATGTGCTCTTATGGAGGTTCCCGTGCTGCCAGTGAACGCGCACCAGAGGTATCGACTGTCCACGAAGGACCTGATCCCGTCGATCCTCAATGTCTACTGGAACCTCCGTAAAATTATCCCCATTGTCTACATCTAGCTCACTATGGTCGATGATGTGAGGAGGGTCATGCACGTATCTCCTTAACTGGGATATGTGGAATACGTCATGCACCCGGTGTAACTGAGGTGAAAGAGCTAATAGGTAAGCCACCTCGTGAACTCTAATGAGGACCTAAAAATGTCCTTTGAATCTTAGAGATAACTTGCCACCTCAGCCAAATCTCTGTAAACCTCATTGGGGTGAGACCTGTAGAAAGACATGGTCTCCATCCTCAAACTCTAGAGGTCTCCGTCTCCTATCGACATACGACTTCTGCCTGCTCTGTGCAATATTCATCCATTATTAGATGATCTTCACCTTTTATAAGGTAGCCTAAACCATATCTGGTCCCACGAGTGCTGACTCCCCTAGGATAGTTTAGCACAAAGGTGATCTACAAGGTCGCCCGTATAACGCCTCAAAAGGTGCCATCCCAATGGTGGAGTGATAACTATTGTTGTATGAAAACTCCACAAAAGGTAAGTAATCCTCCCAGTTACGACCGAAGTTGAGGAAACAAGGACGCAACATGTACTCGAGGGTCTAAATGGTCTACTCAGTCTGACTATTTGTCTACGGATGGAAGGCGGTGCTCAAATGAAGCTACACCCCAAAAGCCTCATGCAACTCCTTCCATATCCGAGAAGTAAATCGTGTGTCCCGATTGAAGACAATTGTCGAAGGTACTCCATTTAGCCGCACAATATTCTACACATAGAGGTGTCCCAAGCTCTCTACTGAACCCTACTCTCTTATCGGTAGGAAGTGAGATGACTTGGTGAGTCGGTCGATGATCACCCAAATAGAGTCATGACCCCTGGATGTACGTGGAAGTCCTGTCACAAAGTCCATGGATATCCCATCCCACTTGCACCCTGGAACCTCTAAAGGTTGAACCAAGCCTGCTGGTACCCGATGCTCCGCCTTCACTTGCTGACAAGTGAGGCCTCGAGAGATAAACTCTACAACCGCTTTCTTCATTCCCGGCCACCAGTGCTGTCGTCGAAGATCCTGGTACATCTTCACCACTCCTAGATGTACCTCTAGAGGGGAATTGTGGAACTCCCTCAACAATTCATCATGAAGTGACACTAGTACCATGGTACGTCCCCTGAAGAGAATGACGTGCTCCCCACCTTCAGAAAATCTATCAGGTGCCTATCCTGTGGATATCTAAGCACGTTATGTCTCACAGTCAGTGTCCCCACGCTGTCCCTCCCTGAATCGCTAAAGAAGTGGAGGAGTGATTGAAAGAGACTGAAGAAAAGTTTCTCCATCTCTATCCACAAAGGATATGTGTAAAGCAGCCAGCTGCTCCGTCACCTCTCCTAGCAGCTGTATACAAGATCTCCTAATGAGTGCATTTTCAATAACGTTCCCCTTCCTAGGATTATATACTATCTCGAAGTCATAGTCCTGGAGGAACTCAAGACAACGTCGCTGTCTCAGGTTTAGGTCCTTCTGAGAGAAGATATACTTGAGACTCTTGTGATCTGAGTACATGGTAAAATGTTCTCCAATCAGGTAGTGCCGCCACATCTTCAAGGCGAAGACCACTGCTGCTAACTCCAAGTCATGGGTAGCGTAGTTCTACTCATGAAATCTCAGATGTCAAGAAATATATGTGACCACTGCTTGATTCTGCATTAGGACACATCCATGTCCAGTCCCTGATGTGTCACAGTAAACTACGTACCCTATGCCCTCCTCTTGAAGCCTCAAGATGGGGGAACTAGTCAGCCTCTACCTTAGCTCCTGAAAACTCTACTGGCATATATCCGACCACACGAAGGGTTTCCCCTTCTTTGTCAAGGCTGATAGTGGTTCTGCAACTCTGGAGAAGTCTTGCACAAACCTCTGTTAATATCCAGCCAAACCCAGGAAAATTTGTACCTCCGTCACACACCTGGGTGGCTCCCAGGAAAGAACCACCTCAATCTTCGCTGGATCCACTACAACTCCAGCCTCCAATATGACATGTCCCAGGAAGTGAACCTCTCGGATCTAGAACTATAACTTGGATAACTTACCATAAAGATGGTGCTCTTGGAGTGTGTCAAGTACTACCTGTAAATGATAGGCATGCTCCTCCTCAGTAGTCGAGTAGATCAGAATGTCATCGATGAAGACTACGACAAAATGATCAAGTTATGGCTGAACAATCCTATTCATGAGTACCATGAACACTGTTGGAGCATTGGTTATGCCGAATGAAATAACCAAGAACTCATAGTGGCCATACCGACATTTGAAAGCCATCTTCTTCACATCCTCATCTCAAACTTTGAGTTGGTCATAGCCTGATCTGAGGTCTATCTTTGAGAATCACTGTGCTCCCTTCAGCTAATTAAAGAGGTCGTAAATCCTCAGGAGTGGGTAATTGTTCCTCACAGTCACATGGTTCAGGAACCGACAGTCAAAACAAATACTTAAGCTCCCATCTGCCTTCTTGTCGAATAGAATCAGGGCTGGCCAACATGAAAAACTGGGCCGGATGAAACCCTTCCCCTGGAAGTCCTCTAGCTATACCCACAGCTCACGAATCTTCGCGGGAGGCATCCGATATGATGGTGTAGATATCGGTGATATACCGGGGTACACGTCAATGTAAAAGTCCACCTCTCTATGAGGAGGTAGAACTAGTACATCATCAGGGAAAACATCCGTGTACTGGTCCACCACTATAGGATAATTCAGACTCTCCACATCAAGTTCTCCGAGGGTGAGGCTAGCCAACTGATGAGTGATTGGCTGAACCATCCTCTAGGAAAGTCCATCTTGTGATGAAAAGGCTCCCTTCTAAGCTTTGATGGTAAACCTAGTCCCATACGTGCGGACACACCTCAATTTGTGCCTAATACAGTCAATATGAGCATGGACTATAGATAACCAGTCCATACCCAAGACAACATCATAAGCCCTTGACGCCGCTACTAGGAGATCCCAGACAAATTTCTCACCTCCTAGAGTAAGCTCGAACTGCCGACACCAATGCATAATCATCGAATATGCTCCAGTAGGAGTCTCTAGTCATAAGGACCGAGCCAATGGATCTATTGGAATCTCCGAGCTTTGAATGAGGGTAGTGGAAATAAAAGAATCACTGAAACCTGTGTCTATAAGTACTGCATCTATGGTGGAGTAGACACAGATCATACCTCGAATCATCTATGGAGTGCCATGATCATAAGAATCAGCTTCCTAGAGATGATCTCTCCCCTATCCACCTACTCCTTGCGGTCGGGGTGGACCTCCTGGTGGTGGTGGCGGTAACATCTCAAATCGTCGCCCACCTCCAGTTGCATGGCCATATCCTCTTCCACGTCCACCTACTCCCTGCGGACCTCCTCGGTCGAACCTCTGTCTTTGCCTGGGTGGTCCTTCGACCATCTGCTGATCATCTGTACGACTGGTCGGACAGTCATGAGCCATGTGACCCTGCCCGCCGCATGTGAAACACTGCCCGCTCCTTGTATGTCTGTCTCTGCCTCGGGTGCCCCACAAAACCAACTCTAAATCTTGAGGTCTCCCACCTGTATATCTGGCCTCTTGGACCTCTATGACATATATCTGCTACCAGCTGCATAAGACTTTTCTACGTGTCAACTGGTGGTGGATCTCACTCCTGGAGACTGCTCAGTAAGGAAACTCTCCAATAGGAGGGCTCTCTCTAAAACCCCTGCCTGCGTTGGGATGCTGAGTGAGATCACCGAATCCCTGATCTCCCGCATGAGTCCCTGCTCAAAGGTCTGGGCCCTAAAGAATGGGCCCTGCACCATATCAGTGGAGTAGCGTGATAGGTCAGTGAAGCTTGCTGAGTACTGATCCACAACCATGCTGCCCTGCTGCAGATGAAGTAGCTCCTGAATGTGCACGACGTGAAGAGTCACTGGAACAAACTCCGCCCGAAACAGGCTCTCAAAGTCTGCCCAGAGAAGCATCACCTCGTCACGAACCTAGATCATCAGGCTCCACCATCTGCCTGCTACTGCCTGTAGAAGGCTAGTAGTAAGAATCACCATGAGATCGAATAGTGTCCCTACAAGTCGGAAAACTCTCACCACAACCTCTAGAAAATCCTCAACTGCCTGTGGGTCCGCCTCTCCCCTAAACCTTGGTGGCCTCTAGTGCTGGAACTCGTGAAACATGCTTAAGAGGCGTGCACTCTCTGCTGCTGGGGCTGGTGGCATCAGTGGCCCAATGGGTAATAGTACCACTGGTGCCTCCACTGGTTCCTCTATTGGAAGAGGGCCCTGCACCGAGGCCTCATCAGTCGGTGGGCTATCAGTGCATACAACTCTTGAAACTCTAGCTGGCTGTCTGCATGGAGGCATCCTGAAAAGAAATAGGTGCGCTACGGTCAAAAAGTTATACCTGGTGAGGTGAATTAAATAATTTTTTTGAAAATACACACACAATCAGTGTTTTCGTGCACTGAGTCAGAAATCAGAAGTCAGGGTCCTGGTGTATGGATATATCGGCCGCCGCACCAACACTGGACTCCGTGAACTGAAAACCGCACTCACTACACTTAACACTATTTCTCCACAGAAAAGTTTAGAGTCCTAATATCTATGGTAGAACTTATTCCTCTGATACTAATTTTTCACGACCCATCCCCCGAGGCCCGTGCCGTGACTACCCCAAGCCCTCCTTCCATAGGTTAGGGGCTGACAACTAGCACCAAAGGCGTATTCCCTAAAACTGGTAAGACATTGCCTTTATAACCTGAAAACTCACGTAACCAAGTACACAACAAGATATTAACACAAGAAAATTGCATCGTAAACAAGTGAGTACTGTAATAAAAAAGGGGCCAAAATACAAGCCCAACTGGAAAGTACAAGTACAACTAAAATGCAATACAACTGAGGAAAGAGAAAGACAGCTACTGGTACGTCCTCCGGGTTCCTACCTGAAGGGTAGGTACAGATAGCCTTCTCAGCACTCCATGTCTGTCCGTCTCCTCTATGTACCGACTCACCATATGGTCCACCTCTGGGAACTGTCCAGTCCTGGTACTCACTTCCTCGATCAGCACTGTCCGTCATGTGCACCCAACACAAACAGGTGTGGGCATAGCCCGTGTAGGAGTGAGTATAACGATACTCAGTAGGGACCCTAAGACCTTCAAGGTCTCACAAAATCCACAAAGGATAAACCAAAAAGTATGAAATCAACAGATAACCTTACTTAGGTATATGCCCATACATATATGTAGTTATCAAGTAATCCATCTGAATCATGAGGAAAACATAGAAAAACTCACTCAGCTCAAACCAGGATTTTATTCTAGGGGTAGTATCAAGAAACAACCCCAGTCACATTGTCGAAACCTCAACTACTAGAGAAATCCTCCTCTATCGAGTACAGTGGGCCTGCCGTGACACCAAGGTGCTTCCCATTAACCTTGGATTGCTGAGGTGCTCCCTAATATGCTCGCTCGTCTTCGGGAGTATCCGCTCCATGAGATACTGGTCGATACTCCAACTATCATGAATTCCCATGAAGGAGTATCTCAAAGGTTCTCCACATCATAAGGATGTCAACATAACAGACGACGCGTCAATCAGATGCCCGGTCTGTGAGTTATTAGCCTTTTAGTCTCGGGGGCCCGGTTGGATTCTTGCTTGATCCAACCTGACCGTTTCCCATATCAAACCAAAAATCCATTGGAGTATACTCAAAGGAACTGTCTCTCTCTAATATTTCTAGCGCCGCTGACGGTTCATCAAACGGACTTCTGGTGTCAATGATATGGCCGAATGAGCGTAAATGGGTCGTAGTGGGACTGGGTCCGGTCCGACCCGGTCGGTCCGACCCGGCCTGACCTGGCATGGGTTGACTCGGTTTAGGTCGACCCAGACTGAACCGTTCAGTCAGGCCTGGTTCGCTAGGAGGTCTGGCAAGCCGCGAGGGGCCGCAGAGCCCGCGGGTGCCGCGGGGTGGCTCGGCTGCGGGGGTGCCATGAGGGCACGAGGCTGGTTCGGCCGGGGCACTGCATGGGGGGGGGGGGGGGTCGGCCGGAGCACTGCGGGGGGAGGGGGGGATGGTTCAGCCGGGGCACCGTGTTTGGTGCGGGTCAGTTTGGCTGGGGCGCCACGGTGGGCGCGGGCCTGTTCAGCCGGTGGGCCGTGGGGGGTGCAGGGCCGTTTTGGCCAGAGTGCCGTAGAGGGGGCCCGAGGCCAGTTCTGCCTGGGCACCGTGGGGGGTGCTGGGCCGGTTTTTCCTGGGCGACGCGGGGGGAGTGGGGTGGGTTTGGCCAGGGTACCGCAGGGCCGATTCTGCTGGGGCGCCATGGGGGGGGGGAGGCAGCTTAGCCCAGGGTGGCTGCTCGGCTCGGCATGGCGGCGGTTCGGCTTGGCATGACGGCGGTTCGGCAGCGGCGCAGAGCGGCGGAGGTCACGAGTGGCGGAGCACTGTTGCCTTTTTCACCTTCCTCCATTTCGAAGAACACACTAAAGAAGAATAGTAGAGGGTTCGGGCCATGTTAGTTTGTCCCACACCCTCTACGTTTAGAGTGGTAGCAAGCAGTTCTCAAAGAATGAAGCAACGAACATCAAACCATAATCTTCCGCAATGTTTGTTCCCAATCCGCACAAGAAAAGAAGGGAGTACATGGAAAGAATTTTCACACAAATAAACTCATACCTCGTTCTCTTGTTGATGTTGGCTCAAAGAGGTAGTACGGTCATCGTAGATGTCCCACGTCAGTTGCCTCCGCAAGGTGCTTCTGAGGAAGAAGTCGAAGTTGGCGTTCTTCGTTGGTGGAGCGTTCTTCGTTGGTGGAGCGTTCTTCATTGGAGAGCATAATCCTCCAAGTGTTGGGCGTCACGACACTTTACCAGCGCTTCGTCGCTTGGTGAAATCGTCCCAATTCCTCCTCCCAAGCTCCATATATATATCAAAGGGGTAGAGGTATGTAATGATCATGGAATTTATGACAGTTCATTTGTTATGAACCTTCCTAAATTCCAAAGATGCTGTTAATTAATATTTAAAAAGGGTTAAGACAATTAATTTATGTTGTCATAATAAAGTGGTGCGTTGGCACAATTTAATGTGGTGGAATCTCAAGTGGCTCTTCCACATTAATGAGGGAGTTGAGAAGTTTCTCCCACATTAAGAGGTTTGGGTGGTCCCCACCTCTTAAATCAAACTTGGGAGGTTTTTTTTGGGTGGACCCCACCACCATAACCTCTCATGATAGGTTAATGTTTGGTGGTCCCCACTACCAACTTCCACATGGATTGGTTAAAAAAAATAAAATAAAAAGAAGTGTCCTTTATTTTATTTCATTATTTCCATGAAAAAGCCAAAAACTAACTTTCACCCTCGACCAACTGCCGTCGAGGTGAAAGTCTCCTTATGAAAATACCGGCATTGTGAGTTCAAAGGTGCCCTCAGATTTCAATTTCCGAGTACTGGTTCAAAAGTTAGAAAAACCTTCTTGAAAATTTACTGAACATACCTGAAATAAAGTTCAGAAATTCATTTCGGGCACTCTGGGCCTCGGAATCACGCGCCTTCAATTTTCACGAACTTGTAAAATTCCCATATATTTTTTTAAAAAAATTACACTGAAATTATGGGTCTTTATAAAAACACATAGAAATAATTTTACTTGAGAGAAGAACATATGTTTTGTGGGATATAAAATTTGCAAGAGAGTATCATAGATTTTTTTGAAAGGATTAAATAAATTTATGAGAGGCAATAAATTTTATCTGGATATGATATTTTTCAGTGAAACCATACAAAAAATTTCTCAGAATATGAATAATACATGACTATGAAACATAAATTTACATCGATTTTTTTTTCAATGGAACAATGAAAAATAATTGCATTAATGTATATCATTGAATGTCTTAAGAAGAAAACTAAAAACATATAACATTTGATATATGCTCAAATAACATATATATTTTATATATATCACATTATATAGATTTATTTTTTATTTTTTATCCCCCACCTTGACCGTTTGTAATATATCACATCATATTTGTTATACATGCATACATAACAATTGATATACTTCACAAAACATTTGATGTGTGTGTTTCTGGTATATAATGTTTTAATTGTATGAAAAATTTGTTTGAGAACATATTACATGACAAAGAACATTTTACTTGAGGGTGGGACATTTTTTATGTGGGAAAAAGATTATTCTAGAGAGTAGCAACAAATATTTACTATTGAAAAAAAATTCGATGGAAAAAACATTTTCATAACTTGTTTCTTGATAAAATTATCTTTTTTTCATAATTAAAATTTTAAAGTTGAAAGATACATAATATTCTAATTGGACAAATTTTTTTTTGAGATGAGATGACACATATCATTTTACTTGAGGCTAGAACATGTGTTTTATGGGACATAAATTATGTGAGAGAGTAATAAAATATCTTTAAAGATGAAAATATATTTATGAGTGACGCAATATGCATTTTTTCATGAAATTATAAAAAGAAAGAATACAAAAAAATTTCTAGAATGAAAATAAAATTTTCTTATAGCCCATAAAATTTACAAATTAAAACATTTTCTATCATACATAAAATTTCTTATATAAATTTTTTAAATCTAAGTGACATAACATATTATTGAGTGAAAATCATTAGATGAGTCACATAACATATTATATGTTAGGTTTCATATTTTATAAATGTTTTATGGTACTAATATATTTTATATTTTGTTTTTTAAATATAAATTGATTAAGAAGACAATATATATATATAGTGCACAAAACACACACACACACATCATACATACATATATATTAACAAAGAATATATATATATATATATATAAATTTATATAACATTTCTTTATATGATCACAAAGTAATTTTAATATATATCTATTAGCATAAATATCCATGAAATATTTTTAATATATATATGTATATAGTCCACATAATATATATATATATATAGTGTTAGAATTTTTTTGATTTTTTAGTCAACCACTTTATTTATTAACATAATTGAGCTCATATATTTACCTTAGAGATGATATGATTCCACATTGATGTCAAGTTTAAATGTGTTAAAGTTGAAATAAAGAATGAAAATAATTTAAAGAAAATATTTTATTTTTCTTATGAAGATTATCCCTCAATGAAAAAACATAAATATCTTACATAATGAATCTCATATTGAAAATATATCGGTATAGTATTGTCTAGATAAATGTGTTTATTTAAGGGATTAGTTTTGTAATATTTAAGTTTTAGATCACCAGGGGACTCCTTTTGTTTATAAATAGACAATTTATACTTTAAATACCACTATTATCATGGTTTTTTATGATATGGGTTTCAAAGAAATAGAGGTAGTAGAGACAAACCCCCTAATATAGGATTTTTAAGCCTTCTTCTTGAATTTTTTTATGAATTTTAAAAATAGTTGTTAAGATTTACAATAAATAATTTTACTATTAATAAAATATAATAATATATTATTATTAGATGGTGTTTTAATTGTACATAGCTACTCCTCTAGGTGATTAATGGGATGACATCAATATGTCACATCAGTAACTTAGGTTATCAGCCTTGAGATATAGGGATTGTCACGAGTTGAATGAATGCCACCATTGATGGTAGAAACTAATAATGAGGGATATAAATTTATTCAAGAAGTCCATAGGGATTTTGACACTGAGGTCCCTATGGTAGTGGAAATTTATAATGTGAGGATCCTACATCTAGAACCTATATGAGGTAAGGAATTCCATGGAGCTACTGTCGACTGTCGAAGTCATCGACCTGATCATTGCATATCACATGCATTTATGGGATAATTATAATATAATTTAGAGTAGTTTTAATCTAATTTATTTTTATTATTAAATGTTTTTAATATTCTTATTTTTATTAAATATAACATTTTAAATGTAATAATATATATTTATATCATTTATAATAATATTATATGATTTAGTTGAATTATTATTTTAATTTTAATATATTAATGAATTAGTTTTAACATTTATTTAACTATTTTAATTTTTAACATTTTTTATTTCATTTCATAGGTGAAAGATAGTTTTTCCAAGTCAGTAATAAAACCATCGCATTAGTCATGTCTGGATGAGTTGAGAGAGTGAAATACAGATAGAGTTTGGTGAAGCATAATAAGATATTTTTTTTTAATTTTTTTTACTTATTTACTTTATTTTGATAATAAGTGTTTGGGTTTATGCGTTTAAACCTTATTTATTAAATAAATCCATATTTTATCCTTCCTGATATTTAATTTTTAATTGAGGGATGGAAATTTAATGTCTAAACTATATGATTTGAATTTATTCATGACTATTCAATGAATTTGGGTTATCTATATTTAAATACTATTTTGATTAAATAATTGTTAAATTGATTCAAGTAAAATACCGAGGGAGGAACGATATGAAAAATAAGATCATATATGGAGGAATTCTTTTGTTTTTGTTTTTAATGATGTTAAAATTCTGAATTGGAAATAAATGAAGATGAACATAGAGTTCATGATGACGTGAAGATGAAGTAATAAACCATATATAAATTGGTGTGATTTAAAATTTGATATTTTCATTGTAAATGACCAATGTTCAAAATTATATTTTGATCATTTTATTTAAGTAGTGAGTGGAGAGAGAATAATAGTAATTGATCCTTGGTTTTGATAGTAAACCATACCAAAATAATTTAATTACAATATTATGCATTAGTGATATTTGGTGTATTAATACATCAATGTGTGTATAATCCTTGGACATAGCCTATTTGGTGAACCAAATGAAATTATTGTGTCCATATTATAATGACCATGAACCAAATACCCAAAGAGTACTCATATCCTATCATCGCAAGACATTTGGAACACCTCTCGATCACCAGAGGCTTGTTCAAACATTGGGGGTTTAAGAGCATATGAGTGGGAGATGGTTTTCCAGCTTTTAAGATTTAGTAAACTAATTTGGGTGCATGTCCTCATAACTAATTAAAAATACATTAGGACTCAAATAAATAGAATATAAAAAATTAAACAATGAAAGCATGAGGGTAAATGAGCACTAATAGGTGAGAAACATGATATGATCATGCATCAACATACTTCATAGTCCAAAAGATACAAATTACTTATAAAGTGAGGCATGAAACAAAAACCATATATAAAAGTGTCTTGTAATACAAACATGGCCTAATGGCACAAAAACATGGATTCTAGATGTAAAAAATTCCTAGAAAAACTCTATGGATAACCCTAATTTCATCAACCACTTCATCCATCAAAAGTGAAAAGGTGACCTCCTGAACTCCAGACTCCTTGTACTAAGGTGCCCCATGCTCTGGCACCTTACCCTTACCTGGATCACAAATGAAAGTATCTGGATGTATACCATAGGGGCCCATGTAGGGTGTGAGTATATCATTCCCAGTAGATGGTTATTACCTATCATGTTTTGTCTCACCAGTAAGTGAACTACTCAGGCCTACCTCCACTAGGCCAGTGGACATGACTTGCACCGAGGTATCCACACAAAAATGAGAGGCATTACCTTTAATGGAATATCTCACTTTCTATCATACATCACCATTCACCATACATACATGAAATTTAAACTGAACACAATACAACATGCATATATAAAACACAACCATGAGGAAATTTAACTGATATAATAACAACCACCAAATTACATGGTGAACCAATACAATGATGTCAACAGGTATAACCCATAACATTGAGATCAATTGATAAAATTATCAGAACTAGATCAACACAACATCATAATATTCATAGATATGATATTTTCACATATAATTCTTTCTTCATTGATGAATCTTATTAACCTTATTATTGTACCATAACTGTGGTGAAGAATCAATAGCATAATTCCTCTAGTAGTATACACATTTTCTCTACGAATCTCTAAATGTATATTGGAACTCTGGGTGCCAGTGTATAGGAATCAGGCACGTTTTCTATTCTCCATTTATTGTAATAATAATCCATTTAGTCTTGAAATATTCATTTTCTAGTTTTCTCAATATTGAGATAGAAGAGGATGACGATCATATCTAATTCTTGATAGTGTTCTTGAGTAGTTCTCCATAGGGATTCGAGAGAATTATATTAGGAGAATACCATTGTACACAACAATTCTCCACACCTATAAAAATGATATAACTAGATTAATATACTTAGGGTTAGATAATTAATAGTTTCTTAGAGGTCCTTATCTAATTATTAAATCTAAAAAATACCTATGTCAAATTATAATTATAATAATATTCCATGACGCACACTAACTCAAAAATATTTAAATATCATATCTTAAATAAATAATTCAATATTTATTTAAATTATATTAAATAAAATATATCATTTCATCTGGGCCCTTAACTCAGCCTGAAAAAACCTCTTCGACGTTTATTGATCCTTGAATAATAAACATTTATTTAAATAAATAAATATCATTATATTATTCATTTATTCAATAAATACATATTAAATTCACAAAATAGTGAAAAAGTATTCATTTAATATTCAACTCACATATATTCAAAACTAGAATAATTGGTGATTAAATTTATACAATCAGCATAACTTCAATAATAATTATTTACTGGTCTTAAGAATAGTATTTATTCTAATATTAAATTCAAATAGAATTCAATTAAAATTTTAGATATACTTAGTGTGTGACCCTCTCAGCCTCTTTCTCTATGGAATTAGGGAAGCTATCCTAAAGTCAAAGATTAAATTTAGCAGCATATCAAGGAACCCATAGAGAAATAATTTAATTTTCCAACGATGAAAACCTCATATGAACACTTACTATGTAATACAACCCCTTTGTCTCAATATATCATCAAGAAGGCTGCATACTTGTGTCATAAACCTATATGCTGGATATATCCTTCTTTAACTACTTGAAATGAACTCATTAACAAACATCATGGAATTAATCATATAGTTATATTTTAATCAAATGGCCTGAGATATCATCTTCTAGTATTGTATGGAACAAATACTTTCTTGACTTGTTCAATTAATATCACATCACTTATGATGCACCCAATGTATGATAATTCACTACGGGCATATGTCACCATGATTTTTGATGATACATCAAAGCACACAATTCATGATATAAATTAATAATAATATAAAGTATTAGGACTAAAACACACCTCAATAGATATTAATATCTAATGAAACTTATAATATGTGGAATTTCCATTATCGGATCATTCCTCATAGCCTCTCATCATGGATATTACAAATTATGGAAATTCATGAGACAAATCCTTATACACATATGAGAATCTAACACCTGATAATGTAAAATTAATTCATGCCTTATTAGATGATGTCATACATACTAATGGATATATATATATATATATATTTAATAATATTATAATAGTACTTGAAGGTTCTCATTATAGCAGTGAACTAATATAACCTTTAGATGAGAAAAATACTATAAGGGAATTATCACATTAATGTTATGCTGAAGAATACTCATCATGTGATAGGATATTTATTAATATTAATGTATTTTAATATTTAGGTAATCAAAAGTAAAAATTAATATGGTTATATGAAATCAACTCTAACAGACCCCCACTTACACTAGAGCCAACTGCTAACAAATTTTTGTCCACAAGTTCTCACTAGATATTCATGCCTCTGCTAAGATAATGATTTAGTCAATGGGTCCACTATGTTATATTTCATGGAAAATCTAATTATTATGACATAACCCCTACAATAAAAATCCCACAATATGTGATAGTTTCAAAGTATATGCTTCATCCATTGGTGTGATCTTGTTTCCCTAGTAAGGACCACCACTGTAGTATTATCACAAAATAGTGTGATAACATCTTTACTACTAGGAACCACATCAAGTTCCGGGACAAAGTTATGTATCCAAAATGCTTCTTTAGCTATATAAAAAGATGAAATATACTAATAATATATTGTATAATTGATAAACACTAACTTATTTGAGCTATTCCATCTCACAAATCCTTAATTAATGTAGAATACATATCCAGATTATGATTTTAGATCATTATTATATATCTTGAAACTAGAATATATATATATATATATCCCCAAATTATTAGTTCCTAATATCCTCCATAAATGAGGAACATATCCCTAGAACATATTAGATACTTTAGGATAGTCTTTAAAACTATCCAATGCATCTCAACTTGGTCTGATTGATATCATCATACCATGATCAAGGCATATGCAACATCAATCCTAGTATACAACACATCATTCATGATATAAACTATAACAAAAATGTAAGGAATTTTACTAACCCTATCTCTCCTATTTTGTATGAGGACACATTTTCTTATAAATATGAATTCCATGTGATATTTTCAACAATAATCTATTAAAATATTCTATATCAAGTCTCTTCACTAACTTGTTAATGTATATACTATCACTTAGTCAAATGAACCCTCTTATATCTATCATGAATGATATTGATCCATATAATGTAATCTTTTTATCTATGTATTTTATGGAGAAACATTTTTTAACCATTTATTAACTAACTATAATATATTTTTTATCTCTTTTCACATCAATAATATATCATCAACATATAATATTAGGAAAACAACCACACTCCCACTAAACATTTTATAGACACTGGGCTCACATTCATTATTTATGAAACTAAATTCTCTTATAGATTCATTAAAATGAATATTATAAGATTTTGATTCTTTATTTACCCATAAATAGATATTTCAAACTTCCATAATTTATTAGAATCCTTTGGGTTCAAAAAACCTTCTAGTTGGGTCATATAGACATTTTCTACATGGTTCTCATTAGGGAAGGATGTTTTTATATCCATTTTCCAAATATTATAATCATAGTATATAATATCCTAACCAATTTTGTTTTCCTTGAGATAATTTATCGATAATATTTTTCCTTGTTTTGAGTACTTGTTTGGGTTTACCTTGGTTGAAAATTGGAAGTTTTTGGAAGGGGATGAGAAGTTCATGGTTGGCACACTGTTTTCCCAAATAGTGCACCTAGACCAGTAAGCTGTTCGAACCTAGGAAGAGGGGATTCACATAGCTGGTACATGATTTTCCAAACCGTGAGCCCCTTTAGTAGTAACCTTGTGGCACCCTTGGGTGAGGTGCATGGTTAGCATGCACTGTTAGGGAAAACCATGCGCCCCATATAGGAAACTGTGTGTATAGAAATTAAATCCCCCTAAAATTAGATTAAAAATAACCAAACCCCCATAATTCACCCCAAATTGACCCTAGATCAATCCTAAATGAATTATATCATTTTGGAGGCTCCAAGATAGATTCTATATCCTTACAACCTTCATTATTGACGATTCAATGCCCAAATTGAAGATCTTCACCCCTCCTAATAAGAGATTATTTTCATTATTAGTTTCCTCTCTCTCTCTATTCTCCCTCTCATCATTTGAAGTGTCGATTTCCTCTTTTTGTGATGGATATAGATATAGGGTTGTTGGATCTTGATTTTTTTGATATTGGATCTAAGTTTCAGATCTAGATCTCATTCCTCATCGTATACTTGGTCATTATGCTTAAATTAGGGATTTATTTTGTTGATATTTTTTCAATAATCTTGAAGTTGGTGGTCTAAATTTAATTCCCATAGTCTTGATTCTAATTGCATGCATGTGTTATTAGATTTAAATTGGTTATTTTTCAATTGAATCTTTAATTAAATAAATTAATTTATGGAAATGTGAAATTGGATTAATTAATTGATTAATTAATTAATGAGTTAAAGGTTTATATTGTTTAAATGATGAAAAATGGTTTAATTGGTTTATATGGTTGATGAATTAATGTTTCATTTTATTCCATGTGATTAAAGTATTTAATCATGATTTGTTTTCACAGTCATAATTGTATATCATGATGTGAAATGTGATAGAGTTAAGATTTATTAACCTTGATTGATGTGATATATGGGATATATGTGTGATCGATTGATATATGACTTTGGTACACATATTGATGTTCCAAATACCCATATGCAATAAATGAGTATGGGACATAAACTGTTTTTACAAATACTCTTTTGTGATTATTGAGGTATGAGACACATATATTATGTTTTTGGTTACATTTGGAACATAATAAAAATTATTTAAAACTATAATCCATCCCATTAGTAAAGTAAAATAGTAGTTTATAATAGCCAGTAAACCAGTCTTGCTCTTTTGGAAGCTCAAATATCCATCTGACCTATAGATTCATTCTTGAATCTACTTGGTTATTGTATTTGGATACAAATATGAGTACCATTATCCATATATAATATCTAACTTAGGGAGATATTACATTTGATAAAAGACTTCCCATTTATTATTCATTGAGGAACAATTCTTCTTCAGATGTCCCTTACTTACACATGAAAAACACATCACATCTTATTCCTTAGTTCACACCTTGATCATCCTCCTCTTGGTTAGGCAGTTAAATTATGACTTAGAATTTGTTTTAGTATTAGAGAATTTCACCTTTCTCGTCCTATTTTTCACCATAAGTACTGAAGGTTTTTCATGCATCATATCCTTATATTCAAGGAAAATTAGGGTCAGGAGATCTTGGAGAGACTTCTCAATATTGTTCATATTTAAATTCCTAATAAAACTAGAGAATCTATGATGAAGTGAGACCATCATGAGTTCTATGCATAAATATTTAGGTAGTAAGAAACCCATAATTTTTAATTGATAAATATACCCAATCATATTGACTGTATGAGGTCTAGCTAGTGAAACTTATCCAAGATTTAATATAAAGAGTTCCATGAATATATCGTATCTCTCCTATCTTACCCTAGATAAATATCATAGATATGGGAAAACATAGTGTATGTATTCATTCATTTATGAAGATTCTAGAGATCACCATTAATTGATTATAACATGATATAGTGGACATACAATGAATAATCTACATGTTTCTAGAAGAAAAAGTACTCCTCCTCACTGGCCTCCATATAAGTATCACTAAAAACTTGGTACTCCAACATGTAAAACTTACTCTCTTGGCATAGTACAATGTGAAAGCTACTATACCACTCATAGAAGTTAGTAGTGGTCAAAAGATTATATTTCTCTCATATCAATCTTAGGGATAATATTAAGTTCAAATTACTTTCCATCTTGTACAACATAATAAAATAATATTTTAGTACTTTATCTTGATTACCAAGTGTAATGTAATGAATTTTATTTTTATAGTCTCCCAATATTTTATCAAATCCGAATATCCCAAACCATTAGATTAATAATATCCTATCTTATGGACATTCTAGTGGAAAATATCCATATTTCCCTTCTCATAACCTAGAATTTGGCCAAGAAAATTACCTGGAGGTATTTAGGTAGGTTGTTTTCCAATTTTATTAACTTACAGTTCCTTGATTCATTAAGACTACCTGATAATTGAAAAGTGTTCCAAACTGTGGCATGAATGAAACTTTAATTATGAGTGAATCTTAACTCAAAATATGGAAGATATTTCTGAATTAATATTTTATAGAGGTATTTTTTTATCTTTCTGCATATATATTATTTATTTTAACCTATACATTCTTGTTAATATTATGTGTCTTTTATATAATTAATTAAATATATGAAATAAAATAATTTATGCATAATCCATTTATTTTATTTAATCTTATCACGCTTGTTATTTCATTTCCTTTATGGGATCATGTTTAAAAATGAAATAAATATTTCATCATATAAATAAATAAATAATCTTGCACTTGATAAATTAAAATAAACACTTGGTATGATCATGAGCTTTTTAACTATATGTTTTTTTATTAATCAGATGATAAACGAACCATTCACCAAAGGGGTGTAACTCCTTCAACCAGAATTGGATTGAGTTACAACAATCTATTGAAGTGGATCCATTCCACTTTATTTATTTATTATTTTGACAATTAAAAATATTATTGTTTTTATTTATAATAATAGTTTTTTGGAATTTAATTATTTTTATTTATTTTATCATTATTTTTATTTTTAATATTATTATATATAATGTTTTTTGTTATATTTCATAAAAAATTAATTTTATAAGTTTATTTTCTTCCCTTATGTATCCTTTATTATTTTTTTACCCTTTTTTGAGTTATTTATTACCCTTATATGAGTTGTAGAATTTCCAATCTTCCATCATGAAATATTTTGAAGTGCCATTTAGTGTGATTTAGAATTTACTCTTTACCCTTATGTAATTTTCTCGTTACCCTTAACTGCACAAGGTATTCAGATTTATCTTTATGTAGCATTGTGTATACCCTTGAACATGCATTATAAATTCATATTTACCTTTAAGTATGTCTATATTACCCTTATGAAGCACGTGGAATATGCACTTACCCTTACACAACGATGTGGGTTACCTTTATGCAATTTTAATTTTACTCGTATACAGTGCTTATAAAACTTGTTTACCCTTATTCAAGCTTAAATTTACATGGATTTTATATTTTAAAACTTATCCTTGTGCCACTTGTGAAAAATTTAGGTTACTTTTACATATCTATTTATAATCATATTTTACCCTTACGCATGCATGGAAACTTACCCTTACATAGTTTTGAAAACCTGAAATTTATTAATTTCCTTGTTATATGATTGTGATGTTATTTTAAATTAGTGCATGTTTATAATAAATTTTTAAATTACTTTAATGATTATATAAACTTTTATTATTGATATATAATATATGAGAAGTATTTTTATAGTGTTTTAAACACATTTGTATGAATATTAATTCTATTTACAACATAAAACTCAATTTTTTTTAATATATTATCTTGAGTTGATTTGATTTTCATTATTGTTTATAAATACATGTTTAAGTATAATGAAGTTATTAAAATATTTTTATAGTTTTTAATGAAATATATTTATAGTTTGATAGTATCACATGTTAAAT
Source organism: Viscum album (assembly GCA_963277665.1). Classification (NCBI taxonomy): domain Eukaryota; kingdom Viridiplantae; phylum Streptophyta; class Magnoliopsida; order Santalales; family Viscaceae; genus Viscum; species Viscum album. The sequence continues at coordinate 109,725,029 of OY728149.1, forward strand.
ATGGAAAGAAATTTTAAATTCAAATTTTGAATATTACAGTTTGGAACTATATGAGATTCAAGATAAATATTTGACCTATTATTATGGAATTATTTTTCACTATTTACACAAGTGATTTTAAATGAGTTTGAATTTATCAAATGGTTTTAAATTCAAATGATAAAATTATTGATATTCTATTTCCCTCTCCACGATAATTTTGGATTATTATTATTATTATCTTGAATTTGAATTACCAAATGTGTTACTTGGATATATTGATATATTATTATTTAAAGGGATCAAGGTATGCATGGAAGTGATATGATAGTGGAAAAAAACATTTGTGAACTTTCATTGTAATTCTATAAAATAAGAGAATTCACATTTCATGAACTATACATTCAATTGAAGTGATGAAAGAAGATTTAAAAATAGAATATATTTATCTTTATTCATCACTTATTGAATTATATTGCTAGAAATCCATAAATTCATCATTCAAATCAATTTTTAAGGGCTAAGAAGAATTTTTCTACACCAGAATTTCTTTTTAAAATTATATTATGGTTCCTTTATCATTTTATTTATTTCTTATGAGATGAGTATATTTTTCTACACATAATATTTTAAAACAATGGGTTATACCACCTATAAAAATTAGTATTTTATTATGATCACCTGATCAAAAAAAAGAACACATATGTTGGGGATACTCCTTTTAGAAAATCTTAGGTTTTCTCTACTCCCGAAAAAGGTTAGTTAGGTTTGGGGTTGCTCTCGTGTAAAAGTCCTGGGTTGAGATTCATCTATTGTAAAATTAGGGGTTTATATTTCTCCCATATAAAAGTCTCTCTCTCTTTCATAGTGGGATCCATACTATATTTATTAGGGTATTAATATTGGATTAATTTGATTAGACTGAACCAATATAAAAATTCCTTCAGTTCATCTCTTTTGTTTACACTCTCCAATCTTCCACTATTCTTATTCATTGAAGAAATATTTTTTAAATCTTTTTAAAAAACCAAATTCTAAAATTATTTTTAATAACTTTGATAATTTTAAGAAAAGATAATTCACCCCCACTCTTTTCTGTTTCCATGAAACATTCCAAACTATAAATTGGTATCAAAGGAGAGCTATATTAAGGATTTATTAGCTCTTATATTAATTTTCTAGATACCAATAATTGGTATTGTAGGGTGACCCTTTTAGGATTTTTTAGTTTATATCTATTGTCCATTTACTATTTCCAAAATGTAACATCCCCAAATGATACAGGGTTAAATGACTAAATGATATGACTCATGTCAACAAGGTGCACATTCCTTTTCGGGAGCCTGTCTGATTAGAACTCCGCAGTTAAGCGAGCTTATCCTGGAGTAGTGATCAGGATGGGTGACCTTCTGGGAAGTTTCCCAGGGTGTGTGTGAGTGAGGACAAAGCACACTGGAAAGGACATGTGTTGGCCTGTGGGGACTATCATTAGTCAGATGACCCGTTCGGGCACGTGGGTGGACCCTGGGGTGGGCCCCAGGTGTCTGTGGGGCAACTGGTGGTACCTGGTGGGCCAGGACCTGACGGCCATGTTAAGGCGGGGTGGTTGTGCTGTCACCAGGACCCGGTTGTCACATTTGGTATCAGAGGAGTAACCCAGCCTTAAGTGCGGTGCACTACCTGGGTTGAGATGTAGGGCCCACAACGAGGGCGTTATGCTCTAAAGGGGGGGGGGGGGTGATTGTAACATCCCCAAATGATACAGGGTTAACTGACTAAATGATATGAATCATGTCAACAAGGTGCACCTTCCTTTTCGGGAGCCTGTCTGATTAGAACTCCGCAGTTAAGCGAGCTTATCCTGGAGTAGTGATCAGGATGGGTGACCTTCTGGGAAGTTTCCCAGGGTGTGTGTGAGTGAGGACAAAGCACACTGGAAAGGACATGTGTTGGCCTGTGGGGACTATCATTAGTCAGATGACCCGTTCGGGCACGTGGGTGGACCCTGGGGCGGGCCCCAGGTGTCTGTGGGGCAACTGGTGGTACCTGGTGGGCCAGGACCTGACGACCATGTTAAGGCGGGGTGGTTGTGCTGTCACCAGGACCCGGTTGTCACACAAAACCTGGTATCAGAGGGATAACCTTAAAAGGATAGTTTTTTTTAACTTTATTTATTTCAGAGCTAACTTGTTAGCTAGTCCTTAACAAGACTAAGGAAATATCTATGTCATAGATGACTATATAGAAGAAGGAAAATTTCTAGAAGAAGAAATTCAATTGGGGGTGTGATCTAAAATATTCTAAAGTAAAGGCGTATTTTTGAAATGTATGTAATATGGTTAAATCAGATGAGGGTAATGATTCTGAATATTCTATATTAAATAATATAATTTTGGATGATATTCATGATAAGTATCAAGGAAAAAGTTTAAAAATGATATATTTAAATTTATCTATTAAGTCACATTATATGAGAGTTTTTGAAGAAAATAAAATTTTATCCCTAGAAGTTGAAAGGCTAAGAAATTGAGAATGATTGGGTTGAGGTTTTTATCTCTAATAATAATGATAAGGAGGAAAGGAAATTTAATTTTTGGTTATATATTTTATCTCAAGTTGATGAAAAATATTGGAATCTTGAGGAATAAAATGTAGTGTTAAGAAATCCTGCTTCTTATATTAATTATAAATTTTTTAATGATATTAAATTAAAATATGACTTGGATAATGTTATGAAAGGAAGAAATTGTTTGAAAAATTTTATGTTTGTTTCAAAATTCAACCATGATCATCTTGAACATTTTATCTAGTGTGATTTCAAAAGAAATATTGGTTATTATTTGGTTATTTGTTGTAAATATGGTTTTCATATACATCATTATAATAATTATGGTGTAAGGTTTATACTTCCATTTGGGAACAAATATAATTTTTTTTCTTTATCTTAGATTAGATCCAATGTTCCAAGAATTCACAAATATTGTGTACCTAAAGGAACTGTTTAAATCCTATTGGGAAAAAACTTTTCTGGATTCTAATGGAGGTATATTTTTTTTCATTTTATCTAGTATTAATATTAATATATTTATCATATTGTATGTTGGAAAGTGCTTTATTTTTTTTTGTTTTGACCAGTATGAAAATTCATATTGTTTTTTTGGAATGTGCTTTAAAATTTATTTAATTTTGGCCAATGATCATATATTTCATGTTTTTTATTTTTTGGTTACTTGAATGTGATACTTTTTTAAAATTATTTTCATATATTTTAAAATTCCTTTAATATCATATTATTTGTTTTCATGGATCCTTTTAGAATATTTCAAGAAACATTAATTTAGAGGGAGATATCTATTTTTCTTATATCTCTATTTAATTTAGGGGGTGTTTATTTCTTTTGATTCAAATATTTTATTTTACGGAGAAAATGTGTTTGTAAATTTGATAATTTTTCCTATTTGTTTCAAAAAGGGGGAGAAAATGATGTTTTCAAATTTTAATCTTTTTGATCAATTCCAAAAAAGGGAGAAATTTTAAAATCAATATTTTGTTTTGTAATTATCAAAAGGGGTATATTGTTGGATAGGCTCCTTAAAAATTTATCTATTTATTATTTTTATAATAAAAAATGTTTTTGTTTTTATTTATAATATTTTTTTGAATTTATTTTTTTAATTATTTCATCTTATTATTATTATTATTATTCTATATAATTATTTTTGGTTATATTTTATGAAAAATTAAATTTCTATGTCTATTATTTACCCTGACTCGTTCTTTTTTATTTTTTACCCATATGTGAGTTATTCCTTACCCTTACGATAATTTTATTTTTTTACCCTAATGTATCATTTTTTATATTTTTACCCTTACACGAGTTATTACTTACCCTTACATGATCTGTATAAATTCCATTTTACCTTTACATAACATTTTGAAGTACCCTTACACAACTTTTGGAATACACTCTTTACCCTTATATAACTTTCTCCTTACCCATACACATAAAAAGGTATTCAGTTTGAGCTTTATGTAGCATTACACTTAAACTTATACATGCTTTATAAATTCTTGTTTATCTTTATGCATTCCAGCTTACCCTTACACAATGCAGGGAATATGCACTTACCCTTACATAGTGATGTGGGTTACCTTTATGCAATTTCAATTATACCCTTAAGCAGTGCTTATAAAACATTTTACCCTTTCACAATATTACCTTTACATAGATTATATATTTTACAGCTTACCCTTATATTGCATGTGAAAAATTCCTGTCACCTTTATGTATCTCTTTATAATTACATTTTACCCTTACTCATGCATGAAAACCTACCTATATATAATTTTTAAGAGCAGAAATTTCCAGATTTCTATGTTTCAATATTTTCACAGTTTTTTAAACTAGTGCATGTTTATAATAAGTGTTTAAATTATTCTAATGATTATATAAACTTTTATTATTTATATAGAACCCATGAGAACTATTTTATAGTGTTTTAAGCACATTTATATGAATAATAATTCTATTTACATCATGAAACTCAAATATTCCAAATCTATTATATTGTGTTGATTTGTTTGTTTTTATTATTTATAAATTAAATTTTAAGTATAAAAAAGTTATTAAAATTTTTTTTATACTTTTTAATGTAATATATTTATATTTTGATATTATCGCATGATAAACACATAACAAAATTTAAAATTCAAATATTTAAAATTATAGTTTGGGACTTTGTGAGATTGATGAGTTATATTTGATCTAATGTTATGGAATTATTTTTAACTCTTTAGACGAGTGTTTTCAAATGAGTTTGAATTGTTTAAATAGTTTTAAATTCAAATGATATAATTATCAAAATTGATTTTCTCTCTCCTCAATAATTCTGAATCATTATTATTACTATCTTGAATTTTAATTTCATAATGATTTACTTTTATGTGTTGAGATATTATTATTTATAAGGATTTAGGTAAGAATGGAAGTGACATGTTGGTAGATAAACATATCTGTGAGCTTACAATGAAAATTGAAAAAATAAGAGAAGGAACACTGCATGAACTGTACATTCAGGTGAAGTGTTTCAAGTAACTTTAAAAAGAGAAAATATTCACCATTCTTCATCGCCTTCTTGAGTATATTATTGTAACTCTTTTGACTTTATCATTCAAATCCATTTTGAAGGGTTAAAAATATTTTTCTACACTATTTTCTATTTCTACAACTCTCCAATCATTCTTTTATTGTTTTTATTTATTTCTTTTGGGTTGCATATAATTGTATTCACATAAAATTTTCACACAATATGTTATACCACTTTTAAAAATTAGTATTTTGTTATTATAAACTAACCAAAAGGTTGAACACATAGGTTGGGGATTATCCTTGTAGAAAATCTTGGGTTATATATAATCCCTCAAAAAGGTAGTTAGGTTTGAGGCTTCTACCATGTAAAAGTATAGTGTTGGGATTCATCCCATTTTATAAGTATGGGTTTAGATTTATCCCATGTAAAAGTATCTCTCTATTTCCTAGTGGGTTTCACACTCCATCAATTGGGGTGTGAAGTGTGGAATAATTCAATTAGACTGAACTACTCTAAAAATTCCTTATATTCATCTCTTTAATTTTCTATATACACTCTTCACACTTCCACTATTATTATTCATTTAAGAAATATTTGTTTAATTTTTTTAAACTACCAAATCACATAATTATTTTTAATAACTTTGATAATTTTAAAAAAAGTAAATCCACCCCCATTGTCTATTTTTATCAACCATCCTGTCCTATCATATTGCACCTTTAAATCATGTATCTCTTGGGTTGGTTCAGCCTTGGCTCAGACATGAACTGTCCCCAGTCATTAGGAGATCCATCCTTTACATATTATTACTCACATACAGGTGAGGAGAATCAGGGGTTTTAGATTATATAAATAAACCATGGACATGTTGAACCATAAATAATAAGGAGGAAGAGATGATACATAGATTATTATATTTAATTTAATAATAAATTTATCATAAAATAAAGGCAATAAATAATTAATTTAAATAGAAATCTAACACATACATAGGTCGATAAATATCATGATCATCCATGAATGAAATGAATACCCATTTAAACTAGCTAGTATTCATTTCAATTTATTATTTTTTAAGATAAAATTATTGAATCAATAATTTACTGATCTTATTAATTAAATAATTATTTTATCTTAATTATCCACAAAAATAGTCCTTGAGATTCCCATCCTCTGTAATTTTAAATAGATTAATTTTACTTTAAAATTAATTAATAAATGGCATGTACTAACTGAGAAAATGATGTGTACCCTCCTAGTTAGAATTACATTTCATTTTTAAATTTAATAAAAATGAAATGTATTGGAGGAAAATCGATATGTACCCTTCTTATTTACATGCTGTGTACTTTTCACTTTCATGGTGTGTGAATTAAACTATATGTGGTCTTTTTCATGTACTTTTTACTTAAATTTAATGTATGCCTACATGTAATTCCATGATATTACATGACGTGTTGTTCTATAGGTCAAATAGTGTAGTTTGTACAACATATTTTACCACAAGATATGCCATAAATATATGAAGTGTGAACTGCTGGAAATGCTCGTAAAGTTCACGGTACAACCATAAAAATCATGTATTATCAAAATAATGTAGAAAATAATTCATATAAACATTTAAATCCACACGAACCTTCAAAAATCAGTTGGCGTGTAACCCATGGGAAAACCTTGTCACACGATGTATACATCCAACTACACACAACATAGTTTGTTTTTCTTATAATTAATTTTTTCCTTCCATATGTTTGATTCACACAAAAATCATGTCTTGGAATTTACTTTACGTGAGGTGGTACAAGTTACATGGCATGTATATCCATTTACACACTGTGTATTCTATTTTAGGCCACCTATATAATAAACCTTGGGACTTTATGTATATTCCACATTGGATATTTTGTGTTACATGGTGTATGGTATGTATGTCTGATATACACCTTGTAATCACATTTGGATCATGTTTCTTGACCTACAGTCAATACACAATGTGTATAATTACATGTCATATACTTTGACCACATAGATTCTATGATTTATGTGGGATAAAACCATGTCGCGTCACATGGAATGTATTCCAGTTATATTCTTTTTACTCTTTTCATGATCTATTATAATTGGAAGAAAATACATGGCATGTAATGATGTAGTATACTGAATCCCCACATGACCTTCCATGATTTTCATGGCTCTTAATTATGTGGTTGACCATTCATACATGACATGTACTTTTCTATTACATTATGTGTATCCTTATCCTATATCCAAAATCCTTGTAACCTATAGATGGGATCTTTTATAATTCTTCATGTGTTCTTTTTCTATTCATGGTCATATGAAATTGAACTATCTTGTTATCTAAATTTTTATATTAAGAAAGAAAATTGGAAGTGAAAATAAAAATAAAATAAATGTATAAATTGATTAAAAAATAATAAATAATTATAAATTAGTATGTGATCACTCTGATATCACTTGAAGGTTTTGAGTCACAATAGAAGTGGTCAGACCCATGCCAATAATAATTTTCATAGATTTATTTAGGTAAAATTATCATAAATGGAAGAACACAACCCCCAAATTTTTATAGAGATGATCTTTTCACATATAATTTATCCTTACTTTATAATTAATTTATAAAGAAGAATTACCTCAGTTTGATAATTAATTCTTCTTTGATGAATTTGGTTAACCTTCTTGTTGTACCATCGATGTGGCGAAGAACCCAAAACATATTTCTTCTATTAGTATCCACACATTATCCATGAACTTTAGACCATCAACATTGAAACTTTGGGTGCTAGTGCAGAGGAACCAATCACCCTAAATCATTCTTTATTGATTTCTACAATAATCCTTCCGATCTTGAAATACTCGTTTTGGTTCTCTTAGTCTTGAGTGGGTGGTGGATGATGATTTTCTCTCATTTTTGAGAGAATTATAGAGTAGTTCTATCTATGACTTCAAAATAATTCTCTTAGGAGAATATCATTATACACAAAAATTCTTTACACCCCAAAAAATGATAAACTAAGTAAATTTACTTAGGGTTAAACAATTAATAATTATTCAGATCCCCTTTTTAATATTAAATCTAAAAACCCCCTATAATAATAATAATAGTACTAATAATAATAATATTAACATTAATATTATATTTATTATATTCCATGACATATACTAACTCATGGATATTTAAATTTCATTTCTTAAATAAATATATAAATATTTACTATAATGATATTAAATAAAATATATCACTTCATTCGAGCCCTTAACTTTTCCCATCAAACCTTCTTAGAATTTTTCGAATCTTGTATAATAAATATTTATTTGAAAAAATAAATATCATTATATTATTCATTTAATATATTAAAAAATATTTAATTCACTAATTTGAGAAAAAAATTATTTAATATTTAACTTACATATATTTTAAATTGGGATAATCAGTGAATTAATTTATGCAATAAATGTTACTTGAATAATTTTTTTTCCTCAATCTTGAGAATAATATTTATTCTAATATTAAATTTAAATACAATTTAACTTAGATTCTAGATACACTTAGCGTGTGACCCTCTAGACCACTTTCTCCAAGGTATTAGGAAAGCTAGCTTAAAGTCCAAGATTCACATCTAAAAACACATCAATGGACCTATAAAGAAAGAATTTGACATTGAAATGACAATGGAATCATATGAATTCTTAATGTGTAATATAATCCCTTAAACTCAATATCTCATAAAGTAGGATTTATACTTGTGTTATCAAACTATATGATTGATATATATTTCTTTGACTACCTAAAATGAACTCGTTGACACACTGAAATGGCCGAGGACTTAATTAGATAGTTACATTTTAATCAAATGGGATTAGATATCATCTTCCATCATTCTAAGGGATAAATCGTTTCATGAATTAATAAATTAATTTCATATCACTTATGGTGAACCTAACATATACTACTTTTCCACAGGCATATGTAACCACAGTTTTCACCGATACATCAAAATATGTGATCCATGATTGAAATTAATAATAATATCAAGTCTAAGGACCACTATTAAAATTTACAAATAGGAACATCCAATAAAACTTTTAATATGTGGAATTATTTTTGGAGTTTATACCCTCACAACCTATTACCTCAAGTGAAAATATTCATGATAAAAATCCTCATATGCTTACAAACATCCAAAAATTGATTTCCTAAACATTATTTGTATCCTATCATATGATATCATCCTAACCATATGAAACATGTTTAAGAATATTTTCACATCACTACAAAGTTCTCCTTATAGTAGGGAACTACTATAACCTTTAGATGTGAAAAATATTATAATGAAATTATCACATTAATTTTATAAATAACAACACTCATAATGTGATGAGGTTTTTATTAATATTTAGGTCTTTGAATATAATGGTAATCAAATGTAAGAATTTCAGTTGGTTCTATTCACTAACTTTTATAGTGACATCCTGAATATTGATCTTTTGAGGGTGGCCTCTATAATGATCTCCTCTCCATTATAAATATGAAACTAATTACATATCTAGGATATATGGATCATCCATATACTATAGATCTTTATAGACACAAAGTTAACAATATGAAAGTGTTCATTTAGGTGTGAGTATAAAAATGCATCGTATTATTGTCCTATGTAGTGGGTTGACCCACAACCAACTAATGTATACATGCATCAATAGAAAGTAATGTGTATCCAATATTATATCATATAACATCATCACCATACTCATGATCATCCATGAAAAGTCCCCCAATATATCACTTCCATCACACTCATTAAATAACAATTTTTTCCTAACAGGGAACATAAAATATTTCTCAAAACCCTTCATAAATATCCCATCTATTAATTCAACTTAGATGCAATGATCATGAGATAGTGTAGGAAATACACGTGTCCACCCATCTCATAATCACTAGAGAAAATACATGGACCCCACTATCTCTACAGTGCTATAGTAAATACACATATCTGTTTGAGGAAACACAAATCTCTACAGTTAAAAGCACATACAGGTCTGGATGTTGAAAGAAATACATATCTCTAGTACTAAATCTATTTACTAGAATAATGAAGGAAATACACATTCTAGGGTTACCATTTTATATATAGTCCTCTTTGATCCTAGAGTCACGAGAGGAAGAGATATATAGTATTTGGTGCTTCATCATTTACCACATTCCCTACCATGAGAGGTAAGGGTTATCACCACTTAGGCAAATTACCATTTATTATATTTTTTTTATCATGGATGATTGAGGAATTAACCATCTCTATTTATCCCATCCATCATTACAGAGGTGTTAGAGGAACTACACATCTCCAAATGTCTCATTGAAATATCATATCCCAATCATCCCAGAGCACTAGGTGAGTAGAAGTGGATACTCATATACGTTATCATTGGTCCCTATCTATATCATCGAGTGAGACATTGCATAGTCACAATCATTACACTCTATTCTTATACCAAAGGTGTGTGTAAAGAAATCGACCATTGCATCCTATCATTTCTAATATTGATCTGCTAAAAGTTACATCACATCTAAGAGAAGATGAGTACATACAAACAATCACTTCAACCACAAACATGAACTCTATTTTTAGTCTCACAAGACTTCCCATAGTAATTTTGAGTTGTATCATCATCCTCAATGGACTTATATTATTTGAGATATTGGATAGATAATGATAATTCAATAATAGATGTTATTTATTTAATTATCCCTCTACCCATATCATATTAGTGTTTATAAACTTTCCTTTCAATCATCGATATATGCCTCGAAATTCCCATTAGTTTTACACATTCACAACCTATCACATGCTAGAGACATTAATTCAATGAAGATAAAGTTCATTATTAAATTATTATGACAAAAAATTTAGAACACGACCATTACAACTTCTCCTCACTCATTATTTTCATCCATATAAACCCAAGTACCAAGGTCACTCATATACATTAGCCATCCATCCTCATGGATTTCCATAGATCATTATCAAGAAGAAAAAAATACCTTAGTAACTAATTTTCACAATTCCATTCATTATTATAATTCAAAAATCACAAAAAATCCTTAATTACTTTCAATCTCTTTATAACCATTTCACACAGTCCAAGGGAATTCCCTATCCTCAGTGTCGCATCACCCTTTCCCTTTCCTTTTTTGAATTCCAATTTTAGTTTCCATTTCTGTTCTATTCCAATTAATTCACCTTTTCCAAACTTATTATCTAATAATAAGTATAATTACATTCCATGGTAATCAATTATATTATTTAATAAACTCTGTAAAGTTATTTTCTTTAAAAACTATTTAGAGAATACACTAGTTGTTATAATCACTACTTCACTCATCTAAGTAGTTTCGACACTTTATTCATTCTTTATTTAACAATTCACTTTCATTTACATAGTTCGTTCCATTATACTACTTTATTTCTATTTACCCCATCTACATGTAATTAATGAAACAAGTTCAATATTTCATAATAAATTCATAATTATTTCCATAAAATTACAAGGAGAATCATTATAGAGTTAATGATCCTCTTTTTTTGTTAATACCATCATTCCAAAACCATTGAACAATCTACAAAATCTGGTCACCACATTTCATGGTTAAACAATCCATCAAATTAGTTAATTAAATATCCTCTTCTCTTGCCACAATAATACCCCCTCAATTATTATTATTATTTAGTAATAATATTTTTTTCATAATCAGTGAAGAAACACAACATTATGATCTAGTGAATTTTCACTCAAATGAGACCATTCCACTCAGAAAACTTATATTTGGTGACCTGAGATGATAATAAACAATAATTCTTTATATTAAAAAAATCTCCCAATTATTATTATTAAATAATAGTAATTTTTATAATCATTTATAAACCTAAGATTAATTTATCCATAAAACAATTTATAAATGGTCTAAAATCGATTCTATTAAGTCATGGAAGAAATTAGGAGTCCAATAAAACTTTTGGGTTTTAATTTGGACCTTTCAACCCCTCTTACACTTCCATAATTCTACCATTTTTTGGGGGTTCCACATGGCACCCCCGCACATGGGAATTCATCCTCATGCCTGTGGTGTTGCCTAATTTAATCTCATTCATATCCTTTTCCCACATCATGAAGGCCACATCGCCTCCCCCTTTATGTAAAATATATTCAATATTCCCGATTAAATGGTTATGACTCATCCTTGTTGGGAAACTAAACTATATTCCCAACAAACATCTATAGCTATCTAATCATTTGATCTGATAATCATGATCAATTTGTTACACACTAAATTTTATAATTCAACTAAGGGATATGGAATATTACATCACCATTCAATCCTAATAATTATACTATTCATAATCCATGTTTCCAACCACATCCTTTACCCATCTATAGTTCTATGTGGAAATACCTCAGTTTTCCAATCATAGATCAGATGTTCCTCTGACCTCTGACTAATTCATGCCAATTCCATCGCATCTCTTTTCCACCGGTCACCATGCGTGATGATTGGAAAAGGTTGACCATCATCAAATCCTACCATATTTTATATCCTAGAAAATTACAACCCCTATTTCCATATCTATGATTTGTTTCTTAAGACTCAACCCCTTTGTATCTGAAATATTAGAGAGAGGATAAAGAATTCATAAAATTATATTTAAGATATATTCTACTCTATAAATATAATTGGAGTGAATTCAAAGGGGGTTTATTTTTCTCCTCATGACATTACAACCATATATATATGGGTTCATGAATTCATTAAATAAATATATTATAAATAGTTTCTTGATTACCCCTATAATTTCACTTTAAATTATCTTGAAATCCATTCATAAAATTTTATCAAATCCAAAGTAATTGGATTAATTGTAAAAAAAGGAATATCATAATCAAATTTCATAGTAATATTAAATCATTTGATATTAAAAAAAAATTAGAGATGTTAAGGACAAGAAAAATAATTAGAATAAAAAAACCATACCTGATTTCCGTGCTCTAATGATCCCCTAACAATGAATTCTAAAACGTAGATGACTACTACCACCACCCCAAATAATAGTTATTCCTCTCATACCTCTATAAATTGATCTTATAAGAGGGATACATAGGGGTTTAGTAATAATTAATAATTATTATTTATTTTAATAAATCATTAAAATTTGATTCACCACTTCTAAACACAATGACGATCACACCCAAAAATTATGAGACAATCAATAATAGGGTAAACACCCCATTTTTAACACAAATTCACAATACCGTTTGCAATACAACATATTGATCAAGGTTAATTTACCATTTCACCCATTTTTAATCAAAAATTAATATTTTCACTAAAAATTAATCATGATGAACAATCAATCCACTAAAACACTTCATTTAATTTCAATGAGTACTAATAAAACATCAAACATTAAGTCAGTCCTTAGATCCCAAACCTAGGAAAATGCATCCTTGAGTGGAAAACCAAGTTGTTACACCATTTTCCCTTGAAAATTTTTCATAATACCAAGTGTTTGTAACAAAAATTAAAATCCAAAGGAGTAGGTAGTGAAACCATCATCATGCTTCATCAAAGATATTTAACATGTACACTTAAATATATTAAACATCTCATATTGAACAGTTCCATACTTGATATACCCTATTAGATATTATTCTATGGATCTAAGATGAATCATATATGAGTAAGGTTGAAACACCTATCATAAGGGTAAAAAAACCATGTATAATGAGTCAGAGGAACTTAGTTTTCAATATGGGGGTGGTGGTGGTATAATGATTCAAGGATTTGTGAGCCCATCCCAACCACCAACAAAATTTTCAATATCCTTACTATACAAGCTATATATATAAATATATACCATTTATATCATGATTTAAAATTCATGAGCCTTTAGAATGAATACATAGACTGTAGCACATCAAGTAGTGCCCAAATATCAGTTTCAACATGCTTAATTCATAATTCAATTATAAATTACATAAAAAATAAATATCCAATAAATATATAAATAGGTGACACATTATTTTTAATAAGGAATTCATGATATCCAACCATAAAGAAAGACATAAATCACTTTTAAATTAGTCAAGAATGCCAACAAGAACAAATTAGGATCAAATAGGCTAAAACTACTATCAATACTCATAAAAAACTTGAGTGAGACTTTATTAGTTTTATTTTATTTAAGTTCAATTCTCTTAGACCCAAACCGTTTTTGATTTAAACCTATAATATTATAAGAGGATAAACATGTTTTCCTATTAAAACAAACACAATGATTTCCTCTAAATCCCTGAGAGAAGATATATGATATCACTAAAACTAAGAAAACAACAAAAAATATGATATTTTGGGGATTTAGGTCTTTGTGATTTAGAGATAATGAATATGGAAGGGAAAACCAAATGATTACCTTTGATTCACCTAAGCTAAGCCCCCAAAATAGTTTTATCAAAAGAAAACCAAAGGTATTGGGGAAATACAAATGAACTAGGTTAGGGATACATGAGATTATACTTGTATCCACGAATAAATAATAAAGTGGTAGGATTATAAGAGGTCTACACCCATATATTTCTTTCTCTTAGACTTTATAACCAAACAAAGCCTCCTAGATCAAATATAGAGTAGATACTCACCCAGGATGAATGAGAAGTGTGGGAGATCTCCCATGGGATTTATAAAACAGAAAAATTTGAGAATATCTTTAATATGGGTTATATTAGGGGGTAATTAAAGTAGAAAATTGGCCAAAATTCTCTCATGTTAAAAAAAACAAACTAAAGTGCCACCAAGTACCCTGTTTAGGTCCACCAGGTAATCAATAATGTTAATAGTGGTGTCACAAAATTGTTTCTACAACCGGATAATCACGACTAATCCACCAAGTACACTACAAAAAAATTGGGTTACTGAAAGAGTTTTTTTTCATTTAGATAGGGTTATAAACCCTCTAAACACATTAGCGACAATTACCCCTAACTGCCACTAATGTGCCCACCTACTCTGATTAGAGGTGGTTTTGGATAAGTGCTAGTAAAGTGAACCTGAATTTAGTGGTAGTTATATTAGAGGTGGTTTTTACCCCCTCTAATTTTACCCTCTAATCAGAGATGGATTAAGGGTAGTTAAAACTGACCCTACATTTATGTTCAGAGTAGGGGCGGTTATAACCTTTCCTAATAAAGTCTCTAATCCCAATTTTAGGGGCGGTCATAACCACCCCTAAACCGTCCCTCTATTTTTTTATATAATTTTACCCCACCCTAGACATCATGACCCTATACACACCTATAAGACCCCATGAAACCCCCCCTAGAACACCCCATGGCACCCCAACAACCCCCCAAGACACCACGACAACGCCTGCGGACCCCCATGACACCCCATTGACACCACCGCCTGACACCCCTTGACAACCTAGGTGCACCAGATCCCCCCCAGACACTATGACCCCGACACACCCACGAAACCCATGACAACACCCAGACACACCGACAAACCCCTAGACACCAAAAAAACCCACGCAAACCCCCATGACACCAAACGACAACCCCCCAAACACCCTTGGGGGACACCCCATGGAAACCTAGGTGCGCCAGATGCACCCCCTAATAACCCATCTGCCCAAGCTATGCCCCAAGACTTGTCGTGGGCCCTAACACGCATATGTACCTATTACCGGAAAATTAAAAAGCCACTGGGATTCAAAGACGGGGCTGCCCTGTGAAGAAACTGGCTCCTTAACCACTAAGGCAAAGAGTCTTATGATTTATATATACAATAAAATATATTTATTTAGATAGAGTAAAATTACACAATATATTTATATATATATATATATATATTTGTCTATAGAAATTTAAATAATATAATATATCTATATTTGTGTATAATATATATATATATATTATATTTTTGCATATATAATATATATAAATAATAATATCAAGATATATAAAAATATATTTATACATTTATATTTGTGTGTGTGCATTTATTTATTTATATAATATTTATAGATACAATATAATTATAATATATATATATATATATATTTATATACTTATATATATGTCTTTGTGTATAACAATAATATTATTAATTATTAATTTTTGTTATTATTATTACACCTATTTTTTAAACTATAAAAATTATATGTTGGTTTTATAAATAATATACATTTATATGTTTTATGATTTATATTATACATATATTATATTAAATACATTTATATTATATATTTATGTATGTAACTGTATACATTTATATTATATCATGTACACACACACACACATATATATACATAAGAAGTTAAATACCTTCATATAATTGGAAGTATATCATATAATTAGATGATATATATATATTTAATAAATTATTTTATAATTAATATATTATACTACTATATATATAAAAAATATATATATATATATATAAAAAATATATATATATATATATAATATATATATATATAAATTTATAAAATATTTTATAATATAATATATATAATATATGTAACATCACATTATCTGGTTATCAGGTACATTTTAAACCTTGTCATAGTTTTTTATTTTCATTGATGGGGTAAGGTCGAGAAGGAATTGGGAGGATATCTATGATGACGAAGTTATAATTTTGTTGGGAATCTCCAGCATAAAAATATACTTATTCTGTAGCATGATAGAGTGTTACATGATGTGTAATAGGGTTACATGACATGTAAATCATAAATAAAATTAAATCCATTTTTAATTAAAAAGCGACGGGTTGCTCATCATTTTTGAGACAACAATTACACAATGTTTAATTGGAATACACATCATGTAAATGCCCGATAATTGTTTTTAAATAGGCATCAACACTGATTTCACTTTTGGTTCTAACAAATTTTCATTTCCCTCAACCCAAGAGCCCTTCTCAAGTTATCTAGGATCCCTCTAACCCTTCCAAGTCCTTTCATTCGGTGATTGATCTTCATTCCGGTCATGGTGTGAATTCTCGGGTAAGAATTCTCCCTGTCTCTCTATATATTTTTCTATTACTTCCTTGGAGTTTAACATATCATCCTGAAACTGATGGATCTATACTCTATATTGTTAAATCTTATTTCTAGGTTGAGTTTCGAGGTCTTCTACACCTTCGTTCTCATTGGCGAGTTTCATTGTGGGCATTGGGTTTCAAGAAAAAGGAAGGTGATTCCATTCCACTTGGCTAAATTGATTAACCTTAAATTTCTTGATTTATTTTAGTTGTTAATTTAAATTCATTTATTTTAAATTTCTTTAATTTTTTTTATTAAAACCCAATTCAAGTGAATTGGGAGCTTTGAAAAGGTTTTGGCATGAAATTGGAAGAAAACCCCAATTCGGTTGAATTGGGGTGTGTTTAAAAATGGATGGAAGTTGTTTCAATTGAATTGTTGAATTAAATTTTCAAATTATAATTGATGGAATTTTTTGAATTGTGAAAATGTATTAAAAGGTTTTGATAGAAACTGAGTGGTTTTATCTTGTTAAAAAGGCATGTTTTTGATTAAAACCTGTTTTTGTTTTAAATAGAAAATTGGAATTTTAAATGGGAGAATGAGATTTAATTGTATTTTAAGTAGTCTTAAAATAAATTATCCATAATTTATTGTGTAAGAGAACATGCAATACTTAGGTATATTTTGAGTTATTTGGACACACTCTATGATTATATAATGTTCTGAAACAAAAATGCAGCTGGTCACATCCCTTAAGCGATGGTGATGAGTCCTCTCTGAGCAGTTTATAGAGGATGTGTGTGTGCACATATTTCCTTGATCACTGAGAGAGTGTGGAGTCCTATACCCTGGAACTTTCATACCAATTTGGAAGATGACCATATTGTTTGCTTGTTAATATTTGAGATATAAATGTATTCCAATTTTGATAAACTATTTTACATACCTTCCGATTTATATAAATTGTTTTATATAATTTGTTTCTTTAATCCATTATTTTATAAATATTCCATTATTTGAAAAGTAAAGCCTTTTCTAAAGTATTATCCACCAATTGAAACTGTATAACATTATTTGTTTAATTATGATTTGAAATTCCAAAACTTTTTATTTAAAATTGAAATCATTCATTTGGTTAATTTATTATTCGCATCTATTATGGAATCATTTGGTGAAATACTATTCATATTTAGATCAAAACCTACTTGCGCCTTTGGGTGTTTTTATATTACCTCCTTCCAAGTTTGAGAAAGAGGAAAGGATATCTTGGAGGTGGATCCGTTTGTTGAACCTTGGATATACTAAGTTGTGTCCTTTGGGAATTAGGCTATTTTTCCCTATTTTGGTACTTGGGTTGTAGAATGTTGGGCGTTAATGCCTGTTTGAATTCTAGTACATTACTTCAAGTAGAGTTTCATTTCATTTGAATACTACCTTGTTTCTTTTCCTTCCACATTGTTAGTGAAAAAATCATCCCCACTTTCATTTTTTATGATGCCGGGTGCTTGTCACTGACCCATGGGGATTAGGGATGCCCTTTGAGCTATGTCAGGGCCAACCCAATTATTTGGTTACTAGGGTAATCGGGCTAGTTGGTGAAAAATTGTCATCCTAGGGAGGTTGATATTTTTTCTTGAAGTCCATATGAATTTGAGAAATCTTACAAGGACTTAGGAGGTAGTTGTGATTGAGTTCCAAGATATCTATTACCATAATGAACCTTAAGCCTCTAGGAGAGGTTAGGGAGATACATCTTGTTGATTTGTTCTAGTATTTATCCTATTTTGATTTGGATATGTTGAAATCAATATATTTTCAATTCTAACTATTGGAATTAATTTTCCTTATTGGTTTATTTGAGTGTAAATATTATGTATTCCTTGTCGACTGCTAATGTTTTGTAGCATCATGCCTCCTAGAAGACATGAGAATCAGATCTAGGAGGAATCTTCCACTAAACTGTAGTGAGGAAATCCTCCAGTGAACACAGATATAGTTGAGGTGATTTTTCCCACTGTCCAAGATCTAAGATAGGCACCATATCTAGTTCCCATTCAGGCTCCAACTGTGGAACCACAGAGGGACATTCTCAAAGTTAGTTCTCAATAGTTCCTTCACCAGAAGGCACTAGTTTTGAAAGTCTTCATAGATCCTCAACTTTTTGAGTAATGGTTGGGTAGGATAGAATGTATGTTCTAATTCTTGGGGACACCAGATGTGATCAAGGTGAAGTGTGTCACCTTCATGTTGGTGGGACTGAGCAGGATATGGTGGGACACAATAGTGATGTAAAATATACATGAGGGATTAGAGTGGGAATAATTCAATTTTCTTTTCACCAAACAGCTCTATCTAGAGTCATTGGTATTGGCCAAGGATGTGGAGTTTTTCAAGGCCGAGTAGGCTGACAGAACCATGACTGAGTATTCAAATAACTTTACTGGAATTGTGCAGTTTTTACCTAAGATTATATCTAATAAGAGGATGAAGGCTCGACAGTTTGAGTTGGTACTTCTATCAGATATCTATTTTCAAGTTTTCTTGATAAATCTTCTCTCATATGCTGATGGGATATATAGTGAAATGATGGTTTAGATGAACCTAGTTGGAATTCTAGGGTTGATGGGAGTTCCTTTTTATCTAAGTGGTAGTGTGAGTTTCTTAAAGTTAAATAAAACGTGTAATGATTCTCATGGAATTTATTAATGGCAGGGTCATTCCAGAACTCATACAATGCCAAGAGTGTGTCCTTTGATTTTCTATCTATATGCAAAGACAAAAAATTCTAAGATGGTTTTCACAGAGGCACCCAAGAATTGTAGATCCTACGTATGTTTAGGGAACTTAAAAAGATTCTTCCATAACTTTTATACTCCATATAGTGGAACAAGATCACCAGCTCCTCATAAAACTTTAGGGAAATTAGATGCTTCACGTATAAAAGGGTTCTAGCTACATGCATCTGAAATGATGCTACTTCACATAATGGAAGAATCTTCAGAGAAATTATACATGGGTCTAGTGACTGTGAGAGGTACCATTACTATAGCTTCATTATTAGTGTCTGCTCTATTTGATACTGGTGTATCTTATTCATTTATTTCAACCCGTATCATTAATCTACTAAATCTTCCAATGGAGATTTTATCTTGTGTAATGGATATTAGTATAACCCTTTGTATGAATATAGAGCGGGGAATCCTTGACCCACTTGTGTCTTCTCTCTACCAGATGTCGAGATGGCTTGGAGTTTTATGGTCCTCTACGTGAAACCTCTTGATGCCATTTTCATAATGGATTGGATCATTGATAATAATTCCCAGATTGATTGTTATCTTCGATGAGTCTACCTTACTACACCCAATATTGAATCTCTTGTCTTTCAATGAGAATGGGACCCAAGGTCGAGTAGGTCCAGACCTTCTTATCTGGAGTTGGGGAAGGTAATATCAGTGTTTTATTTTGATCTAGAGTGGGGATCTTTGAGCGGTGATCTCCATCCATTTATCATCGAGTTTCTCAATGTTTTTCCTTTTGATTTATCTATTTTTCCACCAATAAGTGAGGTTGAGTTTTATATTGACTTAATGCATAATAATTAACCTGTTTCAATTCCCTCTTACCACATGGCAGTAGCTGGACTAAAAGAGCTGAAGTCCCAGTTGAATGATATTCTTGAGAAAGTATTTATACACCTGAGTGTGTCACCTTGGGTGGATACAGTTCTCTTCACTAAAAAATACAATGGTTCTCTTCAACTATGTGTTGATTACCAAAATCTCAATCGAGTTACGGTGAAGAAAAAATATCTTTTTACATGGATTGATGATCTGTTTGATCAATTGAAAGTGGTGAAGTGGTTTTTAAAGATAAAACTTTGATCTAATTACTATAAATTGAGGATAAAATAATATGACTTTCATAAAACCACATTTTGGAGGAGGTACAACTATTATGAGTATATTGTTATAACCTTTGGTCTAACAAATACTTCTAAAATTTTCATGTATTTGTTGAACTATATTTTTCATGAGTATTTGGATACTGTTGTGGTATTTTTTATGGACGACATCCTCATTTAATTCTTGTTTGAGGAGAATCATTTATATCATCTAAGAACAATTCTGAGTTTACTAAAAAATCATCGACTTTATGCCAAGATTTTGAAATGTGATTTCTAGATTTAGGAAGTGAAATTCTTGGGACACATGGTGTCGGAAAAAGGAATATTAGTTGATCACAAGAAGGTTAAGGATGTTATGAATTGGGAGAAATCACAAAATGTATTCTAGATTCAGATATTATTGAACTTAACTGGATATTATCATCGGTTCAAGAAGGAATTATCAAAGTTGGCTTCCCTAATGACTAATCGAACTAGGAAGGGAGTGATGTTTTCTTGGAATGATAAAATTCATAGTTCTTTTGTTGATCTAAACTAAAATTTGACCACTGCACTCATGTTGACTCTTCTAGAGACTAGGCATAAATATGTATTATTCTGTGATACATCGATTTCAGGATTTGGTTTTGTTCTTATGAAAGGTAATCATGTCATTGCCCATGGATCTCGTTAGATTAGGTCACACGAGAAGAATTATCTAACCCATGACCTTGAACTTGAAGCTATGATGTACGCGCTTAAGAGTTGGTAGAATTACCTTTATGGATAATGGTTCACCATGTTTTCTGAGCACAAGATCTTGAGTTATATCTTCTCTCAAAATGATTTAAATCTATTACAGAGGAATTAGGTGGAATACCATCAGTCCTTTGATTTCGACATCACCTATACCCCATGGAAAGGGAATGTCATTGAAGATGCTTTGAGTAGAAAACTTATGACCTAGGCAGTGGAAGAATCCTCGGAAGAGTGGATCCTGATGACTCTTTTTTCATAGTTTCATATTGGAGTCCATGAATCCGGGGACGAGGTTTCCTTGTCCATTGTTTAGTTGATATCTTCTCTTCTCAAATTAATTCTTCAAGAACAAAAAATTGATGATGATTTCCATAGTATTAGAGAATATCTTATTGGTGGGGGTACTGTTAATGAATGGTCATTATCCAAAGAGGGTATTCTATGATTTCAGAACTGTTTGTGGTACCGTAGTCGGTTAGGAAAGCTGCGATGGGAGATTGTCACAGCTCCCAGTGTATAGTGAATCCAGGAACCATGATGATTCTCTATGACATGAGGTGGATGTTTTGGTGTCCAGTTATGAGATAAAACTTTTATGAGTTTGTTTCTTTTTGTTATACATGCCAAGAGGTCAAGTATGCACCTTAAACCTTCATGTTTTCTTCATCCACATCTAGTATCTACTTGTAAGTGGGATGAAATCTCAATGGACTTTATGGTTGGGTTTCCACATACCCAGATAATGAAAAATGAGACATTGGTTGTGATCGATAGGCTGAATAAATTAGATCACTTTATACCCATCTATGATACAAACGAAGTTGAGGAGTTGGAAAGTATCAATGTGAGAGAGATTGTTTGGTTGCACTGAGTTCCTTATGCTATAGTCTCTGATAGGGATCCTCGATTTACTTCTTGATTTTAGATAGGTATTCAGAAGGCACTTGGACCTCAAATCCATTTGAGTACTTCATACCATCCATAGTCAGATGGCCAGATAGAATGATATATAAAAATTCTTTAGGACACGATTCACAATTATTTTCTTGACCTTGGTGGAGCATGGGATGATCATTTGGGGATGGTTGAGTTTTCTTATAATAATAGTTACCAGTCCATGATCCAGATGACTCCTTTTGAGGACTTAAATTTATAGCCTTGTAAATACCTGTTGTATTGGTTGGATATTAGAGAACGTTCCTTGGTTGGACCAATCTTGGTTCAAGAGATGAGAAAAAATATTTACTTAATTCATTAGAGAATGTTGGTGACACAGAACTCGTATAAGTCTTATGATGATCATCCCTATAGACCATTGGAATTATCATCTGGTGACCAGGTGTTCTTGAAAGTTTCATCTCAGTTGGGTCATCAATGTCTTGGGAGGTAAGGGAATCTTTCTCCTTGTTTTGTGTACCTTTTGAGGTTTTTGAGAAGGTGGGGAAAATTGTTTACTGATTATCACTTCCTCTATAGCTGATGTCGATACATAACATGTTCCATGTATCTCAGCTAAGAAAGTATCTATATGATCCATCTCATGTTCTGATCTAAAGTGATCTTGATGTTTAACCAAATTTATCCATGACTAAATGACCAGTTAGGATAGTTGATTTTGAAACCAAGGTACTTTATGAGAGGATGATACCTTTGGTTTGAGTTCTATGAAAGTATGGTTCTGATAGGCATGGGATATTGGAGAGGGAGGCATTGATGAAAGAGTAGTGGCTCATATTTTTGTCATATAGGCTTCTTTGTAGGCTTTATGGGGACAAAACATTTCTATAGTGGGGAGTTTGTAACATCCCGTTACCTGGTTATAAAGTACATTCTAAACTATTTCATGGTTTTTCTTTTCATTTATAGGGTAAGGTCGAGAAGGAATTGGGAGGATACATATGATGGTGGATTCAAGATTTTTTTGGGAATTTATAGCCTAAATTCTACTTGTTCTTTAACATGATAAAGAGTTAAAAAATGTGTAATAGGGTTACAAAATGTGTAACTAATAAATAAAATTAAATGCATTTTTAATTAAAGAGATATGGGATTATTGACATTTATGAGACTTAACAATTACATAACTAGTAATTGACTGATAGTTATTTTCAAATAGGAATAATGATTGATTTCTCTTATTTATCATCTCTAATTTTCATTGCTCTCAACCCGAGATCCCTTCCCAAGAGATCATGGAGCCCCCCAAACCTTTTGGGTCCTTTCATTTGGTGATTGATCGTCATTCTGGCTGTGGTCTGAATTCCCGGGTAAGTATTCTCCCTATCTCTCTATCTATTTCTCTATTCCTTCCTTGGAGTTTAATGTATCATCCTGAAATTGATGGATCTGTACTCTATATTGTTGGATATCTTTTCTAGGTTGATTTTTGAGGTCTTCTATGACTTTTTTTTATATCATCGACGAGTTTTTTTTGCGTGCGCTGATTATTGGTAAAAAGAGGAAGGCGATTTTGTCCCTCTTGGAAACATTAATTAACCTTAAATTGCTTGATTTATTTCAGTTGTTGAATTAAATTCAATTGTTTGAATTTTATTTCAATTGGTTTTGATTAAAATCCAATTCCAGTGAATTGGGAGCTTTGAAATGGTTTCAGAAATAAATTGAAAAAAAATCCCCAATTCCATTCAATTGGGGTGTGTTTTCAAATGGATGGAAATGGTTTTAATTGAATTTTTGAATTAAAAATTTTAAATGGAATTGATATAATTTTTTAAATTGTGAAAATGAATTAAATTTTTTTGATAGAAACCTAGTGGTTTTATCTTGTTAAAAAGGAATGTTTTTGATTAAAAACTGTTTTCGTTTTAAGTGAAAAATTGGCATTTGAAATGGGGGAATGAGATTTTATTGTATTTTAAGAAGTCTTAAAATAAATTTTCCATCACTAATTTTGTAAGAGAACATTGTAGCATTAGGTAGATTATGAGTTATTTGGACACACTTTATGATTATACAACATTCTAAAACATAAATGCAGCAGGTCACATCCCTTAGGCAATGGTGATGAGTCCGCTCTGACTAGTGTTTATAGGATGTGTGTGTACACATATTTTTGTGATCATTTAGAGAGTGATAAGTCCTATAGAATGGAACTTTCACACCCATTTGGAAGATGAAAATGTTGCTCTCTTTTTTATATTGCAAATATAATTGTATTCCAATGTTGATAAACT
Source organism: Viscum album (assembly GCA_963277665.1). NCBI lineage: Eukaryota > Viridiplantae > Streptophyta > Magnoliopsida > Santalales > Viscaceae > Viscum > Viscum album. The sequence goes on from OY728149.1 coordinate 109,749,999, forward strand.
ATTTTACATGACTTTTAATTTATATAAATAGTTTTATATAATTTTTTTAATCTATTGTTTTAGAAATATTACATCATTTGAAAAATTAAAGCCTTTTATAAAGTATTTTCCATCATTTGAAATTGTATTTCATTATTATTTTTTGAATATTATTTGAAATGAAAAACCTATTTATCTAAAATTGAAAAAAATCCTCTGGTTAATTTATTGTTAGCATCTATTATGGAATCTTTGGGTGAAATCCTACTTGGATTTGGATCACACCCTACTTGTGCCTTTGGGTGTTTTTAGATTATGTTCTTCCAGATCTGAGCAAGTGTAAATGATCTCTTGGATGTGGATCCAACTATTGAACCTTGGATTTGGTGAGTTGTTTCCTTATGGACTTGGGTTGTTTTCCCATGTTTTGGTACTTGGGTTGTAGCACGTTGGGATTTAATGCCTATTTGACCTTTGTTACATTACTCACAGTGGAGTTTCTTTTGATATTCATACTTCATTGTTTCTTTTACTTCCACATTGTTAGTGGAAAAATCATTCCCAATTTTAGCTTGTATAATGCTAGGTGCTAGTCATTGACCCTTGGGGATCAGGAATTCCCTTTAGGCTATGTCAGGGACGGATCAGTCATCGGGTTACTAGGGTACCCAGGCTAGTTCATAACAATATAAATAATATATATATATATATTTTAATTTTTTATATATTTTATATAGTTGTATATATAATATGGTATAAATGTATTTATACATAAATATATAACAAAAATGTATTTAATATAATATATGTATAATATAAATCATAATATATATGTATAGTATTTATAAAACCATATATAAATTTTCTATATTTGAATAAATATATTTATAATTACATTTATATAATTTCTACCCAGATTTATATTTGTATAAATTTGTATTTATATGTATAAGTATTTATTTAAAGAATTTAGAGAATGACTTTATATATATGTTTATAACGCATTTAAATACATTTATGTAATGTGATTCTATAATATATACATACACACTCACATATTCAAACACACATATATATTATAGAATTTAAATCTATATGAGATTTATTTTAAAAAATAAATAAAAATTTAGAGGTAGTTAACAAACCCCTCTAATCAAATGGTTTAGTAGTAGTTCATGAACTCCCTCTAATTTCATTAATTAGAGTGGTTTGAAAACCCTATCTAATTTCATAAATTAAATGGGGTTCACAACTACCTCTAATACAAAACCCCCTCCAATTTCATATATTAGAGGGGGGGGGGGGGGGTTCAAAAACCCCTATAATTTCTTAAATTAGAGGGGGTTCAAAACCCCCTCTAATTTTTTAATTTAGAGGGGGTTCACAACGCCCTCTAATTTATTAAATTACACGGGGTTCATAACCACCTCTAATTTAATAAATTATAATGGGTTCAAACCCCCCTCTAATCTAAGGGATTATTAGTGGTTTATGGATCGCTTTAATATCTTAAATTAGAGGGGGTTCAACCCCCCGTATAATGTCATACATTATAGGGGGTTTAAAACCCCCTCTAATTTAAGATATTAGGGGAGGTTATGAACCCCCACTATTTCTATTAAAAAAATTCCATTACATATATATAGACTCTAATATTCAAATGAATATTATATATATATATATAACAGCTCTAAAATCTAACTGAACATAGAGCGCCCCTAAATTTTAAATTTATAGCAATTTTTACATAATTGGCTCTAATATCAAACCAAATATTCGAAAAATAATGCTAAAAAAATGGTTGTGGAGGTGGTGGTGGTGGTTGTTGGGGGGGGGGGTGTTTTAAACCCCCTCTAAATTCGATGATTAGTGGAATTCATGCACAACCCACTCTAAAATGAATCTATAGGGGGTTGTTCATAACCCCCTCTAAAAAATCACTGCTAATTTATTGTTTTTAGTGGTACCTAGTGCTATCTAGAACCTTGGGACCTTTTTATTCTCATCCCCTATTCTACCCATTTTCCAGTACTTCTCTCTAAAAAATTGACTTACACCTAAAAAGAGACAAAATAACCAAAATTAAAGAGGAAACTAACCCAAATGAAAAGGGTCTTTACAACCTCCCCAATACTGGTCTTCTCATCTATGAGAAGCTTCAACCTTCTTTCTACGATAATAATTCTGACCAATAGGCCTTTTCCTTAGTTTCCACTCCAATGTCTCATCTTGGAGGTTCCCATACTACCACTATACCCAAACAAAAGGTATCAATTTCCCCTATAACACGTTGTTACTCTTGTAAATGATACAAATAGGATGGTCAATATAGTATATATTGGATTTAAGCTCAATATCATCATACTGAATCATATACACAAGTCCATGTATATATTTACTCAATTGAAAAATGTTGAAGGTATTATGAATGGTACTTAATCTTAGGGGTAAATATACCTGATAAGTAGTTTCTCTAATATTTCCCAAAATTTGTAAAGGCCTAACAAATTGTAGGATTAAATTAGCTTGTTAGCAGTTTAATTGATAATTTATCTTCAATGAAACATGAAGGAATATTCCATCATGTACTTTAAATTTTAAGTGTCACCTTTGATGATCGATGTTAAACTTTTTTCAACTCTAAGAAGTTTTGAGTTTATTTCAAATTAATTTCACCCATTTTGTCATATCTTAGATGATATTAGGCCTAATTAGAGATTATTTTCCTATCTCAATCAAATATAGAAGATAAAAAAATACCTTCCATACAGATCCATGAATTAGTCCATTTGAGTAGAGTATTTATACCTTTTATTGTATGATAACTCTATAAAAGAGAGGTGATCCTCCCACTAGAAAAAAATAAAGGATATAGGCTCAAAACATATCCTATAAATATGAGTGTTTCACTAAAATTGGACACTATTTTATGAGTGTAAATTAGTATTAAATTTCACCTAAGATCCCAAATATCACTAAGTCCCTTTCTAGAACTAATACATTAACCTCATTTTCTTATTAGTGATAGTACTAGTTTGTACACTATGGAGCTTTATAATATCAATGAAATATGTATTCTTCACCTCACTGACCCAATCTACCTAAGGGTTCACAACTTTCTTTAATAAATTAACCAAAAGACTATACCTAAGAGACGTAGGTTTTATAGGCATACTTTCTAACACTTTTCAATGTAGTTCACATGAAAAACCTTTGAATATTTCCACACTAACCACATGTGTGGAACTTCTTTGCCACAAAGTTACATTTTTTTCTTAATATTCCCTAATAGACCAAATTTATTTTACCAAAAAAATATCTTCCCATTCTAGGAGATAAAGTTACAACAATACCTTGGAGTGTCATACGTGAACCAACCCTACTCATCTCAGCATATCACCAATTTTGGATATTATATGAGTTATAACATGTGTTTCATCCAAGTAATGATCCATACAGTATTGGTCCTCCTTAAGAACCTATATTAGGAAGGAAAACCTTCTTAACCACTTATAATAAATTAGGAAAATTAAAAATCAACACTATATTCAGTAGTGTATCTTTACAAAGATTCTTCATCACCACTCAAGAATGGATAAAATAAAAGTTAGTCTATAAACATGGTGTCATACTCCGTGATTAACATAGATCATTGAATAAATTTAATGAACTCTGAGGCCTCCACCCAATATAAAGTATTAGGATAGAGTTTATTAAGGAAATACTCTTGCAAACTATTTCAGGTAAGAGCCTGACCTTTCTCTCCCCTGAGCATGACATCCCATCACCACTAAGCCACCCCTTTAGGCATAAAGGTGAAAAAAAATACTCATCGTTTCTCTGGTGTCATAATGATCCAAAAGATTCAATGGATATGATCAATAAATTACTCAAATTATGAAAGAGATATATCAAACAAAAAGGTAAAATGATAATGAAAATAAAATTACCTCATAATCTTAGCTGTGCTGGGTAAAATTTTAGGAGCTTCCTGAGTTTATTTTTTAAAGAGTTGAGTGATATCCTATAAAACTTGAGGATCAATCATAGGTTAAGATGGAAATTCATTCTCATCTCTCCATTCATATATAGCATGAGGTGGTCATTTTGATGGGATTATCTATAATAATGTATAGGAAGACATCAAAAATACTTTCCACATGGATAAAAAATTATAGAATTCAGATATGATCTATAAGGTTAGGTATAACCCCTTCATCTCACTCCCCTTATTTGGTTCATCAGAATACTTTTCATTTATAAACACCTTTTATTTTTTTTAAAATAGTTTGACCAGCTTAGGGAAAAAATAAAGTATTCTTGAGTATGAAATAGAAGGAAAAAATATTAATAAGGTATAATAGGATCACCATTCAAAGAATAAATTATTGATTCACATTAACCTAGTAATCAATAATAAAAATATAGCAGAAAAATATTTGTTTATTTTTGATGTTTTAGTTAATAAAAATAATTAATTTGTTCCAAAATAAATATAAATAAACATAGGTAATCACATAAAATGTCATTTTATCCAACATGCGACTACCAACCATTTCCTAACATGACACATGGGACATAATAATTTGGAACTAAATCAAAGAAGAAATAAAAATAGAAGAATATATCATTTACAACCCATATTAACTCAATATTTTCCTATAATTTAGTTTGATTAGAATATTTATTGGTTACTTACTAAGTAACAATAGTCTTATATCCTAGGTACTCTCAAGTGACATTTTTGATAGCCCTAGAGTAGGATAAAATACTCTTTTGAATTGATTGTGACCTAAATATTTGAAGAGTTTTTAGATCCCACCATCAAAAGACCTCAGGTGGATCTCCCGATCACTAGAGGCTAGCATAAACACATAGGTTTGAATAACATATGAGTGGGATATGGTTTTCTCTCTATGAATACTTAATTAACTAAGTTGGGTGAATGAATCCAAAATCGATGCAATCCGATTTAGGTTCCAACTAAATAGAGTGTAACCAAATAACTATTGGAATCATGAGTGTAAATGAGCACTACTTGGTGAGAATCATGATATGATCATGAATTAGTATACATATCAGTCCAAAAAATTCAAGAAATTTAAAAACTTAGAGATACTAGAAATAAATATATACAAAAATGTCCTGTAATTCAAACATAGACTAAGCACCCAAAAATGGACCCTGGATAAGAAAAATCCCTTTAATAACTCCATATATAACCCCCATATCATCAAGTCATATATCCATCAAAAACCCCAAAAGAGACCACTCAAACTCCATACTCCTCATACTATGGTTCCCCAAGATCCAATTCTTACTTTTACCAAGACTACAAATTAAAGGATTTTCACATGTACCATCAGGGCCCATGCATGGTGTGAGTAATCCATACCTAGTAGATGGTCGCCACTTGCACCTAATATCCTGTCATAAACCCAATTGTATGCAACAAAACTCAATAATAAAAGAAATTTAGTGAAACCATAAATACGATTCATCAAAATTATTCAACATGTGAATTTAATAGAAATAGTAAAATACTCATACTAAATGGGTTCATATCCGACATACCTTCTTCAAGACTATGTCCAAGATCTAAGATGAATCATATATAATGAGTCAGAGTAAACCAACCATCTCGAGGTAAAGGGAATCATGTATATTGATCCAGGGCAACCTAGTTTCCCATCTGAGGGGGGGGGGGGAGGTATAACAAGTTAGGGAATTGGGAGAATATCCTTACCACTAACCTATTAAATAAACAGAGTACCTATATAAGATCTTTATAGGGTGATATACCCCTTTTTTATTGTACTTTACAATAATAATTAGACTATAACATGTTAAGAAGTTCTTGGTTATCACTTTAAACATCCTTAATTCATCATTAAAGTATAATTAAAAGAAAAACATACATAGGTAATACATCATATAAATAGGTCACATGCTATTTAAAATAAGGAAATCATGTTAGCTAATAATAAACTAATACATACATCACTATTAAATTAGTAAATAATGTTAACATGACCAAAATAATATGACATAGTTTAAAAACAATCTCAAACCTCAGAAACAATTTGAGTGAGGATTTATTAGTTTAAAAAATTAAAATTAAATTAAATTCAATTGGACCCAAGCAATTTCAAACTCAAACATTTAATAGTATGATGGGATAAAGGGGTTTATCTACTGAAATAATAATAGAGCAGTCTTTTGAATCCCTAACAGAGGATACATTCCACCAAAAAAACCAACCAACCAACCTAACATAGAATATTTTTGGGATTTAGGTTAGTGGGATTCAGGGAGAATGAATATAGAAGAGAAAACCTTAATCTTACATTTGATTCACCTATGATAGCCACCCACAAGAGATTGAACAAAAGAAAACCAAAGGTCTCAATGAAATCCTCAAGACCTAGGTTAAGGATACATGAGATTATACACAATTCCATAAAGAAGCAAGAAAGAAAGGGGATTAGTGGATATATTTATATATCATTTCCTTGATTTCACCAAGACTTATTGTTTCTTTAACTATACTGATTGAGTTGGGTACCCAATACCAATCTATAGGGTTCCTGCTATTGTAAAACACCTTGAGACCATTTTATCCTCCTCCCATATTCCATCAATTTTCCAATAATTCTCTCAAAAATCATAATTAAACCTATAAATATATATAATAAACAAAATTAAAGAGTAAAATAACATGAAAGTTTATGGTACTTACACATGAACTTTATCTTTTTTATAAATGGTTGTTATGATTTCTTTATTTTATTAACATACTCATTGTTCTTTCTAAAATGAGAACGAGTTCTGATTGAAGTTTTTCAATGATAGAAAGTTACACCATGATTAACCCCCCATAAAGATGTTGTGGAACTTGGTCACAATAAATTATATCAGATATGACAGGTTCATATAGGAAAATATGTTAATTGGAGATCTATATTTGATGTTATCTTACCATTTAAAACATTGTAAACATGAAAGGAGTACAAATATTTGATGGTAAAAATTTTCAAATATGGAAGAATCGAATGAGATCACATCTATGATCTCTAAGCTTGGATATTCATTATAAAACAATACAAAAAATAAAAATAATTGATCCAACTAATATATATTTGAATGAAACAGATAAGAAGTTGTTGATTGTAGACTCATAAGAACAAAACATATTTTTTGGATCTATCTAAAATTAGGTGTACATAACTATTATGAGTTTCAAATCCTTTATAAATATATGGTATAAACTTTACAATCTTTATAAAGGATATAAAAATTTGAAGGAGGAAAAACTTTAAGTCTTATATGTATATATATTTGAAAACATGAGGATGTTCTCAAATAAAGGAATCAATGGATAATTAAATGAAATTATTAATGTAATTTTATTAATGTGTAATATTGGACGTAATATTAAAGATTCTGAAATTTTAAAAGAAAATATTGATAGGAATTCTACCTTTTTATAATGTAAAGGTTTTGACACTTGAGGAATTTTATTTATACCAATTCACACTTAATGAATTCTAAAGTTACCTTTGGCATATAGAATGAGAGTAAAGTCGAAAAAATATCAATCCATTCATCAAATGGGATAGATTTTATGTTGATGAAAATTTTAAATTTGAGTCATGAAGAAGAAAATGAACTTGTAAGTGATGAATATTAATCACTAGTTTCAAGGAAGTTAAAAAGAGGAAAATGTAGGTTTTAAGGTAAGCTAATATTGGCATACTTAAAATATAGAAAAGTTAGTTGCACAGCTACATGATATTGAAAAGGACAATAAGAATAAGTGAGTGAGATTGATTTATCATAAATAAGGGAAAAATAACATTCTCCTAATAATAAATATAATATTATATTTAACAAAAATCTGAAAGAATAATACATAATAAGAGAATCTATATAGGTAATGAATATGATTGTGAATAACTATTTTAATAAATAGATTCTAAATTTCAATTTGATTCAGAAGATTTTTTTGTTACAATTATTGATGAGGAAAATATGGAGTTGATGATAAAATAAAATAAAATATATGATTGATCATAAAATAGAGTTAGAGGGTATGCTTGAAGAACTTGATCTATAGACAATGAAAAAATATTGGTGAATATCTAATTGAAATATTCTTATGAATATATTTATGGTATTGAAATAAAAACTACTATAATTGAGAAAGTTATTTAATATAAATATATTGATCAATAAAATCAAGATAACATGGATTATTTGAAGCTGAAGATTAAAGAAGAATATAAGGTGATTAGTGATCTTAATTCTTATACTGAGGAAGAAGGAACGTGGTTTAAAAATATTGAAGAAGAAATGGTTACTTTGAAAAAAATGATTAAATCTAAATAAAAACATGGAAATAAATTAAATTTTAGAATATATAATGGTGATATGGATACAAAAAAAATATAAAGAAGGCTCAAGTATTCTTTAAGAATGCTTGGGAAAGAAAATGCCACTTCTTATTGGAAATAATGGACCTGGGTATAAAAGGGAATCATCTAAGGCATAAACTAAAAAGTGTAAATTAGAAATATCAATGAGAAATGGATGAAAAATGTTGAAGGATATTCTTAAAAAATCATTTATAGTATTCTAAAATTCTAAGAGCTATTTGAATGAAAATTACAGCATAAATGAGAAGATTTTTGAAGTGATCAAATATTTTTTTGTCTATTTGGTTTACATAATAACATATTTACAATGTAAAAGGAGGTACTTACATAGAGATCTATTAGAAGAAAAAAATAGAGAATATTAACATATCCTATACTATTATGCTCTGGAATGGGTTACCTGAACAATTTTTGAGTGGGGTTGCAACATAACCTCAGTCACACCTCACCATTTTCTAGAGACGATCAACCTGTGGCGAGGGACTGATACAATTGTGAGGTGACTATTCCATCAAATTCATATCCCAAGGGTAATTCTTGAATCTATCAAAATTTTGGCATGGGTCATCCAAATATCAGATATACACATAACTTATAATCATAGAAAAAGTTGACAAGAAGGTGTCCCATGATCCAGAATATAAAATTAATATACAATATATATGATGTATTAACTATAACAGAGAAAAAATAGAATAATTATACAAACAAAAAAATTTATAATAAATAAACATTCTTGTACACCATCCAATGTAGATTTATTAAAATAAATAAAAAGTAGATATAAAACAACCTCTGACATAACTCATAATGAATCCATTGTTGAATCTTTGAAATCTAAAAGTAAACTCATCTAGAGCCATGCATTTAACTCTAAGATGATAGTTATACATGAAATAATTCATGAGGGTGTAGTGATATAAATTTTGACCCATGCCACGAAAATTGGAAGTTTGAGAGTTCAAATACCAAGCAAGATTCCCTTAATCACCTTGACATGGTGTGTATGGATTCCATCAAGTAGATTTTCATAAAAATATTGGGAGAGTAAAATCAATTCATAGTGAAACTCATCTGCAAATAAAAATAACACAACATTCATTTGTAATTAATACCTATGCCAATATATATTAAAGATAAAAGAACTCTAAAGACTCATACTAGTACTACTTATCTTAGGATAGGTCCCACAGTCCCTTTATGAAGAATCTCATACCCTCATGACTCAACAAGGTATTCCATACACTCTTATATTCTTATTAGATGTAATAACTATGAGGAATAAATATATCTATAATTAATTAATCAATTTAATACTATCTAACCCATTAGTCATCTTACTTTCTATTAATAGGCCAAACCCTGAAACATCATGTAAAATAACAATAACACCAAGAATCTATGTAATGGGAAAACAAAGATAGACCAACTATCAATCACTTGTGAATGATATGAAAAACTGAAAAAGTGTATTCAAAGAGGTTCTAAAGCACAAAATAACACCAAATAATAATACTTTGATAAAAAGTGGATAAACTAAATAAATAGGGCCAAGAACATGAAATAACAATCTTGATGCTCATATCTAGACCTATCTTGTCTCACCAGTCCTCACTATATTTACTGATATACTACTCATAGATCACTATTTTCTTGATCCCACATGTCACATGTCATTAGAGGTGCTGAATCCCACTACATGATGGTAAAACTCCCCAGTTTCACCCTAGTCACCCAGATCACACATTGACGCCACCACCATCATCAATAAAATTGTATGTTTTTTGGATATGGTCTTAACATACTTAGGGAGATATGGGTCATGTTTATCGCATGTATCATACCATCACCTCCCAAGGTCAACCACTATACTTCCATGTGCCTCATTTTCCACATATTTTCATATGAATTCTTATAGAGAAGATCATATCTTGAGTAATCCATATCTTAATTGGGAAAAAATAATGTTCACAACCTCGAAAGAGTACAAAATCTATATGATATAGTATTAAATTGATAAGGCCATCCTATAAGTCACCTTACATGGATATAAATACTTAATAATGAGGTCCATCATAGAGATCTCATTGCCTCTTAGGCTGTATTCCTAGACACTATGGCTCACAATGATATAATCCAATGTCTGTCAGGGGAGAAACTCACTATAACCCTATAGAAAACACAAAGGATTCATATCACATCTCCTGTTACATCTCTAGATCTATAAAAATGATCATCATATCACTATGACTATAAATCAAAAATCCATTGTAAGCCATCTACTGGAAACATATGGACTAACTCCCACCTCAATCATTAAGGCAAACCACAAGGAATTAATAAGGACATACATGCCATAAGTAATGAGCATAAATTTTCAAAGTATAATGGGGTACATCTCACCCATAATCTAATCAATTACAATGACTCATACCTATCCCAAGAGTATCCCAAAGTTCCTATAGACCTATGTTAAGTCAAAGCTAAACACACATATCAATTCGTTTTAACCAAACCATTACCTAAGTGATGGTTTATCCCATGGATCCTATGCTATCATTCATGATAATTCAAAAATAGATATAATACTAATAAACCATAATCAAGAAGTACATAAATGATCATAAAAGATTTATAAAATAGGGTTCCATCCAGAGGAGGTAAAACAAACCAAAAAAAGTAATAATACCATCCTTTAGAGATCTATATTAATATACAAATAAATCATCTTTTGGAATCATTATAAAAATTCATAATGTTCCAGCATTAATCATTCTTATAACTAATCCAAAAACCCATGTAAATCCTCTTAAAGAACCACTTTTTTTGGAATATAATTTCAAAAAAATTTCTTTAAAACACCATATTCCCTTTAAAATTTCTCTTTAAAACAAATAACTTTTTTAAATCACACTTTAAAAATAAAAAACCTATTAATATTTTGAAATCCAAATCACACCACCAACAAAACAATAAAATGGGCCACTTAGACTCATTTGACTAAGACACCACCAACAAACAATTTAGAAAGCTATGCAGTCCTCATTGACTATTAGGATGACACAATATCATCCCAATTTATGGGGTGAGATCACACAAAAACATATACTATCCTAATAATGATGACAATTCTCAGATAAACCATAAAATAATCCAAAAAATTAAGAGACTCTGTAATATAAATTCCACCTATATCTATGCTCATATCAGCCTCCATCGAGTCTATGAAAAAAATCTCAATCATAAACCACATAAAATTAATAACTAAAATAATTTAATAACTTATAATCATCATAATTGATTCCAAAATCTCTAGTGGGTATTAAATGTTGAAATCATGATCAAGGAGTGACAAAAAAATCATAATAGACCCTTGGTACAATTATTTTTTACCTCAAATTGTGAACTCAAATTGATCAAATATTTCATCCAATTTAGGAAAAATATATAATTAAACCCACTGAACAATATAAGTAAATAAAAAAATTGAACAGTGGTATGAATACCTCCACCTCGAACCTCCTATGTACACTATACATGAAATCCTATCACATCGATGTGATTCCACCACGATCTAATGTAATTACATACCAAACCTTAACTAGAGCAACCAAAATTAGAAAATGAGGAATAAAATCAAAATAGTAAGAGAGTATATGGATTAACTCGAATTAAAACACTAAATAACTCTAAAATTCCATGGATCCTTGGAGGGATCATTGGTCATTGAGATGGGGAAGAATAAACTAAAGTAGTCTTCCCCTGAGCAACCAACCCCCTAAATCTAAATGGGTGAATTCTAAATGTTGATTCTTAACTTCACTAAAAAATAGTGAAGATCCCTACTTGGTACCTAGTCCACCCTCACTAGAAACCTTGTGACTCCAACAAGTACTCGGTGTAGGGTAATAGCCACTCGATGTCCCATTTAGGGGAACCTCATCCCTTGGATCTATATTAGGTACCCAATGATATCCAATTGGGTACCTAGTGGCCAAAAAATTCCAATCACATTCTATTTTTCTTCCACAAAACTCAGTAACCTATTTTATGTGTTATTCTATATAACTACCACCCCCAAAATATCTCTTTAAACACAAAAAACTTATCTAAAACACCACTCCTCCAATATAAGTTCAAAAAGTAAAATTCTCCTATACACAAAATTGATGGTAGTTTAGTCTTTATAAAGTTCCAAAAACTTAAATTTGCGAGTCATTATAAACTCCATGCTATAATGCTTTTTATTATTGAGAAGCCACGGTCGTCCTTCAACCACAAACTCAACCTAAAGTAGTTACTAATTCATTAATAATTCCCCATGTTCTATCTTTAAATTCTAATTACACACCTAATACACAACTATAAAGCCAAAAAATACTTTGAAAAATTGCCTCATTATATGATCAACATGACTTCCACTCATTTCCCATGATCCTCATCACCACATGAGAATTATTGTACTCCAAATTATCAATCAATGATCTTAGATTCCAATTTTTTTCATTAGAGAACCCTATGCACACCCAACACCACAATTATATGATAGTGATCAAATACACCCATTAATACCAAAACACTAAACAAACAAAAAATTAAGAAAACCTATGTCTATGAAGGTACCCACTTTAATAACACACTATGTGTCAAACCCATTTTTTTATATATTATTTATTTTATTATTTCTGTTGGGCATCAGATAATTTGTGTCAAGTCCGAACTTAAAATTTTTGAGTTCTTATTTAGAAACACACTTTCTGGCCTTTTCGGCGTTTAGCGCGCCACTGTCGAAACCGCGTAACCTTGCATGGGTCACTGCGTGGCCTCACTCGGTTCCCCGCTCGCCTGCCCTTTACGCAAATAATTAAATAAAAGGAATTAGTAATAAATAAATAAAATTAAAGTGTGGAAAAAAATGATGATAGAAATGCATCAATTTAATAAATTGTGTTTTAATGATGATAACATTACTATTAGTGTTAAAGATATAAAATTTATTAAATTGTTACTAATATTGTGGGAAACGAATATTATTGTTAATGTCATGTGATATTATTACAATTATCATGCTTTTAGTTTAAGAACTTTATTATTAATAATTTTAATTATTATTAGTTTTGGGTTTCCTTTTTATTTTATCTTTATTATCTTTATTTATTTATTTTTATTTATTTTTTTCTTTTCCTTCTTTTTTTAGGGTTTTCGGACCCTCCCCTCTATTCCCTTGGTCCACCGCACCCCTTCCCCATTTACCCTCTTTCTTTTTTTTTCGTCAAGACCTCCCCTCTCCTCTCCTGCATCGCGCCTCACCTCCCCTGCGCACTGTATCTCGCCGCGAGCTACCCTCATCCCATGTCTGGTGCCGCCTTCCCCTAGAACACCCCCATCATGCCGCCCCACACCCTCTCCTCCTTGAGTCGCCAACATCCCTTCCGGCCGCGCCTCCTGTCTGGCGCACTCCCTCCCGGATGCGCCTATGTCCGGTGACCACCCTCCCGACCGACCTCCCCCTCAGCCTATCGCACCCCCTCCCGCTGGTACCCCGCCGCGCCGCCTCCTGATCCCCTGGTCCAGCTGAGGCGCAACTCCCATCTCGTGCTGCTGCACCCCCGTCGGTGACCCCCCATTGTCTTGCTACGACACACTCTACATCTGGCTTGGAATCCCGCTGGATCACCCTCCCTTTGAGCTGCTTGACCACCCCCATCATCCATGTTTCGACCTGGCTCCTACCAACGCCCTGCTGCGCGGAAGCCACCCCTCACCGGTGTCGACCCCCTTTTTTTCTAGCAAAACCCAAGCTGGTATGAAGCCCTCATCCGACGCCCTATTTTGGAACATCTACCCGGCGCACCTCCCCTGCTGACCGCGGCCTGGTTCGGCGCACCCCTCCCCCGTCAGGTCAAGTTTCTTTTGTTTCATCTTGAGTTTTGGTTGTTTCAGTGGGTGGGGTATTTTTAGGATTCCATTTTTAATTCTTTTTGGTTTTAATTCTTGTTTTCGGGTTCGCGTTAGGTTCAGTGTGGTGTGAAAGGAGCGCGATCAAGGTTTTGCGCTAGAATATAAATATTTTACACCAATTATCTGGAGTTTATTCACTAAGGTAGGTGGTTCCATGCCATACCATCCTTAGATGATTTAAATTGCTCCTTAATTAAATTATAATGTGTTCTAATAATAAACTGCGAGATGCGAAATTTATTTTGGGTGTGCTTAGATATTCATATTTGATGAATTTGAATTGTTTTTAATTAAATTATAATGTATTTCACCTGCATCATGTTGTTGAAATCTTTTGACGTATTTTGGTTAATTGGTTAAGGTGTGAAAATTGTGTTTTCAGGAACACTTGAGGTGCAAGGGTGACTAAATTGAGTTTTTCTTTTAAAGAAGATAAACTATTTTGACATGTTGATTTTTATTATGAACCTTGAGTATGTTATAGGGGTGCGAATAGAGTTTTAGAAGGATTGGTATGTACAATTGATTTTCAAATGGTTACGAAATCTAAAATTTGTGTGTTTTAAACTAAGACCTTGTAGTATGCATGTGTAATGTTTTATTAATTGAGAAATTGTTTATTTAGGTGGTGTTTGATATGTGAATCATGGTTGGGAAGGTTTTTTTGGATGTTTGGTAGGTGCTAAATGTGTTTTCAAGTTCTTTGAGGTGTCTGTGTAATTAAATGGAGATTTTCAATGAAAATGAGTCACTTTGGGTGTGTTTTCCGTGTTGCGTACTTTTGGAATTAAATTGAAAATTGTTTGAATAATGGGAAAACATGTTTTGGTTTGTATATGCTATAATTTTGGTTTTAAAGAGACGTTCCTATATGAAATCGAGTTTTTATTTCTTGTGTAAACCTTTGATTTCTAATTTGAAGTGTTTTAAAAATTGTTAATTGCACTTATTAAATTATATGTGGAGTGCGGAAGTTGTGTTTGACAGAATTATGTGTGCGTAATGTTTTTTTAAAGGGATTATTACATGTGAAACTGGGCATGTCTCATGTGTAAACACTTATTGTGCTATTTTTAAATGTTCTTCAAATTTTTTAAAAAGTTTATCAAGTCATACAAGTGATCCGAACTATGTTATAAAATGGTTTTGGTGTGCGTGTTTTTTTTTAAAATGGTGTTAGGGTATGCAAGCGGTGACGTGTATGTGTAATGTTTTGTTTGGTTTGGGATATGTGAAAGCGATATACATTATGTGAATGTGAAACTTGATTGAGCACAAGGGAAAACCCTGGGTATCTAGGTGGGTGGACTAGAACTAGTGCGCTAGTGACCCGGATGTGTATCGTCCCTGTTTCACTTAGCTGGATTGCCGATTCTAACACTAACTAAACATATGATGACTGGGGGTCTTGGACTTCTAAGCCACGTTTTCTGAGGGTCGTGGTCTTCTAATCCACGTTTCTGAGGGTCGTGGTTTCTATTCCACGTTTCACTGAGACATGAGGTTCTAGGGTCCCACTCGAGCTAGATGAACCTTAGGGGATTTACCCATAGTGCTCTACCATCTATGGCGTGGTACCTTCTGTCGGCATATGGAGGACCACTTGGGTGTGAGTATGTGTGTGTGTGTGTGTGGGAGTATGTGTGTGTGTGTGTGAGTATGTGTGTGTGTTCCCATAATGAACTTTTCTCTTCCTCTTTAAAATCATTTTTGTGAAATGAGTTATTTTTTAGTGTTTTTCCTTTATTATTTAGCTTGTAAATGTTTTCTTTGAAAAGAATTTTGAAATTATAATTTTGAATAAGCACATTAAATTGTCTTTTTGATGTTGTGACATGGAACCTTTTTAGTGGGTGACATCCTACTGGGCTTTTGGATCACACCCTACATACACCTTTGGGTGTATGTAGACTTTGTTTCTTGTGCATTCTAGGTTGTGACATCATGCTCAGTGATGGTGGTTTAGGTTGTAGTTGTCCTTTTCACGTAGAATGGTGTTGATGTGGCCTCTCTTTTGCCGAGAGGTTAGTGTAAGAGTTTTAATTTCCGCTTTCATCTTTTCTTTTAGTTTTGGTTCGAGTTGTAGACTTTAAACTTGTTCATAGTTTAAAGGCGTGTTTGGTTGTCTATTTTTTGTTTCAGTTTATTTATCTGGTTAGTTATTTTTATGTATTTTATTTTGGGTAAATTGTTCCCATGTAATGTTTGATACCCGAGAACTTATGCCAGCCCGTGGGTATCGGGAACACCCTTCGGGCCTTGCCGTGAACCGGGTCGGGCGCCGAGTCATATGGCGACCCGGCCTGGTTCGTGACACTATGAAGGATTGATTCCATCTTGGGGTGCTCCCCACCATTGGAATCACTAACTGGAAACATATCCCAGGTGGCCTAATTAACAAAACCATTGATCTATCATATGAATACCAGTTATTTTTCCCAAAAATTCTATATATAACCCTACAATACATGAAACTCTCTCAAACAACAACAATGCACATCAAAACACATAATTCAAATCATCAAGTAACTCTTAGTAAAAACACTGAAAAACCCACTACCCGATCACACCCATTGGTTAATAATTTAAAACTATATATATAACTTTTTTACACACACAAAAACTCACGTTATTTTATTTTAAAACACCCCTTGGAATTCAAGGGTTTTCATTAAAACAAAAAACTTGAAATCACCATCCAAGCTAGTGTTTCCCTAAAAATAGATCCCATTTTCAAAATCCATTTTAAAATATAATTTCCTCAATTTAATTAAAACCTAAAAATTAAAAACCATTTCATAATCATTGAATCTGTAATCCATTTCAAGTAAAATATACTTATAAAACCATTTTTATAAATTCCTCATTCTATTACACAAGTTTTTATTTCCAAAACCAAGTTCCCTCAAAATACACCACCCCAAAACCATTTCCCTATTTATATAAAAATTAAATCAAATAATCCCTTTAAATCCATATTAATATTATAAAAACTTATGAAATATTTGGGAATACATCAAATAGATTATAAGTTTCTTAAATTATAGTGGATATCGAAGAGTCAAAATGTTAATCAACACTGCCTGTAGGGATGCTTATCATTACATAAGCATGTTGTTATCATGATAGATAGACAACACATTGGATTTTGGATCAGATCTATGACTCATCCTATGTATCATACCTCATACATTGAGATTATTAGTCTAATACCTCACTCATATCCAGAGTGAGCATTGAGATTATTAGTCTAATACCTCACTCATATCCAGAGTTACTACTCCTCACTCTGGATAACCCCTGGTGACTTGAGTTTCAACTAAATCCATACTAGCCAGGCATGCCCTCGGTCTGCATCCTAAGACCCAACATCCTACCTAAACCTATAAATAACTCTATCCCAACCAAACACATTCTTTTATAAAACTTTTTAACACCTCGATTCTAAATAATATTTGATATGGTTACCCACATAAACTCAAGTGTTCCACCACATATGCATGTGGATTTTGATTAGTGGTGAGATTATAATATAGTCATTGGGAGACTATTCACTTAAATTTATATCTTAAAGGTTAATAAAGAATATACCAAAATTATGTAATGAACCATATGTATATTTTACATAAACATAACTTATAGATATAAAAGAGGGATTAAAGAAGGTTCCCCACTATCCATAATAAAAAATAAGTAAAACATTCTATATGATGCATAAAGTATAACAAAGTAGCATCTATAGAATTATATAAGCATCAAAATGTGTAATAAATAAATACACTGGAATAATAGTCTATATAAATATTGTACAATAATGTAAAAGTTTATATACAACCTGATGGGTTTTGTAAGAACACATTATACTCATAACAATGGAACAAACCTATTAAACACTTGGATTAATCATTTTTGATTCAAAATGATAATAAAGAATATAAATAAGAAATTTGTAACTAAAATCCTGTATGATCTATCTCGATGGTGTCTATTTGATATAGATCAACAAGATAAATCCAACAAACTCCCACCTCCATAGTTAGTACACCCAATATTAGAATTATTGTACAATATGGGAAGAACCCATGGATTCTAAAGGTGTTCTAACACCTTATCAAGATAAGAATAATATATAACCAAGAAGTAAGTGAGATTTATATTTCTTTATATTGTGTCACACACCAACTGGAAGATATCTAATCCTATTATACATGCTTCCATCATTTAATGAAGGAAACTAATTTTCGGTTACGAACACTTGGTAGCCAACATTCATTTGACTAATTCACACCTATTAGTATACAATCATTTAAACATTTCAAATAATTATAATATGTTTTTCATGCCATAAATGATTCATCTTCATGACTCAAAATTGAAGGAAACTGTGTTCAAAGACGTTGAAGAATCCATGATCCCAATATCCTATATCATAATCGATACCATTCAAGATGATATAGGAATCTCCTAATAATGTAAAACTTTAATGATATGGTTGTATTGTACCATATGACATGTAATATATTCATATTATGTATTATGATATGGTTGAATTGTACTATTTGATTCACCCTTTTAGTGTATATACATTATTCCCCCATTTCCATTGAAATCACATAAGGAATTTATAAAAAACTTCACAACCATTTGTGAATCTATCCAAACTTCTTTGGATGTAGTTTATCAAACTCTATTCATTTTTAGAACAATAATTTTCCCAAAATTTATTCCTTTTGCTAAGACTGAAATATATAACCCTATTGAACTTTTTCAGTGATAACAAATATTATTTCCTTAATTCATAAAGGTAAGAAAATATGGGCCTCTAAAAAACATAAGTTTTATGAAATCTACAAAGGGGTTTGGTGTGATCTCAATAAAACATACGTATATATCTATATGAAAATTTCCATCACAAGATTTATCATATAAACCAAATGTATACTTATATAATCCCATTATCTATTTCATTAATTGAACTCTTGACATGAAACATTTAAATTTAGTTTAATCCATCTCATACATTCATGATTACTAAAATATATTGATCAGTTTTAATGAATACATCACATGTTATTCATTTAAGTAGATAAAAAGATCACATTCCACTCAACCAAGAATTGTCTTTTATTTACTCAGTTTAATTTAAGAAATGAAACATATTAATTTTCTTTTCATACAAGTTGAAAAATACTATCTTGGTTATGCTCTAACAAATTGTATGATTGAAAACATACCCAACCACTCCTGGATTATCCATGCCTCAAGAATTTCATAAGAAATGAATCAAAGTATAAAGGTTCTCATGCTAGTTATCTCTCCAAACTCAAGTAATGAGGATTCATAATAAGAATACACCCCTATGTATATCAATTAATGTATAAAATTCCATGAGATATACTTTATCAGGTCAGTCTAGATAATAATTCTCAACTTATTATCTCATGATTTTATTATTTGTATTTCATATTGCTCTTTATATTAAGCAAAAGTCACTACTCATGATAACATGAACATATCACCATGACCCATAATACTTTTTGATGATCACTGATTATGGAAAAATACCAGTCATACTTTAAGGGGATATTATCATTTCAATATCCATATAATAAATATATCACACAAGAAGAAATAATAAATGGATATTTATTTTATAATAAAACCATGATACATTTTATAACCATTGAACCTAATATTTCATCTATTCAATACCAAGAGATTCAACATGAATCTCATGATTTTTTTACACTAATGTTTTTGTCAAAATATCTACTACATTATCATCTATAACTACTCAAGATATCTTTACATCGCCCCTATCAATGATATCTTGAATGAGATGGTATTAGAGAATGATGTATTTGGTTCTTCGGCGAGATCAGGGTTCCTTGGTTGGAGTAATGGATCTATATTTATCATAGTAAAGAGAAATTTATCCCTTTTTTCTAAGGCCACCCCAAGTTTAGTGATGAACTTATTGATCCAAATAGCTTCTTCCATATCATCTGATAATATAATATACTCTACCTCTATTATTGAGTCTACTATAGTATCTTGTTGGAACTTTTCCAATTGATATATCCATAATTGAGAAAAAACATGAAAAAATATTGAGATCTCATATCATATTTTTCATATTGGAAACTAGTATCTGTGTAATCCCTTATAATGAGATCATCCTCACCTATAAAAACCGAGAACATATCCTTAATTATTCTTAATAACATAAATATACTCCTAAAAATAATCTAGTTACTCTCACGAGGATTTTATTGTTATTTACTTATTATTATCAAAGTATAATCGACATCGGGTTGAGTACACAATATAACATACATGATATATCATATAGATGACACATGATAAATCATATCTATCCTTTTAAATTCTTATAAATGATTCTAAATCTTCCTAACATTCATGCCATGAAACATTGGTAAATTCCCATTTTGGAGTTCTCCATGATGAATTGTTTTTATCATTTTACCAATATATATGTTTTGAACCATTTTAAGAAACCTATTTGATCTATCACTATAGATCTTCATTACGAGTATATAGGCCACCTCACCCATTTATTTCATCAAGAAGCATTTTCCCAACCACATATTTACATAATATAAATCTAGGTCCAAATTTATGATAAGGAGTATTTCATACACATATAATATCAAAAATACAACACTCCCCCTAATCCGCTTGTATACATAATAATCATCCATGTTCTTGATGAAAAATTAATATTTTATTTCATTATCAAATTTGATATTCCATACATAAGAAGCTTTGATGAATCAATAAATAGACCATTGTAACTTTCAAACCTTAGCATACTCATTTGTTACATAAAAATATTTAGGTTATTTCATATACCTGACCTTGACTATGTTCCCATTAAGTAAATCATCTTTGAAATCCATGTAATATATCTTATAATCATAATGAACTTTTATGGATATAAATAAATGAATATAATTTTTCATAAAAAATGGAGAAAAGGTTTCTTCATAGTCAATACATATTTTTATTTATAACCATTTGAGACAAGAAAATATTTATAGGTAGACACTCTACCATCCATGGAATTTTCCTTTATAAAAACCCACTTCACCCTATGGGTCTCACCCCTTTTAGTGTATCCACAAAGTTCCAATGTTGGTTAGTGTATATAGATTCCATTTCATATTTTGAGTCATCTAACCATTTCTCAGAATCATATATCTCAATGAAATCTTAGTAAATAGTGGGTTTATTATCTACAAAAATTAATTAATCATAATTTGCCACAATAAATCCATATCTATTAGGCTCTTAATTTATCCTAATAGACCTTCTAGGTTCTTGTGTAACCTGAGTAAGTTATTATTCCATAAATCTCTATGAAACAAATTAATTTCTATCTCTATAACACTTCCTATTTTTTCATCTTGTACTTCTATAATTTTAACTCCCCCCACAGAATCATTGAATAATATATTTCTTTTCATGGAATATACTTGTTCATCCCTCAAACACTTTGTTCTCAAAACTATAGAAATAACTTCCCTTTGTTTCTTTGGGATAAATAACAAATAAGAATCTGTCTAACTTTGGGTCAAGTTTGTCACAATCCAATCACCACCCATATTATTCAAAGTCCAAATCATTATAAAAGAAATATTAGGATGTTTCCTAGTATATATCCCATATTTTGACTTTATGATTGATTTAGTTAGAATTCGGTTAATTAAGAATGTATCAGTTCTTAAAAAATATCCCTAGAATGAACTACGAAGGTCACAATGACTCATCATCGATCAAACCTAGTCTAATATGATTGAATCTATCTTATTAGACACACCATTCCAATATGGTGTTATAGGAAGAGTTAGTTTTGATAAATTTACACAATCTCTTTGATGACTAGGGAATTTATATCTTAAATATTCACTACCCCAAATAGATCATATAATTTTAACACTTTTTCTCAGTTAATTCTATATGTCATTATGAAAATATTTGAGCTTTTTAAATGTTTCAAACTTATTTCACATAAGAAACACATAACCATAGCGACTAAAGTCATTTTTAATGGTTATGAAGTGCCTATAACCACCACATTCTTGTGTACTCAATGGTCCACATAAATCACTATTTATAAGTTCTAATAACCCACTAGACCTTTCACCTTTTCTACTAAAATATTATTTAATAATTTTTTTTAATAAAAAATATTTATATATATCAAAATATTTATAGTGTAATCAGTCTAATAATCCATCTCTATGGATTCCTTGAATGTTTTTTAATTTATATGTTGAAGTTAGTAATTATAAAGATAAGTGGATTTAGAATCTTCCCTGACCTTCTTATTTTGAATTTTATAGATTAGATTATCCATACCCAAGATGTATAAACCATTTACCATATTTCCAATGACATAAAAAATTTCATTCATATATATTTATTTTTTTTCTTAATAATAAATGAAAACCCATCTTATCGAAGAAAGATATAGAAATAAAATTTCAATTTATGGTAAGAACATAATAAGAATTTTACAATTAAAAAACTAATAAAGTTGTAGACATAGATAATAAGTGCATACCTCCAATATAGAAAACCTTTTCTGTAGCCAATAATAATATCTACTTCACCTTTTCTAATTTATATCCTATTCACGAGTCTATGCTTATCAAGAACAAATGTGTGATGCACACCCAATATTTAATACCAATTATTCAAAATTAATGAAATTAATATTTATAAAATTCACATTCATATGCTCAATATGTTTCTCTTTGAGATAAATAATCAACCTTAGATACAAATGTAGAATTATTTTATAGGCCATACCTATTATATAATTCAAAATTATGATCATGATTCATGCAATAATATGAAACAAAGACATATATATGAGTAGGTATTAAATTTTATACCTTTTCATCTTGTAATTTTAATTAAATTACTCCAAATAAAATGATAACCACATACATCATTACCTTTAGTGGGAGAAATATCCACATCTCACTAAATATTGATTTTGATTTGGATTTTCTCTAACCACTAATTTATTTAGGTAGACCATTATTCCAATCATATCACATATGATTCATTGAGAGTTGAGTGGAAAAACCTTTTTATAAATCCATTATATGAATAAATCTCCACTCTATTCCTCTAGTATCCCAATATTATTAGGGTTTCCCAACTAAGTGTAACCCAAATATTATAATTGAAAATGGGCACTTAATACTCTTCAGTTCAACATTATCTATCATTCCTTATACAAGATAATCCATGATCACCCAAATTTGGAATGACCAACCTAGTTGGATGATTAAGGTCATTATATGTGTTTTCTTTGGGAGGAATATCACACTTAGTATTTTAGATATTTTATTTAAATTTCTCTATAATTTAATATACATCACATGCATATTAAAACCATAATTGTTACATTAAATTAAATATTTATTATCTCAAGTTTCATTCATTTCTATATGAGTTATTTTATCAATTTATTTTTGGAATCACCATTCCATCCACCAAATTAATATTTTCAATACATATTAATGTGCAACTCTTTACCTAACTCACAGTTTATGTTACTCATGCAAAAATAAAATCAAAACATATCTACACATATTCAAATGTATCCCATGCATTAAGCACATGAAAACTTTCATGTAAAGGTTTATAATTATATGAAATCAACAATCCTAAATCTATAAGATTAGATCCACATACAGCCAACCACTACATTTCTAGTTAAGGAATAGTCCTCTAGGACAATATGTAATTCAACTAAAATTTCTTCTGCATATGGATAATTTTCTCAGTATATATTTCAATTCCATTATAAATCTAATTCCTAATATATATAATCTATATTCATCCTATAAATCCAAGATAATAACTTTAATAATAAATCAAAGTTAAGGTAGATGAAAACTAAATCTTAAGTTTTCATATCAATTATGGATTGAAAATTTTATAATATGTAATTAATAACATAATTTTAAGAATAAATAATGTTCATATAATATATATATATATATATATATGAATATTTAATGGTAATAAATAAACAAATAAATATTCTATTTATTTTCAAAACATGAGATATTAATATATACATTTCATATTTAATTTAGGCAAAAAATACTCATTTTTTAATGCCTAGCACTTATATTTCATAAAAATTTTATAAACTAAAAGTATTTTTCAAATATATTAATTTTTCATAATTTTTGGTTATATCATATTTTATGATAGATAAAAGGATTATTTATTGTAATCTATGACCATATCATGGCTAAGTATAAGAACTATCATGGGAGATCCATCATTTTTACCCATATATGCTATATCGTCTTTATGGCATGATAATTTATTTTTTAAAACCCAAAATTCAAGCTACATGTTATGATATTTCATATAGTAGCTGAAAACATAGAATAATATAATATGATTTGATTAATCATACTCTACAAATCATCCAATCATACCCTATGACTAGAAAAACAATGAATCACACCTTATGATTGTGAATCCTAGATTCGAATATATCTTTGAGAGGGGTAGGGGGAATTAGTGATGTAATTTTTATGATTTATTCTTTTAAATACAACCTTTGTGATTGGTTAAAATCTAGATCCCTCATTCTTTAGATCCTCACTTCTCCTGTATATAAAAAATGAAAGCATTGAAAAAGTACATGGATAATTTTACAATGTTCTCCCTAATATGGGTGACTACATCCTTGCTATGTTCAACATAATATGATACAAAAATTATAAACTAATATTAAATAATGTGACTAAAAGTATATAAAATCTCCTGATATTTCTGAAAAACAAACTCCCATAATGTCCGATCACTAATGATTACTGTGGGCTATCTCCTAATGAGATCTTTAGACTAACATCCCACCAAGGTTCCTTATACTAACTCCTTCTAGTTGAGACATCTCTCGAAAATATTGGGTTGTTTATATTGGTATCCCATAAATTCTTAAATTATCTTCACTACCTCTTATGAATAGGTCTTCAACTTCTATTGAATTCTGATACAATGATTTGTTGGACTTAATCTACGTCAAGTCCACTCAGTCCAATATTCTGATTAATAGTTAGACTTTCTCAAAATCCACTTCACTTTTTCTCACTATGTTTAGATCATACATGACTATCTCATGAAAATCACAAACCTAATTTGATATTTGACTTTACACGATTTTACTTGGAAGAGATCATATTTGTATTATCAAATTCTTATGCATCCACACATTCATACACACATGCACTACCCTATTCTTAGACAAAACTTGAAGGGTTCTTGGTCATGAATACAGTAGAATGAAACCGCTTATTAACCTCAAGTCCACTATATTTTATTCTTTGTGAAGCCCCACAATAGGTACACTGATATGCGTGTTTTCACAAATCAGGAAGATGCACATTAAGGGTATCACACCACATTTTCTTCATGAAAATCAGTATAGTTAATCATGTGAGTTATCGAAGAAATCATGTAAACTAGGATGGATTCAAATATCATGGTTTTTATTGAAATATAATGATTATACAAATCAAATATCAACTGCCCAAAAATTTATCTTCTTCCTTACACAAGCAATAGCACCACAGAACCACTCTTCACGAATCAAAGGATTGTAGTGGCTCTATTTGTTTGTAAATGAGATCACCCTCAATAATTTAGTTTCATATCATGGGTTTATACCTTGGTATTTATTGAAAAACCTCCACCAACATAAATCATGTGCAACACCTCAACCTTTCACATGCACCGACTTAGCTGACACTTCTTGATTACAGAAGAACACCATCATCACAAAAAATTTTTAGATTCACACTCTAACTCCTCGATTTGATCTACATTTAAACATGAAAAAAAGTTTCATGAGCATTAAATCATATTAAAATACTCATAACCATAAAATTTTGATCGTATAATTTGGATCAATCTAATGGATGATATTACCTAATGAAAGCCTAACCTACATAGGAAGCTCTTGGTTGAAGGTAGAAGAAAACCGCGACACTTGATTGAAGTGTATATGTTGATCAGATTGGGAAACCCTGGTTCTTTATGTATATCTAATAGTGGATGAATAGTAATGTCACAACTGATTACCACATCATTTTATCAAAATTTTTAGGGATCCTTTGTGATAAAAATCGGACCATGTATGATTAGTTTCAAGTATTGGGGTCTGCTCCCAAATCCCACTAGAACTGCCCCATGCCAAAACTCTCTTTCACTGCCATGTCACCCTACATGGTGGCTCACCTATTCTCCTTACAGTTATGTGGGAAATCCTTCTAAACCTTATTCTGTAATACCATATGTATATTCTATGGTTGATCATATTTCCCACCTCATCAATGGTTGCACATTGATCCCATGTCTTGCTTGTTGGCAGGAAATTTTTTTAATATACAAACAATTAAAAAACACTTAACCATACGTCATATAAAGTCAAAATCCAAATTCAATCTCCAATTTCTTCTCAAAAATTATTTATTTATTTCTTATTGAGATCAATGTGTCACAATTAAACACCATTTACACATGTCTTCAAACTTAAGACTAGTTCAATAATTGTCACAATACACTAAACACATATTGATATATTATTGAAAAAAAAATGAAACACTAGGCCCAATAATCTCTCATTTTTATTTTGTATTCAATACCTTCTTATCATATATTTTGAGAGTTAATACATGTCCTCAAAAATTTTATCCCCCTTATTGGAAATCAAATGCGAAGGAAAAGTGGCAGTTTTCTCATAAAGATATTTTCCTCCATTTGATGATTATTTCTTGAACACTTATAAGAGTGGCATGACATAACATTGGTTTTCTTAGAAAATAAAATTTTAGTTTATCAAATCTTTGCCTACATGTTATAACCTAGTGTAGAAAAAATATAGATACAACTAAGGTAGTCTATGTTTCCCATAAACAACCATGCATGTGAAATCATGCTTAGAAATTATCAATTTTGACTATAGGGATTAGAAATAATAAAATTCATCACTGAAATTATAAATCCCACACAGAATTTAAAAGACACAATAGAAATTAAATTTGAAAAAGTTATATTTACCCCTCTGTCTTATTTTTTCATTAAGCAAACACTCCCCCTTAATTGATAAGAAAACAAAATTAATAATTAGGGATGAAAGTGTTACCTTGAACTTTAATTTTGAATTTGTACCAAGGTTTTCATATTTGTTATCAAGTTTTATCCCCCTTAAGGGATGGACACTTTTCTTCCATTTCTTGGAATCTAGTATAATCTATGAAGTACAATCTCATTATGTTGTCCAGAAGTGATAGCATCAAACATATCCTCTAATTCCCTACATTGTTAGTTCAAAACATACAAAATAATAGGGAATAAGGAGTAACGTATTGGTTTCTCACAAGTAACATTAATACCAAGATATTCCTCTAAATATAGGCCATTGTTTTCTTCCAATCTCATCAAGGGATTATTTCTTTAGAATCTTCTTTTTCTTTTGAGTCACTTTTTGAACCTCAGTCTTCTGGATCTTCAACTTTCCACTGGTGGATAACTTATTATCAAATTTCACCTCATTCTATAAGAAAAATTTATCTCCTTTAGATTTAGTAAGTTTCTTAGCTTCCTTTAATTATTTAGAGAGTTTCAACTAATGTGGCCAAACAAATAGGTAGTTTTTTTTGAAATTCCTAGTCTTCTCAAAATTTACCTTATGATAAGAATTTATTCGAATAAAATAATTAGAGATATTTCATTTTATTTTATCTTTATTTTCATTAAAATACTATAGTAAATGTAATAAAATTATTTTCATGCAATCTTTAGCATAGTAACCTTATTGTTCACATATTTTATAGATTTCCTTTAGACAATCAAAATTATTCTGAGTAGACAGACTTGTTTATTTCTATATGAATAATTTCTAAATTCTTAGATTTTTCTTTATTCTCATAGATATTGTTATTTTATTTTCAAAATTTATGTCCTTGATATATGATAATTCATAGGAAGTGACATATTATATTAGCAGTTGTAGAATTTATGACTAAATTTACCACAACACCAATAGTGACCTAAGAAACTTTGTCTTCTATAATTCATAATAATATATTAGTGATAAAAAACTTTATTTTTGAAAAAACCCATGTTATTATTTTTCCTCAGTCTTGGGGAACATTATTTTTTAAAGTCACTTAAGTTCTTTCTATCATCATCAGTCCATATTCTACCAGATTTTGTGTCTGAACCTGTATGATTAGATGAAACATATTTAATATCACTAGTAAATTTAGAAATAACCTTTATCTTCTTCTTTGGACTGGTCTTCAAAATAGCATTTGACAAGTCTACTTTAACATGTACTACTTTATCAAAATCATCTCTCATCATTGTCATGGTGTTTTCTGCTTTAAGACACCTAGATTTTGCCTCTTTAATTTCTTGTTCATTTACAACTAATTTTGTATTAAGATCTTTCAACATCTTCTCATATTATGAAATTTTAACATTATAATCATTAAACTATTTAATAATAAAATTTTATTTCTTATTTTTATTTATTTTCTCTTTATCCAGTAGTTTAATACTTTTATTTAGGAAAGTGTTTTGATCTAGACATGCTAGAAGTTCAGTTCTATGTATGTACGCATGATCACCCTCTTATTCTTTATCATCACTGCTTGAAGAATCAACTTGTCTCTTAACTTGTGCTATGAAAGTTTTATGATTCTTAGTTGAATCTTCATCTTCTAAGTTATTCCATTATAAAGAGCCTTCATAAACTCTACTACTCATCAAATTTTTCTTTTACTTCCTTGATAATATTTACTTCTTCCCACTGTCACCTTTTTCTAGATTTTTCATATTTTCTTTTAATGCAGTATTCTTCTTTATCATCACTCTCAGAATAATCAGATTCTTTCTTTGTAAAATCAATTGAAAAATTTCTAGTCTAAAGCACTTTAAAGAAAGAAAACCTTTAAATTTTCCTTTTCATTTTATGATTTTTTTGGAAATAAAGTCCATGAATATTTTATAATATGTATTATTTACCTCATTCTTATAAAAATATTAGAATGTTTCAACATTAATTTCCTTCATCTTGATACTTTTCATATATTTGAAGGTTATTTTCTTTTTTTTGTTTATTTTTTAACATAGGTTCTTTTCTCATCTCATAATTGAGAAGTTTATTTTTCAATTCATCAAGAGATAAGTCTCCGACATCTTCCATGGTGGATATATTTGGATACAATTTTTCAGGAAAGTTACACATCAATTTCATGAGAATTGATGAATATTCCATAGTATATCCAAAAACCCCAGATATGATTTACTATCTCATTTAACATAGTAAATTATTCATTAAAAAACCTCATCATCATCCATTCAAATATCTTCAAACTTAGCTCTCAAGATTTAAAGTTTGTCTTCTTTGATCTTCACATTCCCTTCATACACATTCTTAAGATTATCCAAAATATCCTTGGATTTTTTTAGTCCCATCACTTTAGTGAATAATTTATCAGATGAGGATGAAAAAATAACATTTCTAGATTTCCCATATAGTTAAATATTTTTATTATTAGCATGTTTTATGGGAGAATCTATTCTTGGAAGGATAAAACCAACCATTAAAACATCAGTAACTTCAAGGAATTATGAAAGAAAATATATAATCATTCAGTTATTTCATCTATAATAGTTATTTCCATTGAAGAAAAGAACTCCTCTATTGTTGACTAAATTCAAACTCTACGTTATTAGATATTCAGTAAAGGTTGGATGGTTAGAGGGGGAACCTCATTTTTTGATACCACTTATGGATCCTAGATTTAGATATATCACTGAGTAGGGGAGGTAGTGAATCAGTGATTTACTTTTTACAATTTATTATTTTCAAATCAACCCCTCAGTTTAGGTAAAATCTTGATCCCTCATTATTTAGAGTCTCACTTATACTATATGTAAAAAATTGAAACCACTAAAAAATAGATGAGTAATTTATAATGTTATCCCCTAATATGGGTGACTATATCCTTGTTGTGTTTAGGATAATCCAAGACACAGATTCTCCACTAGTAATAAAGAATGTGATTAAAAGTACAAGCAATCTCCTAAAATGTTTGACAGAAAAACCTCTGTAATGTCATATCACTAATGATTATTGTGGGTCGTCTCCCGATGGGATCTTTAGATTGACATACCACTAGTGTTATTTATAATGAATCTTTTCTGTTGATCTATCTCCTAAAAAATTTCATGTTATTTTTACTGAAATCCCATTAGATCTTAATTGAATTCACTACCTATTGTGAAAAGGTATTCGACTTCCACTGAGTTTTTAAATAGCAATCTATTGGACTTGTTCTGCTTGAAGTCCACTGAGTGAAATATTTAGATTAATTATTGGTCTCACTCACAATACTTTTCACTATTTTCACACCATGTTTATATCATTCATGCATAATACTTGCAACTCACTAAATTTCCTTTGATATTTGGTTTCACACAGCTTCACTTGCTTGAGATCAAGTATTTATTATCAAATGCTTAGACATCCATGGAAGCATGCACACATGAACTTTCCTATTCATAGCCCAAACCTAAATGGTTCTTGATTATGTAGAAAAAACCACGAAACCTCTTATTATCTTCAATTACACTTCCTTTTGTCCTTGTAAAAACACCAAAATAGGTACACCGATCTGTAAATTTTCACAAACCAATAAGTTACCTCTTCTTCACACAAACCAATATGGTTAAGCATGCAAGATCTTAGACAAATACTGAGAACCGGGAAGGCTGCTTGAATCTCATTTCTTTTCAAAATAGAACAAGTGTGTAAAGAACATGTCTATTTCCCAGATAATCATCATCTTCCTTGTACAAATAGTAGCTTCATAGAACCACTCTTTATAAATCAGAGGATTACTGTGGCTCTATTTTTTTGTTAATGAGAGCACTCTCAATATTTCTATAGCTTCTCATGGTTTTATGCATCAGTATTTATAAACAACCCTCCACCGAGTTATATCATGTGAACCAACTCAACATTTCACATGCACCGAATTAACTCACACTTCATGATTATGGAAGAACACTGTCATCGAAAAAACCATTTTATCTTTACACTGTAAATACTCGATCTGATCTTCATTCAAACATGAAAATGAAGTTTCATGATCATTTTATCATTATAAAAACCCATACTTTACTTAAATTTTTATTTCATAAAAGGTGAATAACATTCATTACAAAATATAACAAATCTTTGATAGGATTGTATATTTATAGTGTCTTTAGAAACTGGGAAACATAAAGAATTAGTTCATAAGACGTCTTCATTTTATCCCACCTATTTCGTCATAACTAGACCCCATTTTGACATATCTTACTTAATACCCTTCTTAACGACTTGCGGAAAAGAAAAATCTGAAAGGGTGAGCTCAGATGCTCAGTAAGGGTAAAAAAAAAGAGATGTCAACCATATCATAATTATAAAAAATAATAACATAACATTATAAAATATTATCCTTCATGTGAAAGATCATGATATCATGCCATCAGATAAATCATGAAAGTTCATAAAAATCAATGAACGTAATACCAAAAGTCATAACATAAGGCATAGAGTTTTTTGGCATACACATAAGCATATAAAATCTTTTAATTTTAGTCAAAACTCATTTCCAAGACCATCATAGTGGACAAAGTCCATTACTGAACTGAGTTCAATCCTCATTCTAGCCCAGTATTTCTGAAATGATATCATTTCTCGTTCAAGACATGTCTATATCATGAGATATAAATCTTTACTGAATGCACTAGAGGGAGATATAGGTCCCACCCATATCATAATGAAATTATTCTTACATGTTCCAGAATAACATAAATCATCTATCATTACCCAAGGAATAAAATGGGTTTCTTTTGATATCATTATGCCATAAAATAATACATATAAAACAAATGGATTTTAAATATAATATTCCATAATAAACACAATAAAATCATTGGAACAATAAGGATATTATAATTGAAATTAAACCCTATTAAATAATTCCATCTTAGATGTAAAATAATTTTTATATAACCCTTGAAATTAATTCTTGAGGAAAATATCCTTTCTTCTTCAAAAATGTTTTCTTTTCTCAAAATGATGAATTTTTTTAAAATAAAATAATTTATTTGAAAATAAACTTGAAATCATATAGAGGAATATTCATGGAAATAAGTTTTTATAAAGACGTAAAAATCTATTCATGCCATATAAGTTAAAAAACATTATCTTCATACTTTTTCCAAAAAAGTCTAAAAGTACCTCATACCGAATAACGACAAAAGATTCCTTTCATACCATTTAATAAAAATTCATTAATGGAAAAAATAAAATTTAAAAAATTATAGAAGAATTGAAATAATATTATATATTTAGAAAACATGGAGGTGGATGATACATATACCTCAGTGAATACTTACGTATAAACAATCTCGAATAAAAATGAGATTGCAAAATTATCCCTTACCTTAGGTATGA
Organism: Viscum album; assembly: GCA_963277665.1. NCBI lineage: Eukaryota > Viridiplantae > Streptophyta > Magnoliopsida > Santalales > Viscaceae > Viscum > Viscum album. Next base: position 109,782,951 of record OY728149.1, read on the forward strand.
TATCCCTTTTATGTATCCAAAACTCTTGTATAATGATTTAAATATTGTAACTGACTTACTATATAATCATATGTATTTTTATGATGTCATATATGATCATCTTATCATATGTTTGTTAATATCATTTCATTATTACTTGTTATTCCGGTATTAACTGCTTCATTTACTTATGCATGTTTTATAAAATAAGTTATGGTTCTCCTTATTAGGTCATAGTTATATCATTAAAAAATGATTTGAAGATAATATATACCATATTTGTTCTTTCTCTATTTTTATATAATCATTCTTTAATTAAGATCATGTAGAATGAATCACATCACATCGTGGAGACAGTAAGCCGTACGCACGCACGAGCGATGATATCATTACCATAATTGTTGAATGGTATTGAAGTGAATGGTATATAAAATGTAATAATAAATATAATGTTATAATAATAATATATTTTTTATTATTTCTATCATTATACCCATAAAAGTAAGGTGGTAGTAAAAAACAGAGTACACCAGAGAGTGGAGACGGTAAGACGTACGTACGCACTTGAGGTGATTTCATTTTTTATACGATGGATAGAAAGTAGAATATTGTTGTTAAATAATCATAATAAAATCTTACAATATAATTGATACTGGAGTTATTAATTTATAATGAAAAAAACTCATGAATAGGATGTAGAATAAGAAAGAAGTTTGAAAGAATCAGTAGAGGAGATTACCTGTTCTTTGACGTGCTTCCTCTAAATATCCTCTTAGAGCACTAGAGTTGGTCTTTGAAGAATACAAGAACCTATAGAATGTGACAAGGGAAGTTTATAAGGTATAATGGTAGGGTATTGATGATATTTAATTTTCAAAGTAATGTAAATAGTTGAGGGAGGGGGTTCCATGTTATAATTGATGTGAGGGGCACTGTTGGGATCTCAAAAAATATTAATTTATAATAAAATAAAACCCCATCCAAAAACCTAAAAAATATCCCAATTTATAATATGATATGATATAGGGTTTTCATATCATTAACTAATCTATTTTAGACAAGTTTTGCTATCAATTTAAACCTTATAATTTTAATTAACACTTAGTTGTTCCATTTAATTTTTAACTATGGTAACAAATAATTCAATATTAAAAGGGTAAAATATTTACTTATTCAATGTCAATTAGACCATAAATAAATAAAATAGAAAATTTTAGACCATATAATAATTATTTTATATTTTTAAAAATGTTTTATCATTTTAAAATAATTTAATAAAGCATTTTTTTGATAAACAAACAATGGTGTCAATTTTGACACTATTCAATTCATTTATTTTTAAAAATATTAAGATAACAAGTTAAATTAGAAACAACTATTTTATTGTATTTATAATAGTTCAAGGTCTTCTATAAAATTCATTATAAATATTTATTATCCCAAAGTATATTTATTTTAATATCTTTAATAACATTTATTGTTTGTATCTATTAATAGAATAATTACTACATCAATTTTGTGTAATTTTTTAATATAATTATTTTTTGAATAAAAATTAAAAATAAAATAATATGATGAATATAAATCTACTATATTTCATAAAAACAATTTTAGTAAAATTTATCATCTGTAAAATCCAACATTTAAAATGCTATACTTATTAGATTATGAATGTGAAAAATTTAACATCACTTTAAATAAAATAATATTAGTGCCAAAATGTCTTCTATAAGGATAAAAAAGGACAATAAATCTACCCTTATATGGTTATGGTAAAGATATAATTGAAGAATAAGATTTTTTAACGTTTTTCTCTATTTTGATGGTTATTAGCATTTTATTAAAAAATGTTTTTTTTGATTTCTCATCAATTAATTAATTTTACATCATCAAAGTATTAGTTTTTAAGGTAATTATTTACTTCCTAAAAATTAAAATAAATTACAATGATAAATAAAAAACTTTTATCTTTAAAATGATCATTTATAATCAAATTTATCTTTTATATAACCTTACATAAAAATGATATAGTTATTAAACTTTCGAGTAAGACGTATTGAATTTTTCTTTAAATAAAATAAATTAAATGTCATAATCTCATCCAAGGAGATTCTAAAGGACACTATTTATACAAAAGATTGATTTAGGTCAAAAAATACTCTTCCAGTGATGTTAATAGAAATTATAGGGTAATTTTATAATAGTATTATTACCCTTAATTACCTAATTTATGCTTTTACCATATTAATAAAAATTACCGAAGTTATTATTCAAAATACCCAAAAATAAAATAAAATATTTACATAATTTAGAATTAATAATTCAAAATATGGAATATATTTTTCAATATTCAAAACATACAATTTTTAGTAATTAATTTAAATTAATCCTGTTGTTGGAAAGAGAGAATGAGTTTTAAAAGTTAAAACATTGCAAAAGATTGAAATGTTTTTACATCTGAATTCAATTTAAAATTAATGATATTGAAATAAATTATATTGAATAATAAAATTATATTCTATTTATACTTTAAAACCATTAAATATTATAATTTAAGAATATAAATTATTTCAATGAAAAAAGTTGATTTCAATTAAAATTCATTGTATTTCTACAATTCATTGAAACTTGAAAGTTATTAGAAAAATATAAAAAATTAATCCAAAGTAAATTTTTTTATCCTGATTCAAAATAGAATGTTTATGCTGTCATATAAAAATTATAATGTGTCAAAATCTTAATTTAAAATGGGTTCTCCATTAAAAGGTGGAAAATTACCCTTTTAAAAAATATAGGTTTTTATACATAAAATATGGTTTATTCATACCCTATGGAAAAAATATCTATTGGATGAATATCAAAAATATTTCATTAAGTATATTAAATATATATTTAATTAATTTACTAATTTTAATTCACTCAATTTATTAAAAATATAAATATAAAATTGATTTATATTTTTCATAAATAATTAGTAGCGAGTAATTTTACAATAGATTTTCAATAGTTAGTTATATTTATTACCACTAAACTAATGGATCGGTTAAAATTGTAATTTTATATTAAGTTCATCTCATAGTTAATTTAAACTCATGATCACATGCAATGCAAGATATTGGAGAATTAAAATTATTTTCAGAAAATATTTCCTAAAAACATCCGGGTGCTACATTCTACCACCCTCACATTGATTTTTTCCCTCAAAATTCACCACTTGGATACAAAAATATGAGTATATCTCTCTCTAATCACATCCTAAAGTTCTCATGTATCTTAAAATAATTAGTGGTTCCACCATAAAACTTTATCCAAGTATGTGGTCTTTTTTCATAGAACTTTTTCTCTTTGATCTTGAATCTCTATCGGTTGATATTCATAAGAAAGATCATGCTCCAATGGTATGAATTCTACGTTTAGTACATGTGAAGGATTATATATGTACTTCCTTATGAGAGATACATGGAACACATCATGAACTTGTGAGAGATTCAGTGGAAGCGCCAATCGGTAAGCTACCTTTGCAACACAACATAGGATTTCAAAAGGACTGATATACCTATGGATTAGCTTGCCCTTCTTTCTAAATCTAATTAATCTATTCCAAATAGATATTCCTAGAAAAAAATTATCGACAATAAGCCACTATTATGCTTTGTTGAATATAACTGACCTTTTCTTCCATTTCATTAACAAGATCATGTCCTAATAGCTTTATTTCCTCAACTTCATTTAAAAAAGTTTGAGTTCTACACTTCTCTTTAAAGAGGGCTTCATAAGGAGCCATATGAATACAAGAGTGAAAGCTATTGTTGTAAGAAAACTTCACCAAAGGTTGGTGTTTATCCCAAAACCTTTTAAATCCATAGATCAAGGTATCAACATGTCTTATAGATTTTGAATTTTCCTCTTAGACTGACCATCAGTCTGAGGATGATAAATAGTGTTGAAACTTAACTCTCTTTTCAGATCCTACAGAAGAATTCACCAGAACATTGAGGTAAACCTAGGATCTTGATCATATATAATGGAAATTGGTATTCTATGAAATATTAACACTTTATTTACATATATCCTGTAAATGTAATCAAGAGAGAAATATTCTCTAATAGTAATGAAGTGTACCAACTTTGTAAGACAATCAACTATAACCCATATAGAATTATGGCCTTTATATGTTTTGGGATGTCTAACAATAAATTACATAGTGATTTTACCATTTCCATTATGCTATAGGTAATGGTTGAAACATCCCTTTAGAGTTAGGTCTCTTAGACTTAAATTGCTGACAAACCAAGAATCGCGAGATATATTTATCAACATCTCTTTTCATGCCATCCTACTAGAAATAATATTTCTGGTCCTTATACATATTTGTGTTTCTAGGGTGAACAGATAATGAATAAATATGAGCCTCATCCAATATACCCTTTTTTTAATTTTGGTATGGGAGGAATACAAACCCAATTCCTAAACCTTATTATTCTATAACAATAAAGGTTGAATTTAAGGACATTTATCACATTATTTTGTAGCTCTAAATCTTCCTTCTTAAACTCTTTAATATTCAATTTTATAAATGGTTTAAAATTAATTTGATAAAGATAATATTTCTCCCATTCCTTTAAAATTTCAAGATCCATCCTTTTAAAATCCATAAATATTGGATATTTTATGATCCTCATCATGGATAGGCTAGCATGGTCCTTTCGATTCAAAGCATATGTCACCTTGTTCGATTCAAAGAATATGTCAACTTGGTCATGAATTTTCAATTTCTATGAGGCATAAGATATCACATTATCATTTTTAATGAGAACACATCCCAAACCTTTTTTGGATGCATCACTACAGATCACAAACCTTTCTCCACTACAAGGCGGTGTAAACACAGGTTCACTGGCTAACTTTATTTTGAGATCTTTGAAATTCTCTTCACATTCCTCTATCCACATGAAATTAACTCCTTTATAAGTCAAATTGGTGAGTGGATTAGATAATTGTGATAATTATTTCAAAAAACATTGATAATATCTAGCCTTACCAAGAAAACTTTGGATCTCAGTTACCATTTTTGGTCTTGGAAAACTTTCAATAACTTCTATTTTTTCTAGATCCACAAATATTCCCTCTTTTGAGATTATGTGTCCCAAAAATTAAACTTTATGAATAAAAAATTCACACTTGGTAATTTTTTATAAATCTTATCCTTTCTCAGGGTCTTCAGTATAATTCTCAAGTAATCTTCTTGTTCTTACTTTCTCTTATAATAGACAAGAATACCATTTATAAAGACTATTAAAAATAGTCAAGATTGTCTCTAAAGACTCTATTAATTATTTCCATGAATATAATAGGGGAATTAGTAAGACCAAAAGGTATCTCTATAAATTTATAGTGTCCATACCTTGTATTGAATTCCATATTTGGTATATTGTCCTTTTTGACCCTTAATTGATGATATCCTGAAAGAAGATCAACCCTGGAAAAGTATTGAGCTCCATGTAGTTGGTCAAATAGATCATCAATGCGGGGAATAAGACATTTGTTCTTGATAGCAATATTGTTAAGTTTTCAATAATCAATACAAAGTCTCATTTACCCATCTTTCTTCTTAACAAATAGAACAGGTGCACTCCAAGGTGATGCACTAGGGCACATTAATGCATTGTCAATATTATTTTAGAGTTTCTTCTTTAATTCCTATAACTCAATTAGGGACATTCTATATGGTGTCTTTGAAATAGGTGTAGCACCTGATATGAGTTATATTGAAAACTAAACCTCATGATTCAGTGGAAGACCTCATAATTATTCTAGATTGACACCATCAAACTCCCATAAAATGGGTGTATTCTTTATTGTGAGTTCCTCCCCAACCATTTGAGATAGATAACCTTAATTTATAGGGATCAAGACCCATAATATGGAAGAAATTTATACTGGAAGGTTATATTCATCCTTTCATTGATATATGATCATATATTGATATGGAATATGAAATGTGACTTTCCTTCCTTAGAAATTGATATGATATCCATATAGAGAAAGCCAATCCATGCTAATAATTACATCAATTTTTACTATAGGAAGGTTCAAAATATTTACAAGAAGCCCTTTCCCACAAACTTTAACCAGAGAAGAATTATAAAATTTTGATGTGACTGTTGTGGCATTAGGAGTTTTCATAGATAACTCAACATATAATTGTTGAGGTAATATGGCGATAACCTTAAAAAATTATTCATAAATAAAAGAGTGGGTGGATCTAGTATTAAATAAAACATTTTATACTTTATAGTGGATGATAAGTGTACCTTTCACCACTTACATATCATACTCCAAATCTCCAACAGTGAACGCATGTGAATTTACTTTCTCTTTGGCCTTATTAGTTTACTGATGTCAATAATCATCAAGAAACCTTGGATTAGGGTATTTATTGGAATAATTCCCAATTTACATGCACTTGTAACATTGAAGTGTACGAGGTAAGTTATATATAACCTTTTCTACATTCACATCCTTAGACATCTTTTTCCCATACCTTCATCATTCAACTGCCTGATGACCTTCTTTTCCACACTTAAAACATTTACTAGTCCCTTTATGAAAATTTCCTCCATGTTTCTTTCCACACTTTGAACATAAGGGAAAACTCATCTTCTTTTTAGTGAGGTCTTTATATTTTACCTTGAATTCCATTTTCTCTTCTTATCAAACCCATAGGAATGATGGGTTACTCCAATCTCTATCTCAACCTTGAGGTCACATTGAATGATTTATTTTTTATCCATTGAATTACCTTATAACTAATGCCTTTTAGAGACTTGGTTTTAAACCACCAAATAATCGATCAATTTTACGCTCATGTTGGATAATAATTCCATAAGCGTAACTTGCAAGTCTGGTAAAATTTTCTTCATAGGTACCAATATATTCAAGATTATTTTTCTTAAGTTCAAGGAACTAATTCTACATCATTGTTCGAAGAATACAAAGAAACTAATTATTGAAAAATAAGTTCTTGAACTCATCCCATTCTATGGATTTAATTTCATCTATTTGCATCGTATTTTTAATAAGGTTGCACCATTGCTCCACTTTACCTTTCAAACGATAGAATGATAATATGAATTTATCATGTTCTGAACCTTGGAGAATTAAAAATATATTTCCAATGTTATTGATACATTGTTCAGCCACTAATAGATCAGAAGACTTGCTGAAAGAAGGTGGACGCTTCCTCATGAAGAAATTAACAAAATGTTGTTCCCTCCTTTGATCGTTTGGAAGTCCTGCATGAATCATATCTTGAGAAAGTTGTGTGATAAATGTTACAATATTTTTAATTCCATATCCCATAACATTTGGTTTCTTAGGATGACAATCCATGCATTTCCCGTTGCATTTATTATTGACATGATTCCTTCAGGTTCTAGCCATTGAATAAAACCAAGAAGCTTAGTGTGAGAAACACTAATCATAATGGGGAAAACACATAACCAAGAACAAAATTTCAATTTAAAAATCTTAAGGTTTTACCCTAGGTTATTCATGATTACTTCTAAAACACTAGTATTGTAACCTATACTTCGACATATCCTTTAGGTTCTCACTAAGTTTTTCTTATCCAAGTTTCTAAAGGTTAACTATACCTTTCCTTTAATACCAACTATAATGACCCATAATTTACATACATTGATATTACTTCAAAGTTTAAGAATATTCATTACAAAATATAAAAAATACATTATGGGGACATATATGTATAGTTTCTTTAGAAACTGGGTAACATAAACAACTGGTTTTTAAGAAATCTTTATTATCCCCCACTTATTTCATCATACCTAGACCCATTTTTAATTTATCTTACTCAATACCCTTCTTCACGACTTAAGGAAAATAAAAATATAAAAGGGTGAGCTCAGATGATCAATATGGGTAAGAAAGGGAGATATAAATCATATCATAATCATTATATATAAGAACATAATATTTTAAAATCTTATCCTATATATGAAATATTGTGATATCATGCCATGAGAAAAATCATGAAAGTTCATAAAAATCAATGAATGTAATACCAAAAGTCAAAACATAATACATTAAGTTTTTTGGCATAATCATAAGCATAAAAATCATTTCATTTTAGTCACATATCATTTCCAAGACCATCATAGTAGACAAAGTACATTACTAAACCAAGTTCACTTCTCGTTCTAGCCCTATATTACTGAACCTAGATCATTTCCCATTCCAGCCACATCTATATCATGAGATATAAATATTTACCCAATGAATTGGAGGGAGATATAGGTCACACCCATGTCATAATGAAATCATTATTACGTGTTCCATAATAACATAAATCAATCACCATAACCCAAGGAATAAAATGGGTTTCTTTAGACATCATTCCACCATAACATAATCCATGTAGATAAATTGGATTTTAAAAATAAAATCGCATAATAAAAACAATACAATAATTTCAAAAATAAGGATATTATAATTAAAACATAACCCTATTAAATAATTCCATCTTATATGGAAAATAATTTTGATATAACACTTTAAATTAATTCTCAAAGAAAATATCCTTTCTTCTTCAAAAACATTTTCTTTTCTAAAAATTTCATGAAATTTTAAAATAAAATAATTTATTTGAAAATAAAATTGAAATCATGTAGAGGAAGTTTCATGGAAATATGGATTTATGAATACATAAAAATCGGTTCATTCCATATAAGTTAAAAAAATATTCTCATCGTACTTTTTATAGAAAAGTCATAAAGTACATCGTATCGAATAATGACAAAAGATTCCTTTCACACCGTTTACTAAAAATTCACCAATGAGAAAAATAGAATTTAATTTTTTTTAAAATAAAATAAATAATATTAAATATTTAGGAAACATGGACATGGATGATAAATATACCCCAGTAAATAATTACATATAAACAATCTTAGATAAAAATGAGATTCCAAAATTATCCCTTACCTTAGGTATGATATCCTTCATATGTTTCCAAAACTCCTGTATAATGATTTAAATAATTTCATTGAATTATTATAGAATAATATTCATTTATTATATCATATATGGTCATATTATCATCTATTTGTTAATAACATTTCATTATTACTTGCTATTCGAGTATTAACTACTTCATTTGCTTATGTATGTTTTGTCGAATAAGTTTTGGTTCTCCTTATTAGGTCATAATTATATCTTTTAAAAATGATATGAACATAATATATACTATATTTATTAGTTTTATAAATTAATATAATCATACTTCAATGAATATCATGTAGAATGAATCAAATCGTATCATGAAGACGATATGACGTATGTATACACGAGTGACAATATCATTCCCATAATTGTTGAATGGTATTAAAGTGAAAGATATATAATATTTAATAATAAATATCATGTTATAATAATAATATATAGTTTTTAATTCAATCATCATACCCATCCAGGTAAGGTGGTGGTGAAAAATAGATGACAATATAGCCTGGAGACGGTAAGTCGTACGTATGTACACACGTGTGGTGATTTTATTTTTTAGTAGGATGGATAGAAAGTAGAATATTTTTTTTGAAAAATCATAATGAAATATCAGTATATAATTTATACAAGATTTATTACTTTATAATTAAGCAATTAATGAAGAGGAAGTAGAATTAGAATGAAGTTTTAAATAATCGGTAGAGGAGATTACCTCTTCTTTGATGTGCTTCCTCTAAATCTCCTCTTAGAGCACTAGAGTCGGTTTTTGAAGTAGAAAAAAATATCTAGAATGTAACTAGGGAATTTTATAAGGTAAAATGGTAGAGGATGACCAATATTGAAGGCTTAGAGTGAATTAAATAGGTGAGCGAGGAGGTTCCCTTTTATAATTGAGGTGAGAGGCACTTTTGTGATCTGCAAAATTATTTCTTTATATTAAAATAAAACCCCATCCAAAAACCTAAAAAATGCACCAATTTAGAATATGTGATGATATAGGGTTTTAATATCATAAAAAAATATATTATATACAAGTTTTTATTTCAATTTAAATCTTATCATTTGAATTAACAGTTATTTAGTCTATTTAATTTCAACTAACGTAACAAATATTTCAATATTAAAATGGTGTAATATTTAATTATTTTATATAAGTTAGACCAAAAAATAAATAAATTTCAAAATTTTAGACCATATAATAATAATTATATATTTTTAAAAACGATTTATTATTTTAAAATAATTTAATAAAATATTGTTTTGATAAACAAATAATGGTGTCAATTTTAACGGTATTCAATTAATTTATTTTTTGAAATATTAAGACAACAAGTTAACTTCAAAACAACTATTTTATTATATTACTAATAGGTCAAGGTAATCTATAAAATTAATTATACACATTAATTATCCCAAAATATATTTATTTTAATATTTTTAATAATATTTAGTTGTTATATCTATTAATAAAATAATTACTACTTCAATATTCTGTAATTATTTAATATAATTATTTGTGGAATAAAAATTAAAAATAAAATACTATAAAGAATATAAATATAATATATTTAATAATAATATTTTTAGTAGAATTTATCTTCTGGAAAATCCAACATTTAAAATGATATATTTAGAAGATTATGAATGTGACAACTTTAACATCACTTTAAATAAAATAATATAAGTGTCACAATTTCTTCTATAATGTTCCAAAATGTCACTAACTATACATTTTAATGGTTATGGTCGATATATACTCAAATAATAAGATTTAGTCATGTGTTTAGGTCTTTTTTATAGTTATTAGTATTTTAATAAAAAATGTTTTATTGATTTATCATTAATTAATTATTTTTTACATCATCAAAGTATAAGTCTTTAATGTAATTTTTTATTGCCTAAAAATTAAAAATAAATTACCATGATAAATAAAAACATTTTTTATTTAAAATTATTATTTATAATCGAATTTATATTCTTTATAACCTTATATAAAAAATGATATAGTTATTAAATTTTGAGTAAGACATTGAATTTTTCTTTAAATAAATTAAATTAAATGTCCTAATCTCATCCAAGTGGCTTCCAAAAGACCCCATTTCGACAAAAGGGTGATTTAGGTTGAAAAAAACTCATATAAGGATATTAATACAAGTGTTAGAGTAATTTTATAATAGTATTCTTCCCTTTAATTATCAGATTTACCCCTTTACCATATTAATAAACTTTACCGAATTTGCTATTCATAATGCCCAAAAATAAAATATGGATATTTTAATAATTTGGACCTACTGATTCCAAAAATGGAATATATTTTTCAAAATTCAAAACAAAGAATTTGTAGTAATTAATTTAAAATTAACCCTGTTTTTGGAAAGAGAGAATGAGTTTTAAAAGTTAAGACATTGGAAAAGATTGAAATGTTTTTACCCCTGAATTCAAAATAAAATTAATTATAATGACATAAATTATATTTAATGACAAAAATATATTATATTTATACTTTAAAACTATTAAATAATATAATTTAACCATGTAAATTATTTTAGTGATTTTTTTTTGTTTTCAATTAAAATTTAGTGTATTTTTATTATTCATCAAAACATGAAAGCTATCAGAAAAATATTAAAAATTCATCCAAAGTAAATTTTTATATCCTACTCCCAAATAAGTTGTTTATGTTTTAATATAAAAATTTTAATGTTTCAAAATTTTAATTTAAAAGGTGTTTTCCATTAAAAGGTGGAAAATTACCCTTTTGAAAAACATAGGTTTTTATACATCAAATAGCATTTATTCATACCCTGTGACAAAAATATCTATTGGTTGAATATAAAAAACATTTTATTAAGTATATAACTTATTTATTTTATTAATTTACTAATATTAATTAAATCAATTTATTAAAAATACAAATATAAAATTGATTTATATTTTTCTTAAATAATTGGTAGTGAATTACTTCACCATACATTTTCATAAGTTAGTTATATTTATTCCTGGTAACCTAAAAACTAGGTTTAAATGTTAATTTATACTAAGGGAGTCTCACAACTCATTTAAACTCAGGATGGAGTGAAATACAAGCTATTTATGAATTAAAATTATTTAGAGGAAATATTTCTTTAAAACATATAGGTGTAACAATCATATTTGAATACTCATAACCATATAATTTTTATTGTATTATTATTCTCAATACAATGTACCCCTATACATAAAGAAAACCTAACATATGAAGAAATCTCTTAGACAATGGTAGAATAAAACTATACTGCTTGACTAGATGGTGCAAATTGATTATATTGGACAACTCTGGTTATTTACAAATATTTAATAGTGGATAAACAATAAAGTCAGAATAGAGTCCCACATCATTTTATCAAAAGGTTGAGTTATCATTTATAATATAAAGCACACAATTTATAACTTGTTTTAAGTACCGTGTTCTGCTCCTGAAACCCACTGGCACCACCACATTTCAGAATTCACTACCACCGCTATGCTGCCCTGCATGGTAGATCGACTATGATCTATGAATCTCTGTGGACATTCTATGTAAACATTCTTCTGTAATTTTGTGCAGCTATGATTTCATTGATCATAGTTCCCACCTCAGGAGTGGTTGCACATGGATCCCATGGCTTTTTGGTAGGAAGGCTAACTGTTTAAAATAAAAACCATTAAAAAACACCTAGCCATATATAATATAAACTCCAAATCCAAATTTATTATCCATTTACTTATCAAACTTTCTTCATTTATTTCTTGTTGAGATCAATGTGTCACCATCAAAAACCCTTGACACATGTCTTCAATCTTAAGACCAATTCTACAATTATCGTAATACACTAAACACACATTGACATATCCTTGAAAACAAATTAAGCACTAGTCCGAACAATGATATCCTATATCATAAGGAAATGAAATGTGATCTAATGACTTATAATTTCCCACATCATATCTAAACTTATTATATTTCTACAACAACCTTATAACATACACGATCTTCATGAAATCATTAGAAAACCACATTTATTTGAAAATATATGTGGATTTAATATCACTGAGGATTCAAACCCTGAAATATCATGAAAAAAACAACAACACTAATAATATAAATAATTGGAAATCAAAGAGGTCCCAAATAGTTGTTAAAAGTCAACGATAACAAAAAATATAAATGAGAAGTTAAGGAGGATCCAAATCACTAAATAATAATGAATACTAAGACCATGGTAAAACAATTAGGAAAACTAAAGGAATAGTCCCAACTATGGTAAAACAATTGGTAGAACCAATGGAATGGTCCCAACCACATGAAACAACAATCCTAGTATTCACTCCTTATCCCATCTTGTCTTCTCAAAACTTTTTAGATCTACTACCGGACTACCCACTATGCACCAATAGCTCAATCCCATATATTTAATGTCTTAATAGGGGCTCAATTGCACTTCATGATAATAAAACACTCCACCTTCACCTTGGTTACTCCTCAAAATCTATTTTTTTTGTATTTTAAAAAGCCACTTTAAGCTTAAAGTGGGAACCTTACATGTAACAACCAACTAGATTCAAACCTAACTTCCACCCATATACATTAACGCCATCATTTCTAGCTATAAAAAGTGTTTGTTCCATGACCATAGTTTTACCTAAAGTGGGTATTTGGGAAGGTTTGGGTTATATATATCTCATGTATCCTACCAACACCTCAAAGGTTTAGCTATTATCGCACCTAGTTCAATGTTATCCATAACTATGTGTCTTACTTTTCGTGGGGAAGATAAAATTTATAGTGTATTTTATCATTTTTGGGAAAATAAAAAATGTATAAAATCTCCAAAAAAGTATAAAATTTACATGAGATACTCATTAATTTTGAATTTCATCCAATATGTCACATTCCATGGATATTGAAACTCTACTAAGAGGTATGTCATATAGGTATCACTTCTTTTTTAGGTTACGTTCCAAGTCACTCTATCATATAAAAACATAAGCTAGTATTAATTAGGAGGTAACCACAACATCATACTATTAATAAAAAAGGAGACATCTCATATCTCATATTCCATCTATAGATCCTTAACAAATATTTTCTACCAATAGTACCATAACTCAAAAATTAATACTTATACATCAACCAAAAACATAGTTACTAACTCCCACCTCAACCATTGAGGCCAATTATAAGGACCACCCAAAATGAAATGACAAGGTCATATATCCCATAAAAAATGTCTATAAATATAGAAAGTCTAATTTTTATCATCTAAACCATCACTTGGTCAATTACAATGACCAATACAAATCCCAAGGTTATCCAAATGTTCTTATGGACCTACACCAAGAGGAACCCGAACATGCATCTTAATCCTATCTGACCAACACATCACCCAAGGGAACATTTCTCTTATAGATTATATGCTCTCATGTATGATCATGAAACAATAGAGAACATAATAGGAATTCATTATCTTGAAGTACATATAAAAGCATACAGGTTTAGAAAATAGGGTGTCACCCATAGGAGGTTAAAAAAACCAAAACATGCACCAAAACTATCCATAAATACTTTAATTTAAAATAAAAATTAAATCCACTTTTGAAATCATTTGAAAAAGGCACCATAGTCTAACTTTAATCATGCGAGGACATAGGACCAAAACCTTGTAAAATCCCTTTAAATAACCCCTTTGTTTTGGAATACCATTTGAAAACCATTTATTTAGATCACTATTTTCCATTTAAAACTATAATTTGAACAAAACACCTTATTAAATCACATTAAAAAATAAAATATTGTTTAATTTTATAAATATAATTTACACCACCAAAATAAACTACAAAATAGTCCACCAATACTCATTCAACCATGGAACCACCAACATATGGCATAACAAGCTGTGCGGTCCCTACTAAATATTAGGCCGTCGTGAGCCCATACCAATTTATGGGGTGAGGTTACAAAACATAAAACATTTACAAAAAATAATTATAATACAATTAAAATCCATAAAATGATCCAAAAAATCACGGGAATTAGAAATTTAAATGTTTTAAACCTCAATTATATGATTCATCATAACATCCAAGCTCGTATTGACCTCTATCGAACCCAAATTTTTTTATCTCATATATAAAATACCTCAAATTAATAACAAAAAAAACTTTATAAAAAACCCCCAATCCTCATAATCAATTCCAAAAATCAGCAATGGATCTTTGGCATCTAAAACAAGATAAATAATTTGTATAAAACTCATAATAGATTCATAGTCCAATGATAATAAAAAGACCAAATTCTAAGACAAAAATCAATCAGTAATTTTTGATAATTTTAAAAAACACTTAATTAAATCTATTTAAAAACATGAATTAATAAAAATTTCCAATGAAATAATTAATACCTCCTTCTCAAGCATTCTTTATTCAGAACATAGGAAAGCACCATTTTGTTGAAGCGATTCCATTATGATTTGATAGAATTTCCCTCCAAACCCTAACTAGATCCACTAAAATTATAGAAAAATGATAAATAAGATCAAAAGAGAAATAAAGAAGATGGATTAAATTTAATTGAGACACCAAAGGACCCTAAAATTCCATAGATCTAAGGAAGGATCAAAAGGGGTTGACCAAGGGAGGAATTAGGAGAAATCTCCTTACATCAAGCATATTACCACATAAATTATAATTGGGAATAACCATAAAATAATATTTCTACCCTTATTGGGTACTTTGTGACTCCAATAAGTGTCTAGTGTTGGCCATCGACCACCCGATGATCCATATAGGGGAACCCCTTCCACTGGACCTACATTGGGAACCCGATGACATCCGAACAGGTACTAGGTGGACAATAACTGCTACCCCTCTCACCTTTTCTTCCACCAACATTTGAGAACCACTTATATATATCTTCTACTGAACCAACACCCCCAAAAAATATCTTTAAACATTAAAAAATATATAAAAAACCACTCCTTTGATTCAAATTCAAAAATTCAATTCACCCATCCACCAAATTGATGAGAGTATAGTCCATTACCTAGATCACCAATGCATAAAAGTTGGAGTTGGTGTTCTAGAACCAAACTTTTTTTTACTTTATATTAAATTTATATTAAAAATATGAATATTAATAAAACATATTATTACATATTGTTCATTTTTCATAATGAATTTGATGTAATAATGTCCTAGAGTATCTATTGGATTGATATAGTCATAACATTTCCCCACTATGATAAGAACCTTGAAATTCTGTGATGATATTTTTAAATATATTTCTACGATTGAATAACATACTATAATGGGACACATATAATTTTTAATGTTCGGTGTGAGTACTCATAAGAATATGAGAATTATTCTCTTGAAGTTTGTACTTGGTAATCTCTAAGATGAGTGATTATGAGGGAAAAACTACCTATAGTAATTCATTAAGTTTATATGTAATAAAATATTTCAATATGTGAGTTTGTGTAATAGTAATTGGAATTTAAGATTATTAATTTTTATCTCTATGGCTTATGTAATTTTATATACTAACCAAAATTATGACACCATATGTTCGCAGGAAGTAGGGTATGTTAGGTGAATCATAAATAGAATTTTCTTAATGAATAAGTTAGGGAAGGATTTTTACCTTCTATATTTATTGAATTTGATATCTCAACACTTTGATCTAAATGGAATAATTATTTTAAATTCCACGGCCATGGTGTAAGGATGAGTTTATTTCAGATTGTTAAAGAAATTTATATCAAGCACATAGGTCGAAGATACATGTGTGAGACCAGATTGATGAGTTATTATGGTAAAGGTATTATATTACACATTAATCTTTCATGTGTGATTTTTGATTTTGTAATATTAACTTCTTTCCCTTGGGTTCTATAACCCGTTGCTAGACAATAATCTTGAAATTTAGGCAAGATCACCTAATGAGAATAAGAAAGAAGCCTAAAGGGTCACACACTAAGTGTTTCCATAAACCACAATTAAATTCTATTTGAATTTAATTTTTGAATTAAATATTATTCTCAAGATCGAGGAATAATTTTTTTAGGATTCATTGATAAAAGATATTCATAAGGTAATAAATAATTATTTTTTTTTATTAAATAATTTATTTAATTACATTAACAATTAATAAATATTTATTCACCAGATTTTGAATAGAATATATATTTTATTTGTGAACATTTTTAATAAATATTTATTCACCCGACTATGAATAGAATAATTATTTATAAATAAAATATTTAATTTAATATTTATTCAATTATTCGATAAATAACGTGGAGGGAGAGCATATATAAATAGTTCCTGATGATAAATATTAATTTATAAGATGGGAAAATAATATTTATCATCGCACCAATCAGTTTATGCCCTAAAATAATAATAATATTTTTATATGGAATGGGGTTAGATAAGGTTTATTATAAATTTTAAGGGTCGTAGTTTAATTAAATAACATTTATAACATTAACCATAACTCTATAAATAGATGGATATATCTATTATATAGGGTTAATGAATAATTGAGAATCATTTTTCACAAAGAATTTCTCCCTAGATTCCTTGTCCTCTCATCCTCTCAAAAGATAGAAGGAAAATCGAGATTCTTTCAAGCCTAAAGAAACTTGAATCTATCTAGATAAAAAACACAAGACAATAAATCTACCACACTATTTCCCTATATTCCATCAGTGTTGTTCAGAAACCAAAGGACCATGTGTGGATTACCTCTAGAGGATCTATACTTTTAGTCATCCCAATTCAATGATGGTAATCCAAAAAGGGTTTAATATGACCAACAACATCATCAAAGAAAGATATTTAGATGAGGAATTTTTTCTCCTTATATATTTAAATTGATTATAAATTTAATGTGAAAATATCCTATTCAAGTTCTGGGATTTCTATATCAATATTCGATAGAAAATGTCGTTGTTCAGGACGTTTAAATCTTACATAATTGGTAAATGATCAATTTAATTCTACACAAACCTTAATATTTATTCTCCCAAAAGGAACTTTTAGTAAGTTCAGAACCTTTAAGAATTATTAAAGTGGTTACATTTACATTTAATTTTTTTTATTTTATTATTGATCTTATACAAACAATTTTGGTTAGTTTTCATTTCTATTTGACTCATTCTTTAATCCTAATTTTAATTAATAAACTTTTGACATTTAATATTATTCTTTCAATATTTATATTTTCTAAAGGCCTAAGAATATATGAAGAACAATATGAGATGCCATTGGGAGGTGCTAGAGTTTCTAGCTGGTAGATTGGGTACACAATGTCTAGCCAGAGTACACGCCATGTACCCATGTTCATTGCACCTGAATGTATCATGAGATACATGATGCATAAAGAAGTTATTGCTTGTGGTGTACTTGTTGTACACCATGTGTTATCCGGGCCAAACTGTCACATGGTTTTTTTTACTGCACAACATGTAGCTAGAGTACGTGTTGTGTAGTCTACATGTTATAATGGTGAAACTCGCACCAACCATGAGGTTAAATACCTGGTTTTAAGTCACATGATACTGACAACCTAGAACATTAATGAAACACACAATGTATAGACAACATACATGGTGTGTAAATCATTAATCCATATTTAAGAAGAAATTGCTGAGTCAATCAGTGGGATATGAAGACACATAACAAGTGGATCATAAGGCTTGTAGCTCATTAGTATATGACATATAATCTGGGTGAGATACAAATCGAAGCCCTAATAATTTATCTAGGGCACATGGTAATTAGTCCACACAATGTGTAGCTCATTAGTACATGCTATGTAATCTAGACTAGGAACAAACCTAATCCCTATGCATTTATCCTAGATACAAATCATTTGAAGAACACATCATATGATCATTAGTATAGACTGTATAGTCTCCCAATAAAGAATTGAATTATATTATAATAAAATAATTAATTATAGCATTAAAAACCTAATTACACTATTGGCACCATATGTGTTTGACTATGTAATAAAGTTTTTGAATAATTAATAAATTCTCAATTAATTATTTATAATTATATATAATTATTGTTAGTGAAATTTATTTTCCCTAAATTCTATTATAATGGGTATCTCCATGAGACTTTAGATAGTAATTAATATTAAGAGAATTAGTTGATTAATCAATTAATTTATTAATAAAAGTGCATTTATTTTAATAATAAATAAAAAATTGAATTAAATGCTGGAAAATATACTTCTATATATTTGTTTCATGTGTATGAACTATCATTAACTTTGACCAAAACAATGCTTGAATTGGTTTAATTTAATTTAATTTTATTGCATGGGTTTGAAATTGTTTTTTATTTAATTAAATATGATGACCTATAAGTCTTCCCTCCCTCTTTTATTATATAGGACCTCTGTGTCCAAGGTTTTTATGCAATTTCCCTTAACCAATAATTTTATTCCACTCACCTATGTGTCAGTTATAATCATGTGTAAAAAAAGGAGTTTCACAAGGAACATTGAGGTAATTCAGAATATAACCGAGAGAAAACCAACCCAAGTGACACATAGATGAACAAGGTGGAATGCTGCAAATTGTTCCAAGATCGGCCAAAAGAGTTTTCCCCTTGGGTCATATGTTAGTTTATTATCTTTTCAAGAAATCAACCATTAGATATGTTTAAGAACCTGATTATTATTTGAGGTAAAAATTCCTATATTTCCATCAATTCTTAGTTTTAATGTTTAAGTATGGCCTAACATGAATTCACTGTGAGGTTATGGAGGGGTCAGGAGTGTCCAGGATAGTTCATCGATTGAAACCCAACCTTTTTGGGTGATATTTTCCTAGAGTATGGTTATTGTAAACCACGAGGGGTAGTCCATACGGTTTAACCCACCGTGCAAGGCATGGTAAGAGAGTAGGGATATGCCGCATGATTTAGACAAACACTATAATTCGGGTTGCATGGTCGTGCTGATAGATCTGAAATCTTTACAATGGGTTTTAGCATGGTATTTTTATGATTAGAGACCCATGTGAACAAAATATATGCTATTCCCCTTGCCTACTGGTACCTGTGCACAGTAAGCGCACAGTTTGTCAAACTGTGCCCCTAAACCGTGGGACCCTAGAGATTTTGGAATTGTATTAATTTAAATTTAATTAAAAATATTATTAAAAAATAAAATTGATTTAATCTTCTCCCACATAGTAATGGAGACTTTGGAAAATCTCTCAACTTTGTCTATTCTTGGATTTGAGATAGATCCTCCGTCTGGACTCTGATTCAAATGATGCTTGCCTCATTGGATCCATATTAGTGAGTTGTTAATTCCTTTTTAATATTATTCCGTTATTATGGATATCAATTGCACTATTTAGGTGTATGATTATTTTCCCAATTATTATTTTCTTTTTCCATTATTAATATTTCTCCCAAATGGAGTCGAATAAGGGGTTGACACTGGATGACCAATCCTATATGGATTAGGTGGTATTATGCCTTTTTCTTAAAGTCAGGCTGTTTATATATATGTCATCATGCTGTGAGCCCATTTTTTTGGAATAAATTTAAATTTAAATTAAAGCCTTTTATTTCTACACACGTTATAAGTAATTTAATAGGCTCGATAATGCTTGTTATAGGTTTATAACCTTGAATGAACCACCCCTTTGGGTGTGTTGGCTTAAATGGCCATTTTAATGGCTTATGCTTTGAACCCCCTTGAGGTGTGACTTTTTACCCCATCTCATTGTATGTAAAACAAGTTTATGAATTATATAGAGAATTGGAAATGAAATGGAAGAGTGGAAAGGGATTAATGACATGAACCTTGGCCCTTGGTTAGGCAATATCTTGTTACACTTAAATCCCCTTAAAATGAATTACCCATGTGAGTCACATAGAGACCATGCAATGTACTTACTTGAGTAAGAATGTTTTTATATATTACTTGTTTTTACCATGTGATTTAAATGATTTTAATTCTATGTAATAGATTTTTATGCATGTGATGTATTCTATATATAAAAAGACGACGTGAGTAGTTAAAGGAAAGCCTTCTAAGTTTATCCTTGTTATACAATCCCTTGAATAAGTGTGAATTGCTATTGTATGGTTATGCCTATGTGATTTAGGTAAAGAACATTACATGTAATAGTTTATTTAATCTTAAGAATCTTGTTATAAGATTTTACTCAAGTGAGTAATTGAAAGAACAAGACTTATGAGGTTAGATTTTGGCTTGAGTCACCTTTTGATGTGAGAATGAAATGGATGTTCATGGTTTTTACATTGGCATGTTGAATGAATTGATTAAAGGGAAATGAATTGGTTAAATGATTTATATAAATGGGTGACACATGGATTCATATTTTAATTACATGGAAGAAATCATTTGGCTATTGAAATTTTTACATTTGTTGATATGAGGATTCATATTAGAATGCCACTGACAAACTCAATTTGCTTGAAGCTTGATATATGCTGAGTGATACTTGGAATCCAAATGGATTAACAAGGAAAAACTAAAAGGTAATAGATTATATTTCATGAGTGATACTTTGGGATTCCTTAGAGGACCTATAAGGATGGTCTCATATGGCATGGATGTTACACCAAACCTAGAGCAATATCGGGTTCCTGAGAGGTTCACCAGGGAAGGGCTTGTGGTGTGTTGTTTGATTATACCTTGAGTGATAATTTAATTACAAATTAGGATTGAAAAGGATGTACTTAGGTTCTAAATTTAATTAATAATAAAATGAATTTGTGTCACATATTCTAAGACTAATAAAAATCATGGATTCAGTCTTTCCTTTATACTTGATGGATGTCCTGTTTGGGCATCCTCGCATACATTTGCTTACACGGGGGACTTGGGATTTGAAAAAAGTATCGAGACTTATAAATTAAATGAAATTGATTAAATAAAAGGGATATTAAATCAGAACCATAACTTATAGGATGTTTACTTTTGAGTACTTCCTTTATTCGTCACTATACTGCCTGCTCACTTGTTATATATATATTCACCGACTGATTGGCATAGACCTTGGGTGGTTGCCTACTAATATTTAGTCTCAAACACTATTTAGGCCACATTTTGGGACCAAAACATATTATATTATTGTAAGTGTTTATAAGGTAAAGCTCCGTACTATCGATACTTGATTGGATATTTAGGAGGAGGATAACTTGGGACCAAGCCAAGTCTTGCAATGCAACTGGAATATTGTTGGATTTTTTTCATTTTGTTACATGTATTTTATATGAATACCATGTACCTATTTTGGATTCTATCTTAGAGAAATATTGAATGTATCATCATTTGTATGTTATATGACTTCTAGTTGGTCATATTATCCATCTTCCACAGCTACTACTGTCATCTGTATGTTTTACTACTTCCGCTGCTTGTTTCTTATTGTTATCCATTATGATATATTATGGAACTGAGGGAATTATATACCCATAGACCCAACTAGAACCTCGATTCTAGTTGGAAGAATCTCACATTTGGGGAGATGTGATTTTGTCCTTGTGATCCACTGGGCTCAAAGAACTATTGAGTGACATTCGGGTCTGGGATGTTACAATAAGATAATGGTCAGATCATTTATTTATTTCAATCTGGTGAATGATTTATTTTTTGGATTCAAGACTATGATCAAATAAATAAACATACTAATATGAAAATATAGAATTTAAATAAATGGACGATGAAAAAATGTTTTAATCAAAACATGGTTAATCACTTAAGTAAAATCAATTTAATATTAAAAAGATGTGTAAAGAATAAAAAAAGAATAAATTTTCATAATAAATAAAAATCCTTCAAATTAACAATAAGTTATACTAAGACTTTCATTACATGATTAGGAATTAAATCCAAGGAAATACATTTTTGAACAACCCTCACTAGGACACTTACTTTTATCATGGAGTTTTTATGAAAGTTTTGAGTTGACTTAACCAATATACATCAAGATAAGTTTCCCTCACTAGACTTGATATAACTTGGAAGCAAGTTTTGAGGAAACACAAGTAAGGGATTAAACATTAGGGATTCCACTCAAAGGATCAATTAATTTCAAGACCTCAATTGTAAAATACTTTCCTACCTAAATACCTTTGAGTAATTTATTGATCCCTCACTAGGGTTATGATAAGGGAAATATGGATCCTTACAACTAGAATATATTGAGTGATATGAAATTATAAGTTCAATGGATAGGGCCATTGATATTTCATAAAATAGCGGGAGGCAAAAAATTTAATTTATTATTTTATCTCACATAAATTATAATCAAGTAAATTACTAATAATATGATATTTTAATATTATAAAATAAAGGCAAGTTATTCAAAAAAATTATCCCTATGATCAATTATCAAGAAAGACCATATATTTACTAGAAGTAACTTCTAGTAATGGTTCAAACACCCAAGAGTTGTGTTGCTCCATGAATTTAAATATTATGTGATAGAATCCAAACTATCTGATTCACATGAAAATGAGGCAAGTGATGAATAGTTTGTTCTTTAAAACAAAATTTGAGCAACACAGTTTACATTCAATTTTTAATGATTTCATCCATATATATTGAAATGATGAATCCCCATTAAGACTTGGATGCTTATATAATGATTTAGCATCTTTATTGTCTATATTTGAAGTGATATAGATAGTAATAGTTTAAGATACAAAAGGTACTCTTTTAGAGTAATCTTAGAGAATGCATGCTAACTAGGCCTCATATAGTCAAACTAATTGACTATATTGAGCTCCCATAGGCTCTAGAGTTTAAATTTATTTATAAATTTTGAATTGATATCATTATTTCATAACTTACTTAGATGTTTCGTAGCTTTATTATTAATTTCAGTTTGAAAAACATAGAGAAGTATCTTCTAAATCTTCATAAACTACTGTGCCAAGTTGACAAGGAGATGATGAATGCAATGTATTATATCCTTATAGAGAGAAAAATAAGTCTTGGTGAATATTTTTAAATATAAATCTCCTTTAAAAAACCCTTTCAAGAAGATAAGGATCAAGTGACAAGCAATGGAAGAAATATGATGTCTATTTCCCATGTAGCAAGAAGGGCCATTGGAAGAAAAACTACACAAAGGAAAAAAGAAAAGGGAATATTCAATTGTATTTGTTCACAAGTTAAATTTATCTATTTCTAAAAATCAGGTATTTGATACAATATGTGGCATTCACATATACATTCAAATATATAAACTAAGTATATTATGAAAGATTCTCTAAGGTGGGGTACATCTACGAGCATCCAATTGAGCCATACTTTCCACTGTGTCTATTGGGGACTACTACCTTATATTTTTTATTGGAATGATCTTACATTTAAAAGGTTTTTATTATGTTATATATATTAATAATGAATTGTTTATGTATCTATACTTGATATAGATGGATTTATTTTTAAATTTGGGAATAAATGTTTCTTCATTTATAAAGATAAAATTTTTATGATAAGAAACATTTAAATAATGATCTTTATGTGTTAGATTACATGGAACAATAAATGGAAGTTGATGAAAAAAATAGTTCACATGACACATACCACAACCAACTATAGAATTACAGGATATGTAATCTAAATGAAAATTGTTTGATGACATTACACCAAGATAGATATTTGGATTCTTTTGAACTAAATCCACTTTGTGCATGTCACAAATGTTTATAAAGAAAAATGACCAAATCCCCATTTAGTGGAAAAGGTGAAAGGGCCAAGTAACTTGTTTAATTAGTTCATACTATTGTTTGTGGACCATTTCTAGTTGGGTAAAGAGTTGGGTACTGATACTTCATAACTTTTACTAATGACTTTTTTAGATATGGAATTGTCCACTTGATGAATAAAAATTTAAATTATTTTAATAAATTTAAATAATACAAGAATCCAATTGAGAACCATCTTGGCAAGAAGATAAAGAAACTCCACTTTTTTTGAGGCATAGAATATATTAATCAATTCATCTTTGATTAGTTGTGGGTTTTTAGATTTTATCGCAACACACTATTCTTTATACACCTCAATGGAATTTTATAAGAAAAAAGAAGAACCACACCATGTTATAAATGGTGAGATCAATGATGAGTCATGAAATTCACCATTTTTTCTTTTTAGGATACGTGTTACAAAAAAAACATAAATATTAAACTGGGTTCCAAATAAAGAGGAATATGGTTTACCTTACTAGTTGTGGAATGGAAAAAAAAAATCATTCTTTCATACTTACATGTGTGAAGGTGTGAATCATTTACTAAGTCCTCTTCAGGAAAAAAATTTGCACCTCATGGAACCAAGTGTACCTTTATAGGATACCCCATGGAGACAAAGGGATAATACCTATAAAAACCCTTATAAAAAGGTAATAGTGGAAATACATTTCATATTACATGAGAGGGAGAACATATCTAAAAGCGATAATGGGAACAAGATAGGCTTTGATGAAGTGGAGGCTCAAGGTAAACACGAGTTATCATAATAATATATTACACAAATCCCTTTTGAAGAAGAAGTTCTAGAGACACAAGTAATATGTTGGAGAAATCAAAATATATAGTTTTCTAGTCACTGAGGATGGTGACTCATTATTAGATGATATTAATGATCCTATAACCTAAAAAGAAGTAGTAAGCGACGTATATGTTGTCAAATGGAAGGAATCTATGAATTAATAAATGAATTTCATATACCAAAACGAATTTTAGATTTTGGTGTATACTTCAATTGATGTAAATCCTTTTGGTTGTAAATGGGTATTCAAGAAGAAACCATACATGGATGGATAATTCAATACTTATAAGGAATGACTAATTGCAAAAGGGTTCAAACATCATGAAGACATGGACTACAATGAAACCCTCTCACCAGTTGATATGATTAAATCCCACATAATTCTACTTTCTATTGAATCTTAACATTACTATGATATTTTGAAAATGAATATAAAAAACCTTCCTTAATGGGATCTTCTAGAAATATATCAATATGAATCAACTTGAAGGGTTTATGACTAAAAAGTATGCTAATAGTGTATAAAAATTTCAAATATCTATTTATGGATTAAATAATGTATCTAGGTCATGAAACATTTAGTTTGATGAAGCCATAATGGAATTTGTTTCATAAAGAAAAAATTCGATCCTTGTGTCTATAAACTATTTAATGGGAGTGCTATCATTTTATTAATATTTTATGTCGAAGACATACTACTTATTTGAAATGAAATACCAGTCTTATAGTTCATTAAGTCCTGGTTAAACACAAGATTATTTATAAAGGATTTTAGTGAAGTAGTATATATTATTCAGATCAAGATCCATCATGATAGATCCAAGAGGCTTCTTGGACTAAGTTAGAGAACATATGTTTAAAAGATACTGAAGAGATTCAGTATGGAAATTTCTAAGAGGGGATTGATTTCAGTGTCACATGGAATTCACTATTCTAATAAAATCTGTCCCTTGACACATGAATAAAGATAAAGGATGATAAGGACTCTATATTCATCGATGATTAGAGGCAGTCATGTATGATATACTAAATGCTAGGATAGATGTCGCCTATGCCTTAACTACAGTATGAAGATATAAAGGCGACCTAGGTGACCACCATTGGATGGAAGTCAATAATATCCTTAAGTATCTAAGTAATTCTAAGAATATATTCTTGTAGTATAGAGGAAATGTGGAATTGGTTATCAAAGGATATGAATATGCTAGTTTTTAAACAGATCAAGATGATTTGAAATCATAATTGAGATACATATTCACTCATAGTGGAGGTTCTATGAGCCTAAACAGTTCAAAGAATACCATGGTCATAGATTCTATAGCATATTCTGAGTATATTTTGTCTTTTAAAGTATATAAAGAGGTAGTTTGAATATAAAGAATTTTTTAAGAGCATGAAGTGGTTCCTAGAAGTAATGAACCTATCACACTTTATTATGATAATACTATAGCGATGACATATTGAAAATATACAAGGTCACATTAGTGGATGAAGAATATATGTATGAAGTAACATCTATTGAGGAATTTTTCTCAAATAGGTGATGTCATAGTGAGTAGATTATCCACAAAAGACAATGTGGTGGTCCCCTAGACTAAATCCTTAACTCAGCAGAAACATGATCATCATGAGAGGTACATTGGGCTAAAAGTCATAGGTAGTTAGCACTAGTCCAAGGGCTATTGGAGTTGGTGTGCTAGAACCAATAGTTTTTACTTTTTATTAAATGTATATTTTTATATTTGAATATTAATAAAACATGTTATTACATATTATTCTATGTTTTGCATGAATTTGATGTAATAATGTTCTAGAGTATATGTCACATTGATAAGGTTATAATAGTTCCCCGCTATGACGAGAAAATTGAAATTACATGATGATATTTATAAATATATATCTATAGTTAGATAACATACAATGATGGGACACAAATAATTTTGACATTTAGGTGTGAGTACTCATAAGAATATGTGACTTATTCTCATCAAGTTTGCACTTAGTAATCTCCCTGATGGGAGATTATGAGAACATAGCCACCTATAAGAATTATGTAAGTTTATATGTAATCAAATATTCCTATATGTGAGCATGTTTAATGATCCTCAGACTTTATGATTATTAATAATGATTTTCAAAACTCACATACTTTGACGTACAGACCAAAATCATGATGCCATATATTGATTGGAAGTAGGGTATGTTGGGTGTGTCATGTATGAAATATTATTTGTGAATAAGTAGAGGGACCATTTTTACCTTATATATTTATGTAATTTTATATCTCACACCTTTTATTTAAATGGAACCATCACAGGAAATTCTATATACATGCTGCAACGACAAGTTTATTTCAGATAGTTAAAGAAAGTTATATTATCCACATAGGTTGATGATATGTGTGTGTGAACTATTCAATGCGATATTGTAATAATGAGATTATATTTCATAGTAATTGTTCATTTGTAGTTTTCGAAATTATGACATTAACTTATTTTCATTGCATGTGTAGACCCATTTGTAGATAGTAAACTTAGACTTTAGGTAATCCTGCAAAATACCAATGATAACTAAGATAATAGGGCCACACACTAAGTGTTTCTGCTGATATCAATTAATAAATATTTAAATTTAATTATTGGACTAAATATTATTCTCAAGATCAAGGAATAATTTTATTCAACTTTTATCTATCACAAAAATTCATAGGGTAATAAATAATTATTTATTCATTAATAAGTAATTTGTCTAACTACATGAATATTTAATAAATTTTTATTCTCTAGATTTTGAATTGAATAGTTATTTTATTTGTTGAATATTTTAATAAATTTTAATTATCCAGTTTGTGAATAGAATATTTATTTACAAATACTATGTTTATTATGGTATTCAATAAATTCATGGAGGATGATACGACAAAGATAATGTCTGATGATAAAAATTAATTTACAGGGTGGTAAAATAATATTTATCATTATGTCAGTTATCTCACACCATAAAATAATAATAATATTATTATTATATAGCATGGGTTTAAATAAGTATTATTATATTTTTTAAGGTCCATAGTAAAATTAAATAAGATTTTTAACCTATAACCAAACTCTATAAATAGATGGATACATATATTTAGTAGGGTTAATTGAGAATTGTAAATCATTATGAACAATTAATTTCTATCTAGATTCCTCCTTCTCACATCCTCTTATGAACAAGAAGAATAAGAGAAATTCCTTCAGTCTTGGAGGAACTTAAAGCACTCCAGATGAAAAACACAAGTTGATCAATATTTCTTTCTAGTACCTAGAATTCTATTAGTATTGTTTGGAGATAAAATGAACATGATTGGATCACCACTAGGGGGATCAAATTTTTGTCTGTAGGTTTCGGGCACAGTGGAAGTGGAGGATGGGTGTGTACCCAACATTGCAAATGGTCATAATCGACGATCAATTTAGGATCAAAATGATGATGAACGCCAGTATCCACAGAATTGAATCAATGATAAAAGACAAAAAAGATAACTCAAAACTGATAAGAGAGGATTGGTAAAATTTTTTAGAATTAATTTAGCTAAATTATTGAATTACCTATAAGGTGATTATTTCTTCGTTGATGCGTCTAACTATGGGTACGAGGTGCGTCTACATTATTATTCAGAATCCAAGGATAGTATTCCTATAGCGGGGATCCACATGCGCTCCATGTATATCTAGACATTGCTAAAGGAGTCTCCAAGTGCTAGTATGAAATATCCTTGTGCTTGAGATGTCCGCCTTCGATAACCTTGATAATTGCTTCCAAAACATTCTCCTTAATCTGGTGGAGGTGGATCTCTCTCATTCTTGAGAGCATTCTTGGAGAGGGAAGACTTAGCTTGGATTTAGAGCTTTTTCTCCAAGGATTTTGTGCACACAACGATTGGTTATCCAGTGGAATGACCCCTTGGCTTATATAGAGAATAATAACATAACAAGGAATTTAATTCACTAGGTATAATAAATAATTTGCATAGGTGTTGTTACTTAATTTATTTTTCCTTGTGAAAAACCCAAGTCAAATAATAATAGAAATGCTATTATTTCAATGACATGTGCTTAAGGAATTTAAATCAATAGCTAAGAATAAATAATTAGCATAGGTTCAGTTACTTAATTTATTATTCCATGTGAAAATCCCATGTAAAATAATAATAGAAATTCTATTATTTCCATGGCATGTGCTTAACTTGCATGTTATATTTAAATATTATTTATTCAAATAATATTTAATATTATTTCACACCGGACCCATAACTCGGTCATCCAATCCTCCTCAATATTTACCAGGAGTTGAATAATGACTATTTATTTATTAAATAAATATAACTATATTATATGTAGATAAATAAATATTCCATCCGCAAAATATTCTCTCCAATAACTAGCGATAAAATAAATGCGATCAGACATACTTGAATAATTATTAAACCACCATAGAGAATAATATTTATTCAACTTGTTAAATAAATAAATTATTTAACTAAGATACTAGATACACTTAGTGTGTGACACTCTAGGCCTCTTTCTCATTGGCACTTGGAGGACTTGCCTAAAGTCCAAGGTTACTATCTAGCAATGGGTCAAGGCACCTAAGATAAATAAGTTGATGTTTCAATGACATGTCACCTCATATGAATGCTTACCATGTAATATAATCCCTTTTTCCCGATATCTCCAATCAAGTGGGTTTCATGAAAGTTCCATCAACCCATGTGCTAGATTTATTATTCTTTGACTTCCCAGAATTGAAATTGCCTTGAGAACACCATGTTCATGGTTTTATATAGGCTATATCATTTCCATAAAGGGGCCTAAGATATCTACTTCTTTAGAAGTGAAAAATCCTTTCTCACATTATTCATTAATCTAGTATTACTCGTGATGCACCCAACATATCCTACCTCACCATGAATATCTGTCATCACAGTTTTTTTCAATACATATAAGTGAACGAGTCATAATACCAATTAATAATAATCTTAAACTCTAAAGACCAATACAAACACCCATAAATAGGAACATCCATTGACACTTATGAATGTGTATTTTCTACTGGCAGGTCGTGTTCTCATAATATCCTTCTGGATATTTCCAAAGTTGCACACCATGAGAAGGTGCCTCAAAGTATCATGAGTCCCCACCCCTTATATCCTGTATCATTTGTGTCCATTGAAATGATATCATCTAGCCATAGAATATATATTCAAGAATAATGTCATGGAACTTCTGAGTTCTAATCATAGTAGGGATCCTCTATGACCTTTTAGTGAGACATCTATTCTTAGGACATTATCACATACTATGTCATGTAGAAGAAAATCATGATTTGATAAGGATTATATTAATATTCATCCAATGAATATAGGTTTATAATAAAGTAAAAATAAGTTGGTTTCTAGGTAACCAACTCCAACAGACTCCCACTTTCACTAGATCCAACTGTTAAAAACCTTCAGTTTGATAGCTCTCACATGATATTCATGCTTCTGCTGAGATAGGCCTTTAGTCAAGGGGTCTTCCACATTCTCTTTAGTGGACACTTTGATCATTGTAACTTTACCATTTTGATAGAAATACCTTAATAAGTGATACTTTTTGAGTACGTTCTTTGTCCATTGATGTGACCTTGGCTCTTTTTCAAGATCCACCACTACAATATTATCACAAAACAATGTAATGTGATTTTATTTCTAGGCACCACATCAAGATTCTAGACAAAGTTTTGGATCCATACAACTTCCTTGTACGTATCATAAGCCGCTATATATTCAGACTCCACTGTAGAATCAACAAAAACTGACTGCTTTGAACTCTTGCAGCTCACAACTCATCTGTTGAGATTGAAAACATATCCTGATTGTGACTTCAGATCATTTTGATCAATCTGAAAACTATAGTCAACATACCCTCTGATGACAAGCTTCTCATCTCCTCCATACACTAGGAACATATCCTTAGTTCTTC
This sequence comes from Viscum album, assembly GCA_963277665.1. Lineage (NCBI taxonomy): Eukaryota > Viridiplantae > Streptophyta > Magnoliopsida > Santalales > Viscaceae > Viscum > Viscum album. The sequence continues at coordinate 109,814,538 of OY728149.1, forward strand.
TCATATACTTAAGTATAGTCTTGATATCAGTTAAATACTATTATCCTAGATCTACTTGATATCTTCATACCATGTTCCGTGCATATTAAACATTATGTTTGGTAAATAACTTGGTGTACATGATAAATCCTGTTGCTTAAGCGTAAAAAATCTTACTCATCCTATCTTTCTCATGTTGTGTCTGGAGATACATTTTATTGGAAAGATTTATACCATGTGACACTCGAACCAATACCATATTGGACTATTCCATACTAGATATCTTTAGTATCTGGTTAATGTATGTACTTTGACTTAGTCCAAGTAGCCTCTTGGATCTATCACAAATGATCTTAAAGAATGTAGGCTACTTCGCCTAAGTCCTTCATGGATAAGCACTTATTCAACCAATCCTTGAATGACTACAAGACTGGTATGTCATTTCCAATAAGAAATATGTCATCAACATACACTATTAGGATAACAAACGCATTACCATTAAACCACCTGTAAAAAAATTGATCACATTCATTCTTAATGAAACCAAATTATTTTATAGCTTCATCGAATTTAAGGTTCCATGACCTGGATGCTTTCTTTAATCCATAAATGGATTTTTGTAACTTGCACACTCTTTTAGCATCACCTGGTGTTATAAACCCTTCTGGCTGTGTCATATATACATCTTCCTGAAGGTTCCCATTGAGGAATGTAGTTTTTTACATCCATCTTCCAAATCTCATAGTCATGGAATGATACTATGTCAAGTATTAATCTTATGTGTTTAAACATGGAAACTAGTGAAAAGGTTTCATCATAGTCAATTCCGTGATGTTGTTTAAAACCCTTTGCTACTAGCATTTCTTTTAAGGGACTAACTTGACCTTCTATGTTCACTTTCTTCTTGAATACCCCTTTACACCCAACAGGATTTACATCAACTGGTGCATCGACCATAACCCAAACATGGTTTTGATACATTGAATCCATCTCAGAATTCATATCTTCTAGAAATCTTTTAGCTTTTGATATTTATACTATTTCCATGCAGGATAGAGTTTCATCATTGTCCAATAATAATTAGTCACCATCATTAGTGACAAGGAAACCATATCTCTCTGGTTCCCTTACCCCTCTTGTACCCCTACGTAGTACTTGTGTTCAAGAACTACCTCTTCCTTGGGGACCTGTGGAAATTGTTCCTGTACCAACTCCTGAGTATCTTGAGCATCAACTTCATCAAATTCAATCTTGCTCCCACTATCCTTTTTGAGGATATTCTCCCTCTCAAGAAAGATGACCTGTCTGGAAATAATCACTTTCTTGTCTGAGGGGATGTATAGGTATTATCCCTTCATCTCCTTGGGATACCCTATAACGATACACTTCATTCCCCGAGGTGCTAGTTTTTACCTGATAAATCCTTATGAAACACCTCACATCCCCATACATGTGTATGCGATAAAGTAGGTTTCTTTCCACTCCATAGCTCGAAGGGAATCCCATTTTCCACCTTACTTGGTTCTTGGTTTAATGTGTATGACATAATATTCAATGAATATCCTCAAAAGGATAATTGAATATATGTATGACTCATCATCGACCCTACCATGTACAAAAAGGTACATTTCCTCCTTTCATTAACACCATTCCACTAAGTTGTATAAGGTGGAGTGAGTTGAGATAGAATCCCATACTATCGTAAAAGGCCGATGAAATCTTGGTTAAGATATTCTCTACCGCGATCCGATCAAAGCTTATTTATCTTCTTACCAATATGATTCTATACTTCATTCTTGAACTCCTTGAGTTTATCAAAGGACTAAGAATTATACCTCATTAAGTATACATAGACATATCTACTCAAGTCATCAGTAAAATCAATGAAGTAAGAATATCCACCTCTAGATTCTACTGGTAATGGTCCATACACATCAGTTTTTACCAATCCTAGAAGCTTTGTGGCCCTTTCACCCTATCCATAAAATGGTGGTTTGGTCATTTTCCCTTATAAACAAGTGTGACAATTATCAAGTGGTTTTATCTCAGAAGAATCTAAATAACCATCTTGAGAGAGCTTTGTTAGGTGCTTCTAATTTACTTGACCAAGGCGGTGATGCCACAATTGGGTGTTATATGAGTCATATGAACTAGGTTCATTATCAATTACCAAAACTTGGTTATCATAATTTAATACATGCATACCTTTATTTAAATGTTCCATAGCATAACATATTTTTACCTTAAAAAAGTAACAACATTTATTTCCAAACTTGAAAATAAATCCTTCAGTATCTAAACATGATACAAAAATTATGTTCTTAGTAACACTAGTTACATTATAATAGCCATGTAGAACCAAAATCATTCCCATTGGAAATTTCAGGTGGTAGTCACCAATAGAAAGAGCAGCCAGCCTCGCACTATTGGTCACTCGTAGATCCACCTCTCCTCTAGAAATTTTCAAAAATATACATGGTTCCTACATTTGAATAAAGATATGATCCCCACAATCTATATCTAATGCCCAATATGTAGAAATGGAAATATTTCACTTAATAACAAAGGAAACTTTGTCTTCCCCTCTCCTCTGGGCACAATTCCTCTTCTAGTGTCCTGACTTTCCACATGCATAGCTTACTGCCTCCTTTTTCTTATCCTACCTATGGATCTTCTTCTTCTTAGTCGGACGGTGCTCGAAGGTTTTTGATTATTTTTAATCTTATCCCCATTTACATTGTCCTTACTCTTCCTATTCAACATAAGGAATTTGGGTTTTTCACACCCCATGTCTTTATCAATTTAGAGAATCATGGTAAGAATCTCCGATAGACTCTTATCATTATTTCTCATATTATAATTCACAATAAAACTATAGAAGTTATTAGGCAACAATGATAGTATGGGATCTGTACCTAACTCATTTGGAAATTGAATCCTTAAGTTGTCCAGTCACTCAATGTATCCAATAAGCTTTAATACATGTGGTTTAGCTAGCGCAGACACTCCAAGCTTATTAGTGAACAAAGCATTGGATATCTCATACCTTTCCTATCCCGACTTATTTTTATAGATATCCTACATGTGATGCATCATGATATAATCATCCATTTACTCATGTTGCTTTAAGAGATCATTGTTAATGGATGATATCATGAATAAATAAACATCTGTATCATCATTCAGATGTTTCTCATACACATAGAGTTCCTCATCACTCACATCATTTCTAAGATCAACTGGTAATGGCTCTTATAGCACATAAAGTTTCGTCTCATGGAAAAGGATAACCCGAAGGTGCCTTTGCCACTCTTAAAAATTAGTGTCATTGAGAAGATTTTCCTTCTTGAGTATGGATATAAATGATATTTTTGATGCCATTTTGTTTTCTATTCTACAAATTAAGATGAACAAAGTTTTAGTAATTTATCTTGATAAATATAGAAAAATAAATAAATTAATATTTATTAGTCTCCCACTATTTTTTCAAAACTCAATAGCCCTCACCATTGGCATTTAAATATTCTTTTACTTGGACATTATAGTGGAAATGATCCATATTACCCTTTATATTACCCTAAATAGGGTTGGAAAAGCAACTTGAAAGGTTTTAGGTAGGCATTCCAAATGCCAACTGCATTAACTCACGTATCCTTGATCTGTTGAGTGGACTCCCCAATCCTGAAATCCTTAATTTTGGATTTCCTCAAACATTTCCTCTCAGTTACACCAAGTCTTACTAGGTTATTCAACCCTTGATGTAAAATATGTTAATTCAACCCAAAAATTCAAATTAGAATTCCTCGATAATTTAAAGCAGCCCAACTAAGGCTGGTCATGCACTTTGAACTATGGTTTGATTCTAATAGAAGTAATGGAAGGCTATACTGACTTAATATTTATTTGAGGGATTTTATCCTTTATGTGTAAATTGCGACTTATTATCTTTTCACTTGCTTTTTAATGTTAAGTGGGATGTACTTAAGTGATTAAACATGTATAGATAATGTTTATGCACACGAAATTTTAATTTTAGTTCCATCTTGCATTCTTGTTAGTTCGTTAATTATGTGATCACATCAAAAATCCATAATTAATAAACATACAACCAATAGAAATAAAATAAAGGGAATGATCATGAGCTTTACTATTGGTTAGTTTATATAGTTGTTAATAAACTATCCCTGACCTAGGGGAGAAACACTTTGAACCATTTAAAGTTCGTGTTTATAGCTTTCCACCTGTCCACATTTGTATCTCCTTGGATTGGTTTCATCTCAGCTCCTAACTTGAACTGACTACACTAGCATGGGAGGTCCATCCATTACATATTCTTTTAACTCACACACAGGTGAGGGGTAAAAGGGGGTTTACACAAAAGAAACCATGGGAACGAAGACCCTACAAATTAATGAGGGGAAGGCATTCATGGAAACAATTTTAATTTAATAAATAAATTAAAAGGGAACCAATCACATACAAAGGTATGGTCTAGCTCATTATCATCCACATACATGCAATGGATTACGTATTTAATAAAACTAGCACTGAATTATTTAATCGATCTTATTATGATAAACTGCACTCGAATCGATTAATAATTATATTTAATTAATCAGTCCTTTTTATCTTAATCCTTTTCTAAATTTTCTTGATATTCTCATCCATAACCTTGTAAATCACTTGTACCATGGAAGGAACCTGGTTAATACCCATAAAAACTACCTAGTATGTATTTATATTTGTATACTCTTTATTCTTTGTGACATGTATCATGCACACAGAATTATATTTTTTATACAACTCATACATGATGTGAAGATCTTTGAACATTAAAAAAATATAATATATATATACATATATAATATCGAACACCTATCACATGTGGGTTCCCAACTTTACGCCTACATGAAGGTACATGTCTCAAGGGTTATATAATATAATAATTTTTTTAAATCTGCATAATATAAAAATAGTACATAGTGTGTAGATCCAACTACACAGCGTGTACCCTCCTCACCATCCATATGAAGTACACAATTTTGGAAATGATGTGTGAGGTGTAATTTGGAAATCTTCAGAGTAAACTACAAGTCCAGTGGGCCACAGACCATGTATACTCTGCGTTACCTGATCACCATCAGTTAAGCTATGTATGGAATACACAACTTGATCCTGACCTGAAGGGACTAAATGCCATGTTCAGTGGGCCACATGACATGTAGTTCGACTGAACATGCGAGAGTCTATCCAATTTAACACACGGTGCAAGAATTAACTACACCATGTGTGATAAACGAACTCAGCTTGAGTAATTTCTAAATCACTTCTGATTCATTGAACAAAAATATACAGTGTGTAGATCTGACTAAATGGTGTGTATTCTTGTGTTATCTGGATAGAACCATCAGCACCTCCTGATGAGATCCTTTATTTAATTTTAATCCTAAAATTATTCATTTCTGTTAGATCTACGAAAAACAATAAGGGATGAAAAAATCTAAAAATTCATATTACAAGAACTATTAAACATGAATTTACAAACTAAATTATTAAAGCGTAAATCATCAGTGAATTATTTAAATATTTATAAACATAAATATTACTATTATGATACCACTTTTAGGTTCTGGGTGCAGTAGAAGCACATGATGGGTGTGTACCCAACATTGAAAATTTCCATAATTGATGGTCAATCTGGGATCAATATGAAAATGAATTCCATTATTCACAAAATTAAATCAAAGATAAAAGGAAAATGATAGAACCCATATCCAAGAAGAGAGGATCAAAATATTTTGTTTATAATGAATTTAATTAAATTATTGAATTACCTCCAAGGTGATTCTTTCTTCATTGATGCATCCGACTATGGTTCCGAGGTGTGACTTCATTTTGATATAGAATCCAAGGATATGATTCCTCTAACGGAGATCCACACGTAATCCACATATCTTTGGACGTCGATGAAGGAGTCTCCGAGTATTATCATGGAAGATCCTAGCGCTTGTGATGTCCGCCTTCGATTGCCTTGAGAATCGCTTCTAAAGCATTATACTTGATCCAGTGGAGGAGGATCTCTCTTATTCTTGATAGAATTCTTAGAGAGGGAAGAGTTATCTTATCTTGAGATCTTTTTCTCCAATGATACTGTGCACACAATGATTAGTTAGCTGGTGGAATGACCTCTTGGATTATATAGAGAATAATAACATTACGAAGAATTTAATTCACTAGGTAATGATAAATAATTATCACAAGTTCCATTACTTAATTTATTATTCCATGTGAAAACCTCATGTCAAATAATAATAGAAATTATATTATTTCCATGATATGTGATTAACGAATATAATTCACCAGGTAATAATAAATAATTAACATCAATTCCATTACTTAATTTATTATTCCATATGAAAACCCCATGTAAAATAATAATAACAATGTTATTATTTCCATGACATGTGCATAAATTGCATGTTATATTTAAATATTATTTAACCAAATAATATTTAATATTATTTCTCATTGGACCCAAACCTTGTTCCACCAATCCTCCTCAATATTTACAGGGCCTTGAATAATGACTATTAATTTATTAAATAAATACATCTGCATTATTCATTGATAAATAAATATTCCATCCACAATATAGTCTCTCAAATAACTAGCGATGAAATAAATGTGATTAGACATAATTTAATAATTATTAAACCATAACCACGAATACTATTTGTTAAACTTTTTAAATAAATAAATTATTTAACTAAGATATTGGATATATTTAGTGTGTGACCTTCTAGGCCTCTTTCTCGTTGGCATTAGGCAGACTTTACTAAAGTCCAAGATTAATATCTAGCAATGGTTTTGGAACCCAAGAGAAAGAAGTTGATGTCTCAAAGACATGACACCTCATACGAACACTTACCATGTAATATAATCCCCTTTTACCAATATCTCCAATCTAGCAGGTTGCATGCAAGTGCTATCAACCCATGTGCTCGATTTCTCATTCTTTGACTTCCTAGAATTGAACTTGCCTAGTGAACACCACAACCATGGATATAGTTAGGCTGTATCATTTCCATCAAAGGGCCTGAGATATCTAATTCTATAGAAGTGAAAAATCCTTTCTCACATTGTTCATTAATGATGTATTACTTGTGATGCACCCAACATATCCTACCTCACCGTAAACATCCGTCATCACAGTTTTCCTCAATACATATAAGTGAGTGAGATAATAATACCCATTAATAATAATCTTAAAGCCTAAGGAACTATACACACATCTGTATATAGGAACATCCAATGAAACTTATGAATGTGGATTTCCTACTGGCATGTCTGGTTCTCATAATATCCTCATGGATATTACCAAGGGCACACACCATGAGAAGGTGCCTCAATGTTTCATGATTCGACACCCATGATAGCCTATTTCATTTGTGCCCCTTCAAATGATATCATCTAGCCATCGAATATATATTCAAGAATAGTTTCACTACACTTCTGAGTTCTCATTACAGCAGGGATCCGCTATGAACTTTTAGTACGACAACTATTCTTAGGACATTATGACGTACTATGTCACTCAAAAGAAAAATCATGATGTGATAAAGAGTTTATTAATATTAATACAATGAATATAGGTAAAGTAAAATGAAGTTTGTTTCTTGGGAACCAACTCCAAAATTTTTCTACCTATGTAATGAATACAATACTAAAAAAGGTTTCCAACAATCAATAACCTCATCAAAGAAAGACCCTACAATGAGGTATTTTTTCTTCCAATATGATTAAATTGATTATAAATTTAACCTGAAAATATACTCTATGGGTTCTAGGATTTCTATTTCAATGTTGAATGGTAATATTCCATTGTTCATGACCTTCACATCTTGCACTATTGGTGAATGACCCATCAAATCTGACAAAATGCTTAATGGTTATTCATACAATAGGCACTTCTACTCCGTCTATAAACTTAAATAAATTCATTGGTAATTACATAAACAATTAAGGAAAATTCTATTAATTAGTTTTTAATGTTTTAATTATGTTCGTAATGTATTTGACTATAATAAGTGTAGAGGTGAGTGTCAAACTATAAATTAACTAAGGAAAGTGAAATGAAATATCAAAGATTATATTGTTTTAATGAAAAAAATTACCTCTATTTTTGGAGGAAGAAAAAGGCGATGAACATGAAAGAAATAAATTATTAAGACATAATCATGTATCATATCATCAAGTAATTTCATGAAAACCTCTTGAGTTTGAGTCAATTATGTGTCTTTATTCTTCAATTTTTATTCAACAAGTTGGTGTACTTAATATATGTCAAGAATATAGGTTCTTGATCCAAAATAAAATGAATATGAGAATAATCATCAAGTTAATGGTAAGGAAAATGAATCTTTTCTTACTATAGAATAAGATAATAACTTTTGGATTTTATATATTCGCCATATTTATCAAAAAGAATTTTATAATCTCTTAAATATTAAGATGGTAAATAATAGACCTATTTTGAATAGGTGGTGTGAGAAGAAATGTGCTAGTTTTATAAAGTTAAATAAGTCCTGAATAAAAAAAATCCATAAATAAAAGAGCTTCACATTTTCTTGAGTGGTTCGATGATATAAAAAAGACCAAATATGAATGATACCATATGTTTTTTTATTATGATTATTGTTATATAACATATATCATGGTTATGTACATGAAGAAAGAGGTGATGCATTATACTAATATGTATAATTGAATAGTTGATAATTAATGTATAAGGATTATAATATTATAATTAATAGACAATTTCATGGAATTTATATCAATTGAATTTGAAAATATATTTTAGAAACATAGAATAATAAATAAGGTTTCATCGATGAGAATTCTTCCTTGAAACATAGTAGTTTAAATAAGAAAGTTCAATTTAAACAATATCAAAATAACATTACTCATTGAAAGTATCCTATTAATACACTATTGAAAAGAAGTTGTGAAGTAATTGATTTATATTTAAATTAATTATTTTTAAAATATACAAGATAAAGTAACTACATATGATATTTTTTATAGAAGGAATCCAAATTTAAATTAATTTAGAGTATTTTTATGTCAGTATTGTTTTCAATAAGAAGAGAAGTCACGCAAGGAAAATATTGGTATGCAGTGGATGAAGAAGTATTTCTTAGTTATTCTAGTAATTTTAAATCCCAAAAGTGTATCAATAATTTTTTTAAAAAAATCAATTAAATCAATTATGTTAAGGTGATTGAAGAAAAATATATAAATAACTCTATGGATCTCAATATGTGTAAATTCATAATATTGGAGAATAATATGAATTTGATTTTGAAGAACCTAATTATACATATCATGGGGATTCATCTAAAATTGAATAAGAATATTAAGATATATTTGAGTTTATTTTCTCTCCAATTCAAATGGGAATAAAAATAGTAAGATTTAAAGTTGATGAATATTACATCTAAGGTGAAAAAACAACACCAGTAAAAATTTAAAGAATGAATAACTTTAATAGATAATTATAATTTTCACAAGTGGAGATAATATCATTTTAATATGAAATAAAGGAATAATCATGGGTTAATTCCATGAATTTAATACTTGATAAAATATATAAAAATCATTCATGGGATCTTTTGAAGATTCCACATGAATAAAATGTTATTGGAAAAAATTGGGTGTTGACAACAAAAAATATTGGGCATAGAAACATGATTAGAAGAATTAATAAGATTTTATTCTAATGATATACCTAATTTGAAGTTATTGATGTGGAAGAAACATTTACATTAGAAGAAAGTAATAAATAGATTTTTTTTTAATTTCTTGTGGTGGTAATTTGAAAGTTATTTATAATATACTAAATGGATTTTAAGACTTTTTTTGAGTTGAGTTCTCAAAATGTAAGGTCACATTAAATAAATTGATGGATTATAAATTTATAGATATGATATAAATATATACCATATAAATAAAGGTTTTTATAGTTTGAAATAAGAACGATTGTCTAGATATACTCAACTGAACACATACTTCAAGAAGCATGAATTCAAGATAGGTAGTGTTGACTAAAATTTATATACGAAGATATTAAATGAATAAAAATTGATGGAACTTGTATATTTTGATGATATAATTTTTTAGTGGAAGAAAATTAGATGTATTTGAGTAGTTTTCAAGCTTGATGAGCTTGGAATGTGAGATTTTGATGATTTCAGAACTCTCATACATTCTTAGGTTACAAGCAAATCAATAAGGTGATAAAAAATTTATCCCTAAATTAATGTTTACAATTAAATTTTATAATAAACCTTGAATACATGATAATAATATGATTTAAACTCATATTATGGTTAAAAAATCTTATAAAGAATAAGGCTAAAAACTTAGTGGATCCAAAAAATTTTCAAATAATTATTGTAATTTTAATTTACTTGACATAAACATGACCAGATATAGTATATGAAATATTCTTAGAGGCTAGGTTTTGAATAAATTTAAGGAAAGGGAACCACATGGTTGTCAAGAAGATAATGAAGTATGTTAAAGTTATTCCTAATTATAGATGGTTATATAAAGTATTAAGGAAAAAATAGTTGATAGATTATAATGGTATAGATTAAGAAACAAATATAGTGGATAAAAAATAAAAAAAATGGAGCAATTTTCCTAGGAAAAATGATAATTTTATGGTTCATTAAGAAGAAATAGAGTTTTTTTCATCAAGGAAAAAGAGTGTGACCGGAATCCGTTATCAAGGTAGGTCTGATTGGCCCAAAAATTGTTTGTGGGAGGTTTATTTTATGTACAATCATTTAAATCCGGTTACCATTGTCTACCTTTAATGAAAAATCCCAACGGTTCCCCCATCCATAACTGGGTACAAGCCTTCTTTCCAAAGTTAGGTGGTCACCTGGGATTTTAGGCTTGATGGAACTTGGGGACTCACATTGGTCAAGAGGATGGGAGGTCTGACCCATCACACCATTTTGGGAGGATTTTTTCATAGTCTGAGACTCTCTTATAGATTTAAGATATTTTTATGAATCTCTTCCTAATCCCGATACAAGATCGGTTTCCCTAATAAAAATATCATGGGTTAAGTCTCTCTTTGTACAGAATATGGGGATCTCATCAGTGGATCCATCTATATGTATCCAAGGTTCTCCATCTATTTCCCATTAATGAATTGCTGCTTATATGTTGAATCTATATCACTAGGAGCTTCAGAATTTACTACCACATAGGGTGGTGGTTAATATTCCAAGGAGGGGATTAAGACATTATGAGGCATCCTATGTATCCTTATTATTGTAGGAATCAAAAATCACATAGTTAGTTAAACCCACACAGTTTAATGTCGTACAAAGAGTACATATACGAGTGCTCCAGAGCATTGGATATTCTAGATCGAGTTAGGGGGGTCCTACATATCCTGATTATGGTGAGAATAAGTGTGGTTGTAGTTCATTTTATTTCTCAATACACTTAAGGATGAGGTGTGATGATCGAACCATGAAAATGAATGGTTAATGATGGTTGAAATGTCAGAGACATGGAGGGACCCACACTGAGGTGGGTGCTTATTTGCGATCGGTCCTTGGAAAGGTGTCCTATGTTACATGACTATTATAGCAATTATAGTTCTCATGGTTCATTCATTCCCTTAGGACTGGCCCCAAGGTATATACCCTAATATGGGGGAGGTTATATTTTTCCACTCATCAGGGATTGCATGTTAAGATTTACCTGGATATGGGAGATTCATGATGCAAATGATATGAATATCACAACTCCCTAAGCCCATGTGATCTATGCTCAGTGTGAGATACAAGAGATAATAAGTAATCAGTCTCACTATATACAGATTTAGGAATTATACACTAGAACAACCCCTCAGGTTATAATATAGATCTTGGGCCTCAGAGGGGCTTCTTACGTATCCTAATTATAGCAAGAATCAAAGTCATCATAGTTCAATTAATCTCAACACACTAACAGATTAAGTAGAATGATCAACCCATGGGAATGATTGGGTCCTAATGGTAGAAATGTCATTGACATGGTAGAACCCACACTGAGGTGGATGCCTGCTTGAGTTTAGGCTTAGGCCTTTGGAAGGAATCCTATGTATCTCAATCATGGTAGGAATCAGATTCATCATAATTCAATTTATTGGGGCATACACTCTGACGTTTACCAAGTCTTTATAGAATTTTATGATGAAAATGATATGATTATTGAAACAACCTAAGCCCACATGAGCCATGATCATTGTGAGAAACAAGGGGTGGAAAAATAATCAACGTCATTTCTTGTGGATGTAGGACATATGTTATAGAACCTCCATTGGAAGATTAATATAGATTTCAAACCTCAGGGAGGTGTCTTATATATCTTAGTTATGGAAGAAATGATAGTTTTCGTAGTTCCCTTGATCAAGGATTACACACTAATGTTGACCTTATATTTGTGGATTACACATTGAGGATGGGAAAGGTCATCCAATCCCAAGACACCCATTGTATTTTTATGGTGTAGATGATATGAATATTGTGACACCTTAAGCCCATGTTATCCACACCCATTATGAGAAAGAAGGGATTCCAATTAATCAATGTCATTTCTTGTGGATGTTGGACTTATGTGATGGTACTATCATTTGGGTGTTTTAATATCATGCTCGAACATCAGGGAGGTGTCCTATATATCCTGGTTATGATATGAATCAGAGTCACTATAGTTCCCTTGATCAATGAATATACAATGATGTTGCCCTTATATTTGGGGCATACACATCGAGGATGGGAGAGGCCATCCAATCCTGGGATGCCTTTGCTGACTTGGCTTTCTTGCCTACCTAACGTGAATGGATTTTCAACTCGTCAGGCCTAGATTGCCTACCTAACATATAGGAGAGTTCCATACTGACATGTCCAAAGGAAATTATATGATCCAGTTGAATTTTTTTAGGGGACTTCGCATAATATGAATGGAATGTCTGAAGGTAGTCGCATGATCAAGGTTGGATTGTCCAGAGTACATATCAAGAATTTAATGGTGGGTCTTGGAATCCATTTCATGACTTTCGATGGCTTTTCTAGAGAGTGTCACATCATCTGGATGACTTTCCTTAGAGTCATCACAATAGCTAGATGAATAAAATTTAGGGAATCATGAGAGTCAGGGTGAAATGTATCAGAGGGCATCACTTGTCCTGATTGACATGTATGGATGGAATCAAAAGTCCTAGATGGTGTGTCTCGAGGGAATTGTGAGAGCCAGTTGACTTACTAGGGTGATACTGTGAGGCTTAGATGACATGAATTGGTGCTGCAATATGAGTCTGGTTATGTGTCTTAAGGACATCGCGAGGCTTGAATGGAGAGCCTGGCAGGTTTTTTGAAACTTGGGTGGCATGCTTGAGGGTATCCATTTGACTTTATTTGACATGTCTAGAGGTCTTCAAATGACACAAATATTATATCGAAGAAAAGTTGCGATATCTGGGAAACATGTACTGGGGTTGTCGCATGTCCTGGGTGGTTCACATGAAGCACGTGAGGGTCAGCGTATATGTTATTTTATTATTTCTCCCACCTTTTATGTTTTTTATTTCTTTTATATTACTAATGCCTTAGAATTTTTTTAGTGTTAGATTGTATTAAGTCTCCCATGATCTAGAAGGCATACTGGATGTTCTTTGTGTGTCCTGCTATAATCCCTTCAGGTGGTCTATGACTGATCATGTGAAGTGATTATGCATGCTACATGGTTTCTCGAATCATTCACCAGTAACATACTTGATGGAAAACTTGTTAGTCATGAGATCCACTACTTTATTAAATTATCTCTAGTACATGGATGAAAAAGGGATAACTTCTCATCTGAAGAGTAGTGTTCTTTGTTGTGGTTATGCTCTTAGTCCTGGAAAACTTCTATTTTTATGATGGGTTGGGGGATTTATAGGCCTTTCCACCCTAATTGTTCACCTCTTTATGCAACACATGTCACGTGAATCTAGGATAAAGTCAGCAAATGGATTCAGTGTTACATGATTTCATGATTATTTTATGTGGATCAATGTGGGAGAATCACCTGATTTTCAATGACCATGAGTCCATCCAATTAACACCTCCTTTGTTGGATTATTTTCAATTAATAGGGACTTATTGAATCATACGAGTATGCTGAAGGACTTCCATATTGTCATATTGATATGTCCAGCATCCTTTTCAAGATTAGGGCACCTGTTGAAAGGTGTTCATGTGATCACAGGTGACTTTTCAAGGAAGTTTCACAAGATAAGGATGGCCTATGAGGGGGCCATCATGATATTGGGATGACTTTTTAAGGAGACTCATGAGATCATTATGTAGAATGCGTTATCATGTCACATGTGTCTTATGACTATGAGATGCTCTCACCTCCTATTCTTTTTATTTCCTTCATTTATTTTACAAAGGTTGGGAGTAATGAGATATTTCATGAGTAATGTAAAAGACAAATAATCAACCTCTTTGTGATGCATCACATGAACAATAAATGTTATATGAAGATGCATAAAAATTTTGTGGGAAATTCCATCTGTTTGTCCTTAGGGAGAAAAAGGGGGAGTGCAACGTCACTTGGACAAAACCTAGGCTATTCCAGTGATAAGGATGACATGATAGAGGACTTCATCAAGATAAGTAAGACATGTTTCTGAGATCTCACGGTGTCTTTTGGATTTAAAGGTGTTTGTCATTTGATTTTTATTACTGTAAGTGGATCCCTCCTCTTCCACCTTTATTTACTTTGTTTATTTTACAAAGGACTTAGCTCTCATGAGTTTCCTTAAATACTTTCAAGGACAATAATTCTACCATTAGTGATCCATCACATGAGTTTTCCAACCGTAAGGGTACTCTTCCTAATGGAAAATTTCTTATTATTCTCAAAGAATTTTTGGATGTGTTGTCAGGCACCCATCGATTGACAAACCGCATGTCCTGGGGAGCTCATATGGCTGTCGCCTTGTGATCACTTGTTGTTTAAGGCACCTTCTCAAGAGAAAATGGTCTTGTAGAAGCGGATTTTTAGCATATGCCAAAGGTTATGCACTACACGTGGTTCCTTTATGTGAACTTATGATGGTTACTCAATCATGTTTCTCTTAGAGTCTTACCCGTTCTGTGAGTCTCAACCACCATCTCATTCATTTAATTTCATAGGGAAAATAATACCAATATCGATTTATTTCTTCCTTTGTGAATTTTCTAATGCTCATTTGGTGAGCATAAAAAAATTCCCACCTTCAGGAGAGACATCCATAGGGAAAAGGTATTGGTTATGAGGATGGTAAATGACCACCTGAGTCTTCAGAATTGCTGTAAATTGGTGTCTTGGGCGACACTTGGTTTGTAAGGTAATGGTTGGTATTCTGAGATATTTCTAGTAAATAGGGGGAGAGCCATTAATTTCACCAAATTTTTATTTCTCTAAAGAAATATTGACTTTATTCCATCACATGACATTGTATCTAGATCCTTACACAAGAATTGATCATGAGAACTCCCCATGAACCTACTTTCATAATGACTATTCCACAATACCACTTTTTCTCAAGTGCCTATTTAATCCAATTACAAACTATACTTTTATAATTGTTTAAACTTTGTCCATAAGGTTTGTGATTTTATTGAGGGTTATGTAGGGGTATGAAGACTTGATCATATGATCTATTGACTATCATGTAGCTCAAACAAGCATGTTTGAGTTACACGATGGGGAATATCCAGGGGATCATGTGATTGTGTGATGCCCTGCGGGGTTATGCGACCTGCGAGATATTCAGGAGATTGAAAATTTGTGAATTCCTTATACAATTCATGAATTCCTTATTGATTCATATGGTGCACATGAAGTAGTTATTTAATAATGTTTCTTCTTTGAAAATATTTTTATTTTATCTATTTGACATATGACACTTAATTCAATTCAGATGGATTTCAATTCTCACCAAGGTTCATCTTCTGCAGCAAATCAATGGGCCATGATTTCCAAAAAACTGCATTATCACACCTGAATTTCTTGTGCATTCTAATAAGAAGATTTTAAAGTGGTCCTCTCATACAATATTTTGGATTAACCACTATCTCATTTAATTCTTCTATATAGGTTTTGTTTGTTGGACAATGTTTTCATCCCTCCTTTGAACTTAAATCTACAATCCTACTGGGTGTTAACTTCATCTCATTGAATTAAGATGTCAATTATTGAGGAACACCATTTGGTATCAGTTCGATCCCAGAGTTTTTCCTATATGTTGGAAAACTCTTTTTTGGGTTCGAGTGGCTATGATTTCATTCATCAGCCTATCGCTCAGAACTACTTGAGTGTATCTTCCTCCTCTATGGACAATCCTGGTTGCAAATAGAGCTCAAAATGAGATCATTTTCATGGAGGTAATTTTTAGGACAAATGGGAATGGAACTTCTGGGCCAGGAAACGTTGCATAGAGTTTGATAATTCATCATAAAATGTATATATTTATAAACCTATTTGGATTTCCCAATTCATCATCTGTCGACATATGACATTCTTCGACAACTGATCAACTGTAGGTGACATGGTACCAAGATATTCCATTTGTCCCATGGTGAAGTGGGAATCATCATATGGGACATCTACTAACTGGGCGAGATTTCCCTTGTTGGAGAGATGTATGATGAGTTTCTCCCTACTTCATATATTTGGGAATATTCTTTAAAGACTCCATTTTTGGTGAAGTAAATGCTTACCATTGTGAAGGAGAAACTAAGGAATAAGATGATGATGAACTCACTCAATTCATTCAAGGGATAGATCTATATTTTCCTTTACTGTAGTGGGGTCAGGAAAACTGCCATACACCCCCATCGGTGCCCCTCCCATAAGGCCTACGATAATTCTGGATCATATTGGGAAATATTTGATACTGGGGACTATAATTTATTAGGATACCAAGTAAACTTAAAGATCTTCCCAAGCCTTAGGTTGGAAGACTTTATGGACATGTTTTTGAATGTATGGATTTTCCCAGTTGGGTATGCATGTTCATGAATTCGTGTTAGAACATTGTCAATGGATGTGTGACTTACAGAAGGAAAACACATCAATTTGGTATTGTTAGTCCTTGCACACCTTTACCAACTCCTGGGACACATTCAACAAGGTAACACCCCTACAGGTCCAATGGTCCTCTATAATCTTTGTTTAGCTATATAGGGGATCATTTGCATTGTTATGAATACTACAATGCCCTTAAGATCCCAAATGCCTTATTTCATCATAGACTGCTAAACACATCTGGGGTTGGAACTATGTCACTAAGACCTATTAAGGTCTATGATGTAAGGTACTGGGATACGCAACAGAAGTTGGTGGGCCGTGATTTTTTTTTTGCATCAACAGAGTAATTTTGTGATGTCGACTTTGGTGATCTATCCTGGTATAGTCCAAGGACCACGTGTGGATTTGAAAGAGCACAAAGATGAAAACAAATAAGTACCTTGTTCAGATCTGACGTGCGCAAGTGCGTCGCTGGTTGTCGGTGACCATCGCTCTAATACTCCGACTTTGAAGTCCTCTAGATCATCCACACACGCCTTTCTAATCTTCACGCATGTCATTCATTGGAAGCCGGGTGCTAGCACGACACACCAACAATCTCCTCGATGCAACGGTGATCACCGCAAGGTAAGGAACTTCAATCCATGAAGGAAGTCCTTGAACCTCTTCCTTTCTTGAGAGGATATCTCTCTAGAATCTAGGAGGAGAGAGAGGCTCTCAAAATTGATACATGAATAGTTACAAGGTGAGAGCCTCTCTATTACTTATATAGGGGATATCTAAAGTACCTGGTAAGGGTTCCTAGACCCCGTGTATTAAACATCCTCTGTATAAGTACTATAAATATTTATTTATGTCAAATAAAATTATGCCATAAATAATATTTATAATTTTATGACTAACTGAAATATATATTAAATATATATTTCATGATAAACTAGAGTCTATAACTAGACTCACTTATCTAGAAAATATTAAAAGAACCCTGGATACTTAAATATGTTTGAATAATATTTAATCTTTGTTTTTACTAATCAGTTGTAAATACATGTTATAAATAAATTCAACATATTATTCCAAGATTGAATAATTAATGACTTTATTTATTCCTTGGTGATGCATAGAATTTGGATAGTACTCGGGCCCTTTTGTGGGGCCTACCAAGTTATATATTCCTATTCACAGAATATGGCAGATTCTCAAAGCACTATTATGTGTGACCCTCTAGGCCCTTACCTCAATAGCAGTGAATAATATCCATCGACCAAGTGTGGGGTCTAGTAACCCATCAAGGTCCCTATATAGATAAGGTAAAGTCAGAGCAACAACTAACTTCTTACGAACACAATCTGTGTCATATAATCTTTTCTTCTTCGATATCTCAATAAAGCAGAATGCACACTAGTTTCATAATTCTTTATCTTGATTTATTTTTTTGTTGATTTTTCCGGATGGTCTTACCTTCCACTACCATGGATAGGGATTTAATTAAGGTGTAACCATCCTAATCAACGAGGCCTGATATTTTTCTTCCTTAACTCAGAAGCGACAAATCCTATCTTGATCATTTAATCAATGCCATGTCATCACTGACGTACCCAACACAAACTACCTCACCACTACTTTATCACCATGGTTTTTTCATTGCATCAAATGTACCTAATTATATGACAACAATTGATTATTATCTCAATTATGAAGACCATTACACATGTTCGTAGATAGGAACGAACAATGACACCTAAAAGATGTGGTGTTCCTATTATGCGGGTTTGTCCTCATGATCTCAACTACTAGAGATCATCAAGTGTGAAATTGACGAGATGAAGTCTCAATGATTATGATCCCCAACACCTGATGGTAACACATCATCTACGTCCTTTCATAATGATATAACTGGACCATAGGAAATTACTTTAAGATTACTATCACAGTATCTTAGGGTTCCCATTATAGCTTGGGATCTTCTATACCCCCTTGATAGGATATGTAATCTAAGGAAATTGCCATAAACAAAGTGGATGCAGATGTATCTACACTATTATGGAAAGATAAAAACATGTATTATAACAATCTGCATACATGTAGTGGAAATCAAAGTACATTAAAAGTTGGGTCTAGGGAACCCACTTTCAACACTCCCACTTGTACTAGAGCCAACTGCTAACAAGTTTCAATTTTCTAGCTCTCACATGAGAATCATGCTTCTGCTGAGAAATGGAATTAGTCTGGGGGTCTACCACATTGTCCTCTATAGATACTATGCTAACTGTCACTTCTCCTCTTTGAGTAAAATCCCTCAATAGATGAAACTTTCGAGTAATTTGCTTTGTCCTCTGGTGAGACCTTGGATCCTTGGCAAGCACCACTGCAGTAGTATTATCGCAATATACTAGCACATGGTCTGCAATGCCAGTCACAACACCAATGTTTGAGATAAATCTACATATCCAGACTACTTCCTTTTCTGCATCAGAAGCTGCAATATATTCAGACTCTACTGTATAATCAACAACCACAGCTTGCTTCGAGCTTCTATAGATCACTGCACCACCATTTAGGAAAAATTTGTAGCCTGACTGTGATTTTAGATCATCATGATCTGTCTGAAAGCTATCATCAAGGTATCCTATCCCCTCACTACTAGTTCCACATCTCCTCCATACACTAGGAGCATATCCTTAGTATGACTCAAGTACTTTAGGATAGTTTTAACAATTGTCCAGTGCAGCTCTCCTGGATTAGCTTGATATCTACCCACCATGCTTAAAGCAAAGACAACATCAACCGAAGTATATAGCATGAAATACATGATAGAACCCACTTCCGAGGCATAAGGGATTATACTCATTCTGTTAATCTTCTCCTATGTTTGAGGACACATTTTCTTGGAGAGATTTATTCCATGTGACATAAGTAACAATCCTCTATTGGATTATTCCATATTGTACCTTTTAAGAACCTTGTCAATATATGTACTTTGACATATCCCAAGTAGAATTTGAGATCTATCTCGATAGATCTTGTTCCCTAGAATATAGGCTGCTTCACTTAAGTATTTAATGGAGAAGCATTCATTTAACCGAGTCTTAACTAATTGTAAGGCTTGCAACTCGTTTCCCAAAATTAATATGTCATCAACATATAACACTAAGAAAATGATGTAATTACCTTCAAACTTTTTATATACACAAGGATCACTTTCATTTTTGACAAAACCAAAATATCTTATGGCCTCATCAAAATGAACATTCCATGACCTTGATGCCTGATTCAATCTGTAAATGGATCTATACATCTTGCATACTTTATTGGCATTCTTTGACTTGAAAAACCCTTTGGGTTGATTTATATAGACGTCTTTTACCAACTTCTCATTTATAAAAATCATTTTGACATCCATTTTCCAATTTTCATAATCATGAAATTCTGCTATTACAAGCAATATTATAATGGATTTATGCATTGCTACTTGTGAGAAGGTTTCATCATAGTCAATGCCTTGACAATGTCTGAAACCATTTGCAACCAGTCTTGCTTTAAAGGTATTAACCTCACCATCCCTGTCCATCTTCTTCTTGAATACCCATTTACATCCTATGGGATTTACATCAATTAGAGTGTATACCAAAATCCAAACATGATTTTGGTACATGGAATCCATCTCAGAATTCATGGGTTTTTTCCATTTAGCAGCTTCTATTCATTCTACTGCTTCCTTGTAGGTTAGAGGTTCATCATCCTCAAGGACTAATGTGTCACCTGAATCGGTGAGAAGAGAACCATAATGCTCTTGTTCTCTAACCTCTTGCGTAGACCTACATAGTACATGTGCCTCAGGAACAAATTCTTCTTCCACTTTTTCTTGTGATGATTGTTCCTCTACCAACTCTTGTGCATCTGGAGAATTTACTTTATCAAAGTCAATTTTGATCCCACTATTTCCAATAGAAATGTGTTCCTTTTCTAGAAATGTGGCGTATCTTTCCACAATGACTTTTCTATCTAAAAGGTTATATAGGTAATATCCTCTTCTTTTTTTGGATAACCTATAAAGATGCACTTAGTGATTCTGGATGCTAATTTTTCATTTGGTAAAGTCTTGAAAAATGCCTCGTACCCCCGTACACATATGTGTGTCAGAATGGGTTTCTATCCATACCATAATTGATATATAATCCCATCTGCATATTTACTTGCTACTATGTTAAGGGTATATGCTACCGTCTGCAAGGTGTATCCCCAAAAGAGTAATGCAAGAGTTTCATGACTCATCATTGATCTAACCATGACAAGAAAGGTCCCATTCCTCCTTTCACTAACACCATTACATTGTGGTGTATAAGGATGAGTGAGTTGGGATACTATCCCACACTCCTACAAGGGATCAATGAAAGCTTGGTTAAGATATTCTCCACCTCAGTCTAAGCGAAGTGCTTTTATCTTCTTACCAAGTTGGATTTCTACTTCATTTTGGTATTCCTTAAAAATCTGAAAGTAATCTGACTTATACTACATTAAGTAGATATATCCATACCTACTATATTCATTGGTAAAAGTAATGAAGTATAAAAAACCACCCCTTGCCTCTACTGTAAATGGACCACATACATCAGTATGTATTAATTCTAGTACTACATTGGCTCTTTCTCCCTTTCCTGAGAAAGGTGCTTTGGTCACCTTTCCTTGTAAACAAGCTTTACATACATCCAAGGGTTCTAACAGTACCGAGTCTAAGTACCGTTCGTGATTTAATCTTCGTAATCACTTCTTTTTTACATGACCAAGCTTGAAGTGACATAGGTAGGTGATATATGATTCGTGTTGGTTGTTTTGGTCATTGATTTCCATTATGGGGTTCTCAAGTTCCAACATATATAAACCATTGTTAAGATGTGCCATACTATAACATATGTTATCCTTATAAAAGAGACAATATTTATTTCCAAACTTGAAATAAAAGCCCATAGTGTCTAGACTCAACATAGAGATAATGTTTCTGGTAACAGAAGGTACATAATAGCAATTTTTTAAAACTAGAACCAAACCAGTTGGCAAGGTTAAGTGATAGTATCCCACTACCAAGGCTTCCAGACTTGCACCATTTGTAGCTTGAAGATCCACTTGACCTTTTTCAATCTTCTTGATCCTACTTGGTTCCTTTATATGAATACAAATGGGTGATCCACATGCCGTATCCAACACCCCACTTGTAGATTAAGATAGATTGCATTCAATGACAAATATACCTGAAGTAGAAGCATCAGTTTGCTTCTTCTTCCAGTGGACTTTCTTGCCACATCCAAAGATGACAGCTTCCTGCTCATTACTTTGCCTCTGAATCTTTGGATTCTTTTAAAGAAAATACATTGGTGTCTTTGGCCTTGACTTGGTCTTAGAACCCTTTTCCTTTCCCTTGTTTTTATTGTTCACCATAAGGACATATGAATTGGTATTTTTCATATCCTTTTCAGCTTTCGAGACCTAAATCCAAATGGTCTAGGAGTGGCTTTGGAATATCATTCATATTATAATTGATAATAAAAGTTGATAAGATTGATGGTAAAGAGGAAAGAATGAGATAAACTGCTAGTTCTTGGTTCAATTTGAACCCAAGGGCTTAAGTCTCTCAATATACCTAATCATCTTGAGTACGTGAGGACCGGATTGGTCCCCTTCTGCTATCCTGCACTTATAAAGAGCACATGAAATCTCATATCTTTCTTTCCTAGCCCTCTCCTGATATAATTCTTGGAGATGTGAAAGAATATTGTAGGTGTCCTCACCCTCATGAGTTTTTTGCAATTGGCTGGACATGGATGAAAACATGATATATTGTACATCAAGCGCATATTCTACATGCTTTATCCATTTATCGTTTTCTGCCTTGCTTGCTCCCTGAGTAGGATAAGTAGGAATTGGGGATTCCAGAACATATAACTTCCTTTCTTGGCGTAGTACTATGTGAAAGTGCCCGTTCCACTCTTGGAAGTTATTTCCGGTTAGGATATTTTCTTTATCCAAAATCGATCACAGTGATAAAGTACTTGTGGTGTTAGTGATTACCATTTTGAATCTACATCAGATAAACATTTAGCATTTAGTACTTTGTCTTGATTAACTATTTTAGAGAACCTTAATATCCCTCAATATTAGTTCGGAATAATCTATCGCTTGAGTATTCTAGTGTAAAGGATCCTAGAAATCTCCCTCGTAGTCTACAATATATGGCTACGCCACTTCTTGGAGCATTTCGAGGTAGGCACTAGCTGGCCAACCACTTGGCTTGTGGTTCCTTGTGTTATTGAGTAGAGTCCTATCTTTTTGGAATCCAAACTTGATTCCCTCAATATCTAGCCTCTAAAGTGATAGCAAGTTACCTAAGGCTAATCCTTGACTACTCAATTTAGTTAAGTCGACCTAGTTCTATCATGAAAACACCCTGGTAGTAAGAGGTACTCTCAACTTTAGATGACGAGCACCCTAAACAGATAGTTTTGTTTAGATGTAAAAAATGGAAGGCATTCATTGGACTTAATATATCTTTGAGGGATTTTAAATATTTATCGACGAATAATCCTTTTCTATCTATATGTTCAAACTATATTATCACGTCACAATTGAACATGCAATAGAAATATAAATTCTTCACTTATTTATGCATTTTTTATCTTGTTTACTATTCAATGTGATCAATTAATAATCATTCACTTTCATAAAATAATAAACAATTCATAAAGTAATTCATGTAATCCGACTGGTCTTGATAATTCTATAAAGATCAATCCATAACTAATCAATCTTGACCTAGGGGCATCCATACCTGAGTCGAGACTTGAGTCACGTCGCAGTTAGCCTCAATGAAATGTACTCAGTTCCCATCTGGATTACCGTCTCGACTTGGTGGGGTCTACGTCTCGGATCATCATCAATTAATTACAAATATACTCGCACACAGATGGGGGGAACTGGGGTACAAAATACAACTCGAGCATTGGACACACATGCCCTTATACATATTTGAATTAAAAGGACGATTCATAGACCATCATTTATCTAATTAATTATTACAATCATCTTACATATTTAATTTTAATTAAATAAATAAAAAACACCAAACATGAAGATTTCGGTCGCTTGCTCAAGACCAGTCGGTAAATATAAAGCCCAATTAAAATTAAACTACAATGAAATTTAAATAGTATGGGGGGTATTTATAAATTAAATGAATTTAAATAAATTCAATTAATTTATTTTTATCAATTCCAACTATTTAATTTAATTTCAATTCAAAAATTAAATTAAGTCATCAATTTAATTTAACTTTAAAATTAAATTAAACTATTAATTTAATTTCAATTCTAAAATTAAATTAAACTATTAATTTAATTTTAATTCTAATTATATTAATTTTTTGGATTAAATTAAATTTAAACCCCATACTAATTACAATTAATTTAATTTTAAAAACTAAATAAATTAAAATTAATTTAAAACGGGGTTACCCCTAGCTGGGGAGGAGTTCGGTAGGACTGCGAACCACCATGAGTATCCTACTGGAGTAGTGCCAAATCACAGCATCACCGTGGAATGACCACGACACGACCGCGACGTATCTGCCTAGCCCTGTATCACTCACGATGGCAGCGCCTTCTGGCCAGTTGCAAACTCCTCCGGCAGGGGACATAAGTGGCACAACAACGCTCTAGACATTCATAAGGGCGGTGGCTCCTTACTCCGGTCAGCCGCATGGGTGGCGGCCCTCTGCTCTGGTAGGGGCGTGGTCGGGAAGCGGCGTGTGGTATGAGGTGAGCGGGGCAGAACTGTTTGATAGTAAGAATGAGGTCCGATAGTAGGAGAGTCAGAAAGGTCCGACACGGTGAGCCCGACGCGGTCCGGCGAAGCGAGCCAGAGGTGGTCCGATGAAGCGATACAGAGGTGGGGCAGCATAGTCTTACGGGAGGGAGGAAGGCTGGTCCGGCTGGGCTTCAGCCTGCGTGAGATAGAGGGGCGGCTGGGGTGTCGGGTACTGGGCGGCGCGGTCTGGCTCAGGGAGGGGGGCGGTGCGAGCGGGGCAGCGCGGTCTTGGGCGGCGTGACCAGGCAGAGGGGTGGCTGGCTTGGAGCAGTGCGGGGCGACGGTCCAACATTAGAGGAAGGGCTAGGGTTTCAACCTAGGTGGAGGCACACCACAAGAGGAAGTCCCATTCAGGTCTTCTAATCCTTTTTTTAATTTGTCCTTAGGAAAAAGGACAACTCCTTTTTTTATTTTTTAAAATAAAAGGGAAGAAGACCCCAAAATGGGGTCTTGGGATCCTTTTATATATATATATATATATATATATATATATATTTAAAATAAAATCAAGACTTGACTTGACCCCAAGTCTTTAAATAATATTTTATTTGAGAAAAATAAAAAATAAAATATTATAATATTATTTCATTTATCTCCTAAAATTAAACTTATAGGATTAGTTCCAGCTACCAGATTCTAACCAAAGCGTGGCCAGATCTCGGTAATTTTTGAAGAACACGTTAATGAAATTAAAATGCATTCTTATCAAAAATTTAATCTGAAGAAAAAAATAAACCAATGAGTCGATCCAATTAAAAATTTCAAATGGGCATAACTTGGACATTCGAAAATGGATCGATGTGCGATCTGTTGCATTATAATCGATTTAATCCCCCGTACTTAAATTTTATACAATTTAATTTTTCATTTGACTCTGAAAAAACACGCCTCCCTCTTATACCACTTTATGGTACTAGGACGCGTAGCGTAAGCTGATGGGTCGGGAAATTAAAATTTTTCGCATCACTGGAGAAATTTTGGGATGTCGACCCTAGTGAGCTATCCCAGTAGGGTCTAAGGACCACACATGGATTTAACAGAGGAAAAAAATAAAAATTAACAAGTACCTTGTTCGGATCTGACATGCGCAAGTTCATCGTAGGTTTCCGACGATCGTCGCTCGAAGACTTCGACGTCAAAGTCCTCTAGATCGTCCACACACAGCTTTAGAATCTACACACACATCGTTAGTTGGAATCCAAGTGCTAGCGTGGCACACCAATGATCTCCTCAATATTACAGTGATCACTGTAAGGCAAGGAACTTCAATCCACGAAGGAAGATCTTGAAGTTCTTCTTTGCTTGAGAGGATCTCTCTCTATAATCCAGGAGGAGAGAGAGGCTCTCAAAATTGATACATGAATAGTTACAAGGGGAGAGCCTCTCTCTTACTTATATAGGGGATATCTAAAATACCCAGTATGGGTTCCTAACCCTCGTCTAATAAATATCCTCTTTATAAGTACTACAAATATTTATTGATGTCAAATAAAATTATTCCATAAATAATATTTATAATTTTATCACTAACTAAAATATATATTAAATATATATTGAATGATTAACTAGAGTCTATAACTCGACTCATTTCTCCTGAAAATATTAAATGAACCCTCTATACTTAAATCCATTCAAATAATATTTAATCTTTTTATTTACTAATCACTTGTAAATACATGTTATAAATAAATTCGACATATTATTCAAATATTGAATAATTAAAGAATTTATTTATTCCTTGGTGATTCAGAGAACTTGTATAGTACTCGAACCCTTTAGTGGGGCCTACCAAGTTCTATATTCCTATTCACAAAATAGGGCAGATTCACAAATCGCTATTCTGTGTGACCCTCTATGCCCTTACCTCAATAGAAATGAATAATATCCACTGACCAAGAGTGGGGTCTAGCAACCCATAGAGGCCCCTATAGAGATAAGGTAAAGTCAAAGGAACGACTACCTTCCTACAAACACAGTCTGTGTAATATAATCTATTCATCATCAATATCTCAATAAAGAATAATGAAAACTAGTGTCATAATTATTTGTCTTGCTTTATTTTATTTGTTGACTTTTCTGGACGGTCTTACTTTCCACTACCACGACCACAAATTTAATGAAGGTGCAACCATCCTAATCAACCATTCCTGAGATATCTCTTCCTGAACTCGAAAGTGAAAAATCCTATCTTGATCATTCAATCAATGCTATGTCATCAATAAAGTACCCAACATAAACTACCTCTCCATGACTTTATTGCATGGTTTTCACCTTGCATCCAATGTACATAATTATATGACATCCATTGATAATGATCTCAAGTATGAAGACCATTACACATGTCCATAGATATGAATGAACAATGACACCTGAAACCTGTGGTGTTCCTATTATGTAGGTCTGTCCTCATGATCTCAACTACTAGAGATCATCTAGTGAGAACTTCATGAGATGAAGTCTCAATGCTTATGAGCCCCAAAACCTAATGGTCACACATCATCTTTATCCTTTCAGAATGATGTAACTGGACCATAGAACATTAATTTAAGATTACTATCATGGTATCTCAGGGTTCTCAATATAGCCTGGGATTTGATATACCCCCTTGATACAACATGTAATATAAGGAAATTTCCATAAACAAAGTGGATGGAGAAGTATCTACACTATTATGGAAAGATAAACATATGTATTATAAAAAACAACATACTTGTAGTGGTAATCAATGTACAATACAAGTTGGGTCTAGGGAACCCACTTTAAACAAATTATTCATTGATATGATCCGATATCTTTGATTTTACACCTTACCGTGCACTGACTGGGATGATTATTGATAACAACATCAATGACCTTGATAAAAGGTCGTATATGTTCTCCCTTTAGGATAAGGTTATTATAGATAGGATAGAAGATCTAATCATTTCAATCCTTATACACCATATCTATTTGATAATCAATTTGGCTACACCCAAAGGGTCTTTCATCTTCCTTTGGATGGCATTTGAGGTGAGTGAAATCCTAGGGTCATTTTCCAATTTTGGATGATTAGAGCACATGTAAATACTAAGTTTGAGATAATTATTTCTCTAGATAATTATCTCACATTCCTTACCTAGGATCATTTCCAGGATTAGTTAGTATCTTATCCAGATGGTGTGCTAAGAAATCTGGTCCATCATGTGGATATGCCTTTTGCCTCATCCAACCCTTGATCTATGGAAATGATGGAGTTGATTGAAAATCTAGGAGAGGAATCAAGGAAGAGATCTTATTCTATTTATTACTATCCTAAAAGTGTTATAGAATATTTTTAGGAAATTTTTCCTTCAAAATAGGCTATAGATGATATGCCTCTTGAGAAAAGAGTATATGAGGCCTCCTCTCCTGGTTCTTTATAGGGTCAACTAGTTATCCCTCTTCCTATTTCACTAACTCCATTGGTCATAGAGGCTCAGACACAATGTAAGATGATTTTGAAATGGATCCATTGCTTGATTACTGATACTCATTTGGAAACATTCCATGAACAGGGGGAATGCCTTCATCAACTATTTCATTATTTTGGGGAAGATGGTTTTGACCGACAACCACTGTATCAAATCATAAAGCAAATTATTTTGACTTAGAATGGTTTGGACACTAATGAGAGGGAATTTCACAAACTTGGAAATGAGGATCCTCTTACTGTGAAGACAATGGAGATGTTAGAGGTGTTGGAGCAGGGTTACCTGTTGATATCTAAACTATATGCTCAAACAGATGCCCGGATTGCACAAAAATTGAGGTAGGAAGAAATGATATCTCATTTTATGTTCAAAATTTCAACATCATCATATTTATTGGAAAATTCTTATAATAGTGTTTAATAGTTGACTAATTTAGTAAAGACTCTCCATCGTGGAGTAGAAGCGGAATAGGTGGGGTGAGTGGTCCTCCAACGTTCAATCGATGCTTCCTGACAGATGCTCACTAACTTTCCCAATTCAACAGATCGAATATTATCATAATTTCATGTATTGTATTTTTGTTGATATTATTTTAGAGGATAAAAAATGTGGATATTACTCCATATTTTCACATTATCAAGGAAAAAAATTTCCCGAACCTTCAGTGTTGCTGTCTAATTTTTCTTGCATCCATGATATGCATGACATTTATCTCCTCCGATATTGTATGAATCACCAAATATACCCATCATTTGCATAATATCATGTAAACATGAATACTTGGAATTGAATTTTGAAATTATAATAGAACCCTTATTGAGATATTCTCATGAATTCCCACCAACATGAGATTATTCATTGATAATCTATTTCGGAAATCTTGAGATCACCTGATATTCATAAGGATGGATTGGGTAGGATATATATTTCCCTGGGTAGTGTGATCTTTCATTTTCCAAAGCCAATAGACTTGGATAGAATAGATTCATTTATGATAAGTCTATCTGGTGGGTCTTATAAGATCTTGAAGGTGAAATTACTATTGTGTTGTAGTTTAGGATCTTTTTGGTTGGGCCTTCCATTGCTACAGGTTAGGGTATTTTAGCTCAGAACTTCTATTTTTGTAGTTTAGGGTCTTTTAGCTCAGATCCTCTATCACTCTAGTTTAGGGAATTTTACCTCAGACCATATATTTATTTAGTTTAGGGTATTTTATATTGTACATTCTATCTCTTTAGTTTTAGGTAATTTATTTTAGTCATTTTATTGCTCTAGTTTAGGGTCTTTTAGATCGAACCTTTTATTTTTTGCAGTTTAGGGTCATTTTTATTGGAACTTCTATCACTTTATTTTTGGGTAATTTATCTCAGAACTTTTTTTTACTTTAGTTT